>CM019066.1:49031010-50249677 GCA_009667805.1 Leptobrachium leishanense | reverse complement strand
AAAAATGTAAAAAGGCATCAGTCAAGCGGCCCTGGCCTTCACCACTCTTCCTCTGATCATCTGCAGCCTCAGAAGCACCTGTGTCATCACTTGCTAACCTACCAGTGCCTGGAAAGGTGTTACACAAGTGTCGCTTTAGAGCGTAGTCAAGTTGTTTCATCCGGTCCTCCCTCTGTGCGGGCAGGATGAACTCTGCAACTTTACCCTTGTATCAAGACGGCTTGCCAACCAGTAATGATCCCTCTCCTTGATAGCACGAATCCTGGGGTCCTTTAGCAGGCTTTGCAGGATAAGGGAGCCCATGCAGCATTAGTTGGAGGTGGCATTAGCTTCCGAGTCTTCCTGGTCAATGAGTATGACCCCATCATGCACTTCCTCCACCCAGCCACGTACTAGTCCTTGGGTTTCTGAGCACACAAAACCCTCCCTTGAGGAATCCCCACCTTCAATGCCCCAACTACTTAAATATTCATCCTCCCCCTCATCCTCCTCCTGTCTGATCTGAGGACCCGCAGGAATGCTGTCTGCGTAAAGACAGGGGCCTTGAGAGCTAGGGAAGGCCTCCTCTTCCTCCCGCTGCTCTCCCTCTAGTGCCACATCTATAAATCCCCGCAGAGTGCGCTCCAGCAGGAACACTAAAGGAATTGTGTCACTGATGCATGCACTGTCCCTGTTCACCATCCTCGTTGCCTCCTCAAATGGTGACAGTACAGTGCATGCATCCTTGATCATCAGCCACTGCAGGGGGGGAACAAGTTGATCGGAACCTGTCCTTGTCCCATACTCGCACAGGTACTCATTGATGGCCCTCTGCTGCTTGTGCAAACGCTGCAGCATTGCCAATGTCCAGTTCACCTGGTGGGCATGTCACAGATCAGACGGTTTGTGGGTAGGTGGAATTCTCTTTGAATTTCTGCTAGGCGAACGCTTGCTGGGAATGACCGTCTGAAGTGGCTGCAGACTTTTCTGGCCTGGCTGAGAAGCTCTGCCACCCCTGGGTATTTTATTTATTTATTTATAAAGGATTTTACCAGGAAGGATACATTGAGATTTCTCTAGTTTTCAAGTATGTCCTGGATTAAAGAGCATTGAAATTTTGCAGTTGTTACAGAAATACAAACTAATAAATGCAAGATATTAAAAACAAAAACACAAATATACAGATTAACACGGAAAATAAATATGTAAGTAATATAGTTACTATGTTACATGTTTACAGGTGCATTCTGTACCGAGGTATGCTAGTAAGGAGTTCTTGAGTGACTTACGACTGAGAGAAGATTTGATGGTGTCTGGAAGGTTCCACTAGATTTAGGACGTGTGCTAGGCATATTACATGCGTCAATTTACCCTTGCGTAGGGCGGAGAGAAGGTTGCTGCCATTATCACAGACGACCATTCACAGCTGAAGCTGGCGTGGTGTTAACTATCTCTGCGCCTGCCCCTGCAGAGCTGACAGAAATTCTGGCCAGGTGTGGCTCCTGTCCCCTAAACAAACCAGCTCAAGCACAGTATGGCATCTTTTTGCTTGAGCTTTTTGCGTAGCCCCTGCCATGCGTCAGTTTTAACTGCCACTTCGCCAGAGACAGAGAAGGAGGAGGAGGAAGAGGTGGTGGAGCAGACAGACCTCATATAAGCAGCTTTCTGGAGGCGCGTGGTGGATGAACAAGCTCCAGCACAGAGCCCAGTACTGGATCCCTCCCAGCTGCAAGCAGAGTTACCCAGTGTGTCAGGAAGGAAATGTAACAGCCCTGTCCATGCTTGCTGGACCACGTGTCTAAAGTCATGTGCACCTTGCTGCTGACTGCCTTTCCCAATGACTCCATAACATTGTCTTCCACGTGCTGGTATAGTGCTGGAATGGCCTTCCGTGAAAAGAAATGGCGTTTTGGAACCTGCCACTGTGGTACAGCACATTCGGCAAATTCACGGAAGGAAGCAGAGTCCACCAGCTGGAAAGGCAGCAGCTGTAATGCGAGTAATTTTGGTAAGCTGGCATTTAGACGCTGTGCTTGGGGATGGTTGGGACTATATTTTTTCTTACGCTGCAGCAGCTGGGGCAACGTAATCTGACTGCGTAAATCTTCAGCTGATGGGATGCTGTCACATTCTGAGGAAGGACCTTGTACACCCATTACTGTAGCATCATCCCTGTCAGTGGAGGTTGTAGGCAATGACATGGCAGGACATATAGTGGGGGTAGATACAGATGATGATGAGGAGGAGGAGGATCTATGCAAAGTGTTGTGCCAAACAGGATGCATGGCAGGTGGTCATATGTCGCCACATGCATGTGGTACCCAAGTGTGGGATGTCTTTCCCACACTTGATCCTCTTCTGACATAGATTACAAATAGCAACGATGCGGTCTGCTGCACATTTCTTAAAGAACTCCCAGACAGCAGACTTCCTGTAGATGTGCTTTGAGACAACAGCGCTCTGCAAATGAGCAGCTGTGACTTCTGATGTTTTGGACTGGCTACGGCTGCTCATAGAGGACATTGTGCCTTGTGTTTGTTGTGCCTCCTCCTCCTCACTTGACTCCTCTGTTCGATCAGGCACCCAGGTGGAGTCAGTGACCTCATCATCGTCATCACCCCCTATCTCCTCGTCACTGGAGCCAACTTGGCAGTATGCTGCAGCTGCTGGGGCAACATGAGTGCCAGTTATTTGTTTGTAACTGGCACCCCCTCCCTCTAGGTTGATTATACTCCCTTCCTCAACCTCAGAGTTTGAATTAGAGCACTGTAGTTGCTGCGCATCCTCAAGCAGCATGTCACAAATTCGGTTTTTAAGAGGGTTTTGCGCCAACGGGATGTGTGGCACTTGTTCATATGTCACCTCAAGCACGTGGTACCCAAGTGTCCGGTATCTTTCCCACGCTTTAGCCATATCTGACATAGATTACAAATAGCAATGCTGCGCTCTACTGCACATTTCTTAAAGAACTCCCAGACAACAGACTTCCTGCATGTGTTCTTTGAGCGCTCAACAGCGCTCTGCACCGGAGCAGCTCTGACATGTGATGCCTTGGACTGGCTAGTGCTAGGGTTGGTCACAGAGGATGTTGTGCCTCGTGTTTGCCGTGCCTCCTGCTCCCCCTCCTCCTCACTTGATTCCTCTGTTCGATCTGGCACCCAGGTGGAGTCAGTGACCTCATCATCATTGTCATCTTCACCCCCAGTTATTTGTGTGTCATCACTGGCACCCCCTTCCTCTAGGTTGATTATACTCCCTTGCTCAACCTCAGAGATTGAATCAGAGCACTGTACTTGCTGCGCATCCTCAAGCAGCATGTCACTCTCATTGTAGTCAAACAATTCAGCTGACTCCTCCGTGTGTGATAGCGAGGCTACGGCAGGAGTAGCTGTGGACATGGAGGCTGCATTAGATGCTTTGGCAGCTGAGGTGAACTGTAAAGCACTAGAAGCCTGGCTGGCAGAGGACTCGGAGGATGAGGATGGCCTGGTTAGCCAATCCACCAAGTCCTCTGTATGTTGCTGCTGCTTAAGACGGCCAGCACCAGTTAGAAAGGACAAGCGTGCCCCTGCAGAGGATGCACCACGTCCACCACGACCAGAGGCACAGCGTCCCGACACAGGGGCTGCTTGCCCTCTTATCTGTGTCTGGGAGCGTCTGCCTGTCCTTTTTGTTCTTTCAGACATGGTGAGTGATATATAGATTAATATATACAGAACTGATTCAACTCTGGTATAAAGATTTAAAGAACTCTGGTATAACTCAGTGAGACACACTGATAGCTGGCAGCCAGTGACAAGACACAGATCACCTCAATTCACAAATGTTTTGTAGAAATTAGTGAGCCCCAAAATACTGCGTGGTACTGGATGTGTGACGAGACACAGATCACCTCAATTCCCAAATGTTTTGTAGAAATTTGTGACCACCAAAATACTTGCTGGCAGTGACAAGAGACAGATCACCTCAATTCACAAATGTTTTAAAGAAATTAGTGAGCCCCAAAATACAGCGTGGTACTGGTTGTGTGACAAGACACAGAAGATCACCTCAATTCCCAAATGTTTTGTAGAAATTAGTGAGCCCCAAAATAATGCGTGGTACTGGTTGTGTGACAAGAGACAGATCACCTCAATTCACAAATGTTTTAAAGAAATTAGTGACCCCCAAAAAGATTTGCTGGCACAGTGACAAGACCCAGAAGATCACCTCAATTCACAAATGTTTTAAAGAAAGTTGTAAACCCCAAAAAAACTTGCTGGCACAGTGACAAGACACACATCACCTAAATTCCCTGATATTTGGTAGAAATGAGACCCCCCAGACCCCCCAGTAGCGTGGCAGACCGGCAGTAACAAGACACAACTATCTCCTTTGAAATCTCCTCTGAAATGCGTGCTGTAGCTATGCGTGGAAACGTTATATAGTGTGCTGCTGGGGACTTAGCTCTGTGAGCCCATGATTGGGCAAAATTTGCCCGATCAGGACTCTGAGCCGTGATTGGCATAGTGTTCAACCAGTCTTGCACCAGACCTGTGGTCAGGTGCAAGGCTGTAGCCAATTACGAGCTTCAGGCCAGTGGGAAAATGCATTGTGGTCCATTGTGATGCATTGTGGTCGAACATCCGGAAATGTTCGGAGTTCGCGATCTAATCGAACAGGCTAAATTCGGGTCGAACTCCGAACCGTCCGAACCGAACAGCTCATCCCTACTCTAGGACGTTCGATAACTGCTTTGTTGACTCTAATTTCGGAGAAAATGGTAACCAGTCTCTGAAATGGGCTGAAGCGCAAAGCACCGAAATTGCAACCACTTTTGGTGCTTTGGGAATAGACTCTCTGCTGTGGGAAAATAAGTCAGAAGAAATTTTTTTTAATAGTTACGTCCAGAAGGTAGATTCGATTTTTCTGTTTTGTTTTATTTGGAGGGTTCAGTGTATCAGGTTTCCATGGCCCGAGGCGGAGATGTGGCATTCTGCGCAGTAATACATATTTTCAGCATTTGTTTTGCCTGAGAAACTGTGCATGACAGTGAGGGAACTCAGTAAACCTCTGAAAAATGAAGCGCGGCATGCAGGAGCAGGGTGCCAGGGCGATGATCTCCACTTCTCTTTTGGTGGTTTCAGCAGGACATGGGATAAACAAATCCACCTTTAAACAAACCTGTCATCATCACCAGGTTCACTTTGGCTCAAATAACAGGGAATTCCATTTTTAGATGGCTAGCAAATGTATAGTTTTTATTTATTTGCCCATTAAATAAAGCACCTCCCCTCCTGTGCTCAGTCCTTGGGATGCCAACGGAGTTGGGTAGTAGTGGTACGCAATAACTCCTCAAACTATTAAAGGGACATTACCACTTACATAAACTGTAACTAGATTACTCGTGCGTTACATACCGATCACCTTATGAAACACATTATAAAACGTTATAAAACACACGCTGCTGTTGTTTTTCTTCTTTTAAGTTATTGCGTGTAAAAAAGGAAAAAATAGTTTGGGTTTTTATCTCTTCTTTCCATTTTGTGGATTTTATTTTCCATGATGCAACATTTACCAAAATCTGTGCAAAAGTTTAACTTTACTGCTGTGGTTTAGCTTTAACTTTATTTAACAGTCAATGATTATTTAACAATGCGAAGGTGGCAATGTTTATATAAGGAGGCAGGGGGTCTATTGTGTTCTCCAGGCTACCTGAGAAAAGAGATGGCAGCTGAATGAGATAATATAGGGAGCTTAAAAGACTTCTAATCTGATGTCCTTTGAATACATCCCTCACAATGCAATGATTGACCCATTCACCCCATTCTATGGCCAAAGCCACACAGTGAGGAGCAAGTGATGGAAAGATACTGTGGGGGGGATGGGGCAGTGGCGTCACTAGGGTTGGTGTCACCCGGTGTGGTAAGTCATGGTGTCACCCCACACTACTTTTTTTACCTACTGTTGCTCAGAATCAGAACTCCCATAGATAAACACACACTGAATGTAATTGCAATAGTAGGGCCACATTATATTAATCGTGCTAAAACGGGACGTTAGGGAGAAAAACCTGTGCTTGCAGGTTTCTCCTTTGCGTCCCCGTTTTAGTGTGATATTACGATGCAGGTGCTAAAAAAGCTGCCTGCATCGTAATGCAGAGCTAAGCCCCGGGATGCACGCAGCAGCACTAAGCGCCACCTCGCACACCCCCTCCATGGAGTCTATAGAACTCCATTGAGGCAGATGCCGCTGGTCACATGACCTGCTGGATCTCGCCTCACGAGATCCGGCAGATCAGCATAGTGATCTGCAGAGGGAGACTGCAGGACTTTTTCCCTCAGTCTCTCCCTGCTCCTGGGAGACAGAGGAGGCGGTTGGAGCCACCGCGGGATAGAAGGTGAGTATCTGATCAATTTGGGGGGCTGTCTGCTGGTGCTGACGGATTCTGCAGCAGCGAAATCTGTAAGTACCAGGTCCAGGCTGTGGGTAACTTTCGAGTTAACCGGAGCCAGACAGTAATTAGCGCTAGTACATCGTTAAAGAAACCCAAATACACCATAGCCTGCTCAGCTCCTTTAACTTATCAGCTGAGAGCTAGTGGAGAGTGTTAAAATCCAACCCTCCCACCCCCACACAACAGAGCTTTAAAACTCTCCAATCTCAATTTTCCCAAAAGAAAATTCTGCTGCTTGCTCTGGCTAATGATGTTGAATCCAACCCTGGTCCAATAGCTGAGACCACATTTAGTCTCCCCACTAATAAAGGCCTCTCCTTTGTGCACTGCAACATCCGCAGCTTACTCCCTAAACTCGATGAGCTTAAAGCTTGGTGCTTCTATTACAAATCTAAAGTCATTGTGCTGACAGAATCATGGCTAACCCCAAAAGTACTAGACTTTGCCATATCAATACAACGGTATTCATGTTATAGAAAGGACAGAGTGAAGAGAGGAGGGGGAATTGTTTTTTATGTTGACGAGTCCTTAAAGTTCACCCTTTTGCAGAACTCTAGCTCCCCCAGCCACATTTGATTTCCTTTCTGGTATTATTGAGATCCCGTTCAGTAAATCCATTATTGTTACTGGATTCTACCGCCCACCAAATTCCCCAATGCATTCCCTTTCAGACATAACCCAAATCCTTAGTAAATTGGTAGCTCAAAACCAAAAAAGTGAACTGCTAGTCCATGGCGATTTTAATGTTGATTGGCTGAATCCTAAAAACAATAAACACTGTCCCTGTTTCCTCCTCCCCCACTCGCATTAATATGAAAAGCCTTAAGTATACCTTGATGGACTGGATTCTCTCCTCATGTCCTGATAGAATACAGGAGGCAGGCGTTCTCGCTAATAGCTTCAGTGACCACTGCCTAGTGTACTGTGTGTGCAAAATAAAGGCCACAAAATCTCCCACAAAGGGAATAATCAGCAGGTCTTTCAAGAAATTAATCTTGAATCCTTCCTAAACGATCTCAAACAGCTCCCATGGTACAGACTAAACCTAATCCCAGACCTGTACTGTGCAAATTAATACATTCAATCCGAGCTCCTGAAAGTCTGGAATACCCATGCCACGCTGCGTAAAGTGAGAGTAAAAGGGGCCCATCTCCCCTGGGTTACAGCTGATCCTACACAAATGTACCAGTTTAGAGATTCACTGTGGTCAAATTTCAAGAGTACTGGTTCCTGAAATGCAAAGGAAACTACTATACTGTTGGTACTACACGCCGCATTGCTTAAAACGAATCAACCCTAAGAAATCGGACCTCTGTTGGAAGTGCGTCTCTGCTCCTCAGCGGTGGGCACTATGGGTCATATTTGGTGGCACTGCCCAATGATTGCTACCCTGTGGTCCGGAATTTCCAAACTTGCTACCAAAGTTCTGAGCAGTGACATTCCTTGTTCCCCAGAAGTCTTACTGCTCGGAATGATGCACCTCCCTCGCCAACATATGAATATACTTTTTAATATGGTATCCTCCACGATGCTCCTCATCGCAAGGAACTGGAAATCAGTCGTGGTTCCGTCGCAACATCAAATAGTGACTACATTGGACCAATACCGTTTCTTCGACTCGAAGGCCAGATTGGCTGGAAGTGGCACTCCTCCAAAACATGACCCATGGGTGATCTGGGACATTCACAAAATTTGTAAAGCTTGTGGTTTATGATCTAATAGCTCTGGTAGGGTCCCTTCTTCGTAAGGGTTTACGAGCCACGCAGGGTGTAAGAAGTGTATGTTTTTTGAGATAGCAGAAACGAGGGTGGAATATGTTTTCCTGACTTCCCCCTATTCCCCTCCCCCTTCCCCCTGTTGCTAATGTTTTTTCCCTTTTTTTATTACGATAAAATGTAGAAGCAGTAGTACAATATGTTTGATTATAGCTGAAGAAGTGCACTGTATGATCACTAACATTGTGGACAGCGGGCTCGCTGTCCATCGCACGTACTATTTCTTCTCAATAAAAATTGTTGATACAAAAAAATAGAGTACTAGTTCCAGGAACGGTCACTGTGAATACCGAAAATGGAGGAATGCATGCACAAAACAAACAAAAATGGCTAAAGCCCAATACTTCAATGAAAATCTAAACAATAACCCATCAAACCCTAGAAATTTTTGGAAAATCATAAATAACATACAATCACCCCACCCCGTCCACTCCCAACTGGCTGCTGTCAAAGCAAACAACCAAACCCTGCAACACCCCCTAGATGTAGCAAATGCCTTTAATAATTATTTTGTTGGATGTGCCACCACCCTGATTGCTAAGCTACCAAATGACACACATTCTGAAAGGCAGCCTGCAGGTCAGGCCCTTCCAACTGTGCAAACACCCTGTTTCGGAGAAAAATTCAGTTTTAGACCAGTGCCTGTCAGTGTCATTACTAAACTTCTCCGAAATCCCAGCAATGCTGCTGAAAATCAGTGCGCTGGCAATTGCAAAACCTGTTGCAACTATAATCAATGAATCACTGGCGACTGGATACATACCCAAACTCTGGAAGACTGCAAGAGTGGTACCTATCCATAAAAGTGGAGACAAGACTTTGGTATCCAATTACCGCCCGATATCATTGCTCCCTATAATGTAAAATTTTTTGTAAAAATGTGTTTACACTCAATTACGCGATTATTATCAGTATTGGAACTATTTAACCCTAGATCAATCAGGCTTTTGTCCAAATCATTCAACTACCCCTGCCCTTTTGAAAGTTTGTAATGATATCCAAGCTGGCATGGAACAAGGAACCCTAACTGGAGCCATCTTCCTTGATTTTGCCAAGGCCTTTGACACAGTAGACCATGGCATCCTATTACAAAAAATTAAAAACTCTGGTATTGGTGATCGCACACTAACCAGGTTTCAATCATATGTGTCTGATCGGTCGCAATATGTGTCCATTTCTGACAGCTCCTCCCTCCCCCTCCCAGTCACATGCGGTGTACGGCTTGATACTTGGCCCCCTGCTATTCACAATATTCATAAATGATCTGCCCATCGTCTGCAAAGCCTCAACTGTACACATGTATGCAGACGACACTGTAATCTATACCAGCAAACCAAATCTCCCGCAGCTGGAGGCCGTGCTGCAAGAATAATTCACAGAGGTAGAAAAATGGATCAAACACAACAAACGTTTTCTAAATACTGACAAAACTGTAACAATGCTCTTTGGAACAGTACCTAAACTACACAAATTGCAATCGCCCCATCTATGTGTCAGGACAAAATCAAATGACACGCTGACCACAGTCACTTCTCTCAAATATCTAGGTATGTGGTGTTAGAGCCAAATCTATCCTTTTGGCCCCACATCGAAAAACTCTCATCTAAACTTTACCCCAAACTAGGTGCCCTGTGCAGAAACAAATCCTGCCTGAGCCCAGCGGTAGGAAAGCAGATTGTACAACAAATGCTTATGTCGGCTATTGAATACGGAGATGTAATGTATGCAGCTGCCCTGCAAACACACCTTCAGAAACTTACCACATTGTATAACTCATTCTGCCGCTTTGTGCTACAATGTAACTACATGACCCACCATTGTGACATGTTAAAAGAGCTAAACTGGCCGTCGCTGGAATCTAGATGCACTCTTCACCTTTCCGATCTGGTGTTTAAGAGCTTTTCTGGGAAGCTACCACCCTACCTGAATAGGCTGCTTCCCCCAGCAGTTCCCTCATCCTATAACCTCCGATCCAGGACCTGCACCTTACTTACAATACCACAATACAAAAAGAAAGTGGCTCGATCCTCCTTTTCCTACCGAGCACCACAATTATGGACAACCTCCCAGACGCCATCAAATCTTCCCCCAGTCTAAAGTCACTTAAGTTAGAGCTCCCTATTAACATACCTCAGCACAGAATGTACCTGTAAACATGTAACATAGTGAATATATTTATCTTCTGTTAATCTGTATATTTGTGCGATTTCTTTTTAATATTTTGAATTTTATTACTTTGTATTTCTGTAACACCGTAACAATTTAATGTTGCTGAACCCAGGACATACTTGAAAACGAGAGAAATCTCAATGTATCCTTCCTGGCAAAATCCTTTATAAATAAATAAATTGTAATACTAACACTAATTAACACTTTGCGCTCTCCATGTTAAGCATAGGGAGCACAAAGTACAGTAACCTCGTGCTGAAAAGTGCAGGATCCAAATCGCTAACTTTTTTTTTAACCCGTTAGCGTTTGGATTGTAATAGGGTGGCCCGCGCTAGGGCCACCAGGGCTAACTTTAATGTTCACACAGGTGAGCGCTATTGTTAGCGATAGGAATGTCATGTGGCCCGTAGTGTATTAAATACATAATAATGTCACTGCTATCATTGATTAGGCGAATAACATATATTAGTATTAAAAGTCCATTATACATTAAAAGAAAGTGCACAGTACAGAGAATTTTTTCATAATTGCCTCTGGGACCAGAAGAGGAGAGTATAAAAAAAAAGCTCCACAGCAATAAAACTCACAGTAATATGCTGTGTGTATGAGCGTATCACAGAGCTCCACAGCAATAAAACTCACAGCAATGTGCGGTGTGTATGAGCATATCAAAGAGCCCCACAGCATTAAAACTCACAGCAATGTGTGCTGGATATGAACGTATCACAGAGCTCCACAGCAATAAAACTCACAGTAATGTGCAGTGTGTATGACTGTGTCACAGAGCTCCACAGCAATAAAAGTCACAGCAATGTATGGTGTGTGTGATTGTATTACAGAGCTCCACAGCAATGCAACTCGCAGGGCCACATTACAATCTTGTTAACCATAGCGCCGGCATGGTTAACCCTTTCGCTGCTGAGGCATTTCACGCCTCTGTGCTGAGGTCATTTTTACCGGTTTTGCTCATCATGTTTAAACGTGTTTTGAAGGCTTATTTTATTATATGACCCAGACATATTATATATTGTTCTTTCCGGCAGACTCGGCAGATTCATAATATATCATTATTATATGTATACGTCATGTCTGTATATTATAACAAAAACTGCAATAAAATTAGAATTTTCAATAATTTACAATGTGCAAAGTGTTTCTTTTCACATTTTAACATGCGAGCGTTTGCGGTTATATTTTCTATGGGTGGCGCTTGTTAAAAAAATTAGAAATGAGGTCTCGTTACATTTTTTTTGGGGGAAAATTACGCGATTTTTAACAAACGCACCTCAAACAAAAATCATTAGTGCAGCATCATTGTTCACATTATAATTGAAATGGGAACAATATTGCTGCATTAACAAAAAAAAAATTGTTTATTTTTTTATAATTTTTTTAAAACTTTACATGGTCATTTTTGGTATCGTTGGAAAGGCCATGCTCTGGCCCATCCAACGATATCAAACATTAACCTCTAGCTGCCACGGATCGGGAGATAGGGGGTTCATTGGAACCACCTATCTCCACCATTGCTGGCAGGTAGGGGTTAACTCCAGGACTGGCTTCATCGTGCTGCCCCCTCCCTTTCAGGTGCCTCCTCCGCACACGCGGGGGGGCGCTTGAATTAGATGTCATCGCGCCACCGCGATGACATCTAATGTCCCCGCCGGGGTCCCGGAGTGCTGGGCAGATATCCAAGATGTCAGCCCGCACCGGGGGGGGGGCCAGCAATCGGCCCAGCAATCGGCCGGTATCACAGAGCTCCACAGCAACAAAACTCACAGTAATGTGCGGTGTGTATGAGCGTATCACAGAGCTATATTGTATATTGTTATGCTAATTATTGTATGATGAGATAATTAGTATCCAAACTCATCTTGTTTAAGGACAAACATCCTGGCATGCACACACTCCATATAAAAACATCCTTGAATTCACATATACACACTGTTTCTACATATGAAAACATCCTTACACACACACACACAAACTGATACTCCATATCCAAACATCCTTAAAATTAACACACACACACGATACTCCATATACAAACATCCTTACATTCTCACACACACACACACTGATATTCCATATACCAACATGCTTACACACACGCACACACACACACTGATACTCCATATATGAACTGTGATGTTTTGTTTATAAGTGTTTATATTCCTTCTTTATTAGCTGTCACTTACTTCTGTATACCCATACATAACATCTCCTTCACTTCTCAACCAAAAACAAAACTTTTTCTTTTAAATAATAAAAATAAAGAAACCATAAATGAGTAAAAGTCAACAATAATAAATGAACTTTAACATGTCTTCTCAGTTGGTATAATTTTGTCCATCCTCCAGATCCCCAATCTTTTGTTCAGGTCCTCTCCTACTAGGATACTAATTACGCCTTCATACTTCTCGTCCCTTATCTTTACCTTTTCTCATGATTCCAGACGTCTGCTTCATACTTTCAATCTGTTAATGCGCCCTTCTTCCACCCAGCCTTCCACAGACCTCACAGCTGTAAGCTTTGCTAACTTCTTCACCAATAAGATCACTAAACTTAGACTAGAAATCTCTTTACTTCCCTCCTCCTTTAACCATTCTACGCCACTGAATCCCTCACTCCCTGCCCCCTCTTTTACTATGTCTTTCTTTCATCTGGTCCTCTGAGGAGGATGTCTTCGCAGTTCTAATGTCCTCCTGCCCAACCACCCATCCACTTGACCCCATTCCCTCACATCTTACTCAATTTGTCCTACCAGTCGTTGTCCCTGCTCTCACTCATATTTTCAACCTCTCCCTCTCCTCTGGAGTCTTCCCCTCTGCATTCAAACATGCTCTGATCACCCCCATTCTAAAGAAGCCATCTCTCAATCCCACCTCCCTTTCAAACTACTGTCCCATCTCTCTGCTTCCCTTTGCCTCCAAAATCCTAGAACGTTTGGTCTATAATCAGCTCACCAGTTTTCTTGCTGACAACTCTCTACTCGATCCGCACCAGTCCGGCTTTCGCACCCAACAATCTACGGAGACGGCTCTGACCAAGGTGACTAATGATTTAGTTGCTGCTAAAACCAAAGGTCACTTCTCCCTCCTTATTCTTCTCAATCTTTCTGCTGCATTTGACACGGTCAACCACCCTCTCCTGCTCCTCACCCTGCGTCAACTTGGCCTCAGTGACTCCGCTCTCTCCTGGTTCTCCTCCTATCTCTCTTCACTCCTTCAGTGTCTCCTTCGCTGGTGTCTCTTCACCATCGCTTCCTCTCTCAGTTGGGGTGCCTCAAGGCTCTGTTCTGGGTCCCCTACTTTTCTCAATCTATACTGCCTCTCTGGGCAACCTCATCTCTTCCTACGGGCTCCAATATCATCTCTATGCTGACAACACCCAAATCTACCTTTCTTCTGCCGATTTCGCTCCTCCTGTGTTAGACCATGTTACTGCCTGCCTATCAGCTGTCTCCGACTGGATGACTTCCCGTTTCCTAAAGCTCAACCTCGCAAAAACTGAACTTCTCGTCTACCCTCCCTCCAAATCCTCCATTATTGCACCATTTCTATTCAGGTGAATGGTGCCACCATTACTTCTACCTCTCAGGCTCGTTGCCTCAGGGTCCACTTGGACTCCGATCTATCCTTTCCTCCTCACATTCAGTAACTAACCAAATCTTGCTACTTCCACCTAAAAAACATAGCACGCATTCATCCCTTTCTTAATCAGGACTCTGCTAAAATCCAAGCTCTTATTATCTCCTGCCTTGACTACTGTAACCCCCTTCTCTCTGGCCTTAAATAATCCCAGATTCTCCCTCTGCATTATGTTATGAACGCCTGTGCCAGACTCATACACCTCACATCTCTCAACTCTCACATCTCTCCCCTTTGCCAATCTTTTCACTGGCTCCCTGTTTCCTTTACAGTCCACTTAAAATATAGGTGCTCATACAAAGCTCTCCATAATCGTGCCCCCGTCTATATCTCTTCCCGACCACTGCGTTTGGCCATTGATCTGACGCTATCGGTTCCTCGTACCCATACTCCAAACTCCCTCCTTCAAGACTTCTCCTAAGCTGCCCCCTTTCTATGGAACGCCCTCCCCCGCAACATCAGACTCTCCTCATCTCTCCAGTCCTTCAAGAAGTCTCTGAAAACACATTACTCACCTAGCGAGTCACCCCTTTCCTCTTAGATTGTAAGCTCTTGAGCAGGGTTCTCTCTCCTACTGTTCTATTTGTAATGTGTATGCATATTTGTTATTCTGTCTCTCCCATTGTACAGCGCTACGGAACTTGCTGGTGCTTTATAAATGCTTTTAACTGTAACTGTACTGTAGAGTTCCTCTTACTATAGTCCCTTAATGGATCTTCCAGTTGCCAGCGGCTTGTGGCCCTTCTCACCCTTGTGTAATGGCGATTATTTTCTTGTCAAAGGCTTTGATTTTTTATTATTATTTTATTTATTATCGGACCTCTCTCCCTCCCGATCGGCGGCGTTGCGGGGGTTAACCCAGGCACCATTTGGAAGGGCACAGCCTGCCCTTCCAAATGGTGCCTGGCATTAACCCCTGGGGAGCTGGATCGCGAATCGGCGCTGAAAAGCGCCGATTCGCGATCCTTTCCCGGAGCTGGCCGACATCTTGGATGTCGGCCAAGCCTCCGGGAACTCCCCCTGAGGACTGGCGTCATCGTGCGTAGCACGATGACGCCAGTCCTGGACTTAACCCCTAACTGCCACCAACGGTGGAGATAGGGAGTTCCAATGAACTCCCTATCTCCCGATCCGTGGCAGCTAGGGGTTAAAGTTTGGTATGGTTGGATCGGCCAGAGCATGGCCGTTCCAACGATACCAAACACTACTGTGAAAAATTTTGTCAAAAAAAAAAAATGAAAAATAAAAATAAAACAAATTAAAAAAAATTATAAAAAAAAAAATAAACACTTTTTTTTTCTTTTTTTTGGTTTGTTAATGCAGCAATATTGTTCCCATTTCAATTATAATGTGAACAATGATGCTGCACTAACGATTTTTGTATGCGGTGCGTTTGTTAAAAATCGCGTAATTTTCCCCCAAAAAAAATGTAACGAGACCCCATCTCTAATTTTTTTAACAAGAGCACCCCATACAAAATATAACCGCAATTGCTCGCATGTTAAAATGTGAAAAAAAAACACTTTACACGTTGTAAATTATTGAAAATACATATTTTATTGCATTTTTTGTTATAATATACAGACATGACATAACGTATACATATAATAATGACATATTATGAATCTACCGAGTCTGACGGAAAGAACGATATATAATATGTCTGGGTCATATACTAAAATAAGCCTTAAAAAACACGTTTAAACATGATGAGCAAAACCGGTAAAAATGACCTCAGCACAGAGGCGGGAAAAGCCTCAGCAGCGAAAGGGTTAAAGGAGGCAGGTCAGTATTCCTGCCAACAGATACAGGAGGACACTAGGGCCCTATTCCTGTGGGAATTTACAATCTAGATGGTTGAGGGGATTAGAAACAGGAGGTGGGGCTGCAGTGATGAGTTAATGCAGGGGGAGGTGAGGAGCATCAGTTCATTTGTTATGGAGTCAGGTGGTCGGCTTCCCTAAACAGAAGGGTCTTTAGGGAGCATTTAAACAAAGCCAAATTTGGGGACAGCCTGATATTGTGAGGGAGCGTATGCCATAGGGTCGGCGCTGCACGAGAAAAGTCCTGCAATCTGGCATGTGAAGAGGTAATGATGGAGGATGCCAGGCACAGGGCATTGTTGGATCGTAGGGGACTGGGCTGGGGTGTATCTGGTGACTAGTGAGGACAGATAGTGAGGGGCGGCGTTAGTGAGGACAGGTAGTGAGGAGCCGTATTAGTGAGGACAGGTAGTGAGGAGCGGCGTTAGTGAGGACAGGTAAAGAGGGGCGGTGTTAGTGAGGACAGGTAGTGAGTGGCGGTGTTAGTGAGGACAGGTAGTGAGGAGCGGTGTTAGTGAGGACAGGTAGTGAGGGGCGGCGTTAGTGAGGACAGGTAGTGAGGGGCGGCGTTAGTGAGGACAGGTAGTGAGGAGCGGTGTTAGTGAGGACAGGTATTGAGGAGCGGCGTTAGTGAGGACAGGTAGTGAGGAGCGGCGTTAGTGAGGACAGGTAGTGAGAGGCGGCGTTAGGGAGGACAGGTTGTGAGGGGCGGTGTTAGTGAGGACAGGTAGTGAGGGGCCGTGTTAGTGAGGACAGGTAGTGAGGGGCGGCGTTAGTGGGACAGGTAGGAGGGCGGCGTAGTGAGGACAGGTAGTGAGGAGCGGCGTTAGTGAGGACAGGTAGTGAGAGGCGGCGTTAGTGGGACAGGTAGTGAGGGGCGGCGTTGGTGAGGACAGGTAGTGAGGGGCGGCGTTAGTGAGGACAGGTAGTGAGGAGCGGCGTTAGTGAGGACAGGTAGTGAGGGGCGGTGTTAGTGGACAGGTTTGAGGGGCGGTTAGTGAGGACAGGTAGTGAGGAGCGGCGTTAGTGAGGACAGGTAGTGAGGAGTGGCGTTAGTGAGGACAGGTAGTGAGAAGGGGCGTTAGTGGGGACAGGTAGTTGAGGGGCGGCGTTAGTGGGGACAGGTAGTGAGGGGCGAAGTTAGTGAGGACAGGTAGTGAGGGGCAGCGTTAGTGAGGACAGGTAGTGAGGAGCGCGTTAGTGAGGACAGGTAGTGAGGAGCGGCGTTAGTGAGGACAGGTAGTGAGGGGCGGCGCGGCAGGTAGTAGAGAGCGGCGTTAGTGGGGACAGGTAGTGAGGAGTGGCGTTAGTGGGACAGGTAGTGAGGGGCGGCGTTAGTGGGGACAGGTAGTGAGGGGCGATGTTAGTGAGGACAGGTAGTGAGGGGCAGCGTTAGTGAGGACAGGTAGTGAGGAGCGGTGTTAGTGAGGACAGGTAGTGAGGGGCGGTGTTAGTGAGGGCAGGTAGTGAGGGGCGGTGTTAGTGAGGACAGGTAGTGAGGAGCGGCGTTAGTGAGGACAGGTAGTGAGGAGCGGCGTTAGTGAGGACAGGTAGTGAGGGGCGGCGTTAGTGAGGACAGGTAGTGAGGAGCGGCGTTAGTGGGGACAGGTAGTGAGGAGTGGCGTTAGTGGGGACAGGTAGTGAGGGGCGGCGTTAGTGGGGACAGGTAGTGAGGGGCGATGTTAGTGAGGACAGGTAGTGAGGGGCAGCGTTAGTGAGGACAGGTAGTGAGGAGCGGCGTTAGTGAGGACAGGTAGTGAGGGACGGTGTTAGTGAGGACAGGTAGTGAGGGGCGGTGTTAGTGAGGACAGGTAGTGAGGGGCGGCGTTAGTGGGGACAGGTAGTGAGGAGCGGCGTTAGTGAGGACAGGTTGTGAGGGGCGGTGTTAGTGAGGACAGGTAGTGAGGCGCGTTAGTGGGGACAGGTAGTGAGGAGTGGCGTTAGTGGGGACAGGTAGTGAGGGGCGGCGTTAGTGGGGACAGGTAGTGAGGGGCGATGTTAGTGAGGACAGGTAGTGAGGGGCAGCGTTAGTGAGGACAGGTAGTGAGGAGCGTGTTTGAGGACAGGTAGTGAGGGGCGGTGTTAGTGAGGCAGGTAGTGAAGGCGGTGTTAGTGAGGACAGGTAGTGAGGGGCGATGTTAGTGAGGACAGGTAGTGAGGGGCAGCGTTAGTGAGGACAGGTAGTGAGGAGGGCGTTGTGAGGACAGGTAGTGAGGGGCGGTGTTAGTGAGGACAGGTAGTGAGGGGCGGCGTTAGTGGGGACAGGTAGTGAGGAGCGGCGTTAGTGAGGACAGGTTGTGAGGGGCGGTGTTAGTGAGGACAGGTAGTGAGGGGCGGTGTTAGTGAGGACGTAGTTGAGAGGCGGCGTTAGTGAGGACAGGTTGTGAGGGGCGGTGTTAGTGAGGACAGGTAGTGAGGGGCGGTGTTAGTGAGGACAGGTAGTGAGGGGCGGCGTTAGTGGGGACAGGTAGTGAGGGGCGGCGTTAGTGAGGACAGGTAGTGAGGAGCGGCGTTAGTGAGGACAGGTAGTGAGAGGCGGCGTTAGTGAGGACAGGTAGTGAGGAAGCGGCGTTAGTGGGGACAGGTAGTGAGGGGCGGCGTTGGAGGACAGGTAGTGAGGGGCGGCATTAGTGAGGACAGGTAGTGAGGAGCGGCGTTAGTGAGGACAGGTAGTGAGGGGCGGTGTTAGTGAGGACAGGTAGTGAGGGGTGGTGTTAGTGAGGACAGGTAGTGAGGAGGCGGCGTTAGTGAGGACAGGTAGTGAGGAGTGGCGTTAGTGAGGACAGGTAGTGAGGAGCGGCGTTAGTGAGGACAGGTAGTGAGAAGGGGCGTTAGTGGGGACAGGTAGTGAGGGCGGCGTTAGTGGGACAGGTAGTGAGGGGCGATGTTAGTGAGGACAGGTAGTGAGGGGCAGCGTTAGTGAGGACAGGTAGTGAGGAGCGGCGTTAGTGAGGACAGGTAGTGAGGGGCGGCGTTAGTGAGGACAGGTAGTGAGGAGCGGCGTTAGTGAGGACAGGTAGTGAGGGGCGATGTTAGTGAGGACAGGTAGTGAGGGGCAGCGTTAGTGAGGACAGGTAGTGAGGAGCGGCGTTAGTGAGGACAGGTAGTGAGGGGCGGCGTTAGTGGGACAGGTAGTGAGGATGGGCGTTAGTGGGACAGGTAGTGAGGGGCGGCGTTAGTGGGGACAGGTAGTGAGGGGCGATGTTAGTGAGGACAGGTAGTGAGGGGCAGCGTTAGTGAGGACAGGTAGTGAGGAGGCTGTTAGTGAGGACAGGTAGTGAGGGCGGTGTTAGTGAGGGCAGGTAGTGAGGGGCGGTGTTAGTGAGGACAGGTAGTGAGGGGCGCGTTAGTGGGGACAGGTAGTGAGGAGCGGCGTTAGTGAGGACAGGTTGTGAGGGGCGGCGTTAGTGAGGACAGGTAGTGAGGGGCGGTGTTAGTGAGGACAGGTTGTGAGGGGGCGTTAGTGAGGACAGGTAGTGAGGGGCGGTGTTAGTGAGGACAGGTAGTGAGGGGCGGCATTAGTGGGGACAGGTAGTGAGGGGCGGCGTTAGTGAGGACAGGTAGTGAGGGGCGGCGTTAGTGGGGACAGGTAGTGAGGGGCGGCGTTGGTGAAGACAGGTAGTGAGGGGCGGCGTTAGTGAGGACAGGTAGTGAGGAGCGGCGTTAGTGAGGACAGGTAGTGAGGGGCGGTGTTAGTGAGGACAGGTAGTGAGGGCGTGTTAGTGAGGACAGGTAGTGAGGAGCGGCGTTAGTGAGGACAGGTAGTGAGGAGCGGCGTTAGTGAGGACAGGTAGTGAGGAGTGGCGTTAGTGGGGACAGGTAGTGAGGGGCGGCGTTAGTGAGGACAGGTAGTGAGGGGCAGCGTTAGTGGGGACAGGTAGTGAGGGGCGGCGTTGGTGAAGACAGGTAGTGAGGGGCGGTGTTAGTGAGGACAGGTAGTGAGGAGCGGCGTTAGTGAGGACAGGTAGTGAGGGGCGGTGTTAGTGAGGACAGGTAGTGAGGGGCGGTGTTAGTGAGGACAGGTAGTGAGGAGCGGCGTTAGTGAGGACAGGTATGTGAGGGCGATGTTAGTGGGGACAGGTAGTGAGGAGTGGCGTTAGTGGGGACAGGTAGTGAGGGGCAGCGTTAGTGAGGACAGGTAGTGAGGAGCGGTGTTAGTGAGGACAGGTAGTGAGGGGCGGTGTTAGTGAGGGCAGGTAGTGAGGGGCGGTGTTAGTGAGGACAGGTAGTGAGGGGCGGCGTTAGTGGGGACAGGTAGTGAGGAGCGGCGTTAGTGAGGACAGGTTGTGAGGGGCGGCGTTAGTGAGGACAGGTAGTGAGGGGCGGTGTTAGTGAGGACAGGTTGTGAGGGGCGGTGTTAGTGAGGACAGGTAGTGAGGGGCGGTGTTAGTGAGGACAGGTAGTGAGGGGCGGCGTTAGTGTGGACAGGTAGTGAGGGGCGGCGTTAGTGAAGACAGGTAGTGAGGGGCGGCGTTAGTGGGGACAGGGTGGAGGGGCGGCGTTGGTGAAACAGGTAGTGAGGGGCGGCGTTAGTGAGGACAGGTAGTGAGGAGCGCGTTAGTAGTGAGACAGGTAGTGAGGGGGGTGTTAGTGAGGACAGGTAGTGAGGGGCGGTGTTAGTGAGGACAGGTTGTGAGGAGCGGCGTTAGTGAGGACAGGTAGTGAGGAGCGGCGTTAGTGAGGACAGGTAGTGAGGAGTGGCGTTAGTGGGGACAGGTAGTGAGGGCGCGGAGTTAGTGAGGACAGGTAGTGAGGGGCGGCGTTAGTGGGGACAGTAGTGAGAGGCGGCGTTGGTGAAGACAGGTAGTGAGGGGCGAGCGGTGTTAGTGAGACAGGTAGTGAGGAGCGGCGTTAGTGAGGACAGGTAGTGAGGGGCGGTGTTAGTGAGGACAGGTAGTGAGGGCGGTGTTAGTGAGGACAGGTAGTGAGGAGCGGCGTTAGTGAGGACAGGTAGTGAGGGGCCGATGTTAGTGAGGACAGGTAGTGAGGGGCGGCGTTAGTGGGGACAGGTAGTGAGGAGCGGCGTTAGTGAGGACAGTTGTTGTGAGGGGCGGTGTTAGTGAGGACAGGTGAGGGGCGGTGGTGTTAGTGAGGACAGGTTGTGAGGGGCGGTGTTAGTGAGGGGACAGGTAGTGAGGGGCGGTGTTAGTGAGGACAGGTAGTGAGGGGCGGCGTTAGTGAGGACAGGTAGTGAGGGGCGCGTTAGTGAGTACAGGTAGTGAGGAGCGGCCGTTAGTGAGGACAGGTAGTGAGGGGCGGCGTTAGTGGGGACAGGTAGTGAGGGGCGGCGTTGGAGAAGACAGGTAGTGAGGGGCGGCGTTAGTGGAGGACAGGTAGTGAGGACGGCGTTAGTGAGGACAGGTAGTGAGGGGCGGTGTTAGTGAGGACAGGTAGTGAGGGGCGGTGTTAGTGAGGACAGGTAGTGAGGACGGCGTTAGTGAGGACAGGTAGTGTGAGGAGCGGCGTTAGTGAGGACAGGTAGTGAGGAGTGGCGTTAGTGGGGACAGGTAGTGAAGGAGGCGATGGGGCGTTAGTGGGGACAGGTAGTGAGTTGTGAGGACTGAAGTTGAGTGAAGGTAGTGAGGAAGGTAGTGAGGGGCGGCGTTAGTGAGACAGGTAGTGAGGGCAGCTGTTAGTGAGACAGGTAGTGAGGAGCGGCGTTAGTGAGTACGGCGTAGTGAGGGCACGGTGGGTGTTAGTGAGGACAGGTAGTGAGGGGCGGTGTTAGTGAGGACAGGTAGTGAGGGGCGGCGTTAGTGGGGACAGGTAGTGAGGAGCGGCGTTAGTGAGGACAGGTTGTGAGGGGCGGTGTTAGTGAGGACAGGTAGTGAGGGGCAGCGTTAGTGAGGACAGGTAGTGAGAGCGGCGTTAGTGAGGACAGTAGGAGCGGCGGGTGTTAGTGAGGGCAGGTAGTGAGGGGCGGTGTTAGTGAGGACAGGTAGTGAGAGGCGGCGGGTTAGTGGGGACAGGTAGTGTGGAGCGGCGTTAGTGAGGACAGGTTGTGAGGGGCGGTGTTAGTGAGGACAGGTAGTGAGGGGCGGTGTTAGTGAGGACAGGTAGTGAGAGGCGGCGTTAGTGAGGACAGGTTGTGAGGGGCGGTGTTAGTGAGGACAGGTAGTGAGGGGCGGTGTTAGTGAGGACAGGTAGTGAGGGGCGGCGTTAGTGGGGACAGGTAGTGAGGGGTGGTGTTAGTGAGGACAGGTAGTGGGGGGCAGTGTTAGTGACGGTTTTGTAGGTTGGGTGAGTAGTTTTGATTCTGCTGTGGATGGGGAGCCAGTGCAGGGATTCACAGAGAGGAGCGGCAGAGACAGAGCGACGGGTGAGAAGGATAAGCCGGGCTGATTTGTTTAGGATGAACCGCAGGGGGGAGGGGTGGGAGATAGGAAGGCCAATCAGGAGGTTGTTGCAGTAGTCCAAGTGGGAGATAACAAGCGAGTGGATAAATTGCCTCGTGTTGTTGGCAGTCATGGACGGATTTTGGCAATATTGCGGAGGTGATTGCTGCAAGATTACAACGGCTGGGTGGAGTAGAGGTGACATCACTGCTCTATAACTGAATAGACAATCCCAGCAAGAGCACGTCTCCAGTAAGTGTCATTGGGCAAGACACCTAACGGTACATACTCGCCACCCAGCACATACTTGAAAACGAGAGAAATCTTAATGTATCCTTCTTGGTAAAATCCTTTCTCAAAAAAAAAAAAAGAGGAGAGTGATTGGAGGTAGGGGCTGAATGAAAGACTGGAGTCAAGAGTCACTCCAATGCAACAGATTTGGGTGAAGGAAGGTAATACCGTCAACAATTATAGAAAAGTCAGAAATCGGAGTAGAGTTAGGGGGGATTAGAAGGAGCTCGGTCTTGGACTTATTGATCTACAGGTAGTGAGAGGCCATCCAGGCCGAGATCCCAGACAGACTGTCACTGACCTGAGACGGGGAGAGATCGGGAATGGAGAGGTAGATCTGAGTGTCGTCAGCGTATAGGTGATACTTGAAGCCATAGTTTGTGATGAGTTTACTCAGTGAGGAGGTATAGATGGAGAAGATCAGAGGACCTAGGACTGAGCCTTTGGGTACACCGACAGACAGCAGCATTGAAGAGGAGGAATTGCCGACAAGGGATACAGAAAAGGATCTTTTGGAGAAGTAAGATTTTAGCCAGGAGAGGGTGGTATCACAGAGACCAAGAGAGAAGAGGGTCTGTAGAGGGAGGGGATGGTCGACTGTATCACCTGTGTCCTGGATTTTCTTGTTCTTGAATTTTGTTGGATATCACCTCCAAATCTGTTCCTTTCGATATGATGAAGATTATTTCTATCCTGAGCCTCAGGAGTTGGGACATTGCAGATGTAAGAAGAGAAGTGGCGTCGCAAGGTGGGGGTGGGGGGTGTGGCCCGCAAAAGGTGACACCTGCCCTTAGGGTGACACCATCACCCTAAGGGTGGGTGTCTCACCCTGCGATGCAGTGTTCGGCTCCCTGCGAGCGTCCGAAGCTATGGAGCTTCGGTGCTCGCCTGGGGGAATCACGTCACCAGCCGAGTTCTCGCGAGAAAAAAAGCAGAGTGCACCTGTCGATCCGCCGCAAATCCACCGGCTGCATGTGAAAAAAGGCGACCATCCGCCGAACACAGCGCCAACTAGCAGCCATAAAAAGCCGACAAGCCAACGAACAGGGTAAACAAAAACGACTGCAACGTTAAAAATTTTAAATACAGTTTGCAAAAGAACTACTGAACGAAAATGTCTGGAATTTACATATAAGATCCTATGAATGATAATAAAAAGGGCAGTTACAGGAAAAAGAAAAAACGCTTTAACCCTTTCGCTGCTGAGGCATTTCCCGCCTGTGTGCTGAGGTCATTTTTACTGGTTTCGTTCATCATGTTTAACCGCGTTTTGAAGCCTTATTTTATTATATGACCCAGACATATTATATATCGTTCTTTTCTGCAGATTCATAATATGTCATTATTATATGGATACGTTATGTCCTGTCTGTATATTATAACAAAATATGCAATAAAATTAGAATTTTTAAAAATTTATAACGTGTAAAGTGTTTTTTTCACATTTTAACATGCGAGCGTTTGCGGTTATATTTTCTATGGGGTGCACTTGTTAAAAAAATTAGAAATGGGGTCTCGTTACATTTTTTTGGGGGGAAAAACGCACCCCATACAAAAATCGTTAGTGCAGCATCATTGTTCACATTATAAATTAAATGGGAACAATATTGCTGCATTAACAAAACAAATAAAAAATAAAAAACTTGTTTATTTTTTTTATTATTATTTTTTAATTTTTTTCTTTTCTTTTTTCTAATTCTTTTTTCTTTTAAAACTTTTTTCATGGTCATGTTTGATATCGTTGGAAAGGCCATGCTCTGGCCGATCCAACAATATCAAACATTAACCCCTAGCTGCCACAGATCGGGAGATAGGGGTTCATTGGAACCCCCTATCTCCACCATTGGGTTAACTCCAGGACTGGCGTCATCGTGCTATGCACGATGACGCCAGTCCTCAGGGGGAGTTCCCGGAGGCTTGGCCGACATCCAAGATGTCGGCCAGCTCCAGGAAAGGATCACGAACCGGCACTTTTCGGCGCCGATTCGTGATCCGGCCCCCATGGGGTTAATGCCAGGTACCGTTTGGAAGGGCAGGTTGTGCCCTTCCAAACGGTGCCTGGCATTAAGCTCAGGACCCCGGCGATCGGGAGGAAGAGAGGTCCGAAGGACCTCCCCCCCTCCCTTTCAGGCGCCTCCTCCGCACACGCGGCGGTCCCGGAGTGATGGGCTGACATCCAAGATGTCAGCCCGCACCGGCTGGCTGCTTTGAGAGGACGCGCTCAGCGTGTCTTCCGCAGCCAACCCTTCCTGCGGCAGGACGCGTTGAGCGTGTCCTCCGCAGCGAAGTGGTTAAACAACCAGGAAGGAGTTTGCCGAAAAAATCCTGAAAAAAGCCTAAAACGATATCTAATATGTCTGGGTCATTTAATATAATGTGGCTTTAAATCGCATTTAAACATGATGAGCAAAAGCGGTAAAAATGAGCTGAGCACACAGCAGTGAAATGCAGCATATTAGAGGAAGATTAAGTAGAGAAATTAACACTTCTCAGAAGCAGACCCCAGTACCACACCCTCAGTATAGTCTACATACATACAATGTATCAAATTCATTAGACCAGACTAAAAACACCTGTTGTTTATGCCGTATGAAAACACAGGTCGTTTAGAGGTGAGAATCTTTGCACTGTGCACTGTGCCAGCAAATCTTTTTGGGCCTCATTTCTACCAAATATCAGGGAATGTATGTGATGTGTGTCTTGTTACTGTGCCAGCAAGTGTTTTTGGGGTTTACAACTTTCTTTAAAACATTTGTGAATTAAGGTGATCTTCTGGGTCTTGTCACTGTGCCAGCAAATCTTTTTGGGCCTCATTGCTACCAAATATCAGGGAATTTATGTGATGTGTGTCTTGTCACTGTGCCAGCAAGTGTTTTTGGGGTTTACAACTTTCTTTAAAACATTTGTGAATTGAGGTGATCTTCTGGGTCTTGTGACTGTGCCAGCAAATCTTTTTGGGGCTCAATAATTTGTTTCTTTAAAACATTTGTGAATTAAGGTGATCTGTGTCTTGTCACACAACCAGTACCACGCTGTATTTTGGGGCTCACTAATTTCTTTAAAACATTTGTGAATTAAGGTGATCTGTGTCTCGTCACAGATCCAGTACCACGCAGTATTTTGGGGCTCACTAATTTATTTAAAACATTTGTGAATTGAGGTGATCTTCTGTGTCTCGTCACACAGCCAGCAAGTTTTTTTGGGGCTCACTAATTTCTTTAAAACATTTGTGAATTAAGGTGATCTGTGTCTCGTCACACAACCAGTACCACGCAGTATTTTGGGGCTCACTAATTTCTTTAAAACATTTGTGAATTAAGGTGATCTGTGTCTTGTCACACAACCAGTACCACGCAGTATTTTGGGGCTCACTAATTTCTTTAAAACATTTGTGAATTAAGGTGATCTGTGTCTCATCACACATCCAGTACCACGCAGTATTTTGGGGCTCACTAATTTATTTAAAACATTTGTGAATTGAGGTGATCTTCTGTGTCTCGTCACACAGCCAGCAAGTTTTTTTGGGGCTCACTAATTTCTTTAAAACATTTGTGAATTAAGGTGATCTGTGTCTTGTCACACAACCAGTACCACGCAGTATTTTGGGGCTCACTAATTTCTTTAAAACATTTGTGAATTAAGGTGATCTGTGTCTCGTCACACAACCAGTACCACACAGTATTTTGGGGCTCACTAATTTCTTTAAAACATTTGTGAATTAAGGTGATCTGTGTCTCGTCACACATCCAGTACCACGCAGTATTTTGGGGCTTACTCATTTCTTTAAAACACTTGTGAATTAAGGTGATCTGTGTCTCGTCACGCAACCAGTACCACGCTGAATTTTGGGGCTCACTAATTTCTTTAAAACATTTGTGAATTAAGGTGATCTGTGTCTTGTCACACAACCAGTACCATGCTGTATTTTGGGGCTCACTAATTTATTTAAAACATTTGTGAATTGAGGTGATCTTCTGTGTCTCGTCACACAGCCTGCAAGTTTTTTTGGGGCTCACTAATTTCTTTAAAACATTTGTGAATTAAGGTGATCTGTGTCTCGTCACTGGCTGCCAGCTATCAGTGTGTCTCACAGACTTTTTTAAATCTTTATACCAGAGTTGAATTAGAGTTCTGTATATATTTGTGGTGGGATGGAAGTCCGCCTGCGGTCCTGCTCTATCTGACCCCCCCTTTGGTGGCGTCCGGCCCGACTACCGAGTTGCACGGCACTCGGTGTCTCGAGCGGCCTGGAGGATGAAATGGCGTTGGTCCGGCGTCTGGAGAGATGGTGCGGTGTTGCCTTGGGGATCCCATTCCTGGGTTGAGTGGTGATGCAGGAGACCGCTGAGTGTCTCCTGCAATAGTGATTGTAGCTCTGAAATGAAGACACCAGACGCGGCTGTATGCTTTAGAACAGTGAACTGAATTTTATGGGTTTCAACAGGGTCATTTATACAACTTCACACAAACAGATTACCAACTCCCCCACCCACACAACCAGCGGTGATTGGCTCCTTTCCCAGCCTCCTGTTCCCTATCAGGTCCCTTTCAGCCTTCCCATTGTCCAGGGATTAGGCAGATGAGGTCTTGGAAAAGCCTCCAATCCTCTGGCCCGCTGCATCCTCCATCTTGGGGCATGAGATCCTTTGTTCTGTGAAACCATGCTGGGATGAGCAAAATGGCGACAGGGAAAAACACATACAAACGGTTTCTTTCATACTTTTACAGTCACATCATACAGGGTACATTTTTATTACATTACACCAATAAAACCACATCTAGCAATTAGGGATAGACCGATATATCGGTTTATCCGATTATCGGCGCCGATATTCAGAAAATTACTGATATCGGTATCGGCATTTTATTTGCCGATATTGCCGATATTTGGACAAGTTTGCTCACTGCAGCTGCGACACGCAAGATCCCACAGAACTGTGCGAATATGGGGCTTCTCCCACATCAGGCTGTAAGCCCTCACTACAGAATGACCCCTGCTCACTGACCATATTGTGCATGAGCGTGATGGCAACAGAAATGGGGCTTCCATTTCATCTGGCAGGGAATTCCCTGTACATCTGATGCAGGGTCTATTTCCTACAGCAGGGTCCAGCAACCTAGGACCTCCAGATGTTTTGGAACTGGATTTCTCATGAGGCTCCAAGAACCTAATGAGAAGATGAGCATCATAGCAGATGTAATTCTAAAACGTGGGGCAATATTACAAAGTGACTGCTTAACCAGAGCTGTAATATAACTTTGTAATATAACCCTTGGAGGGCCAAGGTTGCTGAACCCCTTACATACAAGATCACATGAGGGATCTTTAAGAAAGCCAAAGACATGGTCTGATTGTTTGTAAAAAATAAAAGATTAAGTAAAATAAAAATTCTTATTAAATTGAATAAATTAAGTGGACGTGGTGCAATGTTTACATGTTAAACACATTGGGCTATATTACAATCTTTGCGCAAAAACGCTCGCGCAAAGCGTGAAGTTTTGCACCAAGCGTTAAACGTTTGTGTGCGCAAATCACCGCTGGAATTACAATCCTCGCGCGTTTTTGATCCGATCAATAACGCACATAAACCGGACGCGCCCAAATGCTCACTCAGTACCGTTGCGCGCAGAAATCAGTGTGCTGTCATTTTTTTTCACGCAATTCAGCCAATCAGAATTAAGAACCACAACCACAAGTCAGCATATATGCTGCAGCAATAATACATGCACGCACAACTTCTCCATTTTATTGGTTTGGGTATGAGTGGAATGTGTAACTATACTTTGCTGCATTTTTTTTTTGGCTGGTGTATTTGGTTTCGGCCAGGACGTTTCAGCTTTTAGGAGTTGCTAAAATTATACGCGCAAATACTGTGCGTTACAAACTGCGCATAGATTGTAATACCATCCGCATACCAGCACACAAAGGCATTTGCGCTCACAATGTTAAGTATAGATCTCGCGACATACAGTAACCTCATGCAGGTTCACCCGCGGTAGACGATTATGTGCGTTTGTTGCGCTGACTATGTAATATGGCATTCGGCGTAAAGGGTTTTGCCCCTCGCATTAAATTTTTTTTGCACCGGTGGAAACGTTTGCATGAACATTGTTGTTTAGGCCATTGAGTTCATGGCATAGTCAGATTTGTGCTGTTTTTTCAGAACTTTCAATTTATAGAATATCGGCACCAAATATCGGCTATCGGCCAGAAAAGCTGCCGATAATCTGTATCGGTATCGGCCATGAAAAAATGATATCGGTCTATCCCTACTAGCAATAAAATAAGAGGTCCATAGGCTCACACGCAAAACCAAAACGAAAACAGGAAAAATGGTCTTTAAAAAGGGTTCAGTCTTTAGTCCTGTGGCTCGCTGAAAAGAGCTCTCATGTCCGTTCCGTGACATTTCTCCCCCCTTCTAGAGTCCGACAGACACGGTTGGACCCACACGGGTCGACTCGGGGAAATCGGAGCAGTCTTTGTGGTCCATAGTCTGTGGGAGGGAGGCGAGCCATCAGGCTTCTCCATTTGTCCTTGCGGCAGTGCCTGGCGTGTTGGGGGTACAAGTCTTTGGGGGTACCCCCTCCGGAATAAGGGTCCTGTGGTTGGGGAGGGGTACTGCCTGTCCCACCTCCGGAGGTATCGCACACCTGGGAAAAAAGGGTGCTAAATGCACGCGCCCGAGTGCCCTGGTCAGCCGTTGGAAAAAACAGTGGCTGCATGGGGCCTCCGGGCCAAAGGGGTGTGGACATGGGCAGAGTTGAAACAGGCTCTGCCCCATTGCCAGCGCGTCGGCTGAGGGGGTTCAAGGCCGAGGAAGGGTCCCCGGGCAGGAGAATGGCGTCCTCCATCTCCGGTGGGGTCAGTGGCTGCAGAATAAGCAGCCCGGGTGTATCCGCTTTCTGTTCCCCGAGGCAGGCGGTGAAGGTTGGGCAGAGGCCGGCGGCACTTGGTCCGGTTGCCAGCTCTTCTGTTGGGGAAGCGGGCGCAGGAACGACCTCCAGGCGGTTGGATGGGGTCAACGGCTGCAGGGTAAGCAGCTCGGGGAAATCCTCCTTCTGCTCCTCGGGACAGATGAGGGAGGGTGGGCAGAGGCCAGCGGCACTCTGCCCCATTGCCAGCTCTTCTGCTGGGTAAGCGGGTGTGGGAACAAAGTCCAGGGGGTCGGATGGGGTCATCGGCTGCGGGATAAGCAGCTCGGGTAAATCCTCCTTCTGCTCCTCAGGGCAGATGATGGAGGGTGGGCAGAGGCCAGCGGCACTCTGCCCCGTTGCCAGCTCTTCTGCTGGGGAGGTGGGTACAGGAACAAAGTCCAGGGGGTTGGATGGGGTAAACGGCTGCGGGATAAGCAGCTCGGGGAAATCCACCTTCTGCTCCTCGAGACAGACGAGGGAGGGTGGGCAGAGGCCAGCGGCACTCTGCCCCGTTGCCAGCTCTTCTGCTGGGTAAGCGGGTGTGGGAACAAAGTCCAGAGGGTCGGATGGGGTCAACGGCTGCGGGATAAGCAGCTCGGGTAAATCCTCCTTCTGCTCCTCAGGGCAGACGATGGAGGGTGGGCAGAGGCCAGCGGCACTCTGCCCCGTTGCCAGCTCTTCTGATGGGGAGGTGGATGCTGGGGAAGTGCCTCCTTGTGGGAGAATTGTGTCCTCCATTCTCAGGGGAGCCATTGGTCGGGAGGGTAGCACCCTCTGGAAAAACTTGGCTGGATCCTCTGGGCACAAGTTGGGTGGTGGGCAGTGGTTGGAAATGCTCTGCCCTGTAGCCAGCGCTTCTGCTGGGGGGGTGGATGCTGGGGAAGTGCCTCCTTGCGGGAGAATGGCACCCTCCATTCTCAGGGGAACCATTGGTCCGGAGGGTAGCACTTCTTGAAAAACTTGCCTGGATCCTCTGGGCACAAGTTGGGTGGTGGGCAGAGGCCAGCGGCACTCTGCCCCGTTGCCAGCTCTTCTGCTGGGGGACGGGTGTAATATACGGGAAACAGTTTTCCTCCAGTCGGGGTAGGGTCGTCGGCTGCGAGGCCGGCAGCCCCTGGGAGTCCTCACCGAAATCTTCTGTGCGGACCGAAAAAGGTGGGCAGAGGCCAGCGGCGCTCTGCCCTGTTGCCAGCGCTTCCGCTGGAGGGGTAGATGCTGGGGACGTGTCTCCGGGCGGAGAATGGTGTCCTCCATTCTCGGTGGGGTCATTCGTTGCTGGGCCGGAAGCCTGTGGAGATCCTTGCTCGGGTCATCTTGGTGCAACCTGGGGAGTGGGCAGAGGCCAGCGGCGCTCTGCCTGTCGCCAGCGCTTCAGCTGGGGGGATAGACACTGACAAAGTGTCTTCTGGCAGGAGGATGGCATCCTCCATCTCCGGTGGGGTCATGGGCAGCGGGAAAACCAGCCCGGGGGGATCCTCTCCTGGATCCGATGTGAACATTATGAAAGGTGGGCAGAGGGCATCAGCGCTCTGCCCCGTCGCCAGCACTTCAGCTGGGGGGATAGACACTGACACAGTGTCGTCTTGCGGAAGGATGGCGTCCTCCATCTCCGGTGGGGTCATGGGCTGCGGGAAAATCAGCCCGGGGGATCCTCCTTCTGCTCCTCGGGACAGACGAGGGAGGGTGGGCAGAGGCCAGCGGCACTCTGCCCCGTTGCCAGCTCTTCTGCTGGGTAAGCGGGTGTGGAACAAAGTCCAGAGGGTCGGATGGGGTCAACGGCTGCGGATAAGCAGCTCGGGTAAATCCTCCTTCTGCTCCTCAGGGCAGACGATGGAGGGTGGGCAGAGGCCAGCGGCACTCTGCCCCGTTGCCAGCTCTTCTGCTGGGGAGGTGGATGCTGGGGAAGTGCCTCCTTGTGGGAGAATTGTGTCCTCCATTCTCAGGGGAGCCATTGGTCGGGAGGGTAGCACCCTCTGGAAAAACTTGGCTGGATCCTCTGGGCACAAGTTGGGTGGTGGGCAGTGGTTGGAAATGCTCTGCCTGTAGCCACGCTTCTTGCTGGGGGGGTGGATGCTGGGGAAGTGCCTCCTTGCGGGAGAATGGCGCCCTCCATTCTCAGGGGAACCATTGGTCCGGAGGGTAGCACCTTCTTGAAAAACTTGCCTGGATCCTCTGGGCACAAGTTGGGTGGTGGGCAGAGGCCAGCGGCACTCTGCCCCGTTGCCAGCTCTTCTGCTGGGGGACGGGTGTAATATACGGGAAACAGTTTTCCTCCAGTCGGGGTAGGGTCGTCGGCTGCGGGGCCGGCAGCCCCTGGGAGTCCTCACCGAAATCTTCTGTGCGGACTGAAAAAGGTGGGCAGAGGGCATCGGCGCTCTGCCCCGTCGCCAGCACTTCAGCTGGGGGGATAGACACTGACACAGTGTCGCCTTGCGGGACGATGGCATCCTCCATCTCCGGAGGGGTCATGGGCTGCGGGAAAATCAGCCCGGGGGGATCCTCTCCTGGATCCGATGTGACCATTATGAAAGGTGGGCAGAGGGCATCGGCGCTCTGCCCCATCGCCAGCACTTTAGCTGGGGGGATAGACACTGGCACAGTGTCGTCTTGCGGGAGGATGGCATCCTCCATCTCCGGTGGGGTCATGGGCTGCGGAAAATCAGCCTGGGGGATCCTCTCCTGGATCCGATGTGACCATTATGAAAGGTGGGCAGAGGGCATCGGCGCTCTGCCCCGTTGCCAGCACTTCAGCTGGGGGGATAGACACTGACACAGTGTCGTCTTGCGGAAGGATGGCGTCCTCCATCTCCGGTGGGGTCATGGGCTGCGGGAAAATCAGCCCGGGGGATCCTCCTTCTGCTCCTCGGGACAGACGAGGGAGGGTGGGCAGAGGCCAGCGTCACTCTGCCCCGTTGCCAGCTCTTCTGCTGGGTAAGCGGGTGTGGGAACAAAGTCCAGAGGGTCGGATGGGGTCAACGGCTGCGGGATAAGCAGCTCGGGTAAATCCTCCTTCTGCTCCTCAGGGCAGACGATGGAGGGTGGGCAGAGGCCAGCGGCACTCTGCCCCGTTGCCAGCTCTTCTGCTGGGGAGGTGGATGCTGGGGAAGTGCCTCCTTGTGGGAGAATTGTGTCCTCCATTCTCAGGGGAGCCATTGGTCGGGAGGGTAGCACCCTCTGGAAAAACTTGGCTGGATCCTCTGGGCACAAGTTGGGTGGTGGGCAGTGGTTGGAAATGCTCTGCCCTGTAGCCAGCGCTTCTGCTGGGGGGGGTGGATGCTGGGGAAGTGCCTCCTTGCGGGAGAATGGCGCCCTCCATTCTCAGGGGAACCATTGGTCCGGAGGGTAGCACCTTCTTGAAAAACTTGCCTGGATCCTCTGGGCACAAGTTGGGTGGTGGGCAGAGGCCAGCGGCACTCTGCCCCGTTGCCAGCTCTTCTGCTGGGGGGACGGGTGTAATATACGGGAAACAGTTTTCCTCCAGTCGGGGTAGGGTCGTCGGCTGCGGGGCCGGCAGCCCCTGGGAGTCCTCACCGAAATCTTCTGTGCGGACTGAAAAAGGTGGGCAGAGGGCATCGGCGCTCTGCCCCGTCGCCAGCACTTTAGCTGGGGGGATAGACACTGGCACAGTGTCGTCTTGCGGGAGGATGGCATCCTCCATCTCCGGTGGGGTCATGGGCTGCGGAAAATCAGCCTGGGGGATCCTCTCCTGGATCCGATGTGACCATTATGAAAGGTGGGCAGAGGGCATCGGCGCTCTGCCCCATCGCCAGCACTTCAGCTGGGGGGATAGACACTGGCACAGTGTCGTCTTGCGGGAGGATGGCGTCCTCCATCTCCGGTGGGGTCATGGGCTGCGGGAAAACCAGCCCAGGGGGATCCTCTCCTGGATCCGATGTGACCATTATGAAAGGTGGGCAGAGGGCATTGGCGCTCTGCCCCATCGCCATAACTTCAGCTGGGGGGTAGACACTGATACAGTGTCGTCTTGCGGGAGAATGGTGTCCTCCATCTCCGGGTCTGGGCAGAGGCCAGCGGCACTCCGCCCTGTTGCCAGCGCTTCCTCTTCTGCTGTGGTCATGAGGGGGAACCAAGGGAGCGCCTCAGGCTCCAATTCGTCTGTGTCACTTTGACTGCCTGCTTCTCCCGCCAGACAGTCCCAGGTAATGGGGCTCAGGCCTAACTTTGGAGCGTCGTCGAACAGCCTTTTGTAGGCCTTTTCGAGCTCCCATTCCTGCTCAACCAGGAACTCCAGTTCCTCTGCATCACGGTCATCGTCAAGGTCTTCCAGTTCCTCATACCGGAGGTCCAGGAGTGTTCCCACCACCACTCTGTGTCGTCCCCAAAACCGGGGTCTTTGCCCATCCTTGTATACAGCAGCCCTGTGCCGCCGTAGTCAAAGCCTTTTGTTGGGCCGCTGTCTGCTGTGCTGGGCATTAGTTGGGACGTAAACCACTGGAGGGCTCTGTAGCTGGTGTCCAGTATAATTTCGCTCTGGACCAGTTCGCCTAGCTCCGTCAGCCATTCCTCTCGGGGCTGTTCTCCCAAAAAGCGCACCCGTAAGTAGACATGTGCACAGCACAAAATTTCGTTTTGAACTAATGGATTAGTCCTAAAATGCAATTTATTTAGTTGCTAAAGAAATTCGTTTTCAGTTCTTTAGTATGAAAACTAATTTCATTCATCCAAAAACCAGTGGATACAATTCCTATTGTAGTGGTCCCTCTCTGTATAGAACATCCTCCTCAATTTATACCTTTCTCTGTATAATGTATACAACATGCTCCTGCATTGATTAATGCCCCTCTCTGTATAGAACATCCTACTGCATTGGCATGTGGAGGGTGCAGAATTTTGGAATGCAATACTTATCCAGCACAGGAGTGGTAACTTTTACTTAAACTTTGTATCTCTGTGGGGGAGACACAGGAATATAAAAGCAGGGGAGAGGGAAAATATTAACGTAAATCGGTCTGAAAGCTCAGAGAAGAGATGACTGGTGCAAATTTATTTTTATAATAAAATAAAGCACTTTAAATCCAGGGAAAACATTCAAATATATCACACTGAAGGCTCATAATGACAGAGTAACTGTGAGAGCTGGATACTAAATGTATCAGACATAAAAAAAACCTTTATAACAAGCAGCACTCGGAGAGGAGACGGACTTTATATAAAACGTGTATTATAGATGAGGAAAGGGGGATAGTGCTCCTGGATAATATAAAATGTATCAGACCTAAGCCCCTATTATGCAGAGCTGGAGGGGAGAAAACACACGTTTTATAAAGTCTCTCTCTTCTCCCAGCGCTGCTTGTTATAAAGGGGTTTTTACTATCCAGCCCTCCTCTGTCATTAGCTTTCAGTGTGATTTATTTGAATGTTTTCCTTCTCCAGCTGCTTTTATCATCGTGTCTGCTTCATAGAAATGCAAGGGTTAAGTAAAGGTTTCCTCTCCTGTGCTGGCTGTCTGTGCTGCGAGTGAGTATTCTGGAGCTCTATCACTGTCAGATTTTCGGGTAGGGGTCGGGAAGGATTACACATACAAACCTTTTCTGTAGCTTTGCGATGTTGCGCTCTTCATTGCTGGTCTCCTTCACTCATCAATGTAATATCACAAAAAGGACTGAAACTAAAATGTAGTGCATTTTATTTTAGTTTCTTTCGTTTTTTGTACTGAGCAGTTTCGTATCTCTTGAGTCATACTAAAACTAAATTATCCCAAAATTCGGACTAAATCGTTTTAGTACTAAAACGAATGCACATGTCTAATGGATTCCATGTAGACTTTTCCTTTGCCGCAGCATTGAGTGAATAGTAGACATGTGCACAGCACAAAATTTTGTTTTGAACTAATGGATTAGTCCTAAAATGCAATTTATTTAGTTGCTAAAGAAATTCGTTTTCAGTTCTTTAGTATGAAAACTAATTTCATTCATCCGAAAACCAGTGGATACAATTACTATTGTAGTGGCTCCTTAGAGGGCTGAGATCACTGCTTGTTACAGTATCACTCACTCTCAGCACAATGTATCAGGCAAAGCTGTTACAGTAACTGACTGCTGCTCATCACAGCGCTCAGAGTTTCAGTAAAACTAGTAAATAATATTTTTATATATAAGAGGTTAGAACAATATTATTTCCTTGTTTTACTGAAACTCTGAGCGCTGTTACAGTCAGTTACTGTAACAGCTGAGCCTGATACATTGTACTGAGAGATAATGTAACAAGCAGCCGATCTCAGCGCTCACAGCCACTGGATTTAAAGGGCTAAAAAAAGAAAGGCTCCTCTCTGTATAATGTTTAGAACATCCTCCTGAATTAATTATTGTCCCTCTCTGTATAGAACATACTCCTCAATTTATACCTTTCTCTGTATAATGTATATAACATCCTCCTGCATTAATACCCCTCTCTGTATAATGTATAGAACATCCTCCTACATTAATTAATGCCCCTCTCTGTATAGAACATCCTACTGCATTAGCATGTGGAGGTTGCAGAACTTCGGATGTTGCACTCTTCATTGCTGGTCTCCTTCACTCATCAATGTAATATCACAAAAAGAACTGAAACTAAAATGTAGTGCATTTTATTTTAGTTTCTTTCGTTTTTTGTACTGAGCAGTTTCGTTTCTCTTGAGTCATACTAAAACTAAATTATCCCAAAATTCTGACTAAATCGTTTTAGTACTAAAACGAATGCACATGTCTACCCGTAAGTACCACTGGTGCTGGTACCTCTCCGTATAAGTGGGAAGGGCTTCTTCAGGGCAGTCCTCCTCCTGTTGGAAGGCCTCGTTCCACATCTCCTGGCGGACAAAATCTTTCCACCAGTGCTCGTCCTGCCAGTTACCAGGTTCATCCGCCTGGGCCTGGGCCATCGCCCTTCTTACTCTTCGCTGGAACCGGTCTCTTATGGACGGGGGTCCCATGTCCTCTCTTCGCTGGTCCATTTCTCACAGTTCTTTGACCAAGGCCTTTTTGTTCTTTGAGCCCGGGGTGCCTCCTCGGCTCTCCAGGATGCCCTGCAGGGTGTCTTTTTGTAGTTGACGTACCCTGCCATGCTGAGTGCTTTTTCTGGGGGTTCAAAGAGCTATCCCACCGATGCCACCAGTGTGGCGGGATGCAAGTCCGCCTGCGGTCCTGCTCTATCTGACCCCCCTTTGGTGGCGTCCGGCCCAACTACCGAGTGGCACGGCACTCGGCGTCTCGAGCGGCCTGGAGGATGAAATGGCGTTGGTCCGGCGTCTGGAGAGATGGTGCGGTGTTGCCTTGGGGATCCCATTCCTGGGTTCAGTGGTGATGCAGGAGACCGCTGAGTGTCTCCTGCAATAGTGATTGTAGCTCTGAAATGAAGACACCAGACGCGGCTGTACGCTTTAAAACAGTGAACTGAATTTTATGGGTTTCAACAGGGTCATTTATACAACTTCACACAAACAGATTACCAACTCCCCACCCACACAACCAGCACTGATTGGCTCCTTTCCCAGCCTCCTGTTCCCTATCAGGTCCTTTCAGCCTTCCCATTGTCCAGGGATTAGGCAGATGAGGTCTTGGAAAAGCCTCCAATCCTCTGGCCCGCTGCATCCTCCATTTTGGGGCATGAGTTCCTTTGTTCTGTGAAACCATGCTGGGATGAGCAAAATGGCGACGGGGAAAAACACATACAAACGGTTTCTTTCATACTTTTACAGTCACATCATACAGGGTACATTTTTATTACATTACACCAATAAAACCACATCTAGCAATAAAATAAGAGGTCCATAGGCTCACACGCAAAACCAAAACGAAGACAGGAAAAATGGACTTTAAAAAGGGTTCAGTCTTTAGTCCTGTGGCTCGCTGAAAAGAGCTCTCATGTCCGTTCCGTGACAATATTAATCTATAAATCACTCACCATGTCTGAAAGAACAAAAAGGACAGGCAGACGCTCCCTTACACAGATAAGAGGGCAAGCAGCCCCTGTGTCGAGAGGCTGTGTCTCTGGTCGTGGTGGACGTGGTGCATCCTCTGCAGGGGCACGCTGGTCCTTTCTAACTGGTGCTGGCCGTCTTAAGCAGCAGCAACATACAGAGGACTTGGTGGATTGGCTAACCAGGCCATCCTCATCCTCCGAGTCCTCTGCCAGCCAGGCTTCTAGTGTTTTACAGTCCACCTCAGCTGCCAAAGCATCTAATGCAGCCTCCATGTCCACAGCTACTCCTGCCGTAGCCTCGCTATCACACACGGAGGAGTCAGCTGAATTGTTTGACTACAATAAGAGTGACATGCTGCTTCAGGATGCGCAGCAAGTACAGTGCTCTGATTCAATCTCTGAGGTTGAGCAAGGGAGTATAATCAACCTAGAGGAAGGGCCAGTGATGACACACAAAAACTGTCACTCATGTAACCCCAGCAGCTGCAGCATACTGCCAAGTTGGCTCCAGTGACGAGGAGATAGGGGGTGAAGATGACATTGATGATGAGGTCACTGACTCCACCTGGGTGCCAGATCGAACTCAGGAATCAAGTGAGGAGGAGGGGGAGGAGGAGGGGAGGCACAGCAAACACGAGGCACAACATTCTCTGTGACCAACCGTAGCACTAGCCAGTCCAAGGCATCACATGTCAGAGCTGCTCCGGTGCAGAGCGCTGTTGTCTCAAAGAACACATGCAGGAACTCTGCTGTCTGGAAGTTCTTTAAGAATGTGCAGCAGACCCCACGTTGCTATTTGTAATCTATGTCAGATGAGGCTGAAGCGTGGGATAAACACCGGACACTTGGGTACCACGTGCTTGAGGCGACATATGAACAAGTGCCACACATCCCGTTGGCGCAAAACTTTGCGTAGGTCCTCCTCCTCCTCATCTGTCTCTACCCACACTGTATGTCCTGCCATGTCATTGCCTACAACCTCCACCGACAGGGATGATGCTACAGTAATGGATGTACCAGCAGGTCCTTCCTCACAATGTGACATCATCCCAGTAGCTGAAGATTTACGCAGTCAGATTACGTTGCCGCAGCTGCTGCAGCGAAAGAAAAAATATAGTCCCAACCATCCCCAAGCACAGCGTCTAAATGCCAGCTTAGCAAAATTACTCGCATTGCAGCTGCTGCCTTTCCAGCTGGTGGAGTCTGTTTCCTTCCATGAATTTGCTGAATGTGCTGTACCACAGTGGCAGGTTCCAAAACGCCATTACTTTTCACGCAAGGCCATTCCAGCACTATACCAGCACGTGGAAGACAATGTTATTGAGTCATTGGGAAAGGCAGTCAGCAACAAGGTGCATGTGACTTTAGACACGTGGTCCAGCAAGCATGGACAGGGTCGTTACATTTCCTTCACGACACACTGGGTAACTCTGATTGCAGCTGGGAGGGATCCAAGACGGGGCTCTGTGCTGGAGCTTGTTCATCCACCACGCCTCCAGAAAGCTGCTTGTATGAGGTCTGTCTGCTCCACCACCACCACCTCTTCCTCATCCACCTCCTCCTCCTTCTCTGTCTCTGGCGAAGTGGCAGTTAAACCGACGCCTGACAAGGTCTACGCAATGGCTCAAGCAAAAAGATGCCATACTGTGCTTGAGCTGGTTTGTTTAGCGGACAGGAGGCACACCGGGTCAGAAATTTTGTCAGCTCTGCAGGGGCAGGTGCAGAGATGGTTAACACCACGCCAGCTTGAGCTGGGAATGATCGTCTGCGATAATGGCAGCAACCCTCTCTCCGCCCTACGCAAGGGTAAATTGACGCATGTACCGTGCCTAGCACACATCCTAAATCTGGTGGTACAGCGTTTCCTAACCAAGTACCCAGGGCTGCCAGAGCTTCTCATCCAGGCCAGAAAAGTCTGCAGCCACTTCAGACGGTCATTCCCAGCAAGCGTTCACCTGGCAGAAATTCAAAGAGAATTCCACCTTCCCACAAACCGTCTGATCTGTGACATGCCCACCAGGTGGAACTCGACATTAGCAATGCTGCAGCGTCTGCACAAGCAGCAGAGGGCCATCAACGAGTACCTGTGTGAGTATGGCACCTGGACAGGTTCAGGTCAACTTGGTTTGTTTTCCCATCCGCAGTGGCTGATGATCAAGGATGCATGCACTGTCCTGTCACCATTTGAGGAGGCAACGAGTATGGTGAGCACGGACAGTGCATGCATCAGTGACACAATTCCTTTAGTGTTCCTGCTGGAGCACACTCTGCAGGGAATTATAGATGTGGCTCTAGTGGCAGAGCAGCAGGAGGAAGAGGAGGCCTTCCCTAGCTCTCAAGGCCCCAGTCTTTCCGCAGACAGCATTCCAGCGGGTCCTACTTAGATCAGACAGGAGGAGGAGGAGGAGGACTATTTAAGTAGTGGGGGCATTGAAGGTGGGGATTCCTCAAGGGAGGGTTTTGTGTGCCCAGAAACAGAAGGGCTTGTGTGTGGCTGGGAGGAGGAAGTGCAGGATACGGTCATCCTCATTGACCAGGAAGACTCGGCAGCTAATGCCACCTCCAACCTACGCTGCATGGGCTCCCTAATGATGCAAAGCCTACTAAAGGACCCCAGGATTCGTGCTATCAAGGAGAGGGATCATTACTGGTTGGCAACCCTTCTTGATCCACGATACAAGGGGAAAGTTGCAGAGCTCATCCTGCCCGCACAGAGGGAGCACAGGATGAAAAAACTTGAGGACGCTCTAAAGCGACACTTGTGTAACCCCTTTCCAGGCACTGGTAGATTACCAAGTGCTGACACACGTGCTTCTGAGGCTGCGGGTGATCAGAGGAATAGCGGTGAAGGCCAGGGCCGCTTGACTGATGCTTTTTTACATTTTTTTAGTCCACGACGCCCAAGGACGTCAAATGTAGGCACCCATTGCCAGCGTCTTCACCATATGGTGCAGTACTACCTAGGGGCAAGGGCAGACCTGGATACCTTTCCAGCAGATGATCCACTGGCTTACTGGGTGTTGAGATTGGATCACTGGCCAGAACTTAGCCAAAATGCTATGCAGCTACTAGGTTGCCCTTCATCTAGCGTGGTTTTCGAAAGGACGTTCAGTGCCGCTGGAGGTTTTGTCACAGACAAAAGAGTGTGTCTTTCCACCGGCTCTGTAGACCGGCTGACATTTATAAAAATGAATCAGTCCTGGATCAGCAGCTATCAATCCCCTGATGCTGAAGTAATGGAATAGATAGGGGATGTCCTCTTCTGCATTCACAAAACCTCCAGCACTGAACTCTTCCACAATACCACAAAAGGGTTACGGTGTGAAGGCACTTGCTGCCATGAAAGGCACAATATTTGGCTGCACTGACGCCAGCGCCAGATTTATATCATTTTATTTTTTTGAACCGCAGGGTCCAACCCTGCACTCTTCCACAATACCACAGAGGGGTTACTGTATGATGATACTTGCTGGCCTGGCATTAAAGGCACAATATCTGGGTGCACTGACGCCCATTAACAGATAAAAAAAAACACTTTTCAATATAAAACCACATGGTCCAGCCCTGCACTCTTCCACAATAAGAGAGGGGTTAGGCTAGGGTCAGATGAGCGCATTTTCTACGGACTGTGCGTCCGTGCAGTATGGATGTACTTACTGACTAACGACAAGGTAGTGGCCACACAGTCCGTTTTTTTCACTGACGTATTTTTTGACTGATGTAGCAGGGAAAATAAATTACAATGAAAGAACATTCTGTCCGTCAAAAATGCTGGACGTATAAATGCAGTCCGTCTGACCTTGTTGCATCACTCACACACAAAGCTATGTGGACGTTGTCGACGTGGCGCACTCTGCACATCCGTTCTAGCAGTATTACGTTCTTGTCTAACCTGCGTCCGTTTGCAGCGTCCGTCAGCCCCCGCACTTCTGTGCGGACGTACTTTGTGTGTGGGGCTCAATTTAACACAATTGTATGCTATCACAGACGTACTTATGTGCAGGCAACACGGACGTTAACACTGCGTTCGTCTGACCCCAGCCTTACTCTATGACGATACTTGCTGCCCTGGCAGTCTTGCACCAAAGGCAGAATATCTGGGTGCACTGACGCCTTAACCAGATGCATATCTTTTTAATATAGGACCGCAAGGTTCACCCCTGCACTCTTCCACAATAACACAGAGGGGTTACTGTATGATGATACTTGCTGGCCTGGCACCAAAGGCACAATATCTGGGTGCACTGACGCCCATTAACAGATAAAAAACTTTTCAATATAGGACCACATGGTCCACCCCTGCACTCTTCCACCATACCACAGAGGGGTTACTGTATGATGATACTTGCTACCCTGGCAGTCTTGCACCAAAGGCAGAATATCTGGGTGCACTGACGCCTTAACCAGATGCATATCTTTGTAATATAGGACCGCAAGGTTCACCCCTGCACTCTTCCACAATAACACAGAGGGGTTACTGTATGATGATACTTGCTGGCCTGGCATTAAAGGCACAATATCTGGGTGCACTGACGCCCATTAACAGATAAAAAAAAACACTTTTCAATATAGGACCGCATGGTCCACTCCTGCATTCTTCCACAATACCACAGAGGGGTTACTGTATGATAGTACTTGCATGCCTGGCACTAAAGGCACAATATCTGGGTGCACGGCCATTGACGCCTGTATCAGATTCATATCCTCAGAGGGGTTACGGTGTGACGGCACTGTTGCCGACGCTAAAAGCCCAATTTTAAAGCACCTATTGTTACTTTAATCCAAAGGGTGCATAAGTTTCACAATAATTTTGCCAAAAAAATCACTAAACTTTTTCTGCGCGTCCTAAAATGTCTTTTCATACAGGCTGCCGCCCCAAGCAGTTGTTTATGGATAGATTAAAGGAAAAGCATTTACCGTCATATGAAACGTCATTTTTTTTGTTTTTAAGTGTTTCTATACATCCTAGAAATCCGCTACTTCTTCACGGGCAGGTTATGGTGACCTCCTAGGCACGATATTTGAAGGAATTTTTGGTTTTTATTTTTAACCATTATTTCATGGAAAACTCAGTCCCTTTAAAAACGGTTTTTTTTTACTTTTTGTCCTTGTTTCTTGTCCCCCAGGGCACTACCCGGACCCCCATACACCTTTAATGGCAAATATGTAGCATATATGCCCTCTTGGAGGGCACTCTAAAAAACCGAATTTTCAGCCCCATTGACTTGCATGGGGTTCGAGTTCGGGTTCGGTCCCGAACAAATGGGAAGTTCGGGTTCGGGCTCGAACCAAACTCGGGGAGTGTTCGGCTCATCCCTAATATCCACCCCCCTGGTATGGCTACTGGCTTCGGGAAACTGCAGTATCGGTATATATTCCGATTCACCGCAGGCAGGGGTACATATGGTGGCTGTCACGACCCACTATGCGTGCTGCTGCGCAAAGACGCCAGGTAAAGCCGCGCACTATCTATCTATCCTAGACCCAGATAATTACTCGCACTTATCTACCCGTCCCGGCCACACTTTCCTCTCACAACAGGCACGTAGAGCCCGATATACTGATCCCAGGATTGCAACGCAGTACAAGTCTTCTCCTGAAGCGCGTACTAACTACGTCTCTCACAATCCCAGAGCTCACTTTGTTATTCTATTAGTAACGCTGCCACCAGTCCTCACGGACACTACGCGCGTCGCAACAGGAGACTCAGGGCTTAGCAGCCGCACTATCCTAGACTCGGACAGTGACTACGGAACCCACAATTCCCTGCTGTTTCCTGACGACCGCAACATGCAATTTCTTATATATAACCGAGCTTAAAGCAAATAGCAATACTCCCAATCTCTTAGTTAGCGTGGATTTCATCAGCCAGAGTCAAAACTTAAATACTTTTTGTTTATCTATGATAGAAAAATCACAGTGCTTTGTTACATAAAAAATTATAACTAGAATAAATCAATTACTTACACACTACACAGCAAACGAAAGAACAAGGGTTAACCATAGAGAATTACTTACGAAGAGCTATTCATTAAGCTAGCAGCCATGGCCTCCTGGAGTCTAGAGATAGGAACATGGACCGATCAGTCCTCTATAGAAGGTACCCCAAGTGATCAGCCAAAGCACATGGCCAGTGTTCGAATTTATACACTTCCTGATCTTTCCAGCCCCCACCCACCAATGGCTCAGTGTCCTGGACTCCATTTCCCAGAGTGCAATTCTCGCTCGTGCGCAGTAAGCTTGTCAATTAATCTTTAATTGCCCAAAGGTGTCTATCTCTGCCCCCAGACCCCCCTTAGAGATCAAGGATGTGCTTCCTGTCTTTGAAATTTGGTCTAACATCTTGGTGCCGAGCTGGCTGCCAAGGTGTGATTTTCTATGTCAGTGTTCAAAACAAATTCCCTTTTTACAGCTACGTGTTATATCCTCCCCCCAGGGGAGAAAGCAACCCATGTTAATTACATTTCAGCTGTGAACACAGGGATACACTTACCAAATGGCCAGACACAAATATGAATATAACTCTATATGGAGGAGATATGTATGAACCGGCAGATAGACACATATATACAGGCAGACCCTTATATAGATATAAATACAGATCTAATCTGCCACATCTCCCATACAAAGGAAGACGCAGAAAGGGAGGCTAACTAACATGCCTCTCACGTGCGTCTTAACACAGGTTTGCCAACGGGCATCTGGCACCTGCACCAGTCGCCGGCGCTATGACGGAGTGGGGGTCGCACAGGTGTCCGTGCACTTTGCCCACCAGAGCTTGCATTTCCTCTCGCAACCGCATCACACATTGCCCCATGCAGGCCTTTGGCGACACCACGATTCTTCCCCACCTCTCCCAAACCGGGGGGAGGGGGTCACTCATACTGCACTCACAACATGGCACAGACTCAGGGAAGCCCCTGTGCTTCTGAAGCCCCTCCGGGTGCAGCACGTGTGGCTCACTCTCAGCTCGCACCTCAGTCTTACAGGCAGCAGAATCCTCGTAACCCGTAGCCTGCTCTGGAGCCATTCTTACAGCAGGGGTATGGAGAAACAGGGTGAAGCGCCCCGCTCCCAGTAAACGTCCCCCCTGCATCCGCCAACAGAGTCAGGCATCGTGGCTGGGAGGTCACAGGAGCCACACCAGGACCCGCTGCCTCCCCGTCTCTCACTGTCCCCGCACATTCAGAATTTGGGGAACCATACAGATGGGGTACAAGATTCTCCACGCTCACCTCGCCCCTATTGCACACCGTTTCCCCACTTTATCACACAGTTTATCAAGCACGCCTTGCTTCATAACTGATGAGCATACAGTCGTATGCCACCCTCCTCTACAGGGAGGTTGCTCAGTACCAGTTTCCTGTGGTACTGGGAATCTGGTTGGCTTTCCCCCAGGGCAACACGCATCCACCCCAGGCCCTTCCTCCTGACCACACAGCATGCGCTCGGTGCCACTCGCAGCTTCAGACACATGTGACACAGACTGGCATACCACAGTATCCTGCCCATCCAGGATGTTCTGCCCTCCACTCCTTTCACCTGGCACCGCCAACCTGGATGGTTCAGGCCCTGGATAACCCTCTGCCACCCTAGGCCTCTCCTCCCGACCACCCAGTATGCCCTCTGCGCCACACACAGTCTCAGACACCAGCGACACAGGCTGGCACACCACAGTATCCTGCTCATCCCAGGCCTTCCGATGCCCACACCTTCCCTCCAGCACCACCGACCCAGTTGGTTCAGCCCTAAAGGAACCGGCCTTGGTCCTTTGTTCTCCCTCTCAACCGCATGGCGTCACAGACACACCTGAGTCTGGTCTAGGCAGGCACACAACAGTATCCTGCCACCCTTCCCAGGCGTTCTGATCCACACCATCACACGGCAGAGATGGGTCTTGTGCCCTACTCCCCGCCGACCGCCAGCGGGTACCCACTTCCACCATGGGCACCGTGGCCTCCCCACGCATGGGGTCCGGGGAACCAGCTGACTCGGGTGCAGGCGGGCATTCACTCACCCCCTGCCTTTCTTCCCAGTCACACTGCCCCCTCATGCTACCACACAACACCTCAGGCACACCTGGCGCAGGTGCAGACTGACTCACTGCCATCCCCTGCCCTCCCGTCCAGGAATCCTGCTGTGCATCCCCACACACAGCCCTCCCCACTGTAGAGCCACTAGTGGGCCTGGGTAAATCCCCAGCATCCCTTTCCAGCACATACGGTTTACCCAAATCCGTGCCCAGTAACACATCTGTAGGAATATTTTCAGACACTCCCACCTCCCGCAGACCTCTCCCCAGTCCAGATAAACCCGGGCCATTGGCACCGCAGGACGTACCCCACCAAAACCCTTTACTGCTAGAGTCCTGCCAGGAATAAAGTCTGCAGGGCTGACTAACCCTGGACGCACCAAAGTTACTTCAGCCACCGTATCTCGTAAACCCACAGATACCTGAGTCCCGACAATGACTGCTTGCTGGTTCACGTTGGCACTGCCCTCCGATCTGGTCACAAACAGGACAGAGGGTGATGTTGAGGGGTGTCCTCCCCCAGCTGTGGATGCAGGCTTCTTCTTCTGCGGGCACGCTGCCAGGAGATGATTGGCACTGTCACAAATAAAACAGCGACGGCGCACACTTCTTCCAGGCGAAGAAGGGGTCGTTCCCCCCTCCCCAGCAGAGACTGGCACAGAAGGGGGCGCTGCCGCTGTGATGTCGGGGGGTCGTGCTGAGTTGGGCTTCCATCCTGATGATACTTTGGGGGAACCTCTGCTCTGGTCCACAGACGCTCTGTTGGCCGCATGGAAATCGGCCAGCTCACCAGCTTCCAGGGCCGTCTCAGGTTTGCGATCCAAAAGCCATTCCTGGATCTCAGGTGGGCACAGCTGCACGAACTGCTCTTTGATTAACAGGTCTTCCAGGGAATCCAGGGTGTCAATCTTCAGCCCCCTGACCCATTGTCGAAATAGGGTGGTCAGGTGGCTCAGAACTGCAGAGTAGCTCTCCGCGGCCCGCTTCTGCAAGGACCTGAACTCTTTGCGTTATACCTCTGGCGTGAGGTTATACCGTCTCTGCAGCGCGGCTTTAATCGCCTTATAGTCCTGGTCGCTCTCAGCTGGTAATTCTGCAAAGGCTTCAAGCGCTGGACCTTTTAGTCCAGGAGTGAGGTACCTGGCCCATTGCTCCTTGGGCAGCTGGTACTGTCGACAAGTCTTTTCAAAACTTCGCAGGAACACATCCAGGTCCCCATCTTTGTCCAGAGTGGGAAAGTTCTCGGCACGAGGTCTGGGTGTAGAGAGCTCTGCAGCGCCCGCAGGGGCAGGAGATAGTGGCGTTCTGCTTGCCTGTGCCAGAGCGAGCTGATCTGCCCGTTCGGCTTAGCGCTCCTCCGCTTCTCGCTCACCCACAGCCCTGCGCTCTGCAGCTTCACGGTCTGCTTGGCGCGCTGCCGCCTCTTGCTCAGCTCTGTGCTCTGCAGCTTCGCGTTCAGCCTCAGCTCGGCGTTCCGCAGCTTCGCATTCAGCTCTGCGCTCCGCAGTTTCGCGCTCAGCCTCAGCTCTGTGCTCCTATCGCTCTTGGTACTGCAGGATGAGCTGAAGCCGCGTCTGCGAGTCTGCAGAGTCCACATGTTTTAAAACAGTCTGCAAGTAAACATCCAGGGCAGTATCACCCTTGGGCGAAGCACTTGACACTGTCCTTTCCACTGGACTTGCGCTTCCTTCGGCTGGGTCAAGCATGGTACCCTTCTCTGCTGCGTCCTGGACTGCTTGCCTCGCCTCATAATCCTCGAGGGCTTGCAAAAGTTCATCTTTCTTTTTATCCTTTGTCGAAATATTTTTGTCTCGACATAATTGTTCCAAAGTCTTTTTCGATGATTGTTGCGACATTCTCACTCCAGCCAAATAAAAGATAGAAAAGAAAAACAAAGAAGGGGAAGGGAACTGCTGTGTATTGTGTAAGTTCTAATAAATGCACTGAGTTCTGCTCTGGAAATTTAAAAACCAATTTCTTTAGTATCTGGATCTATGTTGCTTCATAGATCCAAATACTAACCTGATATCCCACCGCTGCCACCAGTTGTCACGACCCACTACGCACGCTGCTGCGCAAAGACGCCAGGTTAAGCCACGCACTATCTATCTATCCTCGACCCAGATAATTACGCGCACTATCTACCCGTCCCGGCCACACTTTCTCTCACAACAGGCACGTAGAGCGCGATATACTGATCCCAGGATTGCAACGCAGTACAAGTCTTCTCCTGAAGCGCGTACTAACTACGTCTCTCACAATCCCAGAGCTCACTTTCTTATTCTATTAGTAACGCTGCCACCAGTCCTCACGGACACTACGCGCATCGCAACAGGAGACGCAGGGCTTAGCAGCCGCACTATTCTAGACTCGGACAGTGACTACAGATCCCACAATTCCCTGCTGTTTCCTGACGACCGCAACACGCAATTTCTTATATATAACCGAGCTTAAAGCAAATAGCAATACCCCTAATCTCTTAGTTAGCATGGATTTCATCAGCCAGAGTCAAAACTTAAATACTTTTTGTTTATTTATGATAGAAAATCACAGTGCTTTGTTACATAAAAAATTATAACTAGAATAAATCAATTACTTACACACTACACAGCAAACGAAAGAACAAGGGTTAACTATAGAGCGTTACTTATGAAGAGCTATTCATTAAGCTAGCAGCCATGGCCTCCTGGAGTCTAGAGATAGGAACATGGACCGATCAGTCCTCTTTAGAAGGTACCCCAAGTGATCAGCCAAAAGCACATGGCCAGTGTTCGAATTTATACACTTCCTGATCTTTCCAGCCCCCACCCACCAATGGCCCAGTGTCCTGGACTCCATTTCCCAGAGTGCAATTCTCGCTCGTGCGCAGTAAGCTTCTCAATTAATCTTTAATTGCCCAAATGTGTCTATCTCTGCCCCGGACCCCCCTTAGAGATCAAGGATGTGCTTCCTGTCTTTGAAAATTGGGTCTAACATCTTGGTGCCGAGCTGGTTTCCAAGGTGTGATTTTCTATGTCAGTGTACAAAAGAAATTCCCTTTTTACAGCTACGTGTTATATCCTCCCCCCAGGGGAGAAAGCAACCCATGTTAATTACATTTCAGCTGTGAACACAGGGATACACTTACCAAATGGCCAGACACAAATATGAATATAACTCTATATGGAGGAGATATGTATGAACCGGCAGATAGACACATATATACCAGCAGACCCTTATATAGATAGAAATACAGATCTAATCTGCCACAGTGGCCACTGCCTCAGCCCTCTTGTGATAGGCCTTAATCATATTTACATGGAATGTCCGCTTAATCCTTGTGTCTGCACAGCTTGCAACCTAGTAGGTGGTGTCGTACAGTTGTTCTACCACCTGATAAGGGCCCTGCCAGGATGCCTGTAGTTTATTTTGCTTCAAGGGTTTTTAGCACCAGGACCGTCTGCCCGATACAAAAGGTGCGATTTCGTGCACACCTTCTGCTGACTCTGGGCTGCCTGCATGTTCATAGCTCAGTAAGTTCTCGCAGGTGCTTCCTGATTTCCAGGACATAACTAAGGACGGGGAGACCTTCCGGATCCTCTACCCCCTCCCACTAGGCCCTCACTAAGTCTAAGGGTCCCCTAACCCTTCGTCCATACAACAACTCAAAGGGGGAAAATCCAGTGGACTCCTGGGGTACTGCTCTATAGGCAAATAATAGATGGGGAAGATATTTCTCCCAATCCTTCCTACTTTCTATGGATTAAGAAGACAGCAGCAAGGATATTGAGTAGGCAGCTGCACACTATGCTCTGTCTATAAAATAGATGACTGATTAAATAATAACCGGTTATGAGACAAAATTCTAAAAATAGTGAATTTTTAAGGCTTGTCGTAATATGCAATTTAAAGCATTACTATTTATTGCTTGGATTTTTTTCTTTGTGGCCATTAGTGGGGCCTCATGTTCAGGTTTCGCCTAAGGCCTTGCAAAGTCTAGAGCTGCCTCTGGTAGGTATGCATTTCTTTAGTCAATTTTGAGGAATTGCTGGCCACCAGCCAATGATGCAAAAATATCATCTACCCTAGGAAGGGTATATATATCTGTTTTAAGCTGTATTACTTTTCCTCACTGGAACAATGGGTGATGCCCACTCACTGTTGTGAACTCTGGAGATGATATTCAGCTCCTCTGATCTCTGCAACTTCTCGCTTTAACAAATCTTGGTGTTGCTCCTTCCTTCAAATCCAAGGACACATCTCGCCACAAAACACAGGCGCACATCTCGCATCTCCTTTTTCCAGTCACGTCTGGTCTGTTTTTCATTCAACACATGACATGGATACTTTTGGATTTCAGGCATCCCAAGAGCCTTTATCCATTCCCTGCCAAACAGTGGGGGCCCTCCATTCTTCAAAACATATAGAGGTAGATCTTTTATCTCTTGTTCACTGTAACTGTGTCGGGACTGTATCCCTTAGATGGTGGTAAATAACTCAAGGGATGTTGTTGAGAGTGAAGGTACAAAAGGGTTAGGCAGGTATCACTAGTCGAGGTCACTAAATGGGTCATGCACAGGTAAAAACAAGGATGAATAGGCAGAGCTAAGCAAGCGAGAACTGCTTCAATACTGGAGCAATGATGAAATGGCATTCTGGCCTTTTAAACCCTGCAGCTCCCTCTGTGCCAATAGGAGGCTGTGATGTCATCAGTGCATGCCACGCCCATGGCGCCATCTTGTTGGAGACCAGTCGAGCGCATGCACCTGACCAGAGGCCTAAGCAAGGCCTGAAGCCTGGCACTGCGGCGGAAGAGCCGCCTGCGAGGGATTCGGCGCTCGACCTCCGAGACCCCAGGACCCGTCGAGGAGGTGAGCCGGTGACCCTTGGCCGCAAGGCACCGCCGGGCACCCCGCAGGCCGCCTCGCCAAGATCCGAGCGGAAACGCTGGGAGCACGGAGAGGCGGCCGTGCCAGGCGCCGAAGGGCCAGCGGCCCTGACAAACTGTGTCAGTCACACGTCCCAATGGTTTTAACAGCTCATTAGAATATGTTTGCAGTCGCACTGGTGTCTGAAGTATTGGCCTACACAGGACTGCCATCAGATTTCTTGGGGCCCCTTACTAAATCATTGGTCAGGACCTCCCTGCCATCAGCTGTCCATTTCAATAAATGTATATCCTCCAATATGGAAATAAAATATGGAGTGTTCCCTTGTGGGATAGCTTTGGCCTGTACCTCAACCTGGTACAGACCATATTAATCGCTCCCTCAGTGATGAGTCAGAGTGATCTTACTGGCTCCAGATGCCGCAGCCCATCCGACAATTTGTTGATATTTTCGTGGGCCAGTACTGGGTGTCAAGGAGTATCGTTATAACTGTGGCACTTAGACAAAGTGCACAGAGCCTGGCCACGGCCCCCTGGAGCCACTGGGCCCCTGAACATATCATGGGCTGTCACCTCCTGATGGCTGCCCTGAGCCTACATATAATCACAGATACAGCTGCACCTGTATCCAAATCCCTAATGAGTTCCTTGCTATTAACTACAACCTGAACTGTTAATGCTGCCAGATTACAGCCCAGTGCCACGTTTCCACACATTTCCACACGTTTCCAGCCCTGCCCCTTGTTGGTGAGAGCGATCTTACCTTGTCTGGGCTATCCATATTCCTCGTCTGGTTCTGTGTGTCACCCAGCTTTGGGGTTCCCTTCCCTCAGATTAGGCAGCCATCCTAAGGACCGTATCCAGATCAGGGTTTTCCGACAGCAATGCCCGCACTATGCATACAGGGTTATTCAGAGAGATCCGAAAAGTCACCACACATTCGGTGACCTTTCGTTCCCAGCACTTCGAGGCAATTTGGCGATTCTAGTTAAATCTAAATTTAAATCTAAACCGACCCTGAGATGTATTCAGCAAGCAACGCAGGGCCACCGCAGTGCAGGGAATACTCGCCGCAAACCCGTAGAACACTCACCGAAAACCCACAGAAACCGCCACAAAAACCCAGCCGAACACACCGGAACAACCCGACTAGCCACCGATCACAGCGCAGACCAGCTGTCGGAAAAACCCGACAAGCAGACGAAAGGGGTAAAAATAATAAAAAAAAATGTCTGCTTGAAAGGTTCAAAATTGAAACAGTTTGCAAAAAACCTACTGAAGGAAAATTCTGGAATTTACATATAAGATCCTATGAATGATAATAAAAAGGGCTGTTTAGGAGAATTGAAAAAAAACGATTAAAACAAAACGGAAACAAATTTTGCTGTAAAAATCCTGAAAAATGCCTAAAAGATCCTAAAAAAAAATCGAGCAATAAAGAGACTTTTTACAGCAGAATAAAATAATAAACAGTTTATTAGATATTGAATTAAAATGGGAATATTTTTAACATTGAAACCTATGGGATTCGCCTGAATTAATCTGCCGAATGAGACCACCGAATGGCAGGGCATTTAGGCAATTTTTCCCCTTTCTGTTCAGTGTCTCTGAATAGATGAACCATTGCTTCTCTATTGGGGCTTTCACTGCCGTCTAACAGTCACCGTACGTGCAGGCAATTCGGCAGAATTTAGCGAACTGCCTGCTCTCTGAATAGCCGAATGGCCCTGATATGTCCCCGTTCGCTGAAATTCAGTGTCCGGTTACATTTCGGCCACATTTCGGATCTCTCTGAATAACCCCCATAAACTGCGCGCCTCTTGGAGAAGAGCAGATGCCAGCCTCGTGCCCTCGTACTATGGATAATTATGGCAGAGAATGCTTAGGGCATGGGCATTGCCAAACTGTTGGTAATTTGGTTTAAAGTATTTCTGTGTTGAACCAGTATAATTTAATTAGGTTTGCGTAATCTGGATTATGCAAGACTACTGTCTCACTATCTGTGTGTGTAGCTGTTATCTGTGTATATTTTGTAATCTATTTGTCAATCAAGATCACCCATTGTTTTAGGTTAAGAAATGTTAAGTAGTGTTTACTGTTACTGTCTACCTAATGTAATTAGATTTCTCATTCAAAGAAGTCAATGTTTGTGCAATTATCTGTATCAGTGTGATTAGGTCCTCCTGGAAGAGGCTGTGATTTTTTTTATATGTAAATGACCCATGTCTGTCCCCATAAAAATCTGTGCTTGTCATTTGATTAAACCAGTTATATTCTGGGGGCGTATCTGGACCTCGAGGAGAGCGGTTGCTATTTCCCGAAGCTCTGCCCTGCTTCACCAGATTCCCGGTATTCATACCCTCCCTGCTACAGCTACGGGCACCCTCTCCTCGGAAGGACTGTTTGTGGCCCTGAGATCCCACAGGCGCGGTTCTGAGGTCACAGCTGCAACCAGTAAGGTTCGGAGTGTGCTTTCTCCATCCTGCGGCCTGCTCCTGCCGGTGGCCATCTTAAGGCCTATACGACCGCGGCTTTCACAGGCACCTCAGTGGAATGGTGAAGAAGAGCAAGAAGGAGGTGGAAGACGGGGGCCCTCGTATCCCGGATATCAGGCAGTCGCTGGGCATAAATTGGACTTGTGGGGAGAAATGCCGGCAAGATGAGGTACTCACCGGCTTGGAGCCCCCGGAGGAATCCTCACATGCTGCATCTATGCCTCCAGCCGCGGCTTAGGATGAGGTACAGCTGCAGAGCGCTGCACAACCGTTGATGGAGGTGGCACTCAAACGGGTTATGGAGGAGTTCCATAGCCTTTGGCGGCGAGACATGCAAGAGGTCCGTTCTACGGTAGAGACCCTTCAGGCGAGGATCAAGGTGGTTGATACCCGGGCTTTGGAGGCAGAGAAGTCGCAGGCGGCGACGGATGCTCTTGTGTCAGATCTCCAACGCCAGGTTGTGCGACTTGGGTCGACGGTGATGGCCCTGGAGTCCAGATATAGACAGTGTAACCTGCGGCTCAGGGGGATCCCTGACTGCATTTCTGGTGAGAAGCTTCTCCGATATGCCGAGGGCCTAGTCACACATCTCCTTCCTACCTCTGAGAATTTGGCAGGCCCGTTGGTAATGTCAGCTACACGCCTCCGGAAGGTGGCCACTGCACCCATAGAAGCCCCCCGAGATGTTCTTCTGAGGATGTGGGACGGGCTGACACAGTCTCGGATTCTAACGGCGATTGGACTCACTTTTCGAGTTACCTATGCCTACAGTGACCTCACGGTCTTTCGAGACTTGCCTTTTATGATGCTGGCCACACGTAGATGTTACAAAGAAATCACCACTTTGCTTTGCCACCACAATGTCTGTTATCGATGGGGGTCTTATGGCTCCCTACTTGTGTCCTCCGCTAATGAGACCCTCACAGCAACAAACTTGGATGAAGTGCAAGCTATTGTGTCTCGGTTGGGTCTTGTGGCTGAGCTGCCGATGCCTGGAGATCAGCCACGGGACACCGGTTGATCGTTGAATTTCCCTAGACTCTTTCTTCAGTTGTTTTTCCCATATGAGTAACCCTTTTCCACCCTTTATGTGACTTATTTTTTCAGATGGACTTTAACTGCGGTTTCTCGTGGCCATATTGACTCTACCCTCTCCCCCAACCCCCTTCCCTATCACACAGTTTCACCCTCTTTGCTTGCGATTCCTGGAATATTTGGGACCTTTCCATACCTCTGCCCTTTTTTAACGGGACATTGGGTAATAACTTGGGTGAGCCATTAGGGCGGCTACCTAGGCTCTGAGCGTCCTCTTGGCCCCAGGTCTCCTGGCCCAGTGGCCCCTACCATGGCCCCCGGTATTCTGTGGATCGCTGGGGTGAGCCGGGTATGCCACAATTCTTGGGCACTTCCGCCCTGCCCCTATTCCCTCCACCCCCTTTTTTTTTTTCTTCCTTTTTTGTCTCCCCCTGGACTGGTCCCCCGAATTGTGCTCATCTGGATTTATTTCTCCATCTATCCCTACCTATACCTTCTTGATGTCTCTATTTGTGCTTTTCTCTGCTAGGTCTTGTATGGCCTTTACTTATTGGTTAATGTTATTTTTTGTCAGCACTCATTTAAAATAAAAATTTTAAATACAAAAAAAAACAGTTATATTCTGACCAAGCTTGAAGTCATCACGGTTCATGTTTTGGGAGAGCAGCTACATCTTTTGCTCACTGTGCCAACGAAAGTCTCCAGGTCTACAGCTTCAGCTTATTTCTGGGGGATGCTAGCAAGGCTCTCTACATGCACCTGTCTTTTGCTGCAGCTAAGGTACTGGAGAAAGGCGAGAGTCCCGAGGAGAACCCAGGTGTCCAGCATGGAAGCGGCATTTGACAGATGTGACCCTGTCCAGGCACAGAGATCTGTTAAAGAAATACAAGCTGATAGCGTGAGATTGAAATAGCGAGTGACGACACAAACACAGTGATGGGTAAAAATAATTTACTTAAAAATAAAAAGGATAAACAAAGAGATAAAACATTATTAAACTAAACCCGGGACTCTGCAATAACACAAAAAAAATCAGCATAGGTAAAAGTGAGATACAAAAGGGATCTACAAGAGCAACAATAATTTACCAAATCCAGAAATGCACAGCACATGGCAAGCCATATGCTCTCAGGTCCAAGCCAAAACACTAAAGGGCTGATCCCTCCCTGAAACTACTGGTTGAATGAAAACAAGGTTGGAACAGAGTCTTGTCCCCCCCCCCCACCAGAGTTGCATCCCTCCCACCAACAATCTATATACCTTTATCCCAGTGGGAGTCACCATGAGGTAACCACTATAGAGTAGGCTGGTTTAATGATGTCAGCTAGCCACACAGGGCAACAAACCTCACACTGCCCCTAGTGTTTCTTTGATATAGCACTCAATATAATTAAATATGATGATTTATGGCACAATTCATCCATGATCACTACTGTACTGCTGGGTGCCAGTCTGTTACTATGGTCTCCTTTATCCCTTGTGTGACGAAATCAGCTACTCAGGATGAGTAAATTTGCTGTTAACTCCGTCCTTGCCTTGGAACACTGGGGTAGCGTGCCAGCCGAGGCGTCAGTCGTAGATGCAGTGTAGGCAGCTGCTCAGAATAAGCCAACCTGCTGGATGGAGCCAGTAACGCCGCTATTAAGAATGCATCAATCCACTGCTTGTCTCTGCCTGGATCCGAGGATACCGAGGCTCTGTGAGAATAGCCTTTTATCCCTCCCCAATCACTTAGTCGAAACAAAAGTGTAGGTTGAAGGAAAATCAGAATGTATTTTGAATGGGAACATACAGTGCTTATATACAGTCCTAACATCTTGATAACCCAGATGCCATTGTTCTTTGCCTGGCACCTCCAGACTTTCCGGCGCCTGGCTGTCCCACACAGACTGCTAGACCATAGGTTAATTTGGGAATTTTAACACCAATCATAGCCCTTTTTCTGGGATACACCCCTGCTCTCAGCAGGGGTCCGGCAGGAAAATTCCATCTCTGACCTTTGAGCCTGCTGGGTGCGGCTGCTGCTTCCCCTGGAGGTAACCTGATATCCCACTGATGGTTGTTGTTCTGTAGGGGTTAATTCTGCTGAAGAAGCCACACTTCCTGGGTCCTGCTGGATAGCTCTGGTCCCCTGGCTACTCCTGCCAAAAGAGTGCCCTGATCCAGAAATAGGTGACCGAATGGCAGGCGGGTGAACAGGAGTCAGGTTTTGGCAGCTTGCCAGCAGCATTCGCAATCTCCTGGGGAGCCTCCTGCATTACACAGTTTTAGGCAAGCCGGGGTACACTTTACATGGACACCAATAACATATATTGTTTGTACAAATGACACTGGTACAAGCTGGACACAAAAAGGAACGAGTTATTAACAGCACAGGAGATATACAGACAAACGAGCAGCCGGCCGTTTCAGTGAACTGATACATTGTAGCAAGCATGCACTCCATGGATACTGGCAGGATCGGTGCAGGGGAAAAACACAATTAAATTCAAAACTGGGAACATTTTACAGTAAAATTAACAGGGGAATTCGTTCATATAAATAAAGGGTAAATGAAATACAGTATAACAAAATAAGAATGAAATTTAACTAAATAAATATTGTGGTGGCTGATCCGTCACACCTTGCCCTTCCTGTTGTCGTCTGTATCCTGTGGTCTGGTTATGGGTAATATGCAGCCAGCGGTTATCCTGCCTAAAAGGCTACCTATCCCGCATAACGTGACACACAGCTTATGAAGTCTTAAATTTTGTATAGGGGATTGTACATCTGAATCTGCAGCAGACTCCTGTATTTGCACTCTGTAGGCATCGTTTGCTCTGTCTCTCATATGAGTCCTGCCTCTCTCTCCTGTGGATCTGCAGACTCTCTTTATGTTGCCCATTTTCCCACAAGCATGACACCTGCCATCCTTGAATCTGCATTAAGTCTCACCATGTGTTGCTGCTCCACAGCCTGGGCCGGATTAAGAGAATCATGGGCCCGGTGCTGAGGATTTTGGCGGGCCTTTTTATAGAAATAAAATTAAAAACGCAAAGCATTTTTGTTAACATAAATTAAATATTTTAACTGCCAAAGTGATTTCTCGTTTAGAGAGTTGGGCGGTGCCAGGGCCAGCCCAGCACATTGTGCTACCTGGGTCCAAGGATGGAATGCTGCCCCACCCCAAAAAAACCCGCACCCACCAAAATATACCTATGTATCACAGGGCTCAAAGGCAATAAAACTCTGAAATGCTGAGTATGATTTATCACAGAGCTCCACAGCAATAACATTCACAGTAATGTATGCTGTGTATGAGTGTGTACAGAGAACCCACACAGTCACAAATCCTTATATCCCTTACAAACAGTGGCACATCTATATGCCGTACATAAACCCTCCACTTACAATGGCACATCCATATACCCCACACACAGTGGCACAGCCATATAACTCCACAGTCACACATGCATATGCACACACATCTATATACCCACACATGGTTTCCTATATCCACATACCCACACAGTGTCACCCATTCAATGTCAAACATCCACATTCCCACACACACAGTGTCACACATACACATACATCCACATACGCACACATCCAAATAGTACATCCAGTGTCAAACATCCACATACGCAGCCATCCAGTGTCACACATCTGCATACCCACATATGTGCACACATCCCCATATATCCACAGTGTCACACATCCCCATATATCCACAGTGTCACACATCCCCATATATCCACAGTGTCACACATCCCCATATACCCACAATGTCATACATCTGTGTAAGTCACATGTTGTTGGATGAGTGCAGCTCTGTAGTTGTTGGCCTCCAGTGTCAACATAAACATCTGATTCACTTATCACAGGAGCTGGAGGCCAATGACTCCGCACGCAGGTAACACAAGTTCACATTTTGCGAGTACACAGCGCCAAATGTGAATAAAGAGAAAACTGCCGCTGGCTACCCATTGAGCCTGCCGAACCCGAGGCACACCTAGAAAGAAAAAAAACACAAAATGATTTTAAAAGAAAAGAAAAAACACTTCCAGGCGCACCCTACTAAAATTTCCACTTTTTTAAAGCCAAAAAATGGCCAATGTGCAAACATCTAATGAATTAATATTTAAACAAAACAGTGGTTATATTATGATAAATGTGTATAACTTAAGGAATACTTATATTTCAGTGGTGTTTCTTTTTTTTCCCCTTCTCTCAGCATGGGATCCTGTGATGTAGCTGTTCGGTATCCCAAGAAAAAAGGAGGGGGGAGGGTATTTCTCCACTTGATGTAAAAAAAAGGCAGCAGAGCGGCAGATAATTCAATTAAAATGCATTTATTAATCAATAAAAAGGTAGACCAAGATAGATATCTAGAGGGACCAAGATACCCGTGATAGGAGAAATAAATCCCCATATAGGAACATACATCGGGAACGTGATTGGAAGCAAGAATATACAACTGTAAGAAGGGATAGAAAATTTACTCGAACATCCCCGCAGGAGAAGACCTCTAGAAGGTGGAAAGAATATTCAAGGAAATCTCCACAAAGGAGAGAGGAAGACCGTCACAGATATCACATTCAGAGAAGAGAGAGAAAAGCTTCAGATATCCCATTGAGGAATAAATATTCTGTATTACAGAATGAAGATCCTGAGGTTTTTCGGAGAAGCCCACAACGTCTGGACCTCAAATTAGGAGTGGGTCCATCACTACAGAGGAGATGGCCGCCGAGAAAGAGGTCAGAAAGAGAGGACGAAGAGGAAGAGGATCCAGATTATGTTGGAGCATCGGAAAAAAGAAGAAAATATTGAATCAGACTGGGATTTATAATTTAACCACTAAAACGCTGACAGAAACTCAGATAAAAGTTCTACAGAAAGGTCTGAAATATGCACCAACAAGGAATGTTGATAAATTTGAGACATATGTGGACCTACAAAAGTTTAAGAAAAACCTTTGTTTAAAAAAATATTTTTTGAAAAATCCAATAATCCGTACAACTCCAATCGAAGTATACCAACATACCCAATTGAGAGAAAGATCAACCTTTTATCCCCGTTCAATTGTATCAAATGAGATAAATCCATTTGAACAAGTAGTACTTAAAGATATTGAAAATTTGAAATGGAAGAAGAACAACACTAACTTAACAAGAAGTGAACAATTAGCTCTAAAAGAATTAAGTCAATATCAAGATATTATCATCAAGCCAGCCGATAAGGGCGGAGGCATAGTCATAATGACTAAAGAGTATTATGAGGAAGAATCACTCCGCATTCTACAAGACCAAAGAACATATCAGATCTTGAATCATGACCCATCCCAACAAATTAAAAATATTTTTATAGAATATCTCAATGAAGGGAAGGATATGGGTATTTTGAATAATAAAGAATATGAATATCTAATACCAAAACATCCAAAGATACCAGTGTTTTATTTCTTGCCTAAGATTCATAAGAACATTGATAGACCACCAGGACGCCCGATCATATCGGGGATTGATTCAGTGTCGAGTAAAATCTCGGAGTATATAGATCTGCTACTCCAACCACTGGTTCAGAAAACAGAGGCATACTTGAAGGACACTATTAACTTGATACAGATTTTGGAAGAATTCCAATGGCAAGATAAATATATTCTAGCAACGAGTGATGTGAAATCACTGTATAGTGTCATTCCGCATAAAAACCGTTGTGAAGCAGTACAACATTTCCTTTTAGAATCCGGATCTATGGAGAAAGAACAAATAGATTTTATTATCAAAGGAATAGAGCTAATTTTAGAAAAAAACTTCTTCCATTTTAAAGATACCTTCTATTTACAACAAGAAGATACCACAATGGGAACAAAATTTGCACCTTGTTTCGCTAACTTATATATGGCATTTTGGGAAAAAAGTTGGCGGGATAAATGGAAAGAAAACGTGATCATCTATAAACGTTACATTGATGATGTTTTTCTTGTTTGGAGGGGAGAGGAAAGTGATCTTATTGAATTCTTAAATCATTTAAATAATAATGATTGGAATTTAGAGTTGGATTCCACATATAGTAAGGAATGTGTGAGTTTCTTAGATCTGACGGTATACATTGAGAACGGGAAAGTACAAACTAAAACGCATTTTAAAAAAGTGGATACAAATAGTTTTATTGATAAAAGCAGTTGCCATTTGACACAATGGCTTGAGGGAGTCCCGAAAAGCCAGCTTCTAAGAATCTGGAGAAATTGTACTAAAGAAGAAGAATTTCTGAAACAATCGGATGTATTGATTAAGAATTTTGAAGATAAAGGATACGAACGAGAGAGTATGGAAAACGTAAGAGGAGAAATTGCAAGAAATGATAGAAAAGAACTTATCAGATACCAACATAAACAAAAAGACGATTTCTTAGAAAAAGGAGGAGTACCATTTATATTCACATATAATCAACAGAACTGGCAAATAAGGAACATTTTTAAAAAACACTGGCCACTTCTTTTAAAAGATCCAATGTTAAAAGAAATCCTCCAGGAAAGACCAACTATTGTCTGTAGAGGGACGAAAAATATAAAAAATAAGTTAACCAGGAGCCATTATAAAAAAGAAAAAAGAAATAAGAACATGTTTGGTGTGACTAAAGCATTTCACCGTTGTGGTAACTGTCAGAACTGTAGAGATACAGGAAATAAAAAAGAAATTATAAAATCTTTTTTCTGGAGAGAAAATTACATACCCAATTAGGGAAGCGATGACCTGTTTCACTGATAATGTTATTTATCTATTGGTCTGCCCCTGTGGTCTCAAATATGTGGGGAGGACCACAAGACCTCTGAATAGGAGGATGTATGAACATATTCGGAACATTAAAATAGGGTACGAGAAACAATCAGTCTCCCAACATTTTAAAATTAAACACAACAGTAATCCGATGGGTCTACTCTTTATAGCTATAAAGAGACTGGAACGAGAATGGAGAGGTGGTGATTTTGAAAACAAATTAAATAAGGAAGAAATTAAATGGATTTACCTTCTTGATACATTACAGCCTAAAGGATTAAATATAGATTTTGAAATCTGCCATTTCCTGCAGTAAAGACATATATATGAAAAAAAAAATCTTTTTTCTCCCCATGTGTTTTTTTTTTTATTATTATTTTTTTTTTTCTCCTTCTTTATCTATACTTTTAGATCACTGTATGCACTTATTTAATGTTTATTTAAATATATTAAAAATACATAAGGGAATTTACACAAGGACTAAATTATATAATTGATTAAATATGCACTTTAGAAATATATATTTAATTAATGATTAAATATGCACTTAAAAATATAAAAAAATAAAATAAATAAATGGTAAAAAAAAAACACTGAATAAATAATAGGTTAAAAGATATAGATCTTATTGATGAATATTTACCGATACTGTGAAATAACAATACACAACACTTTCACTTTTAGAATTATGTATGTTCTACTACACTAAGGGAACCTATAACAGGTTTATTGGCATTAATAAGCATTTATCTCACTAAGTATAAATAGATGTACACTTTCACGTTTTTAGATAACTATTAATTTGAATTAATAATATAATTCGTACCTTTTTACCTTTTGTATAAATAATAAATTTTATTTTTATCTCAATAGGATTATATACATACATATAAGATCATATACTAATGGGGATGTAGTCAGATCTAAGTATATGGGATTATATTGATATATTATAACGATCAAACTATTTTTTGAAGCTACTGTATATACAGATGAATATCTTAATAAGTCAGCGATTGATAACTTCTATTAAAATTGTTTTTTGACAGGAAGCTGTTCTTTATCAAGCAGCCAAGCTATTGCTGATATTTGTTTTCTTAGATAAATGAAGAGTAAACATCCCGGAGGGCAGAGTGTCCACCTCATAAACAAGCCGCCGATCATACATATACAATGGACAAAATTGAAAGTATGGAGCCTGAAAATCAGGAAGTAACCTGGGCGGAATGATTATGGACAACAGCTGAGCAGCACATAAAGGCAGAGCATATAAGCGGCAACATTTGCACTTCTTGCACAGACTGATCATTCAGAAACATAGAAACATAGAAAAATGTCGGCAGATAAGAACCTTTCGGCCCATCTAGTCTGCCCAATTACATGGATACTTTACCTGGATTTATCTTTTGTTTAGGATAGCCTTATGCCTATCCCATGCCTGCTTAAATTCAATCACTGTTTTGGCCTCTACCACTTCTACTGGAAGACTGTTCCATGTATCCACCACCCTCTCAGTAAAATAATGCTTCCTGATGTTACTTTTAAACCTTTGCCCCTCTAATCTAAGACTATGTCCTCTTGTTTTGCTACTTTGTTTCCTTTTAAATATACTCCCTTCCTCTACCTTGTGGATTCCCTTTACGTATTTAAATGTTTCTATCATATCTCCTCTGTCTCGTCTTTTTTCCAAGCTGTACATGTTAAGATCATTAATCCTTTCCTGGTAACTTTTCTCCTTCAAGCCGTACACCATTTTAGTAGCCCTTCTCTGAACTCTCTCTAAGATGTCTATATCCTTCTGGAGATACGGTCTCCAGTACTGCACACAGTACTCCAAGTGAGGTCTCACCAGTGCTCTGTACAGTGGCATGAGCACTTCCCTTTTCCTACTGCTAATACCTCTCTCCCTACACAACCAAGCATTCTGCCAGCATTTCCTGCTGCTCTATTACATTGACTACTTACCTTTAGATCCTCTGAAATAATAACCCCTAAATCCTTTTCCTCAGATGTTGAGGTTAGGACTGTATCAAATATTCTATATTCAGCCCTTGGGTTTTTACGTCCCAGGTGCATTATCTTGCACTTATCCACATTAAACTCAATTGCCACAGCTCCGACCATTTTTTTTAGTTTACCTAAATCATTTGTCATTTGGCTGATCCCTCCAGGAACATCAACCCTGTTGCAAATCTTTGTGTCATCAGCAAAAAGACATACTTTTCCATTAATACCTTCTGCAATATCACTAACAAAAATATTAAATAGAATGGGTCCAAGTACTGACCCCTGAGGTACCCCACTGGTAACAAGACCTTGCGCCGAATAAACTCCATTTACCACAACCCTCTGTTGCCTGTCACTCAGCCACTGCCTAATCCATTCAACAATATTGGAATCCAAGCTCAAAGATTGCAATTTATTGATAAGCCTTCTATGCGGAACAGTATCAAAAGCCTTACTGAAATCTAAATAAGCAATGTCTACTGCACCACCTGTGTCTATTATTTTTGTTACCCAATCAAAAAAATCAATAAGATTAGTTTGGCATGATCTCCCTGAGGTAAACCCATGTTGTTTCTGATCCTGTAATCTATGTGTTTTTAGATGTTCAACAATCCTTTCCTTTAACATGGTTTCCATTAATTTCCCCACTACTGACGTAAGACTAACTGGCCTATAGTTCCCAGATTCCTCCCTACTACCCTTCTTGTGAATGGGCACAACATTTGCTAATTTCCAGTCTTCTGGGATGACTCCCGTTAGCAAGGATTGGTTAAATAAATCTGTTAACGGTTTTGCTATTACATCACTGAGCTCTTTTAATAATTTAGGGTGGATCCCATCAGGCCCCATTGATTTATTTGTCTTTACTTTAGACAGCTGCTGTAGAACCTCCTCCTCTGTAAACTGATATGTAATTGTCTCGTTAGTGTTTCCTCCTAACTGAGGTCCCTTTCCTTCCTTTTTTCTGCAAAGACTGAACAAAAATATTCATTGAGGCAGTCAGCGAGACTTTTATCCTCTTCTACATACCTTCCTTCCTTTGTTTTTAATCTAACTAATCCTTGTTTTACTTTTCTTTTCTCGTTTATGTATCTAAAAAATGTTTTGTCCCCCTTTTTTACTGACTGAGCTATTTTCTCTTCTGCGTGTGCTTTGGAAGCTCTTATAAATTGCTTTGCCTCTTTCTGCCTAATCTTATAGGTTTGCCTATCTTCTTCACTCTGAGTTGTTTTATAATTATTGAATGTTGTCTTTTTGTTCTTCACTATTTTGGCCACTTCTGCAGAGTACCACAGTGGTTTCTTCCCTTTTTTGTTTTTGCTAACAAGTCGAATGCAATTGCCTGTGGCCTTCAATAATGCTTCTTTTAAATAATCCCATTTCTCCTGGACTCCCTTTAAACTCCTCCAGTCTGATAATGACTCCTTCACACAAAGTCTCATTTTAGAAAAATCTGTTTTTTTAAAGTCTAAAACTTTTGTTTTTGTGTGGTGTGGCTCCATCTCTGTTCATATATTAAACCATACTGACTGGTGATCACTAGATCCCAAATTTTCACCTACAACAACGTCCGATACCAACCTCCATTTGTGAGTATTAAATCCAATATGGCCTCTTTACGGGTCGGCTCCTCAACTACTTGTGTTAGAGATAATCCCAGTAGGGAGTTTAGAATATTTGTACTCCTGGTGCACCCAGCAGTTTTGGTTTCCAGTTCACATCAGGAAGATTAAAGTCCCCCATGATAATAACTTCCCCCTTCATTGCCATTTTGGCTATTTCCTCAAGCAGCAGATTATCTAGCTCTTCTACTTGTCCAGGGGGTCTATAGATCACACCTACACGAGCTACTGTATGATTGCCAAATGTTAGCGTAACCCAAACTGACTCTATGTTCACCTCGCTCACTTTTATTTGGTTCGTTTTTATGTTGTTTTTCACATACAGGGCCACTCCTCCTCCTTTCCTACCTTCTCTGTCTTTTCTATATAAAGAGTACCCCGGTATTGTTATGTCCCAGTTATTTTTCTCACTGAACGCAACTAAATCTACTTTTTCAGCTGCCATCATTGCCTCCAGTTCATTGATTTTATTGACTAAACTGCGAGCATTTATAGACACAACTCTGAGCTTGTCCTTTTTTTCCCCGCATGTTGCTTGCACCCGCCGATTCAGTTTTGGGGGACAATCAGGCAGATTGTTTTTTACCCTTTTGTCCCCCCCTCCTAGTTTAAATATTTCTTTGCGAAACCTTTGAACTTCTCACTGAGAACATATGTTCCCCTATGAGTAAGATGCAAACCATCTTTTTTATACAGTTCCTTTCTGCTCCAATTAGAGCTATCATGGGACACAAAGCCAAATCCTTGCTCTCGACACCATTCCCGAAGCCACAAATTAAATTCCCTATTGCGCATCTGCCTATCCTGAATGTTATGCACAGGCAAAACTTCAGAGAATGACACAGTGGACGCAATCTGCTGTATTTCACCTCCAAGAACACAAAAATCCTCCTTAATCTCAGAAAACTCATTGCTAGCCAAGTCATTTGTCCCTAGATGGACTAGAACATCCACTTCCCCTTGCTGCTTTGCTTGTTTGACAATATTGAGAATACGTTCTTGTCTCTACGAGCAGTAGCCCCAGGAAGACATCTCACCAAACCACTACTCTCCAGCTCCACACCTCTTATGATAGAATCACCCAGCAACAATTGCCTTCTATCATGTCCCACCTTTTCCTTATTGTTCTTGGTTGCAGTCCTGCATACCTTAGGCATAGGGGATGGTGGTTCCTCAACTATGGTGTCTGAGCCTACTTCCGTCTCACCACTACACTCTGAAAGTGCCCCAAAAGAATTAAGAAGAGCCACAGACTGTGGGACATGCCTTATATCCACAACTCTAAGTCTACCAGATCCTACAGTAGTCCATCTGCCACTCCTAGGAGGCCTCTGTGGCAGTGGCTTTGTAACAGTCATAGCCATAGCCTGAGTTTGTGTAACAGATAATTTACAAATCTCAGACTTCAAACAGGCAATTTCCTGCTGCAATAAAGAGAGCTGCCCACATATCAGGCACACTCCAAACCTCCAAAAATTGGATCTAAAAACAAATGCATGACAGCTCTTACACTGGACCAAGCCTGCCATTATAAAGGATAACAACTGATGAAGCCTATTGGTGAAAGCGCGTTTTTGTTGATCCTACTTAATTAGTACTTTAACAATTGATTTTATAGTTGAAGGTCTACCTTTTTTTTGATTAATAAATGCATTTTAATTGAATTATCTGCCGCTCTGCTGTCTTTTTTTTCATCAAGTGGAGAAATACCCTCCTTTTTTCTTGGGATACCGAACAGCTACATCGCAGGACCCCATGCTGAGAGAGGGGAAGAAAAAGAAACTCCACTGAACTATAAGTATTCCTAAACTTATACACATTTATCATTATAATATAACCACTGTTCTGTTTAAATATTAATTCATTAGATGTTTGCACATCGACCATTTTTGGTTTTAAAAAAGTGGAAATTTTAGTAAGGTGCGCCTGGAACTGTTTTTTCTTCACAATAATTTAGCCAAAAAATCACTAAACTTGTTCTGCGTGTCTGAAAATGTCTCCTCTTTTCATACAGACTGCCGCCCCAAGCAGTTGTTTATGGATAGATGAAAGGAAAAGCATTTACCATCATTTGAAATGTCATATTTTGTTTTTTACATATTTTTATACATCCTAAAAATCCGCCACTTCACGGGCAGGTTATGGGGACCTCCTAGGCACGATATTTGAAGGAATTCTTTGTTTTTATTTTTAACCCTTATTTCATGGAAAACTCACTGTCCCTTTAAAAAGGTTTTTTTAAAAACTTTTTGTCCTTGTTTCCTGTCCCCCAGGGCACTACCCGGACCCCCATACACCTTTTATGGCAAATATCTAGCATATATGCCCTCTTGGAGGGCTCTCTAAAAATCAAATTGACTTGACTTGTATTGAGTTCCAGTTCGAATTCGAACATTTGGAAATTTCGAGTTCGAATGCGAACCGAACTCGGGTGTTCGGCTCATCCCTAGTGCCAGGCCAGCAAGTGCCATCATACAGTAACCCCTCTGTAGTATTGTGGAAGAGTGCAGGGGTGGACCATGCGGTTCAAAAAATTTAAATGATATAAATGTGGCACAGGCATCAGTGCAGCCAAATATTGTGCCTTTCATGGCAGCAAGTGCCTTCACACCGTAACCCTTTTGTGGTATTGTGGAAGAGTTCAGTGCTGGAGGTTTTGAGAATGCAGAAGACATCCCCGATCTATTCCGTTACGTCAGCATCAGGGGATTGATAGCTGCTTATCCAGGACTGATTCATTTTTATAAATGTCAGCCGGTCTACAGAGTCGTTGGACAGACGCACTCTTTTGTCTGTGACCATAACCTCCAGCGGCACTGAACATCCTTTCAGAAAGCACGCTAGATGAAGGACAACCTAGTAGCTGCATAGCATATTGGCTAAGTTCTGGCCAGTGATCCAATCTCAACACCCAGTAAGCCAGTGGATCATCTGCTGGAAAGTTATCCAGGTCTGCCCTTGCCCCTAGGTAGTCCTGCACCATATGGTGAAGACGCTGGCAATGGGTGCCTACATTTGACGTCCCTGGGCGTCGTGGACTAAAAAATTAAAAAAAGCATCTGTCAAGCGGCCCCGGCCTTCACCACTATTCCTCTGATCATCCGCAACCTCAGAAGCACCTGTGTCATCACTTGGTAACCTACCAATGCCTGGAGAGGTGTTACACAAGTGTCGCTTTAGAGCGTCATGTTTTTTCATCCTGTGCTCGCTGTGAGGACAGGATGAGCTCTGCAACTTTACCCTTGTATCGTGGATCAAGAAGGGTTGCCAACCAGTAATGATCCCTCTCCTTGATAGCACGAATCCTGGGGTCCTTTAGCAGGCTTTGCATAATAAGGGAGCCCATGCAGCGTAGGTTGGAGGTGGCATTAGCTTCCGAGTCTTCCTGCTCAATGAGGAGGATGACCCCATCGTGCACTTCCTCCTCCCAGCCACGTACTAGTCCTTGTGTTTCTGGGCACACAAAACCCTCCCTTGAGGAATCCCCACCTTCAATGCCCCCACTACTTAAATATTCCTCCTCATCCTCATCCTCCTCCTGTCTGATCTGAGGAGGACCCACTGGAATGCTCTCTGCGGAAAGACTGGGCTTTCAGAGCTAGGGAAGGCCTCCTCTTCCTCCTGCTGCTCTGCCTCTAGAGCCACATCTATAATTCCCCGCAGAGTGTGCTCCAGCAGGAACACTAAAGGAATTGTGTCACTGATGCATGCACTGTCACTGCTCACCATCTTCGTTGCCTCCTCAAATGGTGACGGTACAGTGTATGCATCCTTGATCATCAGCCACTGCGGGGGGGGACAAGTTGACCTGAACCTGTCCTTGTGCCATACTCACACAGGTACTCGTTGATGGCCCTCTGCTGCTTGTGCAGACGCTGCAGCATTGCTAATGTCGAGTTCCACCTGGTGGGCATGTCACAGATCTGACGGTTTGTGGGAAGGTGGAATTCTCTTTGAATTTCTGCCAGGCGAACGCTTGCTGGGAATTACCGTCTGAAGTGGCTGCAGGCTTTTCTGGCCTGGCTGAGAAGCTCTGCCAGCCCTGGGTACCTGGTTAGGAAACGCTGTACCACTAGATTTAGGACGTGTGCCAGGCATGGTACATGCGTCAATTTACCCTGGCGTAGGGCGGAGAGAAGGTTGCTGCCATTATCACAGACGACCATTCCCAGCTGAAGCTGGCGTGGTGTTAACCATCTCTGTACCTGCCCCTGCAGAGCTGACAGAATTTCTGGCCCGGTGTGGCTCCTGTCCCCTAAACAAACCAGCTCAAGCACAGTATGGCTTCTTTTTGCTTGAGCCATTGCGTAGCCCCTGTCAGGCGTCGGTTTAACTGCCACTTCGCCAGAGACACAGAAGGAGGGAGAGGTGGTGGTGGAGCAGACAGACCTCATACAAGCAGCTTTCTGGAGGTGTGGTGGATGAACAAGCTCCAACACAGAGCCCCGTCTTGGATCCCTCCCAGCTGCAATCAGAGTTACCCAGTGTGCCGTGAAGGAAATGTAACGACCCTGTCCATGCTTGATGGACCACATGTCTAAAGTCACATGCACCTTGCTGCTGACTGCCTTTCCCAATGACTCGATAACATTGTGTTCCACGTGCTGGTTGTAACGTTGGGGGCTTCCAGCCTCTCCTGTGTGCTTGAGGGCAGCATGTCTGATGCTGCTCGCTGACCAACACCTGGTTTAAATGGAGAAAGGCAGGGAGGTGGCTGCATGAGGTGCGGCTTGAGTGGGGGCGCAGTCTGGTGAAGGTCTTTAACCACTTGGCTGCTATGGACGCGCTCAGCACGTCCAGCCAAGTGGTTCTCATGGATTCCAGTGGATTGCTGCCCCCCCCTTTGCGGGCTGACATCTTGGATGTCAGCCCAGCACTCCGGGACTCCGGCGGAGCAATTAGATGTCATCGCGGCGGCGCGATGACATCTAATTCAGGCGCCCCCTTGCATGTGCGGCGGAAGCGCCTGTAAGGGAGGGGGGGAGGTCCTTCGGACCTCTCTCCCTCCCGATCGCCGGGGGGCAGAGGGTAAATCCAGACACCGTTTGGAAGGGCACAGCCTGCCCTTCCAAACGGTGGTTGTGATTAACCCCTGGGGAGCCGGATCCCAAATCGGCGCTGAAAAGCACCGGATCGTGATCCTCTTCTGGAGCTGGCCGACATCTTGGATGTCAGCCAAGCCTCCAGGAACTCCCCCTGAGGACTGGCATCATCGTGCATAGCACGATGATGCCAGTCCTGGAGTTAACCCCTAGCTGCCACCAATGGTGGAGATAGGGGGTTCCAATGAACCCCTTATCTCCACCATATCTCTCGATCCGTGGCAGCTAGGGGTTAATGTTTGATATCGTTGGATTGGCCAGAGCATGGCCTTTCCAAGGATACCAAACATGAGCATGAAAAATGTTTTTTTTAAAAATAAAATAAATAAAAATAAAAAAAATAAAAATATTGAAAAAAATTCTAAAAAAAAAATAAACAAGGTTTTTTTTTTTTTGTTAATGCAGCAATATTGTTCCCATTTCAATTATAATGTGAACAATAATGCTGCACTAACGATTTTTGTATGCGGTGCATTTGTTAAAAAAAGCAAAATTTTCCCCAAAAACAAATGTAACGAGACCCCATTTCTAATTTTTTTAACAAGCGCACCCCATACAAAATATAACCGCAAACAATCGCATGTTAAAATGTGATAAAAACCACTTTACACATAATAAATTATTGAAAATTCAAATTTTATTGCATTATTTGTTATAATATACAGACATAACATAACGTATACATATAATAATGACATATTATGAATCTGCCACATCTGCCGGAAAGAACGATATATAATATGTCTGGGTCATATATCAAAATATGGCTACAAAATGCGGTTAAACATGATGCGCGAAAGCGGTAAAAGTGACCTCAGCACAGAGGTGTGAAGAGCCTCAGCAGCGAAAGGGTTAAAAACCCTCAGTTACTTCTCAGCAGTGCCAGATCGTGGTTATCTATAACTGAGCTCCTTGTACCTGAATTATATTGTGATTTAACCTGTTATTGACCTCTGCTTGTTTTCTGACTATTCTGCCTTCCGTTGCCCTAGACTATTTTCTTGTACTACGCTACTGCACTGATATCGACCGGGCTATTCCATTTGACTATTCTATACTCTGTATTCCTGATTCTGGCTCACCTGACTACTCCCCGTGTTGCTAACCTGGTTTTGTATTACAACATTGTCTTTTTCTTAACCCTTTTCTGTCTAGCTAGTTTACCTGGCCAATTCTAAGGACCAGACAGTTAGGGATTCTTCACGGCTACTCTGTTGGTAGCTTTTGGGCTCTGTGGAGTGTTGGGCGTTAAACACTGCGTGGTGGGATCCGGGAACTGTGACACTGGTATAGTGCTGGAATGGCCTTCCATGAAAAGTAATGGCGTTTTGGAACATGCCACTGTGGTACAGCACATTCAGCAAATTTACGGAAGGGAGCAGAGTCCACCAGCTGGAAAGGCGGCAGCTGCAATGCGAGTAATTTTGCTAAGCTGGCATTTAGACGCTGTGCTTGTGGATGGTTGGGACTATATTTTTTCTTACGCTGCAGCAGCTGGGGCAACGTAATCTGACTGCGTAAATCTTCAGCTGATGGGATGCTGTCACATTGTGAGGAAGGACCTGGTACATCCATTACTGTAGCATCATCCCTGTCAGTGGAGGTTGTAGGCAATGACATGGCAGGACATACAGTGGGGGTAGAGACAGATGAGGAGGAGGAGGAGGACCTACGCAAAGTTTTGCGCCAACGGGATGTGTGGCAGGTGGTCATATGTCGCCTCAAGCACGTGGTACCCAAGCGTCCAGTGTCTTTCCCACGCTTCAGCCTCATCTGACATAGATTACAAATAGCAACGGTGGGGTCTGCTGCACATTTCTTGAACTCCCAGACAGCAGAGTTCCTGGATGTGTGCGTTGAGACAACAGCACTCTGCACCTGAGCAGCTCTGACATCTGATGCCTTGGACTGGCTAGTGCTATGGTTGGTCATAGAGGATGTTGTGCCTCGTGTTTGTTGTGCCTCCTCCTCCTCACTTGACTCCTCTGTTCGATTAGGCACTCAGGTGGAGTCAATGACCTGATCATCATTGTCATCATCACCCCCTATCTCTTCATCACTGGAGCCAACTTGGCAGTATGCTGCAGCTGCTGGGACAACATGAGTGCCAGTTATTTGTGTGTTATCACTGGCACCCCCTTCCTCTAGGTTGATTATACTCCCTTCCTCAACCTCAGAGATTGAATAAGAGCACTGTACTTGCTGTGCATCCTCAAGTAGCATGTCACTGTCATTGTAGTCAAGCAATTCAGCTGACTCCTCCGTTCATGATAGTGAGGCTACGGCAGGAGTAGCGGTGGACATGGAGGCTGCGTTAGATGCTTTGGCAGCTGAGGTGGACTGTAAAGCACTACAAGCCTGGCTGGCAGAGGACTCGGAGGATGAGGATGGCCTAGTTAGCCAATCCACCAAATCCTCTGTATGTTGCTGCTGCTTAAGACAGCCAGCACCAGTTAGAAAGGACAAGCGTGCCCCTGCAGAGGATGCACCACGTCCACCATGACAAGAGGCACAGCCTCCCGACACAGAGGCTGCTTGCCCTCTTATCTATGTCTGGGAGCGTCTGCCTGTTTTTTTTGGTCTTTCTGACATGGTGAGTGATATATAGATTAAATATATACAGAACTCTGATTCAACTCTGGTATAAAGATTTCCAGAACTCTGGTATAACTCAGACACCCTGATAGCTGGCAGCCAGTGACAAGACACAGCTTACAATTCCCAGAAACCTATAAATCAGGGAGACCCCCCTGATGGGTGCCATTGACAAGACACAAATTACAATTCGCAGATATCTGCTAGAAGTATGTGGGACCCCCTGATAGCTGGCAGTGAGAAGACACAGGTTACAAGTCTCAGAAACCTCCTATAAATCAGTGAGACCCCCTGATGGGTGGCAGTGACAAGACACAGATTACCTCAATTCCAAGATATTTTGGAGAATTTACTGACCCCCCCAAAATAGTTGTTGGTGGCAGTGACAAGACAAAGATTACCTCAATTCCCAGATATTTTGTAGAAATTACTGACCCCCAAAATACTGCATGGCACTGGCAGTGACAAGACACAGATCACCTCAATTCCCAAATATTTTGTAGCAATTACTGACCCCCAAAATACTGGGTGTCAGTGAGAACACACAGATTAGAACAAGTCCCAGATATTTTGTAGAAATGAGACCCCCCCCCAGTAGCTGGTGGCAGACTGGCAGTGAGAACACACACTAACACAACAACAATCTCCTCTCAAATCTCCTCTCAAACGCGTGCTGAAGCTCTGTGTGAAACCTTATATAGTGTGCTGCGGGACTTAGCTCTGTGAGCCCATGATTGGGCCAAATTTGCCCAATCAGGACTCTGAGCCGTGATTGGCATAGTCTTGAACCTGTCTTGCACCTGACCTGTGGTCAGGTGCAAGGCTGTAGCCAATTACAAGCTTCATGCCAGTGGAAAAGTGCATTGTGGTCCATTGTGGGGGAACAAGCGGCGCACACGCGGAAATGTTCGTAGTTTGCGAACATGCGAACAGGCTATGTTCGATGCGAACTCCGAACCGAACAGCTCATCCCTAGTGAGAAGCAAACGTAATGCAGTGTAGACATGCTGCGAGGCGGAGCGGAGTGAAGTCAAGCCTGTAAAATGTTTGCTTCTCTTCGCTTCGCAATGCTATGCGTCGCTACACGCTCAGTGTGTCTCAGTCTTTATTCCCGCAACGTGCATCATTAGCTTACCAAATCAGTTTGTATACTTGTTACTGACCCTGCTTATTCTGAGGACCCGATCTGTTGCCGACTTTGCCTGCCATATGACTATTCCCTGCCTGTTCTGTTTGCTTCCTGTTGCTACTGGTGTGCGCCGATTCTCATCATATACAGTAGCGCAGTACAAGTGCCTAAACATTGCTGACCCGGTTTTGTTATAGCTGCTGATGTAACTGAATAGATCGGGGATCTCTTCTGCATTACCAAAACCTCCACCACTGCACTCTTCCACAATACCACAGAGGGGTTACTTACGGTGTGAAGGCACTTGCTGCCACCAAAGGCACAATATTTGGGTGCACTGCCACTGACGCCGATACCAGATTCATATCATTTCTAATATTTGACTGCAGGGTCTAACCCTGCACTCTTCCACAATACCACAGAGGGGTGACGGTGTGACGGCCCAATTTTAAAGCACCTATTGTTACTTTCATCCAAAGCCTGCATAAGTTTCACCATAATTCAGCCAAAAAAATCACTAAACTTGTTCTGCGTGTCCTAAAATGTCTCCTCTTTTCATACAGACTGCCGCCCCAGCAGTTGTTTATGAATAGATTAAAGGAAAACAGTTTACCGTCATTTGAAATGTCATTTTTTTGTTTTTAAATGTTTCTATACATCCTACAAATCCGCCACTTCACGGGCAGGTTATGGGGAACTCCTAGGCACGATATTTGAAGTAATTTTTCGTTTTTATTCTTAACCTATATTTCATGGAAAACTCACTGTTCCTTTAAAAACGTTTGTTTTTTTTTAAACTTTTTGTCCTTCTTTCCTGTCCCCCAGGGCACTACCCGGACCCCCATACACCTTTTATGGCAAATATCTTGCATATATATATGCCCTCTTGGAGTGCACTCTAAAAATCGAACTTTCGAGTCCCATTGACTTGCATTGATTTTGGTTCGTGTTTTAACTCGAACTTTTGAAATTGTTCGTAAGCGAACCGAACACGGGGGTGTTCGGCTCATCACTATTGAGGATATCACCAGGGATAACCTGCACAGGACAAGAAACAAAGCCTCCCTCCCCCGTGTCACCAGGGATAACCTGCACAGGACAAGACCCAAAGCCTCCCTCCCCCCGGTGTCACCAGGGATAACCTGCACAGGACAAGACACAAAGCCCCCCCCCTGTCACCAGGGATAACCTGCATAAGACAAGATGCAAAGCCCCCCCCCCCCCGTGTCACCAGCGATAACCTGCTCAGGAAAAGACACAAAGCCTCCATCCCCATGTGTCACCAGGGATAACCTGCACAGGACATGAAGTCCTATCAGAATTTTGGTTGCTCCGAGCTGAAATGGAGCATCATTTTCCATAGCTATGGTTACAAATTAGTGTTCGGTTACTATCTGTGTTCGTTTTAGGGTGTGGATTAACCCATGCCCATATGCTCCATTTTTGCTTCATTTTAAGACAACAGATTCTGCCCCTTCTTCTGATGTTAGTGCAGCGCGAAACCATCTTTAAATTTTTTAAAATGTTTTTTTTGTTTCTCTGAAAGCAAAAATTTAATTTAATTTGGTAAATATAAACTCTTCCCAGTGGAGCACACCCCAATAAATCACAGCGTGGCCATTCCTGTGCACATACCTTGGCTTCACGCTTGATTTTGGTAATTAAAAGTGACATAAAACAAGGATCACACCCAGTGGCAGCTGTGATATTTCTAGTTGGTGGGGTGCCAGACTGGAAACATGAATGTGTTTAATCATGTATAGGAACATATGGCACATGGCACTACTACCTCCAAAATATGTGGACAATCCAATATACACTATATTGCCAAAGTATTGGCTCACCTGCCTTGACTCACATATGAACTTAAGTGACATCCCATTCCTAATCCAGAGGGTTCAATATGATGTCGGTCCACCCTTTGCAACTATAACAGCTTCAACTCTTCTGGGAAGGCTGTCCACAAGGTTTAGGAGTGTGTTTATGGGAATTTTTGACCATTTTTCCAGAAGCGCATTTGTGAGGTCACACAATGATGTTGGACGAGAAGGCCTGGCTCTCAGGCTCCGCTCTAATTCATCCCAAATGTGTTCTATCGGGTTGAGGTTAGGACTCTCTGCAAGCCAGTCAAGTTATTATTATTTATTATTATTCTTTATTTATAAAGCGCCAGCATATTCCGCAGCGCTGTACAATAGGCACAGTATAGACAGGGTTACAATACATTGAACAACATTTGACAAACAGTACAGGAGGAGATGAGGGCCCTATTCCTGTAGGAACTCACAATCTAGGAGTTCATCCACACCAGACTCTGTCATCCATATTTTTATGGACCTTGCTTTGTGCACTGGTGCACAGTCATGTTGGAAGAGGAAGGGACCAGCTCCAAACTGTTCCCACAATGTTGGGAGCATGGAATTGTCCAAAATGTCTTGGTATGCTGAAGCATTCAGAGTTCCTTTCACTAGAACTAAGGGGCCAAGCCCAGCTCCTGAAAAACAACTCCACACCATAATCCCCCCTCCACCAAACTTTACACTTGACACAATGCAGTCAGACAAGTACCGTTCTCCTGGCAACTGCCAAACCCAGACTTGTCCATCAGATTGCCAGATGGAGAAGCGCGATTCTTCACTCCAGAGAACGCATCTCCACTGCTCTAGAGTCCAGTGGCGACGTGCTTTACATCACTGCATCTGATGCTTTGCATTACACTTGGTGATGTATGGCTTGGATACAGCTGCTCGGCCATGGAAACCCATTCCATGAAGTTCTCTGCGCACTGTTCTTGAGCTAATCTGAAGGCCACATGAAGTTTGGAGGTCTGTAGCGATTGACTCTGCAGAAAGTTGGCGACCTCTTCGTACTATGCACCTCAGCATCTGCTGACCCCACTCCATCAGTTTACGTGGCCTACCACTTCGTGGCTGAGTTGCTGTCATTCCCAAACACTTCCACGTTATTATTATACAGCTGACAGTTGACTGTGGAATATTTAGGAGTGAGGAAATTTCACGACTGGATTTGTTGCACAGGTGGCATCCTATCACAGTTCCATGCTGGAATTCACTGAGCTCCTGAGAGCGACCCATTCTTTCACAAATGTTTGTAAAAACAGTCTGCATGCCTAGGTGCTTGATTTTATATACCTGTGGCCATGGAAGTGATTGGAACACCGGATTCTGATTATTTGGATGGGTGAGCGAATACTTTTGGCAATAGAGTGTATAGTGAATAAACCTTATAGACATATTCCTACTAATGTGGAAAATAAAATGGCCATAACGTCAATGATTACAAGTGTGATCCAGACATTAGCCACAAGATATATACATAAAACATTCAGTATAAGAAAATCTAAAAGTGATTTATTATTTGCTAAAAATAAAAACTGAACCCTCATCCCACCCATTTTATTTTAAATAGCTCTGAGTATACAAAACTTCAGTGTGTGAAAGAAAGAAACCCTGTTTACTTATGCACATTTATTTTTTTATTTTATTTGTAATTAGCACATTAAGGCAAATGTTGGGTGCATTTTCTGACATTAAGGGGTTAAGGCAGGTACCTTGTGTGTGTAGCAGGATAAAAAAAAATCAGCATTCCAGCCTCAACCAGAGCTTGTATGGGTGGTTTGGTTGCCACCTGGCAGAGCTCAATTAGCCAGCAGCAGGGGGAGGGACAGTGAAGTTGGTGTATTAAAAACAGGGCCAGACTGACCCATCGGGCACTCGGGCACGGCCCGCGGGTAAAGGGGGCCGGATGCCAGGGTTACAGGGTGGTGTCTGGCACTGGTGCTGCAATCCAATCCCACTCGGATTGCAGGCGGTCAAGCAGATACACCCAGCAGAATGTGCCCCCTCAGCTCGGACGTAATCATAATCCGGATATCTGCTGCCGAGCGCCGAGGGGCCGCAACTGTCCACCACGTGGCGTCTCCCGGTTCCTGGCACATCACATGGGCCTGCGCAGCTCTCAAACCAGGCCACGCCCCCACCTGTGTGTGTGGCCAAAGTGAACCAGAGGGAACCCGGCTCCTGCAGCGCCTGAAACTGAACGGTGACAGTCACATAGTACCACGTGGCTTCTTGCGGTTCCTGGCATATCACACAGGCCCGCGCAGCTCTCAAACCAGGCCACACCCCTGCCTGTGTGTGTGGCCGAAGTGAACCAGAGGGAACCCGGCCCCTGCAGCGCCTGAGACTGGAGGGTGACAGTCACATAGGATGGCCAGGACGGGCCCCAAACAGCTTTATAGATGGTGAGAAATATTTTTAAAAAAGCCGTGGATCTTGTCCCTGCTCATACACCCCAGGGCTGTGACTGAGGTATACGGCTGTGGATCCTGGCTGTCCCTGCTCATACATCCCATGGGCTAACTGTGTTATATTGCTGTGGATTGACTGAGTTACTTATATTGCTGTGGATCTTGTCCCTACTCATACACCCCAGGGCTGTGACTGAGTTATATTGTTGTGGATCTTGTCCCTGCTCATACACACCAGGACTAACTGTGAGTTACACTGCTGTGGATCCTGGCTGTGCCTGCTCATACACCCCAGGGCTAACTGAGTTATATTGCTGTGGATTATGTGCCTGCTCATTCATACCAGCCACTACTGTGAGTTTTACTGTGGGCTCCATGTAAGCTCATACGCAATAGCCATTACTGTGAGGGTTTATTGCTGTGGATTCTGTGTGCATGTCTGTGTTGTAGTGCTCTGTGATACAGAAATGTGCGATGAGTGTTTTTGCTGTGGAGCTCTGTGATACCCTCATACACACCGCACATTACTGTGAGTTTTATTGCTGTGGAGCTCTGTGATGTGCAGTGTGTGTGTGTACAAGTGTGTCAGTAATGCCCTGTATCTTTTAAACCTGAAAGGTGATCTGCAGTTTCCCACGTATGCCACAGGGACCTTCTGTGCCGCGGCCATAGCTGCCATGAGAGTGTGACGGCTACTGCAGCAGAGCAGTGACCGTTTGTAAGTCTGGAGGGGGCACAATGGATTCCCCAATTCGCTGGGGGCCTAAGTGCATTTTATTAACTTGTTAAAATAATTATTTAGAAAATTGTGTGAAATAAATAAATTCTGTAATGCAACAATGTGCATGTAGGTTGTGTGGGTGGGGTTTGTGTGTGTGTGGCCTACTGTGGGCGTGGCACAAGGGACCCCACAATCTCCTATTGCCCGGGGGCCCCATTAGTTGTCAGTCCGCCCCGATTAAAGATCAACCTTAGAGCCCTTATCAGATTTCTGGACATTGGTCAGTGAAAAGTATTCACATGGTTTTTTGTTTTTTTTACTTTGCCAAGCAACATATGATGGAAACAATGACACCGCTTAAAGGGACATAACACATTTTATCAATCAGGCACATGTTAAATGACACAAAAAACAGCAGAAAAAAAATTATACAGTTTACATTTTTAATGTTTTTCTATTCCAAAAAATATTGTAGAGCACTGCCCCATATGCCAGTATGGACGAGCCACCATAGGTCACACCATGTTCTGGGTCTCGCAGGTTCCTGGGTACACAGATCTGTGTGTACACAGAGAAAAGCAACCCCATGTGGTGTGCACCTTTGTCTGTAATAGGAAAACATTTTTAAAAAAATAAATTTAAAAGCAAAAAAATTTTTACATTATTTTTGCTGAATTCTTTTCTAATTTTACAGAGAATGGCACCCCCTGTGGTGGAGACGTTTGTCTATAAAACTGCAATAAAACCTGTAAAACAAATTGTAAAAATCAATCATAAAAAAATGGAATACACAGAGGTTCTGGGACGAAGTATTCCTTGCTCGCCAGAAGTACTGTTGCTTGGAATGATACACCTACCAAGGAAACATTCAAAAATGCTATTTATCATTGTATCCACGACTATGCTATTATTGGCCAGGAATTGGAAGTCGGATAGGGTTCCAACGTGTCGTCAGATCACTCACCTGCTGGATCAATATCGACATTTTGACGCTGTTTCTACATACTCCAATATGAACAGACCCTCGAAATCGGATCCATGGTCGATATGGGACACGCACAAAATCTATCAATCGTGTGCGGGATCGAGTACTGACACCCCCCCCTCCGTCGAATCCGCTGCCGAATAATATATAGAAGTAATAAGATTTATTTGAGTGCAAGAGAAATGTGGGTTATGTACGGGATGTTGGTTGTCTCTGGTGTCTTACTGTCCCCCCCTCCCCCTCCCCCCCTTTTTCTTTTCTGATTTTCGAACAAACGAGTTAAAGTTATTGCGGTATTTGTTGAGATAACTGAGAATACACGATAACAGGAGTTTTACTCCTCATGTAGACGATGTAAATTATGGTGGAAATCTCAATAAAAAATATTTCAACCAAAAAAAAAAAAAAAAAAATGGAATACAATAATTAAAAAATTATTTATTTATTGTTTTATTTATTTATTACCTACATTTTATTTCTGCCTGTGATGGACACATTTCTCCTCTTTGTCTATAAAACAAAAGTAACATTTTTTTAAATTGTAATATTTTTCATTACTGAAGACAAAAATTAAAAATAACTTCCCACAATTTTTGCATTATAATTTTTTTTGGGGGGGGGGGGTGGGCGTTCCAGGTTTTTATGCCTACTGCCCCTGAGATGTAAATCCGGCCCTTCACACAGAGACGCACGCAGACACACAGTAAGGATATTTGAGCACCAGGTTTCCGCAGCGTTTTGTGATATTAGTTTCCTGTACATTTCGATCACATGATTCAGATTATATAGATTGTTGTAAAAGTTCCTCCTCATCAGAGGCGCGTTCAATACCTCAGCCGCTGCAAGTGCTAAGTTAGCAACTTGCCATTGAACGCCGTTCAACCGCTCAGCGCTCAGCAGTGCTAACCTAGCACTTGCAGCGACCCGAGGAGATGCTGAGTGTGACGTTTTAAAGATGGCCGCCGCCATGAAGCAAGTAACAATGCCGTACAGCAAGATGGCCGCTGCCTCGAAGCAAGTAATAATTCCGTACAGCAATGTTAATTTTGAGGTTTTTGTTCACCAAAGCACAAAATATTTATTTATTATTTCCCCCTGCACATAGACATATATTACAGTTCAATTTATATATTGTTTCAGAAGTAAACATAACGTTTATTCATTAAAAACTATCATTTGTGGTGTGTGCATACAAAACGGAATTGTGCTGACTGCTTCTCTTTGTTTTTCGGATCACTCGGACAAAATATAATAATCTGAATTTTTCATTAAGAAATCGTCGGCCATTTTGGATTCAAAATTCGCATCCAAAGGGTTCAACGACACTGCTGCAGCAAACTGAATTGCTGCGCTGCAGCAATTCAGCAGCTGCTGAGGTATTGAACAGGCCTCTGGAGTCATTTTTACACAGCGTTTTGGCAGCGTGAGAGCAACAGATTCAGGGTGTCCCCGTTTGATGTTGAATCATACAAACATGAGAAGTTGGAGATTTATCTGGAATACAAATTATGGACACTAAAGGGGTTATTCAGAGAGCACTGAAATGTCGCCGGCATTTTGGGGCTCTCTCGTTCCCCGCACTTTGGGGAATCAAATTCCCTGACCCTGCGGTGAATTCAGCATTCACTGCAGGGTCCCTGAAGTGCAGGGAAAAGCCGCTGCAAAACAGCCGATTTTAAAAAAAAGAAACGCTGCAAAACAGCTGAAATTATAGGCAAAAAAGGACTTTTAAAGATGGCCCCTAAGGATTCTGCTTCCTGTTTCCTTTTGAGTGGATCAAGGAAGTAAATACACGGTGATTGCAAGAGGCTGGTGTTTAGGGATGAGCCGAACACCCCCGTGTTCGGTTCGCATTCGAACAATTTCAAAAGTTCGAGTTCCAAGTCGAACCGAACTCCATGCAAGTCAATGGGACTCGAAAGTTCGAATGTTAGAGTGCCCTCCAAGAGGGCATATATGCTAGATATTTGCCATAAAAGGTGTATGGGGGTCCGGGTAGTGCTCTGGGGGACAGGAAACAAGGACAAAAAGTAAAAAAATAAAGTTTTTAAAGGGACAGTGAGTTTTCCATGAAATAAGGGTTAAAAATAAAAACGAAAAATTCCTTCAAATATCGTGCCTAGGAGGTCCCCATAACCTGCCCGTGAAGTGGCGGATTTGTAGGATGTATAGAAACAAAAGAAAATAACCAGTATAACAGGCAACAGGGCCCATCAACTGATGATCAGGCAATATTTTCTTGCTCCAGATGATGAAGCCGACGTGCAGCCGGCGAAACATATGTTGAGCTAATGTCCAACTTTTTATTTTAACGTTGTCTATGTTGTGTCAGCATCGCTAGGGTCAGGATAGGATTTATGAGCATGAGCTCTATCAGTATTAGGGTAAGTTTGGGTTGTTCAATCAATTGTGGTGCACTTGAGTGAGCTTAATGGTCTTTTTTTTGCTCTATTTTCCCTATGTGGACTGTATTATTACACAGTATTAGTGCCTTTTAGTGCTTTCCATTCAGCCCATTACTCAGCCTATTTATGCTTGGTTAGTTGTCCAATTTACCCTACGATGCTGTGTGTGTATATGTATTTTAAAGTTTGGGATCTGAGAGTGTTTTTCGGTTAATAAAGTTCACTTAGTACTAGCCACTCAGTGATCATCAGTTGATGGGCCTTGTTGCCTGTTATACTGGTTATTTTCTTTTGTTTTTGAATATCTAATAATAAAGGTTTAATCCTGTTGATGGGAGTGTTGTCCACCTTTTGCTACGTGGACAGGTGATTGCTTTCTAGGTGGGACCATTTTCTCACCTTTGTTGTTATATTTGTAGGATGTATAGAAACATTTAAAAACAAAAAAATGACATTTCAAATTACAGTAAACTGTTTTCCTTTAATCTATTCATAAACAACTGCTTGGGGCGGCAGCCTGTATTAAAAAAGGAGACATTTTAGGACACGCAGAACAAGTTTAATGATTTTTTGGCTAAATCATGGTGAAACTTATGCAGGCTTTGGATGAAAGTAACAATAGTTACTTTAAAATTGGGCCTTTAGTGTCGGCAACAGTGCCGTCACACCGTAACCCCTCTGTGGTATTGTGGAAGAGTGCAGGGTTAGACCCAGCGGTCCAATATTAAAATGATATGAATCCTGTAATATAGGCGTCAGTGGCAGTGCACCCAAATATTGTGCCTTTGGTGGCAGCAAGTGCCTTCACACCGTAACCCTTTAGTGGTATTGTGGAAGAGTGCGGGGTTTGTATCCTGCGGCCAAATATTAAAATGATATGAATCTGGTACAGGCGTCAGTGCACCCAAATATTGTGCCTTTGGTGGCAGCAAGTGCCCTGATAGCTGACTGTCAGTGACTGAGAAGACATGGATTACAAATTCACAGAAATTTTATGGAAGTATGTGACACCCCCTGATAGCTGACTGTCAGTGACTGAGAAGACACACTTTCCACCACCAATTCCCAGATATTTGCATCAAGTGAACCCCCCAAATTGCTGCTGTCACTGACTGAGAAGACACACTTTCCACCAATTCCCAGATATCTGCAACAAGTGAGACCCCCCCAATAGCTGTGAGAACACACACTGACAGAACAATCTCCTCTCACTCCTGCAGAAAAACACATGCTGGCTGGGCTGGGTTCAAGCCTTATAAACAATTTGCCCAATCAGGAATCTGAGCCGTGATTGGCATAGTCTTGCACCTAAACTGTGGTCAGGTGCAGGCTGTAGCCAATTACAAGCTTCAGGCCAGTGGAAAAAGTGCATTGTGGTCCATTGTGGGCGAACATGCGGCGAACACGTGGAAATGTGAACTCCGAACACATCGAACCGAACAGCTCATCCCTACTGGTGTTCACAATTGGGACACAATTAAGAACAGATGGACATCTTCACTGGAGGATATCGATTGGTTGACTGGACTATTAAGGACATTATAAATGCACTTGGTTTTTATTTGTACACATATCCCTGATGAAGTTAGCTTAGACTAATGTAACATGTTGGAAGAGTTTTATTTTAATAAACACATTTTTTAATATTGCGAATCATGTCCTATTTTATCCAAACGCTACTGGAGTCCTGAGGTCGCTGTATATCCCGCCCAAGGCTGCCAGATTCACCACGAAAGGCTTCGGTGGGGTAATTACTGCTGTATGCCGAAACAGCTGTCCCACCCGAGAGAAGGAATTATACCTGCTGCCGGTTGGTGTGGATAAGAAGTCGGCGTGTATTTTTGATGGGCCTGAATACTTTCTGCTTTTTGTAAGTGAGGTCCTGGCAGGGGCCTAAATACTTACATAAAATAACAGTATTATGCTATGGTTATCTTATTTTATCCTTTACGGACTTCAATTCTCTTTTTTATTGCCGTCTATTCAGAAAGCTGGGCATTCGCCAGATACTTACGAACTGACAGTGAAATATGATGCAGTTTCTATTCAGAGAAAGCCAAACTGCACCAAACTGTCAGTGAAAAGCCCTGATTTTCGGTCATTCAGCTTGACAGGTTTAAATTACCATTTTTATCCTTTTTTTATTCAACCATTTATTTTATAGGCATTTTTCTGGATTATTTCGGCGAAATTTTTATTTTCCATTTTTTTAATGACTTTTTTTTAATATTCTGTAACAGACCTTTTTTTATTATTTTTTTATAGGACCTATTTTATTATTTCCATGCATTTTCATTGTTTTAAACTCCTTTTTAAAAAATTTCATTTTTTTAACTCCGTTCGGCAGGTATTCGGTGGTCAGTTTGGCGGCATTCAGCAGATCATTGGCTGTTTTTTGGCAGATCTCGTTCAGCGCACTTCAGGGACCCTGTGGCGCATGCACTGAAGTGCACCACACGAGAGACCTGTAGGGAGACCAATCGCTGTAGAGAGCTTTCTCAGAGAGGCCGCGTTAGATCGTATCTGTGCATGCTTTGCGCAAGCACTATGGAACATGGGTGCATAAAGTGTTCAAGACCTATAGCGCTGCGAAATATATGGCTCCTACGCTACGCAAGTTGCATAGGAGCGCAAATTGTGTAGAAAAGCTTCAGGGACTTCCAGGTTCAGGAGTCCCTGAGCCGTTGAGGAGGAGCAACACGCTGCGAGGGACAAAAAGGTTAGTAAAATTGCCCAAAAATAGAAAAATACAAATATAATTGATCAGAGGTTGTCAGCAGCCTCTGCCTAATTATTTAAAACCTGGCCTGTTACAGGTAATTGAGGATCAGGGTTTGGAATCACTGGTCTAATGAATCACTGAGCATCCTGAGAGATGCTGTTCCAAAACATCTCGAGGTCCAATATTGCTGATTCTTGCCGCAGACTAATCAGCCTTACCGCTAGGCGGGTTGTGCCCAGCCAGAGGGTGTTAATGCCTATGGGGCCTCCTCTGGCCCGCCTACGCAGCTGATGTGTGTTATTGGCAGCAAGGGGACGGCCTGAGATCATGACGCTTGCCGTGCAACAGCTGGTGGTTGGGTCTGACTCGGCCTATAGACGCCAGCAGGGTGTGCTATGCTGTCCACCGGCGATGAGTCTTACCCCATGATTTCCAAGATTAAGTGGGTATTGTTGTGTTTTTGTATCTCTCTCTGATCACCCAGTATTATTGTAACAGGAGTTGCAAATAGCAGCCCCCACCCTCACTCTAAAAAAAAGTTTGACAAACTTTACTGTAGCATTCCAGCAGGCAGGGGTTTGTCAGAATACAGGGAGAGCAGGTCAGTCAGGTCAGTCGCTGCTGTACAGGGATAAGATTCAGGGGGTTATAATGAGTGTAAATCCCTGTACAGTACAGATACAAGGTGTTACTGTAATTGCCATACACAGGCATTATGCAGCACATACAGATACAAGGTGTTGCTGTAATTGCCATACACAGGCATTATGCAGCACATACAGATACAAGGTGTTGCTGTAATTGCCACGCACAGACATTATGCAGCACATACAGATACAAGGTGTTGCTGTAATTGCCATACACAGGCATTATGCAGCACATACAGATACAAGGTGTTGCTGTAATTGCCACGCACAGACATTATGCAGCACATACAGATACAAGGTGTTGCTGTAATTGCCATACACAGGCATTATGCAGCACATACAGAAATAGCATTGTTAATAATCTCATTCTGATCACTACAAACCCTCATAAGCAGCAGATCTGACCATTTTATTATCTGTCTGCAGCACATTCACCGACACAAAGGTAATTTCTGCCTGTATGCTGATAATGCAGACCCCGTGTAATATTGTGGGAGATCATGGACGCCATCTAGAGTGTAGAATCTTTCACCTCAGTGATATTTCTGTAAAGGATAAACGAATGCATGAAATTTTTTATAATTATTAGCAAATTTACATAATTTTTTTATTCAAGAGTAAGCCCTCTATTGAATGGTTACCGCCTCATACCATATTTCAAATAAATGTCACGATAAAGATTTTTTTGCAACAAAAAGCACATGGTATTGAAGGGTTTACAGAATTTAAAATCAGACTTAACATTCTGGCAATGTGAGGAATCGTGACTCTGCCAGTTGCTGGGCATTATTGTTTAACCTCCCTGGTGGTTTTCCCGAGTGTGGCTAAGTATTAAATTTCAGTGCCGAAAACGGTAACCCCGAGCCACACTCGGGCTGATACATACCTGTCCCTGCATTCCCTCGATGTCCTCCTGCAGTCACCTCCGTCCAATCATGGCGACCTACTTCCAGGTTCCCATTGCATAAAGGGAATCGCAATGGGAACCTGGAGCTGCGCGATATGTGTGCCGTCACTCGAGGAGGCTAAAGATTATGATACACTACAAACAGCATCTATGTCTGAAGACATTAAATCAGATGTGCACCTATAGGGGGAGGATATCAAGGTTATATTAGACGATTGTGGCTGGCTTTTGCCACTGTTTCCTGTTTATACTATTGGGAAAAATATATCTTTGTCATGTCTTCTGCCCCTGCAGCGCTTCCTGGGGGGTCTGGGCGCTCGGTGGCATCGCTAGCTGGCCAGATGCCAGGAGTTCAGGATGGCCGAATGGCATCTCAGGGGGCGGGGCTTGGCGTGGTGACACGGAGCCAACAACCTTAAATACAGGGCTCGAGATTCAGCTAGTAGCCCTGACGTGGAGTTATTCTCGCATCGCCAGCTGTACTCCCTTATCGTGTCTCAGTGTTTCTATGCCTAGTTGCTGATATTGCTGTATGAGGACTGTCATGTTTCACATGACTTGTGATATGCCTTTAAGAATTGCACGTCTTATCTACCCCTGAGTTTCTCTTCTCCCCTCCTCATGGTGCAGTCATTTCCTGTCCAGATAGCTCCACCCTTGTTCTCTTCCCAGTAATCCTTTGCAAGCCTTATGGACTCAGATTCATTATGATTTTTTGACCTTTCCGATGTATATTGTTGTGGATTTTCTACAGTTTTGGAATAAAACTTCAACAGATCTTCAAGGTGTCATCTGGATTGAGTCACTGTCTGTAATTCATCTAAGACTGGGAGTTATCGCCATTTCATCACAACAGTAAGTTAAGAGATCACATTCTCAGTGCTTTGGTGGAGAAACAGAACAGTCAAAAAATCATATATATCAGTCAGAAGACCTTAGAAAGATCAGTCAAAAGATCAAAGAAAGATCAGTCAGACATCCTCCATAGGATCCTTGCTAGCTCTGGATACACCGGGAGACGCTGTAGGGACAGTGGAAATAGCAGCTTCACACAGTGCAGCCATTACCACAAGCCTGTATGTGCCTGCAAGCAAGTCCCAGCATAGCATTCAACAGTGTCAGGATATTAGTGCTGTGAAAGTTCAATACATCTGTGCCTTGCAGTTTATCCAGTGCATCTGTACACTACAACCAGCTTATTCCTCTGTATGCATTGCACGTGATTTGACTGTGAAATCTTGTCAGAAAGTAAAAACAAATCTTTCTTCAACCGTTGCCTAGAAATCCTAGCTGAGCTCAGCAAAATTGATACATTTCTCTGCTGCTATAGAACTATATCATTAACCCTCTCCTTGTCAGCAAAAATGTTCCAGCAAATCAACATGCAATCTGACACACTACCAGACTCAGAAATCCTTTCAGATCAGGAATTAAACCCTGAACCAAACAAAAGAGAAAAAAGATTAACGAAACCAACATGGAAAGTGCAAGAAAATCTTGAAGCTGACGCAAAAAAGTTGCTGTCTCATACGAATGATCTCTGGTGTACTGCTGTCACATGCATGTCAGCTCTCTCTCAACCATGTTGTGATGCATTACAACTAGAGAGCACTATTAAGCAATTAGATGTCGCTTATCAGAATTATCAAAGACTGTGTGTTAAATATATTCATCTCTTAAAGCGGTACAACACTGAAGTGTCACTAGAACTAAAGAGATTCAATGAGCTCAATCTAGAAAGAGACAATTTAGTGCTGCAAACAAAAAGGCAGAAGTAAGAATTGCACAGCTCCATGAATCCAGATCCCACCGCTCTGCATCCTCCAGACACTCCTCAAGGTCTTTCAAATCCCTACAATCAAGGTCTTCCACACTCAGTCAACAACTCATAAAGACCTGTGCTGATGCTGAAGCTTCTAAAATACAGGCAGCCTTTGCCAAAAAGAAAGCAGAAATGGGAGCTGAAGCCACACGCATGGAGGCTGAAGCCGCACGCCAGAAGGCAGAAATGGGAGCTGAAGCCGCACGCCAGAAGGCACAAATGGGAGTTGAAGCCGCACGCCAGAAGGCAGAAATGGAAGCTGAAGCCGCACGCAAGGAAGCTGAAGCCACACGCCACAAAGTGGAAATGGAACTTTTGGAAAAACAATGTGAACATGCCACGGCCATGGCAAGATTAAAGGTTTTAGAACAGGCTGCTAGTGAGAGAGACAACAGTAGCAGCAGACACTCAGCTGTGTCTTATGCCTCAGATTCTTCACATTCCTCTCCAAAATGTCAGCTCCCTGTCACAGGAACCAAAGCACTCAACCAAGGTCTCTTCTCTGCACCTACTGTACTCCAAGACAATTTGCCTTCATATCTTCCAGTACACCAGACTGCAGCATCTCAGCAAGCAGTGGACAATAGCATGTGCATAATAAACTATCCACCTTACCTTGACATCAGCCATGTACCTACTAGCAAGCACACTGCTCCACAGCTACAAACCAACATGCCAATGAACTTTAAACCAGTTCCAGTGTTGAATGCCTCAGCACCAACATATGTTCCCAAGTCACCTGCAGTCATGCACCCAAAGTCTGAAAACATGGACATGTCGCAGTTTGCTAAATACATGCTTCGCAGAGAGCTCACAAAGACAGGCCTCACCAAGTTTGATGACAAGCCTGAAAATTACAGAGGATGGAAATCCACCTTTAAAGCCACAATGAGTGACCTAGAAATCACTGCTACAGAAGAATTAGATCTGCTCATCAGATGGCTAGGTCCCCAGTCTACTGAACGCATCAAGAGGCTCAAATCGGTTATTATTGACAATCCTGCTGCAGGCCTTAATGCTGCTTGGGACAGACTTGAACGTACCTTTGGCAGTCCAGAAGCCATTGAAGATGCCTTATTCAAAAGATTGCACAGCTTCCCAAGGATTTCCGCTAGAGAGAATTTAAAGTTTCAAGAACTCAGCGATGTTTTATTAGAGCTTCAACTCGCTAAAGCTGACATCCGCTTACCTGGTCTCAGTTACCTTGACACCCCTCGTGGCATCAACCCTATTATTCTCAAGCTACCGTATGGCCTTCAAGAAAATTGGGCAGCGCTTGGATTGAAATATAAGGAAAAACATCAAGTTGCCTTTCCTCCCTTTTCCTACTTCTGTGAGTTCATCAAAAGAATTGCAGACACAAAGAATGACCCAAGTTTCTCCTATGGTGACGGTAACCCTCTCAGTTCACCCCCTCCAAGACCTACAAACACACGTATGACACACAGAGACCATCAAGGACCAGTGTCAGTGAAAAGGACCACTGTTCTACCTACACCTGCTACAGTTCTTGAAAAGACTGAACAAAACAAGAACATCGAGAACCCAAATTGCCAATGTCCCATACATAACAAACCGCATCCACTTAAGAATTGTATTGGCTTCAGAAAGAAAACCCTACAAGAACATAAAGAACTTTTAAAGAAATTTGGGGTCTGCTACAAATGCTGCGCCTCCACAGAACACTTTGCAAAGGACTGTAAAGCTATCATTAAATGCATAGAGTGACAGCGATGACCATGTAAAAGCTCTTCATCCATATCCACACAACTTTACTAAGCCCGCAAACAATCCTCCTGAGGCAAAGCAAGGCGGGGAGCGCACAGATCAAAAAGCACCTTCTACCTCAGTGTTCTCTTCATGTACGGAAGTCTGTGGAGAAGGACTCTGACAAATCCTGCGCAAAGATATGTTTGGTTCGTGTATACCCAAGAGGTCAACCTGAAAAGGCCATAAGACTGTATACTATTCTGGATGATCAGAGTAACAGATCTCTTGCAACAACACAATTTCTTGAACTCTTGAACATAAAAGAAAATGCTCTACCGTATACCCTAACTACTTGCACCGGCACTACAGAAGTTTTAGGTAGGAGAGCCGGCGTTGTTGTGGTTGCTCCTCTGAACGACAATGTGGAAATACTTTTACCCACTATCACTGAGTGCAACCAGATTCCAAGCAACAAAGAGGAGATCCCTACTCCTGAAGCTGCCTTACACCATTCTCACTTGAAGGACATAGCCTGCCAAATACCAGCCCTCGACGGAAGTGCTGATATCCTGCTGTTGCTCGGCCGAGACATCTTAAGGGTGCACAAAGTTCGTCAACAAATCAACTGTCCATCTGATGCTCCATATGCTCAGTGTCTGGATCTAGGCTGGGTCATCATAGGCAATGTTTGTCGAGATGACAAAGGCAGAAAACCTTACTCGGTGTCCTCCTTTAAAACACACGTCCTGCCAAACGGACGGACTTCTTGTTCTGCACGACGACCACACCAATATCATGTGAAGGAAAGACTGCTTCATAAGAGCGCACAACGACACATCATACAGGACGAAGAGAAAGCTCTTAATTTTTGGGATGACAACATCGGCAACACAGTGTTTGAGGTAACATCTAAAGACAACGAGTTGGCAGCTACCATGGAAGACAAAGAATTCCTGAAAACCATGAGTAAAGAGTTCCACCAAGATGATTCCAACAGCTGGGTAGCACCTCTACCATTCCGTACTCCAAGAAAGAGACTACCAAACAACAGAGAACATGCAGAAGCACGGTTTACTTCTTTACAACGCAGTTTGAATCGGAAACCTGAGATGAAAAGACACTTTGTAGACTTTATGCAGAAAGTGTTTGAAAGAGATCATGCTGAGCCTGCACCTCCACTTAAGGAAGGAGAAGAATGCTGGTATCTTCCATGCTTTGGTGTCTATCATCCTCGCAAGCCTGATCAGATTAGGGTGGTCTTCGACTCAAGTGCTCGACATGAAGGTGTCTCCCTCAATGACAGTCTTCTCACTGGGCCTAATCTGAACAACAACCTCATAGGAGTTTTACTTCGCTTCAGACAAGAACCAATTGCTATTATGGCTGACATTCAGCAAATGTTCCACTGTTTCATTGTTCGTGAAGACAACAGAAACTTCCTCAGGTTCCGATGGTATCGCAACAATGATGTCAATGATGAAGTCATAGACTACTGGATGAAGGTACATGTTTTCGGTAATAGTCCTTCTCCCGCAGTAGCAATTTATGGACTGAGGAAAACGGCTCAAGAAGGAGAGAAAGAATTTGGGTTTGATGCACGACAGTTCGTCGAAAAGAACTTCTATGTAGACGACGGACTCAAATCTCTGCCTACAGAAGAAGAAGCTATTGACCTTCTCACTAGAACCCAGAACATGCTTGCCACTGCAAACCTCAGACTTCAGAAAATCATTTCGAAACAGCGACAAGGCCATGAGGGCCTTTCCCTCTGACTACGCTGTCAGTGTGAAGAAATTCCAACAAGGTACAGACCTTTCCATTACACAGCGCAGTCTTGGATTGCTTTGGAACGTTAAGCAAGACATGTTCACGTTACAAGTATCAGCCTGTGACAAGCCCTTCACAAAGCAATACATACAGAATCAGACAAGACAGTTCCACGTGTCTGTCGGCAACAGAGTGGAACGTATAAGAAAGTTCTCTACAGCTGAACAATGGCACTATGTGTCCACTAACTTCAACCCTGCTAATCGAGGCACTCGCGCAGTACCTGCTACTGCATTTCTGGACACATTATGGCTATCCCCACCAATACTCTCGAACGAAGAACTCATCTCAAGTTCTACAAATTTTACCTTTGAACTGTTTGAACCGGAATCTGATAAAGAAATTAGAGCTGTTACCGTTACACTCAACACCTCTGTGAAAGAAAGGATAAGGCTGAGTCCTCACCGTTTTGAACGCCTTTCTATGTGGTCTTCTGTTGTAAGAGCCATTGCACGCCTTATTCACATTGCTCTTCAGTTTACAACCAGTTCTGACACGAACAAACAATGTCACAAGCGGCACATCTGTAAAGGCCCCCCCCACAATTCAGGAGGCCTCTCGACCAGAAAAGATACTGAACTTCTTGAATGACAACAAGTGTAAATGGGAATTCAACCCACCTCACTCCTTTCACATGGGAGGCTCTTGGGAACGCATGATTGGAGTTGCAAGAAAATTCCTGGACTGGTACTGGACCAGAAAACTATACAACTTATTCAATTTATTCTCCACACTTCATTTCAGGCCTATAAAGGAACTAGTACTTCTTGTGCCCAAAGAGCAAGACAAGCCTCACAAGTCATCAATTTGTCTCAAAGGGAGGTAAGAAGGATTGGTGCATGTTGCTGCCTTCCCCTCTGAAGATGGACTCACTGACTGTTCTTCTCACAGCCTGGACCATCAAGATCAAGATCTGCAAGAATTGTTAATGTTTGCATTATTTTCTCTTGTTCTTCCCTTCCCTCTTGTTTTTGAGATGTTCCTGGAAAAGCATCTTCATTTATTTGTTTTTGAAATTTGACTAAAGTTATTGAATTATAGAAATCATAGATTTCGACGGAGAGTGTCATGTTTCACATGACTTGTGATATGCCTTTAAGAATTGCACGTCTTATCTACCCCTGAGTTTCTCTTCTCCCCTCCTCATGGTGCAGTCATTTCCTGTCCCGATAGCTCCACCCTTGTTCTCTTCCCAGTAATCCTTTGCAAGCCTTATGGACTCAGATTCATTATGATTTTTTGACCTATCCGATGTATATTGTTGTGGATTTTCTACAGTTTTGGAATAAAACTTCAACAGATCTTCAAGGTGTCATCTGGATTGCGTCACTGTCTGTAATTCATCTAGACTGGGAGTTATCGCCATCTCATCACAACAGTAAGTTAAGAGATCACATTCTCAGTGCTTTGGTGGAGAAACAGAACAAGGACCCTGCTTGTGCTTTTGACCCGGACTGCTTTTGACGATTCTTTCTCTAACTCCCTTGCTGTGCATATGGTACTCACTGCTGTTACTAAGTGTGTGTGCAGGTTACTTCGGGTTACCTCCGATTGGAGGCCTGTCCTACAGGGTGCCAAATCAGTCAATCCTCTGCTCTGCCTAGCTGGTACTAGGGCGATAACCATCTCGTACCGCATCACCTCTGATTGTGGGTCTGGCCTGCAGGTTGCTGAATACATCAACCCCTCTTGTTGCCTAGCGTTAAGTCGATAGACACCTCATACCGCATTGTTTCTGATTGTGGGTCTGCCCTGCAGGTTGCTGTATACATCAACCTCTCATGTTACCTGGCTGGTATTAAGTTGATAGTCACAGAATACCACTTTGCCTCCGATTGTGGGTCCTACCTTGCATGTTACTAAATTCATTGTATCCTCATTTTACATTACTGAGAATTAATATAAGAGAGTCTTCTCTATTGCCAATCCTGTCTGTACGACTACCCTCTCTGGTGCCAACTCGGAATGTATGTTTGACCACGCTCTTGATACTGTGAGGTCCTTTAGGTAGCCTCCAACCTCCTTTAAACCGCAAGTGGTCTCCGAAATCCAGCTGATGTGGTCAGGGGGAACGTACAAAAGAGACCCCGGATCCAAAGACTTAAAAAATGCCTTTTTATTTTGAATTTTAAAATTATCGGCATAAAAACGTTTTTTAATCAAGGATAACGAATTAAAAAGGACCTGAAACGTGTTTCGCCAGCGTCACCTGGCTTCATCAGTCAGTTGAATTTTGGCTCTTTATATTGTATAGATGAGGATATCTATGACTATTGAATGGCTTATACTTTGCAAAATTTGGTAGTTATTGTTAGTTTTTTTGTAATACTTAACTGATTTTTTACAAATCTGTTTTTCTCTTTATCTGCCATCATTCAATAGTCTTTGTTATGATTGGGCCGTTTTTCTGCAATCGTCTAGCGAGTATACCCTTTCTTTCATTCATTATCGTGTAGCTGAGACACCCTTTCCTTTGGGACATCTATTGCGCATGCGCTGTTTAGACGCATGCGCATGGTATCCCGGTCAGCACCGGATTCTTGTGATTTTTTTCGCATGAATCCGGCTGTTTGACTTGGCGGCCGCCGTTATTAACTACAGGTGTGTGCATTCCTGATTTCCTTTCTGATTGGTCCTCCTGGGGAACTTATGATATATATATATATATACAAGGTACTTACATTTTTTCATATCCCTTGACAAAGATTTAAGGTCGAAACGTTGGGATCCCTGGCTCCGCTCTCTAATTTGCTGTTTTTCTAAAGTGACGGGTAATTGCTGTTTACCATTTATATTGATTTATATTGATTCAAGTATTGTGGTATTCATGTCCTTTTTTGTTAGTTAAATCTGGACGTTATATGTCATATTTTATCATGTTTTGGTATCAATAAATTGGATTTTATTTGAGTGCATCCTTATTTTTGTATTTCTTAGTAAGAAGCCAGTGGCCATCTTGGGGCCTGTGTGGTGGCCTTGCTCCCTTGGGCCCTGCTGACCTGTGCCCGATGCTCCTTTGCTCCCCTTTAGTGTTCCCATTTGGGAGGAGGATCAGGCTGTGGGGATGGAAGGTCCGCCTCTACCGGCCATTGCACGTATCTGGGTAGCGTGCACAGCTGGGGAGTATGGAGGTTGGTAGCAGGTTAGATTGCCCCCCACACCCAAAGAATTGAGGCCCGTGATATCGGTCCTGGATGTGAGCCTAGCTGTGCTGATGAGCTCGAGCAACGGTCGCAGAACCTATGGTGGCCCTTACCGATCTGGGCTGGTCTGCAGTGGTGGACCTGTATCCAACCGCGGCTCCTGCGAAAAGGGCGATGTTGGAGCTCATTTTGCCGACCCTTGGAGTGGAGTGCTGTTGGTATTTGCCACAAGTTTGTGATGGAGGTGCTGGTGGCTCTACACCTACCGTGCTACCGGAGGTGATGCTGGCTCCATTCCTGCTTATGGGCTGAAGAGACCCCCCTTATTTCTTTTCCTTTTCTACTCATTTTTCCCCATACTTGCACATAAATATGGCACAATATATAGCAGGTGGTTTTTGTTTTTCCTCTTGAGACTCTTTGAGAACTGGCAGGGATTGTCTCCATGCTGGGCTGCTGGGGTTCCAGGATGCCCCCCTTCTCCCCCCTCTTTTTTGTGTGAGAACATGGATCATCCCAGGTGAGCCATTTGGGTGGTTACCATGGCTCTGTCCACTCGCCTTTAGGCTTGTGCACCGATTTTTTTTTCGGTTCGATTTGTTCGGATGTTTAAAATTTTCGATTCGGCTCATTTCGACCGATTTCTGTTTCGATTCGGTTCGGTTCGGCTCGTTTTTCGTGTACATTTTTTTTTTTGGAATATCGACCATTTTTCGTGTTTTCGGGTCACTTTGCTCGTTTTTTGTATCGACTTTTTGGAAATTTCGGAAATTTTCGTTTTTCGGAACGTCTGTTCTCCTCGTTTCAAAGTGTCTACGATAATTCTGGCGATTCTATAGTGTTTTTTTTTTATTAAATAAAGATCCTTTTTTTCTTATGAATAATTGAATATACATTTCACAACTTTATTTAATCATATTAAAATGGTATGAAAGCCAAGGAACAAAAAAAATGAACAAAACGATTTAAAAAACGCTAAACTGACCCGAATGCCACAAGAAACAAGTGATACGCATTTACAAATACAAAATTTACAGAATCAGCGATATAACCGATAATAGTTAAATATACGATTTCCAGAATTACCAAAATGGAACCGAAATCACGAATGGAACCGAAATCATGAATAGAGCAAAAATAAATTTCGATTTGACACATTTCAAGTCCATTCGAAAAATACGAAATTTTTTCGTTTCGGCTCGGAAAACTTTTCGGATCTATTGGTTTTCGTGTCCGACCCGATTCGGAAATTCGCCCGAATCCGAAGACACGAATCGGGAAATTTCGTGAAAATTCCGAAACGCACATCCCTACTCGCCTTGGCCCTTGGTCTCCTGGCCATGTGGCCCCTTCCACGTCCTCTAATTGTTTGACTGGTAATCAGAGTGAGCCAGGAATGCCATGTATTTATTGGTAGTTCTCCACTTTTTCCCCCTTCCCCATCCCCTCTTACGAGTGTCTTTGCTTTTTGTTCTTGTCCCTGGACACCCTTCAACTGATTTCCTGCGGACTCAGCCTAATTCCCAGCAATTGCTGTCCGGATATTTTAATACCCCCTGTCATAGAACTGGCGTAGCGCTCCCTGCTTCAAACCCTCAGACTTGTATTTTCTTGGCAAAAAACCCAAAAGACACAGACATTTGCTTTGGGACTTTATGTTCATTTATATTGTGTGGTGTGGTTTTAAATGTATTGTAAATTGCTTAGCTTTAGTTTAAATGTACTTTTATTACTGAATGTAAATGTGAACTTAGAGATGTGTTTTGAAGGTGCAGACCTTTCTTTTGTGTAGAATATAAACAAGATTGAGTAATGTGTGATTATGCAAGAGGGCTTGTTATCTGTTTAAGCAGTCATGAGTCTGGGGCTGTTTTTGACTGGAAAGGTAATCTGATCTATTGGAACAATAGATGATGCAAATGTGTGTGATAACTGAATGCTAACAAATGTTTACTGTAAATATCTAAAATGACCTAATGTAATCAGAGTTCATCTTCCAGTGGTCTAGTTTATGCAAATGATACCTGTTGGACCTGGGCATAAATAGTGGCGGCTTTCAATAAAAGTCTCAGAATCCTGTTTGAACATACAGCTTGTCTGGTGTCTCATCCAGGGTACCCACTCGCACCCTCAGAAGGCACAGAGCGGCCTTCTGGAAATTCAAAGAGGCTCCAAGGCAGATGATCAGACCAAGCAGGTCTGGAGCTACAGATCAGGCTGCTCGAGGCACTGTGTTCTGAGCAAATCAGCGGCCGGGCTGATCTTGGTAAGGGGGTGTCTGGAGAGCCAGGACAGGCGGAAGGAGTGGGTTTCCGTCACCCCCCCTCCCTTTTATTTTTCTCTAGCATATTATATGTGATGTCATTTGTCGGTCCTACGTGACTCTCATTTTTTGCTACTTTGCATATGTATGAAACTTCAAAAATAAAGAATTTAAAAAAAAACACTGCCTTCCAATTAAATGGTTTTCAATGTGATTATTATGGAAACCTCCTGGTACACAGTGTCACGGGCGTGCGTAGCCTGATGCATTAGATTGCGCTCCCAAAGTACATTTATTAATTGAATAATTATGTTTAGCAGTTTTTACAGAAAATACTCATTTTTCTTTAGCAATACCAAACCTGTAATCACAGATACAGCCCGTTTTCCAGTTATTTATCATGAACCAGATGAGGGACATCTAAAAATGTAATTTATCACCCCCTAAATTTACTTCTTTACCCAACATTAGGGTGTGCCTGGTGTGCCCACACCTATGCACAGGCTTGAAAAAACATACAGGTCTATTCAATAAAGTTGAAACTCAGGAGAATGACTGGAGAAGTGAAAAATCCAGGTAAAATTAGCCAAACCAGAAAAATTCTGTCATTTATCTCACTTTTAAAATCTATTTGGTCTAGATTGTTCTCTTCTCCTGCCAATTCTGGTTTTCACTTTTTAGTGAATAGACCTGATAGGCTCTCTGCTCCTTAGGTACAGAACATTCAGATAAACAAATACTATTTGTGGAGGTCAGTTACAGGTACTTATACAGTGCCAACCGATTCCGTAGCGCTTTACAATGGGGACATAATAAATGATAAAACATAAAGGTACAGACGTCCCTGCCTGTAGGATAATTGTCCTGCAAATGCAGCACTTTAAACAAGTGCTCATCCAGACATCCTGTGAGTTTACAATCTAAGGGACTAAGGCAAGTGAAACAAAAGGGAGCAGGGGAAGTGTGGATATAATTACCAGAAAGATTATAGCAGACACTGCATAATGGTAGACCAAGAGCTTGGGCATGATGAGGTTAAACCAAGCAAGGATTGAAGCAGCTGAGAAAAAGAGACTATATAATTAGGATTGGATGGGAGGGTCAGACAGCAGAGGGGGGGAAATGGTGGTGCAGAGTGACTGTGGATAGAAAGAAATACAGAGTTTAAAGAGGGTAGCCATTTGGTGGAGCAGAGCAGACAGAGTCACATATTGTGTATGACATTCCTGGGGTCTTCTTCTGTAACAACCCCTCCCTTTAGCTCTAAGGTTTCAATAAAAGATATGTGCAAGCTCTAAGCTGCACACAGAGCTGATAACCTAATTATGTGTGTGTCTCATTTCTGCACCCCATTATCGGCCAAGGCAAATCAGTGAAAGTCAAGGTGGACAGAGCTGCCGGAGTCCAGGAAACGGTAGCATAGAGGTTCCTCTTAATGGGTAGATTTCCTATATATACAGCTCGGCTGCAGATTATTGTATCAGTTAATGTGTACTGTGACATCATTTTGGTTTTAAACAGAGTAATGTTGTGACTATGATTCAGCCGTTCTGGTCATCGTTGCTCGTCTCCAAACGCATTTGTCTTGCTCACAATTTCCAAACTTCCTAGCCAGGACTTGCTGACCAGACGTAGATGTGAAATCACAACTAAAATAATATCAGTAAATCTCTGTGTGGTGCTCACTGGCTCTCATGAATCTCGTCCAACACCAAGGACTCAGAACACAAGTACAGATAGCCGACAGCTGCCACTAGCATCGCACAGGACAGATAAATGCTTGATGAATGGCTGCTCAACACAGTGGATTCACTGGACGTGGTCATCTTCCGGATGGAGAGAATAACGTGCTGTGTCTGGTGGGCAGACGGATCAGTCCGGGGGATTTTCTGATAAATCTGCAGATGATGACATAGGAAGAGGACAAACAAATTATGGTGGTGATACTGTATCTCCGGCGCCACCTAGTGGCGTTTTTTTCCATACCAGAAAAAGTGATAAAATAGTTTTAAAATTGGTGAAATAAATGTCACTGTTAGCAGCTGTCCTCATCCACTTGGTGGTATATCCTGACCCACCAAAGAGAGTTCAGAAAAAGAGGTTTGTGGTGGGATCAGCGTTACCTTCAATGTGGTCCCCTTGTCAACTCAGCCACCTTCGCTGTACGTTCATGCGAGCCTCAAATTTATTTATTTATTTATTTATAAAGGATTTTACCAGGAAGGATACATTGAGATTTCTCTCGTTTTCAAGTATGTCCTGGGCCAAATGAAACCTATTGGTATCATGGTGTAGTATGCAAAGGTAAAGAGTGACTTTAAACAAAAAAAATGGGGTACACTCACATTTTTGGGGGTCTTACTCAGATGCCAGATGTTCTTGCAGCCGACAATGTTTTTAATAGGAGCGGCGGACCTCCTTGCAGCTCAATTTACTCCTCTGTTCCGCAGAAAACAGGACCAGATCTCGATTCAAGGAGGGAATCAAGAGCTGCAAGGAGGTCCGGCGCTCCTATTTAAAACATTGTCGGCTGCAAGAACATCTGGTGTCTGAGTAAGTGTACCCCTTTTTTGTTTAAAGTCACTATTTACCTTTACATAATATACCATGGTACATCTAGGTTTCATTTGAGGCTCGCATGAACGTACAGCGAAGGAGGCTGAGTTGACACGGTTGACCCCATTGAAGGAAACGCTAATCCCACCACAAACCTACACGCTATATGCTAAAACAGATATTACTGTACTATTTTTATGATCAGCTGAAAGAAGGATAGAGGGAGAACGAAGTCTCTGTTGAATAATCGCTAAAGTGGATACATCAGTTGCTTTAGCATTCACCGACAAAGTCATTATTTGATAGTAGATTTAAGGGAACTAAATATATCATTAGGTCAACGAGTAAGGCCATTACATGTGGAACCTCACTGGCTTATCTCTGGGAGCCACAATCGACAAGAAACAGCCCAGAAGGGAACAGCATTTTCACTGAAATTTAATCCAGCACCCCGTATCCTCATCCCACTCTTCCTTTTTTATTTTATGTTTCCCCCTTTCCATAACCCTAATCATACTCCACCTGCCATCATTTATGTTCCAAGCTCATAGCCACCTGATATCTCTCCACATCTTAGCTTTGCACTAGGCTTGTGCATCGATTTTTTTTTTCGGTTTGATTCGGTTCGTTCGGATTTTGTAAATTTTCGTTTCGGCCGATTTTCGTTTTTTCGTGTTTTTCGGAACGTCTGTTCTCCTCGTTTCAAAGTGTCTATTCGTTTTGACGTAAACTAATGGTTTTTCGGATACGATACGATACGATAATTCTGCCATTGAGATTTCTCATGTTTTACAAGGAGGATACATTGAGATTTCTCATTTTTTACAAAAAAAGATACATTTATTTATTTATTTATAAAGGATTTTACCAAGAAGGAAACATTGAGATTTCTCTGGTTTTCCAGGAAGGATACATTGAGATGGGAATGATACAAAATTGAATTACAGAATCAGCGATATAAATACGATGTCCCAAATTACTGAAATGGAACCGAAATCACGAATGGAACGAAAATGAATTTCGATTTTACACATTTCTAGTCCATTCGAAAATTCTGAAAAGTTTTCGTTTCGGCACGAAAATTTGTTCGGATCTGCCGTTTTCGGATCTGAAAATTTTCGGAAAATAAAAAAAATAAAATAAAAAAAAAAAAAAAAAAATCGGTCGAATAGGGAAATTTCGTGAAATTCGAAACACACATCCCTACTTTGCACTACAAGGTGGTGAAGGAGCTTCCGGAGTGTGTAGAGCTGCATCTGCTCCCCTGTAACACAGGAACAAAAGGTTCCTATCCCCAGGAGGATCAGTGCGAGCTAGGGATGTGCGTTTCGGGATTTTCACGAAATTTCCCGATTCGTGTTTTCGGATGCGACCGATTTTCCGAAAAGTATTAGATCCGAAAATGTCAGGTCCGAAAAGTTTTCCGAGCCGAAACGAAATATTTTCGGAATTTCCGAATGTACTTGAAATGTGTCAAATCGAAATTTATTGCTTTGAAACGAGGAGAACAGACGTTCCGAAAAAACGAAAATTTCCGAAGATACAAAAACGAGCTAAGTGACACGAAAATCCGAAAAATGGTCGAAATTCCGAAAAAAACATGTACGCGAAAAACGAGTCGAGCCGAACCGAATCGAAACAGAAATCGGTCGAAACGAGCCGAATCGAAAAGTTTAAAAATCCGAAAAATCGAATCGAAAAAAAATAAAAAAAATATCGGTGCACAAGCCTAGTGCGAGCCACCACCGAAGGCTTGACGAGCTGCATTCAAGGTTGCGGCCCGCACAATGAGGATCCCAGCACTATACCAATCAAGTCGCAAGCTTTGCTTGTAGATCGGCTTTAGCGGATGTTTACTGCTAGTAAGCAGCTCCTATATTTTGTACAGAATCCATTAACGACGGGCTAGTCAAGAGAATAACATTCTGTTCCCTGGTAGCTCCTTATTCTCGGCTTGAATCGGTAATCAAGATTGAATACCGGCTCGCTTAACGCCCCACCGGCTGGGTGGAGTAGAGGTAACATCCCTGATCTAAACCGTGGAGACACGGGTTCGAATCCTGGCCAGAGCACCTCTCCAGTAAGTGTCCTTGGGCGAGACACCTAACGGTACATACTCGCCACCCAGGACACCCTTGTCAATGAGAGAAATCTCAATGTATCCTTCCTGGTAAAATACTTTCTCAAAAAAAGAGATTTCTTTACCGCAGTGCAGAGGGTGGCGTGATCTGCCTCCCTCTATCGCCGTGTGCAGCGGATCATCATGAACAAATAGTTTTCAGTGTCCTTCGACAGCCTCAGCTCCATCCTGCTCACGTGAACTTGAGCTTCTCGCCATGGACTACAGGAACAGATTTCAGTGGCAGCATGTAGAACCGCTGCGACTATCATGTAGCGGCTCCCTGCTGCTAGGACTTGAGCCACCAATACCGCGGTTCGACCATAACAGAGCTGGTAGCAGGGAGAGGCTATACATTATTGGTTCGTACCGATATCTCCCCTTAGTGGTACCCTGCTATCATCTGGGCGGTTAGTGATCAAGTGAACACAAGACGAATTTCCATTCAACATCCATTCTAGACCATTAGATTTGCATTTTATCTAGAACACACAAAGGTCACTTTTCCGTTGTTTGTTCTACGGCAACGAGCAGCCATAGTATTGCAATAAAGAGAAGACAGGACTCGGAGGGGGGAACAGGTCGTACCTCGTCCGCGTATTGCAGCACGATGGCCTTCACGGCTTGTAGGTTGGTGGCTTCCATCATTACCTTCAAGGCCTGGCCCCTGCGGATTTTCACCTTTCCGCTAAACACTTGATGGTTGTTGTAACAGCTGCCAGGGTGGCTATAGCCATCACCTGCGAGAGATGCCATGAGGAAGGGATGCTCAGATGTGAGACTACGCACAATGCCAACATTCCCTGTAGAACTGAAACGTGGCTACGAGGAGCTTATGCAGTCGTCATTTCAGGGCTAAACGAGGACATGATCCCAGGCAAATTGACTCATTAATCACATTTTTACATAGAAAACTTAAGCAATTCAGTAAACAGAAGCGAGCTGGTCTTCTCTGTCCCATACCATAACATCTGCCGCAGGCACCCAACCTTTCCCTCTTGGTGGATTCATTACATCAGGATTTTTAGACATTTTTGACCTCTTCGCAATTTGCTTTGAGACACCAAGGAAGAGAAAATAAGCGATAGTTCCTGTGCTCTTGTGATGTTACACAACATATCACACAGTACCTGTCTAGCCTAAGCCTGGGCGTTTAACCCCTTCACTACCAAGTGCATTTTATTGAAAATATTTTTTTTCATGACCTTATTTGAACCACAGGATATGAATATAGGGTAAAATAGAAATTTTGCAAATGAAATGTTGTTCTGCCATCATTTTAAATAATGTCAATTTACTCATTGCTAATTTTTCATGCATTGGTTTATCCTTTACAGAAATATCGCTGGGATGAAAGGTTCTAAACTCTAGATGGCGTCCCTTATCTGTCACAATGTCACACTGGGTCTGCATTATCAGCATACAGGCAGAAATGGCCTTTGTGTCAGTAAATGCGCTGCAGCCAGATAATAAAATGGTGATATCTCCTGCTTATGGGGGTTTGTAGTGACCAGAATGAGATTATTAGCAATGCAATATCTGTATGTGCCACATAATGCCTGTGTATGGCAATTACAGCAACACCTTGTATATGTATGTGCTGCATAATGCCTGTGTATGGCAATTACAGCAAAACCTTGTATCTGTATGTGCTGCATAATGCCTGTGTATGGCAATTACAGCAAAACCTTGTATCTGTATGTGCTGCATAATGCCTGTGTATGGCAATTACAGCGACACCTTGTATCTGTATGTGCCGCATAATGCCTGTGTGTGGCAATTACAGCAACACCTTGTATCTGTATGTGCCGCATAATGCCTGTGTGTGGCAATTACAGCAACACCTTGTATCTGTATGTGCTGCATAATGCCTGTGTGTGGCATTTACAGCAACAGCTTGTATCTGTACTTTACACTCATTGTAACCCCTTGAATTTATACCTGTACAGCAGCGACTGACCCCACAGCTCTCCCTGTATTTTGCCAAATACCTGGTTATTATAATGCAGCAACAAAGTTGTTTGAGCTTTATATTGCAGGAGGGTGTGAGAGTTGCTCCTTGCAGCTTTTTTACAGTATGATAGTGTGAAAGGGAGAGAGAGAGATAAGACAGCTGGTTTTGTTTCTCTACAGGGGGGATACTCTAATCTTCCTAAATGGATATTAGCTTATCAACCCCCTCTTTTGCATGATTATTTTTACACTGTAATACATTGAAAAGCAGAGTTCGATTTTGAGAGTGAAGGGGTTAAACCATTTCATTCACGTTAAAGGAAAAAAAAAAAAAAGCAAAAGGTTATATTTAGGGAAAAGTAACATTTAAAACGGACTCCAACAATTTTTTTGTCTATTTACATATTAAGGATTGTACGCGGTGCGCATAGGATTAGAATTTTGGATGTGAGCGCGTTGGGTACGAGTTCTGTTACCACAGAAGAGTCAGGCACGTTACTATAACCAGTCTACGAAGGGGGTCTCTGTATTCACTTACATGAGGGACAGCGCAGCATGTGAAGAAACAATGAACTCGGAGCCGGGACAGGAAGGTGAGGACGTCCGGCACGTGCTGCAAGGCGTTGGTTATCAGCTCGTTCAGACACTGCACGGCCGGCACGATGTTCTCTGGGTCCGAGAAATCAGAGAGCTTCATCGCGTACTTACTCCACACCTGAAGAAAGGACATTGTGCGTGTTGGCAGGATATACACTAATAACCTTTGCTGTGAAGAGTAACAGTTGTATTGGAAAGAAGCCGCAAGGTCTCCATTTCCTCAACCCCTTCGCTTCTGAGCCACTTGCGCAGGGCCGGATTAACATAGGGGCAGATGGAGCAGCAGCTCCAGGCCCATGCCCCAGAATAGGCCCACAGAAAAGATAAATTTGTCTGCATTGATGGGCATTTGGACCACTATATATCTACCTCCATAGCAGCTACAGGGTCATGTGAGATATCATCAGAAAGGTCAGAGCATGACCTTTCCAATGATACCAAACATGACCAGGTTTTATGTAAAAATAACATAATAAATATTTCTTTATTTTTTATTTTTATTTCTAACACCGCAATATTTTTCAGTTATAAAGGGAACAATGATGCTGCAGTAACTCACCATCTCATTTTTCATGTCACTAACAAGCGTGGAGGTGATGGTACACTCCATTAGTACGAATTGTTACATCAAGAACCTAAACCGCCACAATGCAGTGAAGTGCACTGGGGGGGGGCTTTACACCTCACAAAAGGTCAACTGAGGTATCAGACAGGACCGAGTCTGGCAGAGGCGTAACTAGAAACCTCAGGGCCCCGGTGCAAGAATCCATGAAGGGCTCCCCCCTCGGTGGCTGTACGCCCCGTGCCTTCAAGACACACCCACTGTGCGGGCCCCAGATATCAGACCCCCAGATATCAGACCCCCCAGTAATTAGCCAGCATCAGACTCCCCAGTAATTAACCAGCCAGTATCAGACCCCCAGCAATTAGCCAGCCAGTATCAGACCCCCAGTAATTAGCCAGTCAGTATCAGAACCCCAGTAATTAGCCAGCATCAGACCCCAGTAATTAGAAAGCCTCTGCTCACACACACACACACACACAAAATCCACCCCAGCTTGTTACATCCTTACCATAGGTAAGTATGGTCTCCACTCTCTCCACTTCCCCTCCCTGCACATGCTGGACACTTCCAGCACAGCAGGGGAGGCTCTGCTTTGCGTGGCTGTGGAGGGGGAAGGGGCCAGCACGTCCCCATGTGAGCAACTGTCGTCTTCCTCCTCCTCCTCTCCCCCCGGGAGGGCCATTACTTCTGGTGCAGTGTGTGGGAGTTTGATCCCACACGCTGCCGATCAAATGGTGACCAGGTGCCTGACCCCTGCCTGGACTGTGTGGCAAGCAGGGCTAGTCCGGGCCCCCCACCCCTCAGGGACCCGGGTGCAGTGGCACCTGCTGCACCCCTGGTACATACGCCCCTGGAGTCTGGCTTTTGCATTGATACCAAACATGACAATGTAATATCTAAAAGAAAAAGAAAAAAACTTTTATTTTTTGTTCCAAAGCGATGGTATTGTCCATTTGTCACGTATAAAATTAGCAATACCACTGCCATTACCTGCTCCTTTCCCACGCTGGGAGCAAGGACAGTTTTTATTCATAGTCATACTATTCATAAAACACCATTATCCAAAGCACATGGGAAATATCAAATTTTTGGGCTAAAATTGTATATTTTCTCAGGAAAATGCAGTTTCAGGTTCCCATTTAATTTTTATTTTTTTTAACAAGAATTCCCTATAGAATATATAACCAGAGGTTTGGATGATAAAATATGAAAAAATAATTTTACACGCTGTGATGATTAAAATCTGAATGGAAATTTACTCAAACAGTATCTGCCTGGTTAGATAGCCTAAAATATGTTGTCATTTCACTAAATTCCGAAAAAGCCCACCAAAATATTCAGCTCCAGGCCCAGAGATCTTAATCCGGCCCTGCACTTGCGACAACAGGTGCTGAGCTCACCACGTTTAAACACTATTTGAAGTCAAATTTTATTGCAGAACCCAGAGAAAATATATATCATTCCCCCCATCAGATTCAAAAGATATTATTACAATGTGTATATGTCATGACATGTCAGAATGCTAGAATATCCAAAAAAATAGAAATAAAAGTTCACATTTCATTATTTGTAACATGTACATTAAGGCTAAGGTCAGACTAACGCAGTATTAACGTGCGTTTAGCCGCACTAAATCACGGCCGCGCTAGCAGCAAATTACGTCCAATGCCGGGCAGCGTACGAAGAGTGGCCGCGCAACGCAAGTGGCAAACTAACGCATTTTTTCGAGAACATCAAACCGCTAGTACTGACTAGGGATGTGCGTTTCGGGTTTCGGAATTTTGGAATTTTCACGAAATTTCCCGATTCGTGTTTTCGGATGCGGCCGAATTTCCGAAAAATTTTAGATCCGAAAAGTTCAGATCCGAAATGTTTTCCGAGCCGAAACGAAATATTTTCGGATTTTTCGAATGGGCTTGAAATGTGGCGAACGAGGAGAACAGATGTTCGGAAAAACGAAAATTTTCCGAAAAACGAAAATTTGTCGAAAAAACGAAAAGTCGATACAAAAAACGGTCAAAATGACACGAAAAATACAAAAAATGGTCGATATGCCGAAAAATGTGCAATTCCGAAAAACGTAAATTTTCCGAAAAACGAAAATTTTGTAAAAACGAAAATTTTATGAAAAACGAAAATTTTTCGAAAAAAAGAAAAGTCGATACAAAAACCGAGCACAGTGACACGAAAATACGAAAAATGGTCGAACTTCCGAAAAAAAATGTACCCGAAAAACAGGTCGAACCGAATCGAATCGAAACCGAAATCGGTCGAAACGAGCCGAATTGAAAAGTTTAAAAATCCGAAAAATCGAACCAAACCGAAAAAAAAAAAATCGGTGCACAAGCCTAGTACTGACGTACAGAGTGCGCTGCGGCGGCATGTGTGCGTGATTAGGAGACGTCAGACGCTGCTAATGTCCGGCCAACATAACATCCAGACGCAAAAAGTGTTTTATTGATGAGCCGTACAAAATCACGGATGAAAATGCGCATCGTATGACTGCTATTGCGTATTCCGTGAAAAAATGCGTCCATTCGTTCGAACGCACTTTTTCACGGAGAACGTGAAAAATGCGTTAGTCTGACCCTAGCCTTGGTTTTCCACATTTTACCATGCAAACCTTTGTGATTATATGGTATGGGAGGGGGGGGGGGAGAAATGGAGACCCCCTTACAGCATATTAAATTATACAAAATGTAAACAAAAAATATAAATAAATTGGGGGGGGGGGGGTACTTAACTTGTGCCGATATCCCTTCTTTTTATTTTTCAATAAAAAAATGTATTGGAATAAAAATAGTAATTATTCATGATGACAATAACGGAGCAGAGCCCTAGATCATTATCTTTCTTTTTTGGTGCATTTATGTGTTTTAGGAGTTATATGTCGATGTACAAAACACTGAATTTTATTACTTTTTTAAAATATTTTATTTTTTGCACAAAAGTTTCAAATCCAGGAAAGGGTTAGTAACTATATTCTACTTTCTTATCCCCAAATAAAAATAGTAATTTTAAAGCTGGAGGAATAATTTATATATATACACACACAAATCTATATCCTTAAATAGTAGATTTGGGTTTTCTGCTGAAAAAATATATATAAATATATAGATGAGAAAAAATAATATCCTATGGGCTTAGATTGAGTCACTACAGACCGAGTTATGCTGGGGTCAGACCAACGCAGTACGAACGCGCGTGCAGCTGCACTTTATTACAGCCGTAGTAGCAGCAGCAAATGACGTTCAATGACGGCCAATATACGAAGTACGGCCGCTCGAAAGTTCGGCCGCGCAACGCAAGCGGCAAATGAGCGCATTTTTTCGAGAGCGTAGAACTGCTAGTACTGACGCACAGAGTGCGCTGCGTCGGCATAGCGGCGTGTGTGTGTGATTAGGAGACGTCAGACACTGCACATGTCCGGCCAACATCACGTCCATTTGGTTTTAATAGCTCCGTCAAAAATCACGGCCGAAATTGCGCATCATATGACCGCTATCGCGTCTTCCGTGAAAAAAAATGCATTCGGACGCATCAACGCACTTTTTGATGGTAGACGTGAAAAATGCGTTCGTCTGACCCTAGCCTTTGAAGTAGACATGTGCACAGCCAAAATTTTCGTTTCAGATAATATCGTCCTGGTTTGTTCAGTATGTTACCGCGATTCGTATTTTCGGACAGCTGGTATATCATGATGATTCGTATTTTGTTTTTAGGAGTCATTTCGGAATGTGAAACGGATTCATTACTACTACAATGAAATGAAAATACCAGCTGTACAAAATAATCCCATAGGTTTCAATGTAAAAAAAATATTCAATTTTTATTAAATATTTATGCAGCCGTATTTTTTTTTTTACTTGCAGCAAAAAGACGATTTTCTTTTCACGCTAAATTTCTAGGTTTCCTAATTTTAAAGCAACAAGACTTCCTTTTCATTGCTGAACACAGCTGTATTATTTTCTTTCAGTCCAGCAATGAATACTAGGTTCCAGCTCCATAGATATCTCCGGATCCCTGCGGGGCTACTGTCCTTTGTTGTGAATCAGCACCCGCGGGGGCACCGGAGCTATCCATGGTGCTGAAACAGTATTTACTGCCAAACGCAGCTGGACTGAAAGACAATACAGATGTGTTCAAAAAAAAATTACGACACATAAAATTGAATTCAGTTTTTTCGTTATGCTACCGCGATTCGTATTTTCGGACAGATCCGAAAATTCGGACTGCTGATCTTCGTATTTCGGAAATGCTTCCGAAATCGGGTGATTTTTGTCCGAATTTGTATTCGGAACGAAACGAAACGCACATGTCTAGTTAGGAGATTGCATGTGCACCTTGCATGAGCTCAATATAGGAAGTAGGGCTGAAGCAACTAAACAATAATGAGAATAATTGACAACTATTCTCATTATCAATTAGTTGGTTGATTAGTCGTTCTGCATACATCACTGAGTAGGAAATCATATTGCCTGTGCTGTGCTTCACATATCTGGAAAACCTGGCCTGTTGTTAGGGGGACTTGAACGCGGTTGGGAACCACTGCTCTAGACTGTAAGTTCCTATGAGCAGGGCTCGCTACACCTCTTGTTTCCATCCCATGTCCATTTATCTGTATCTCGTTCCCTCTGGTTATTGTAAAGCGCTGCGGAAACTGTTGGCGCTGTCAGATCATTTCTGATATGAAATTTCTATAAGTCGTCATATTTTCGCAGGACTGTTTAAATGAGGGCAAGGAATTTCTTTCAAAACAGACAGTCTACCTGGGGTTAAAATGTAACCAGGATGAGCTCTCAGACAATGTACCTGCCAGATTCGTTGACATCTTAGAGAGTTCAGAGAAGGGCTACTAATATGGTGTACGGCTTGAAGGAGAAAAGTTACCAGGAAAGGCTTAATGATCTTAACATGTACAGCTTGGAAAATAGACGAGACAGAGGAGATATGATAGAAACATTTAAATACGTAAAGGGAATCCACAAGGTAGAGGAAGGGAGTATATTTAAAAGGAAACAAAGTAGCAAAACAAGAGGACATAGTCTTAGATTAGAGGGGCAAAGGTTTAAAAGTAACATCAGGAAGCATTATTTTACTGAGAGGGTGGTGGATACATGGATCAGTCTTCCAGTTGAAGTGGTAGAGGCCAAAACAGTAATTGAATTTAAGCAGGCATGGGATAGGCATAAGGCTATCCTAAACAAAAGATAAATCCAGGTAAAGTATCCATGTAATTGGGCAGACTAGATGGGCCGAAAGAAAAATGTCAGCAGATAAGAACCTATGTTTCTATATCGCAAACAAGGACTCCCCTCTATCAGATTATAATGACAAGGGAAGCAACATCCATTGTTCAGAGACTGTGAGAAATAAACTTTCTGGGGCAATTCTGGTTGTAAAAACCCAGATGTCAAGGAGGCTATATTGCCAATCAGATTGTCTTGAAACTAAAGGAATACAATGGGCACCTGAACGAGCGAAACTCATTATGTATTCAAGGGCATTTTTAATTTGGTCACATCTAAAGCTCCAGCCATGCAAACCTTGGACAATGGTGAATTGCATAAACTGTAGAAAAAAAATGAAAGGTTAGAGAATTAGTTTTTTTAACAGTGATATTCCCTACAAATCAAGTTCGTAAAGACATAATATGACACTATAGGCAATATGATCTGTAACAGTATATTATACAAGGTGCCTAGGTTGTATTTGAAAATTTAATTTATGTGGAGAGTTATAATAAAGGCCATACCACATTTAATTTATTATTACATAACGAGTGACTCATGTATTAACATTTATAAAACAGATTAAATCTGTTAATTATGAATGAATTTTAAGGAATATATCACGAATGAATGAATCTTAAGGAATATCACGAAACATATATGTCTGTCTGCAGAATTCTCTCATACACACATATCTCTAGATATCTATCCCGAGGTGTTTTATGCATGCACGCCACTGCAAAATATGCTGGCGCTTCATAAATAGTAATAATATTAATATTGTTAAATAACCCCATGGAATCCCTGGATATACTATAAAATGACCCCAAACCATTAAAGATAGGTTATTGCTTAGTCACATATTAATTCCTTTAGAAAGTTAGGATGTATGATCTGAGAGTGCCGTCTACTGGCCAGGTAGTACAACACCTGGACAGATACCTGGAGTTAATCAATATATATATCCGCCAATCAAATGAGGCCACCTATTGATGGGCTAGAGCTAAATTGGGTGGGAGACAGATATAAAAAGGGGAACCTCCCGCGAGAGGAAAAAGAAGGGAAGAAAGGGCCAGATACCATCAGAGCCACCCCACGACTCCACTAAGATCCGACCACACCTGAATCCTCTTACACCACTCTATACTTTACCACCTGGTAGTGAAGACAATTGAATAATTTTAACTTGATATCTATTTCCTAATTGCATTGTCACTGGTTTATAATGTCTATCACCTATTAAAAGAATATAAATGAATTATTTTGCTGTTGAAGCCTAAACAGTAGAATAGTATCAGCCTTTCCACTCTACTGCAGAGGAGCGCTAAAGGAAGAAACTATTAGGGGCAGCCGTGTTGCTCCCCCTAATTTAGTGAAATTATTTTATATTCCAAGAATACTGGATGTGGACATCTAAAGATAAATGTTGTCCCCATAGTGAGATAAGCTGGAACTGAGAAATAGCTGTTATATATAAAGTTACCACCAGCCGCCATTAGAGTAAAATGAACATAACCCGATCCTACATATTGAATGTATGTTAAGTCAATAGGAAGTTTTTGTTAACTCATGCTGAATGAATTGCTGAGTATTGATGCTGTGATTAATCTGTGGAAGAGATAGTCTACATATTGAGTGTGTTATGTATCTCCCTGAAGGAAGTTGCATTTAGTGAACCGGCCCCCACAATATTAAACTGTACTGCAGGTGATGCCCCAGTAACTGAGGCATTGAGGATTATATAGTTATATAGGCTGAAAAAAGACATGCGTCCATCGGGTTCAGCCTCTCCCACATAACCTACTGCTGTTGATCCAAAAGAAGGCAAAAAACCCAGTCTGAAATGCTTGCCAATATGCAACATACTGGGAAAAAATTCCTTCTTGACCCCAGAAAGGCGTCACATTTCTCCTTGGATCAAGAAGCTTTTACCCACATATTAAATATTATAACCCTTAATATTCTGTGTCTGCAGGAAGTCATCCAGTCCTTTTTTAAAAGTCTGTACAGACTCTGACCCAACCACCTCAACAGGTAGAGAATTCCACAGCTTTATTGTTCTCACCGTAAAATAACCCTTCCTATGCTTTAAGCTAAATTTTCTTTCTTCCAGTCTAAATGGATGACCCCTTGTCCTGTGTATAGTCCTGTTAATGAATAGGTTATCAGACAATGGTTGATAATGGCCCCGTATATATTTATATAAGGTTATCAGATCCCCTCTAAGGCGCCTTTTCTCTAAACTAAACAGGTTTAAGCTTGTTAGGCTTTCCTCATAACTTAACCCTTCCATTCCCCTTATTAATTTAGTTGCCCGTCTCTGCACTTTTTCTAGCGCTATAATATCTTTTTTTAAGACAGGTGCCCAAAATTGCATGGCATATTCAAGGTGCGGCCTGACCATTGATTTATACAGGGGCAAAATTATGTTTTCATCCCGAGAGTGAACTCCCCTTTTAATGCATGCCAATACTTTGCTGGCCTTGGCAGCTGCTGTTTGACATTGCACATTGTTAGTTTGAAGTCTATGATTATTCCCAAATCCTTCTCCCGCTTGGATTTCCCTAACTCCGTACCATTTAGGGTATAAATTACTTGTGTGTTCTTCACTCCAAAGTGCATAACTTTGCATTTATCTAGATTAAATTTCATCTATCTAAATCCCTCTGCAGCGAAGTAACATCCTGCTCACATTGTATTACTTTTCCTAGTTTCCACTGATACATGGCTTTCAATGCCTATCTCAAGGTCATTTATAAATAAATTGAATAGTATTGGTCCTATAACAGACCCCTGAGGGACACCGCTTACCACTGGTGTCCATCTTGAAAATGTACCATTTATGACCACTCTCTGTACCCTATCTTTTAGCCAGTTTTCTATCCAATAACAAGTATTTTCATCTAGACCATTTTTTCTCAATTTAAATAGTAACCTTTTGTGTGGAACTGTGTCGAAAGCTTTGGCAAAATCTAAGTAAATCACATCCACTGCGACCCCCTGATCTATACTTCTACTTACTTCCTCATAGAACGTAATTAGGTTAGTCTGACATGATCTGTGTTTCATGAAACCATACTGATTTTTGCCAATTACATTATACCTCCCAATAAATTCCTGAATATTATCCCTTAGTAACCCCTCAAATACTTTCCCAGCCACAGATGTTAAGCTCACAGGTCTATAATTCCCAGGCACAAATTTTAAACCTTTCTTAAATATAGGGACGACGTCAGCTTTTCTCCAATCCTCTGGTACTATTCCTGAAAGAAAAGAATCTTGAAAGATTAAGAACAGAGGTTTACATATTTCAACACATAGCTCTTTCAGTACTCGCGGGTGAATTCCATCTGGCCCTGGGGCTTTATTCACATTGTTTAATTTCTGCAAAACCTTGTCCTGAGTCAATCACTTTGTATTAGTAAGTTTTTATTAATGAATTTCATGTCTCCTGTTATAGGTTTCTCTTTGATAAATACTGAAGAAAAATAATCATTTAAAATTTCTGCTTTATCCTGATCTTCAGTTAACAATAACCCTGACTCAGATTTTAGTGAACCTACATTTTCACTCTTGTTTTTTTTAGAATTTATGTACCTAAAGAATCTTTTAGGGTTGGTCTTGCTCTCTTGGGCTAAAGTAGAAAATGAAAAAGATAGCCAATCTAATCGCATTTTTACATGCTTTATTGGCTGCCCTATATGCTTTATAGGATGCCTCAGATTTATCACATTTCAAAGCTTTAAATTCCTTCATTTCCTTAGTTACCTTCTGTGGCGGAATGAGTGTTGTCCGCCTGCGGGTGTGCTCCAATCTGCTCCCCCCACTGCGCTTACCGCCGGCCCGACTACCGAGTGACACGGCACTCGGCGTCTCGTGCGACCTGGAGTGACCCTGGGGGAGGGGTTGGCGGGCTGTGGAAGGGGACCCCTGAGTGAGACCAGCCCGACCACCAAGTGACACGGCACTCGGCGTCTCGAGCAGCTGGCCTACTGACCTTGTTGGAGAATGGATCGGTTGCGGAACGGCCGTTCGGATGAAGGAATCGGATTTCCTTCGGGTGGGGTTCGGAACTCCTTCGATTATTAATCGGATCTCCGTCGATCGTATGTAGCGCTCGATGTACCGAAGCGCGGTAGACGCGCCGCGGTTTCGGATCGGCAAACGGGATCGAAGAGTAGCCGTTCGTTCGATCTGGTCGAAGCACGTCCGATGCACCCCTGTTCTGATCCGGGATGCAGACACAGGGTGGTCGGATCGTACCTCGATCGGGGATAACGTACCCTGAAGACCGCGTGGGATCTCAGCGGTATGGACGTCAATAAAGGACACCAGACGGAGCTGTATGTACTAGATGAACTGCCTTTATTTTTACACTTCACATATATTTTTTAAAATTCAAAGTTTTTATTATTTTTGGAGGAAAGAACAGAAAAGTATAACAGTTGGGTACAGAAAGAAAAAACAGGGCAGTCAATACCTTTCTGGTTACATATAAGGGGAACAAAACATACAGTAACTTACAAACAAACACAGGCCACCAGCCCGTAACTGGAGAGTAATACCTTAGAAAATGACATGAATCACAATCCTAACGTCCCAACATTATTAGGTGTTGCGTTAGCCAACGTATATCACGTTCCAACCTGGCCCGGCACCCCTGAGTCTGCGGTGCATTCCGCAGCCAACATAGAATCCCAAAGGGACCAGTGGTCATTTTCCGGCTGTGGGAAATCGTAAATATGTCTAGCCATCAGCTCATATTCCCTTATATTATTCACCATATCCCGTACCTCACGGACAGTAGGAACCCGCTGTTGCTTCCATCTCCGAGCTATCAACAACATAGTGCTAGAGGTTATCGCACAAAACAATTTCCTTTGCCACTTGCCCAACCTAACCATTGATATACCCAATAAAAAATCCGCAGGAGCAAATGGTAACCCCAGTCCTATTGCTTTTTCCACCAGGCCCGCCACTCCTCGCCATAATGGCTCTACTACCACACAATCCCACCAAACATGAATCATGGTTCCTTTTAGCCTCTCGCAGGGCCAACATATTGGTGAGACTGTTTTATTCATATGACATTCCCTTGCTGGTACTAGGTACCAACGGTATAATACTTTACGTCTCACTTCCATCAAAGAAGCACACCGGTACGCTCCCCTGTCCAATTCAAACGCCCACTCCCAAGCTTGAGATGGTATCCTAATACCCAACTCCCCCTCCCAAGCCTTTTGGAATGACCATGTGTGATCCGGTGATGGAACATTTAGCGCTGCATAGCATATAGAAAGGAGTTTTGCCTTTGTGCTTGGTTTAACCACAAAACTCGCAAATGGTGACAATGGGGCCTGAGGTAAGGTAGGTGGGAAACTCATGCCTGGCCGACGTATGACCGAAGCTATTTGGTAGTAAGAAAGCCGCCATGCCTCCGTTAACCTAGAACGCTGCTGTAGCATTTCGAAGGTCAGCATTTTCCCTCCCGATATCAATTGGTGGAGATGGCCAATCCCCCTAGAGGTCCACCTAGCACAGTCAAAGTCTGCAATCCAATGTGTCAATACCTCCAGAGGGGTTGCCAGCGAGAGAGAGGTAGTATTTAATAAGAGGGTACGACTCATATCCCAGACGTGCAAATACCATCTAGTTAGCGGCAATATATCTGGTAGAGGGGGCCTCTGGCGGCGTGTGAGCCAAATGACAGTTGTTATTAGGTATTGTTTCGCAAAAGACTGTTCTATGGCTGTCCACTGTGGAGGGCGCGGGGAGTGGAAATATTCTGCTAAAGACGCCAGCACCGCAGCTCTGTGGTATAGATGTATATTAGGCATAGCCAGCCCGCCTCTCCGTATGGGGAGGTTGAGCAACCTAGTGGGAACCCTAGGTCGTTTTCCGTTCCACACATAATGGTTCAAAAGAGATTGTACCTCGTCTAAGTAAGATTTAGGTAAACGGATCGGAATGGTTCGAAAATAATATAGTAGCTTGGGCAGAAGTGACATTTTAATAGCAGCCATCCTACCCATCCACGATAAGGACGTCCTTTTCCATTTAAACAAAAGCTGTTTTATATGAGATAAGAAGGGTTTGTAGTTTAGGTCGAATAATTGGTCAGGAGATTTAGAAATTTTTACCCCTAGGTACTGCAGATAATCCTCCCGCCATTCAAACTGAAAATGCTGTCTTAATGATTCCTAACATTACCAGGGACATTGATAGTTAACGCCTGCGACTTAGGTAAATTAATTTTATGGAAAGATACCGCACTATATTCCGTCAGAAGTTCACTAAGTCGAGGTAAGGAATCTGTAGGGTCAGCAAGAGTCAGTAAAATGTCATCTGCGAAGAGCCCTATCTTGTACACCGTTGGACCCACCATAATCCCCGCCACCCTATCGTCCTGTCGTATTCGCTGCGCCAATGGTTCGATCACTAGAGCGTACAACAATGGGGACAGGGGGCACCCCTGTCTAGTCCCATTTCTAATGCCAAACTGAGTCGATAAAAAACCTGCCGTCAATACCGACGCCGTCGGGGAAGCATATAACGCGAAAATACTCTGCAGCACCGAGACCGGAAAACCAAACTTCAGCAACACTTTACGCAAAAACATCCAATCCACTCTATCGAACGCTTTTTCAGCGTCTAGCGCCAACAGCACGCTCGGGAGGCGGTGTGTCTGAATTACTTGTATTAAATCTATCAGTTTTTTAGTGTTGTGCGGCCCCTGTCTCCCCCTTATAAACCCCACCTGGTCTGAGCAAATCAGCTTAGGCAAGAGTTCCGCCACCCTATTCACTAAAATTTTGGCATAGATTTTTACATCAACATTCAATAAAGATATCGACCTAAAGTTTGGACACAGAGTAGGGGATTTACCGGGTTTAGGGAGAGGGACAATAGTAGTACATAACATTTCCTCAGGAAATCTACCTGCCTCCGCGGCAGAGGTACTTCACATATATTTATCAACAATCACATAGAGTCAGAACAATGGAAATCCCTGCCCGCCCCCACAAGTCTCATTGGCCCTCGCTGGAAGGAGGCACCCGGGTCCCGATTCGTATTGGCGGTTACGAATCGGGGTGTTGCCGATTCGCAACCGGATGGTCCGAATCGGCCATTTTACGATCCGATCGATTCGACCGGATCCACGAGGCGCTGGGAAAATGGCGGCGAGCAAGGCACACAATGGAATTTACACACATTTCACAATACACACAGGGACACTTTTATTACACCACACAATGAAACCACATCTAAATAAAATAACACACGGAATTCCGCTGGTGCAACGGCACCTAAGAGTCTGGAGGGATCGAAACGTCCCAAAGGACCGCCCCTGGCTGAGGGTGCTGGGCCATTCCGTGACACTCCTCCCCCTTCCCACAGTCCGTCGCACCCGGTTGGACCCCAACGGGTCGTACCGGGGAAGTCGGTGCTCCCAAATCCCCCGGTTCCCGGGCCGACTGCCGCGATAACCCATGAGCATTACCCGGGCCGGTATTGAATGGTGAAGTTAAGGGGCAGGGATTTCTTCGTCAGGTCGGTCAGGGGCTTGGCCAGGTCACTGTAATGGGGCACAAACTTCCTGTAGTACCCCGCGGTGCCCAGGAAGGCGAGGACCTGGGTCTTGGTCACAGGGGTGGGCCAGTCTAGGATGGCTTCTACCTTGGCGGGCTCTGGTCGTTGTATCCTGCAACCCACCCGGTGGCCCAGGTACTGCACTTCGGCCATCCCCACCTTGCATTTCTCGGGCTTAAGGGTCAGGTTGGCGTCCCTAATCCGGCCCAAGACTGTCCCTACGTGGTCAAGGTGTTCCTCCCAGGTCTGGCTATAGATGGCTATGTCATCCAGGTATGCGCAAGCGAACCCCTGGAGGCCATCGAGGAGGCGATAGATTAACCGCTGGAAGGTAGCAGGGGCGTTCTTCATCCCGAACGGCATGACCCGAAATTGGTACAAACCGAACGGGGTGATGAAAGCCGACTTCGGGGTCGCCTCCTCGGCAAGGGGAATCTGCCAGTACCCCTTGCACAGATCGACCGTGGTCAGAAAATGACCCAGGGCGATCTGATCTAGCAGCTCGTCGACTCGGGGCATGGGATAAGCGTTTGTAATGGTACAGTCGTTTAACCGCCGATAGTCGACGCAGAACCTGGTGGTACTGTCTTTCTTGGGAACCAAGACCACGGGCAACGCCCATGGACTGGCCGACGGTTCAATGGCCCCCAGCTCCAGCATCTCCCGGATCTCGGCCCGCATGGGTTCGCGGACCGCTTCCGGGAGTCGGTATGCGGGCTGCCGGAGGGGTCTCTGACCGGGGGTGTCCACTTGATGAATGGCCTGATCAGTGTATCCCGGGAGGGCCGAGAAAATCCCCCGGTGGTCGTAGAGCAACTGCCGCGCCTGCGCCTGCTTTTCGGGCCCTAACTCCTCCCCCAGCTGCACCTGATCTACCCCGGAAGGCTGCTTGGCTATCCCGGGAAGTTCTACTAAAGGGAATGGTTCAGTCTCCTCGGTAGCCGGCGCGCATATGGCGTCCACCGTTTCCGGGCGTTCATGGTAGGCCTTCAGCATGTTAACGTGGAACGTCCGCTGGATTCTGGTGTCTGCGCAGCTGACAACCACATAGGTGGTATCCCCCAGTTGGGTTACCACCCTGTAGGGGCCTTGCCAGGCCGCCTGCAGCTTGTTCTGCCGCTGTGGCTTCAACACCAGAACCTTCTGCCCCACGAGGAACGAGCGACTGCAAGCAGCGCGGTCGTACCACGTCTTCTGCTGAGCCTGGGCCGTTTCCATGTTCCCTTGTACGAACCCCGCGAGTTCTGCCAAGCGCTCCCGGAGCTTCAAAACATAACTCAGTACAGGAACCCCATCTTCCTCCTGTTCCCCCTCCCACTGAGCCCTAACCAAATCTAGGGGCCCCCTCACCTGGCGCCCATACAACAGCTCAAAGGGAGAATACCCAGTGGATTCCTGAGGAACCTCCCGGTAGGCGAACAGTAAGTGGGGTAGATACTTCTCCCAATCCTTCCCTTCATGCGCGAAGGCCCGGATGAGCCGTTTCAGGGTCCCATTAAACCGCTCGCACAGCCCGTTTGTCTGGGGGTGATATGGGGCGCTGTGAAGCGCCTTAACACCACAGAGACGCCAGAGCTGCTGGGTGAGCTCAGCGGTGAACTGGGTACCCTGATCGGACAGGATTTCCCGGGGAAACCCCACCCTCGTGAACACCCATAGGAGAGCGTCCGCTATGGTGTCTGCCTGGATGTTGGCCAAGGCCACAGCCTCGGGGTACCGGGTGGCATAGTCCACTACGGTGAGTATGTACCTCTTACCGGTGGCACTGGGGCGTGGCAAAGGCCCGATGATGTCGACCGCCACCCGGCTAAAGGGCTCCTGAATGATGGGCATGGGGTGCAGTGACGCTTTCGGGTGGTCCCCAGTCTTCCCGGTCTTTTGGCAGACCGGACAGGTGCGGCAGTACTCGCGGGTGTCTTCACTGAGGAAGAATGCACGCGCCAACCGGTGTCAAGTCTTCTTCTGCCCCAGGTGACCAGCAAGGGGAATATCGTGGGCCAGGCGCAGGAGTTCCTGTCTAGGGCCCTGGGGTACTACCATCTGTTTATGCGGAACCTGCTGCTTCTTGGACCCCTCCCTCGCGGTGTACCTGTAGAGAAGCCCATCCTCCCACTCTATGCTATCGGTCCTCTTGCCGACCAGGCCCTGGCCGGCCCGATCCCGGTAGCACTGTAGCGTGGGATCGGTCTGGGTTTGGTGTCGGAGCGTCTCCGGGGAGCTCCACGGGGAAGGGGGGGGGGTCGGGTGGGAAGGGGGGAGTCGGGATTCGTCTGGGTTTGGGAGGTCGGGGAGGTTTTGGTTGGGATCTCACCTGGGTCCCGGTCGGGGTGCCCCTGCTGTGGCGTTGGCTCTGTTGCCGGGTGGTCACTGGAGCGGCCGCATCTGTGGAATAAGCGGAGACCAGCCATCCCAGATCGTTGCCGAGAAGAACTTCGGCCGGCAATTGGTCTAACAACCCCACCCTCACCACTTTCTCACCGGACCCCCAGTCTAGGTGGACACGTGCCGTCCCGAGCCGAAGAACCTTCCCTCCGGCCACCCGCACCGCAACGGTACTGTGCAATCGATCGTTCCGCTGAATCAAATGGGGTCGTACCAGGGTGATGGTAGCCCCGGAGTCCCAGAGCCCCTCAGCGGCTCGCCCGTTTATCCACACCGCCTGACGATGATGATGGCGGTTGTCGGCCGAGGCGGCTTGCACCGGGTCTGCCTCTTGTAGCCGTTCCCATTCTTCCGGGGAATCCGGCCACGGGGCTTCGGCATCGTAGCAATGAGCTGACGGCGAGGGTCTGGCGGGGGGTCGTGACATGGCCGGTCGGTTGGGGCAGTTCTGTCGGTAGTGCCCCTCTTGGTCGCATCCGTAGCAACGGACGTTGGCCAAGGTGTTGGACCGACTTGTGGGTCGTGCTGCAGGCGACCGAACTGCCGGTGCTGGAGGTGGAGGGGCGGGTAGAGCGGGACGGAAGGGCAGGGATCGCTCACCCCCGGTAACCTTCCGGGTGTCAGCGTAGTCATCCGCCCAGACAGCTGCTTGCTGCACCGTTTGAGGCTTCTTGTCCCGCACCCACTCACGGATGGCTGAGGGGGTGTGCTCAAAGAACTGCTCGAGCAGCAGCAGCTGGGTGATGTCGTCCACCGTCTCCGCTTTACTGCCCAGGAACCAGGTACGCAGGTCCCGCTGCAACCGGTGAGCCCACTCGACGTGAGTAGCGCCATTGGGCCGGCGGGAGTTTCTGAATTTCGCCCGGCTGGCTTCCGGAGTGACAGCAAACCGGCTCAATAACGCTTGCTTAACATGGGCGTAGTTGGTGGCCTCCTCGTCCGGTATGGTGCGGTAGGCCTCAGCTGCCCGACCGGTCAGTTTGCACGCCAGGATCCTAACCCAGTCAGCGCGGTGTACCTCGTGCACTTGGCACAGGCGTTCAAAGTCCTGGAGGTAACTCTCAATCTCGTCCTCCGTCTCCCGGAAGTCCTTGAACGCCTGGAAAGGCACTTTACGGCCGGTGGAACGGTCTGGATGAGACCTGATGTCCCGTTGGCTCCGCACCTCAGCCAGCCGTAGCTCATGGTCGCGCTCCTTTTTCCGCTCCTTGTCCCGCTCCTCTTCCTGACGGATCTCTCGGATCACGTTCTGCATGGCAGCCTCCGATGGGGCCGCTCCGTAGAGGGCGGCCCGCTGCCGCACCTTTTGGTCGAAAGCGCTTTTGTCGGACTCGGCGGGGACAGGTACGGGTGCGATGACAGGGAGTACCGCTGTCGGTGCCGCCCCTTGGTCTAGCCTCTGCAGTTCTTCAATCAAAGCATCCTGGCTCTTGGAGCCCGGGGTGCCTCCCCGATTCTCCAACATGCCACGCAGGACGTCCCGCTTGTAGGCGCTGTACTCGGCCATGGTAAGGGTCTCCTTGGGGTTTGCAGAGAGCTATCCCACCGCTGCCACCAGTGTGGCGGAATGAGTGTTGTCCGCCTGCGGGTGTGCTCCAAACTGCTCCCCCCACTGCGCTTACCGCCGGCCCGACTACCGAGTGACACGGCACTCGGCGTCTCGAGCGACCTGGAGTGACCCTGGGGAGGGGTTGGCGGGCTGTGGAAGGGGACCCCTGAGTGAGACCAGCCCGACCACCAAGTGACACGGCACTCGGCGTCTCGAGCAGCTGGCCTACTGACCTTGTTGGAGAATGGATCGGTTGCGGAACGGCCGTTCGGATGAAGGAATCGGATTTCCTTTGGGTGGGGTTCGGAACTCCTGCGATTATTAAATCGGATCTCCGTTGATCGCATGTAGCGCTTGATGTACCGAAGCGCGGTAGACGCGCCGCGGTTTCGGATCGGCAAACGGGATCGAAGAGTAGCCGTTCGTTCGATCTGGTCGAAGCACGTCCGATGCACCCCTGTTCTGATCCAGGATGCAGACACAGGGTGGTCGGATCGTACCTCGATCGGGGATAACGTACCCTGAAGACCGCGCGGGATCTCAGCGGTATGGACGTCAATAAAGGACACCAGACGGAGCTGTATGTACTAGATGAACTGCCTTTATTTTTACACTTCACATATATTTATCAACAATCACATAGAGTCAGAACAATGGAAATCCCTGCCCGCCCCCACAAGTCTCATTGGCCCTCGCTGGAAGGAGGCACCCGGGTCCTGATTCGTATTGGCGGTTACGAATCGGGGTGTTGCCGATTCGCAACCGGATGGTCCGAATCGGCCATTTTACGATTCGACCGGATGGTCCGAATCGGCCATTTTCCGATCCGATCGATTCGACCGGATCCATGAGGCGCTGGGAAAATGGCGGCGAGCAAGGCACACAATGGAATTTACACACATTTCACAATACACACGGGGACACTTTTATTACACCACACAATGAAACCACATCTAAATAAAATAACACACGGAATTCCGCTGGTGCAACGGCACCTAAGAGTCTGGAGGGATCGAAACGTCCCAAAGGACCGCCCCTGGCTGAGGGTGCTGGGCCATTCCGTGACACCTTCCTACTAAGCCACATTGGTTTCAGTCTGTTTCTTTTATATTTATTAACCAGTGGAATATATTGTGACGTGTACTTCTAGTCTTAGTGTTTTTCCCGTGAAAGAGTTTCTGCCAGTCAATGACATTGAGAGCTTCCTTTATTTTAATAAAGTTGGCCTTTTTAAAATTATATGTTTTAGCTGCCCCTTATGAATGTGTTTTTTTGAGTTTATTTCAAAAGTCACCGTATTATGGTCACTATTTCCCAACTGTTCCTTTACATTAATATTTGAGAAAAGATCCACATTATTTGTTATAACCAGGTCCAGACAGTTATCCTCTCTAGTTGGTGTTTCTACCAGTTGTGACATGAAGGTATCATTTAAAATGTTCAGAAACCGGATTCCCTTTACTGAATTACTAGTCCCACTATCCCAATTAATGTCCGGGTAATTAAAATCTCCAATAATTAAAGTGCTACCATGATCTGCAGCCTTCCTAATTTGCTCTAACAGTTGTTCTTCCTCATCATCTATATTAGGTGGTTTATAGCATATGCCAACCAATAGTTGACTTCCCTGTTTATTATCCAAACAAAATATTTACCCATAAGGATTCCACATTTCCCTCATCGCTTTCCAGTTGTGTAATATTAGACTTTAAATCCTGATTTACATATAAACACACTCCACCCCCTTTCTTAGGTTTCCTATCCCTTCTAAACAATGTATAACCGTTTAAGTTTACAGCCCAGTCATGCGTTTCGTCTCACCAGGTTTCTGTTATTCCTATTATGTCGTATTACCTCTAGTTCCCCCATCTTGTTATTGAGACTCCTTGCATTAGCAAGCATACATTTAATGTTGTCTCTACCCACACATGCTGAATGCGACTTTACATTACATGCCTCCACTGTTCTGACATTAGTCTGAGCTGAAACCCTTTCGCTATCTGCTCTGTCTCCATTTTGTGAGCTACTGTAACATAATGACTTTATTTCCTCCATATTTATTTTTCTGTTAATCTGTATATTTGGTCTTGTGTTAATTTCTTGCATTTTACTATTTTGTATTTCTGTAACCAATCAATGTTCTCGAACCCAGGACATACTTGAAAACGAGAGAAATCTCAATGTATCCTTCCTGGTAAAATCCTTTTATAAATAAAAAATACTGTTGTTTTATAATGGGATTGTTTTATAATGGGAGAGGTTTAAGAGGATAGCATAGAACTTGGTGTTTAAGAATTGATTCGTGCATATGTGTGGTGCGGTCTATAAACCCTCAGCTGTTTGTCCATTAGATTATTGCGTGTCGCAGTATTGCTACTAATCACTATCGATAATTACTTTTAAAATTGTATCTTGCTGATCAGTTAATAACATGATTTTATGAAACTTGACGGTGTGAATAAATTTTGATTTGAATTGTTTTACCGTTATGCAGTCTCATATCATCTTTAATGATTTTATTGGGTCTAAAAATATCTAGAACTTGGGATAACTCGCTTGTGACGGGATGGCCGCCACTATGCCTTAGCGCAGTACAACAGTTCAAGTGTTTATTTGTGCGTTATAAAAATAAGGGTCAACGAACTTTTATTAAGTACCCCAATGTGATTTTCCCTGTTCCCTGCTCGTTCAGAGCCCCAGAAAGTTCAGTCTATAAGTGCCCTGAGCCGCCGCTAATTATGCCTGCCCAGCCACCCAACCTTGTCCCGGAGCGGGTACCACATAGAAGAGTGCTTCTTGGTCAGTGTGCCCCCCTAAAATAGGTTCTATTGGGGGGGGGTGAATTGCGGGTTGGAGCGCCCACGGGAACCGAGAACCGACCAGCGACCTGGAGCGTGGCTGAAAATGGTGACTCTTGCTTGGGTACAGCCGCCGAGCTTCCACCCTCCAACGCTCGGGTCCCCATGGTCCGATCAGGGCGCTTTTTGGAGTGAAACAGCCCAGGGGCCCGAGTTACATGGCTGTACTCAAAGCGTGCCGCCGCTCCAAGAGGATCACCCCCAAAACCAACGTAACCCCAAAGTCGGGCTTAAAGCCGCAGGGGGGCTACGAGACAAGGGAAGCGCTCGCACCACAGGAGCGGCTCCGGGAGGGGGCCAGACGAGCTGGCGCCGAGCCCCAAGATAAAGGCTGCGCACAGCAAGGGGGGCCCCAGGTTAACAAAGGAAAATTGGGCAATGGCAGAAATCACCCCGGGAGGGCTGAGGGCGGGCCAGGGGAGAACAATGCATTTTTTCCCCATAAATACGCCTGTTCCCCATGCAAAATAAATCACTCGTTTGAACCTTTACTCCTGCCTCGGCTAGTAATTGGGGATAACAGGGCTTTGGGAACCGGGATGCTTCAAGGACCTCTCTACAGCGCTGCAACCTCGGGGTATCCTACGAGGACCAGCGGCACCTCGCTACCACACTACCGACCTCCAGTTGTACTCGGTGCTGACGGCGGATCTACTCACCCCGAGTAGCGGGATCCGTCACAGCGCTATACATTTGTTACGACGTATATTCATTGATTGGTTATTAATCCTTATTTTTAAGGGTAAATAACCAAATTATACCATTGGTATTGGAGGCACTGTCATTAAGGAAAGATTTACTATAATATATATATATATAAAATATATATATATATATATAAGAAAATACACATCATAATAAATAACCCTGACAGCGCTATATAAAATAATAAGCCAATGCATTCTTCTAAGGGTTATTCACCAAACTCCAAATTTGCCACCGAATTTCACAGCAATGTGACTATTAACAAAGCTGTCAATTTGCCAATTACAGGTGAAGTGACAGCGAAACACAGTGCAATTCGCCACAATGCGACAGAGAAATTGTCCCAAAGAAGACTATAGTGTCTACTAGTCACAGAATGCCGAATTGCACCGAAATGCTGATTTTTGGTGTTTCGATTTGACAGGTTTAAACAGAATGCAATGTAATAAAAAGGGAATCTTTTAAAACTATTTTAAAAGATTTTTTAAAAGACTTTTGTATTTTTATTTTTTGAAAAAAAACACCTTTATTATTTTGTAACAGACATATAATTTTAAAGGATCTTTTTTATTATTATTTAGAAATATTTTTATTGATTTAACCCCCTACCAGGAAAATAGGAGATTTTTTATTTTTTTATTTTCCTTCTCAGTTCAGGAATTCGCCGTTATCATATGTTGGCAAAATCCTCCAAATCTAGGTAGGTAGTGCAGTAGGGGCGGGACGAGAGGTGCAGTGGGGGCGAAGTGCAGTGTCTGGGTGGTGCAGTGTGGGCAGGAGGAGAGGTGCAGTGTCTGGGCGCTGCACTACCTCCGTCTCATTTGTTGTGGCATCAGCAAGTGTGGAGGCAATGGCACAATGTGTTACTACGCATTGTTCCATTGACAACCAAAGGTCAAGTGACGTGTAATTGGAGAGGCCAGTGTGACGGAACCTACCGTCGCTTGGGCATCTGGAGGGGGCCGTGGGCTAGCCACCTGCACAGCGACTATGGCCCGTGAATGAGACCATTGGGGGAACAGGTGGACCTTTTAAATATATTTGGTTTGAATCTGTTTTAAACAATCCTCCAACAAACTAAAGATTACTGATGTCTGTGTGTTATTCCCTTAGCTATTATAGAGTCTCTCGTTGTGTATATTGCGTACATTCCCTCAATTATCTAACCTCTCTCTGTATAGAGTGACCTCTGTATTAGCACCTCTCTAAGAAATTCCTTTGGTTTACCCGTTCTTTCTCCCTCCCCCTTCTCCTAGGAAATGCCATTGTTGGAAGGTGGGGAAATTGGTGCTTATGCCTTATTGCTGCTCCGTGACATCCACAGGTGTTTTCAATACCTGATTGAAGAACAGAGGTTCATTCAAGTGTTTTAAGAGTGGTAGTCTTTAAGGGGTTGAATAATTGTGTCAATGAAGAATTCACAAAAGAAACATTTACTACTGTATTACAAAACCAATTGATGTCATTTTAGTTGCATATGGTTCTTTAAAAAGTCCTTGTAGGATTTCATTCTGAATACAATTACAAATGTACACTAAATTCCCTAAAACCCTTTACAGCATTGGGGGTTGAATAATTTTGAACACAACTGTATATATATTATATAAAAATTAACAAAAAAAAATGATGAATTTTGCATTTTTATAATGGCAGCAGCATTATGTGCTTTTACATATTAAGCAAACATTGCCGCTGCACTAACTCACCTTCTCATTTCCCACGCTGGGACCAAAAGGTGAAGGCGCAATGCGTTAGTGCGTCACACCACTACAAGGAGTGCGGGGGGGGGAGGGAGTACTTTGGAACCCTGTATCTCTATTCTTTACACCCCATAAAGTAAAGTTGGGTGTCATTGGACAGGACAGAGTCTGGCCTTTCCAATAATACCAAACATGGCCATGTAAAAGAAAAAAAATTACACACTTTTTTGGGGGTATGTAGAAAATTTGCATGTGGGGCCCAAGAAAAGATTTGCCCAGGGTCCCAGTCAATATTAAAAGGCGGCCCTTTTTGTCCTAGGTATCAGGGTGGTAACGCTAATGTCCCACCGCTGCCGGACAGCTTGGGGGCCAGAGACTGTTCTACGGACTCTATACAAAACAGTTATGAGGGCTGCCTATGGTGAAAAGAAGCCAGCACTCACCGCTCTTGGCCAAAACTCCCGTCCGTCCACCTGATCCTCCAGGTAGTCCCGGATGGTGTTGGTTTTCTGCATGAGGAGGCCCATGGAGTTTAACAGCTTAGTGTCCTGCTCGATGAGGGCGTCTTTCTGTTCAAAAGCAGCACACACGCAATAATAGCCCATATCCACCAGGCCAAAGGAATAGTGACCGTACTGAAAAAGCAGAAGAAAGGAATGAAGAAATCCACGTGAAAATAAAACAAAAAACAAATGAAAAAAATAATAATATCTTGTGGAACAGAAGGGGACTTTAAAAAGGACGGTCTACCCATCCTGATCTTTGTATTGTTTTAAAGTGGTCAGGATGCAAGGAGTGCCCCACCCCCGATCTGGAGTTATTGCTGGGTTAAGTGGAGGAGTTTACTCCACTCTACCCAATGTCAAACAGCCATGATTTTGTATTTCCTGGCTGCCAGTCACGTCAGCGTCCATCCCATATTGGTCAACCAAAATGGAGGTTTTTCTCCAGAGTGTACCTGGACGTTTCACGTTTGTGACAGTCAGGGCTGGCCTGTCCATGAGGCCCATGGCTCCAGGCAGCCCTTTTTCCATGGCATGCACCAGCCGCAGGGACCTCGGCTACCCCATTCAGATACACTCATACATGCCCTAGGTTTTGGGGGTGGGCAGCATTTCATCCTTGGACCCGTGCAGCACAGCATCCTCGGCCGGCCCTGGTTACATAGTGTCGGTGTGGTCTGTATGTGTGCCGCACAGGGTGTCTTTACAGATATGTCTGTGCGATACGTGGATTGACTTTCTGTGAACAAGGTATGAAGTGAATTGAAAGTGTCCACTGATAGTGTATTTATTTGTGCATCAGAGAGACTCCTTTAAAGACTGTAAAAGCCATGTGAGGGTTGAAACGTTGGCCGGTCCCTTTGCGTGGTTAGACAGCATCGTGAAGGTTAGGGTGAGGAATTTATCTTCCAGGGTATGGGACGTCAGTAAAGGGATTATGAAGGGGGGGGGAAATATTGCAGCGCACTGGCCAAGATATGGTAGCATAGGTTTGCCATCAGAAACATGCGTCAAATATAGAGAATGTAAAAAAGTTGCATCTGTGAAATAGTCTCCAATATAGTCCATGGGTGACCCAGAGAAATGGAGAATTACTTTCCATATAGGTAGGTTACTATTCGTGTTTCTTAATGGGTTAAGTTAACCTGAATGTTAAATCCAACCCTTAATATTCTTTTTAATTTTTAGGCAACAGATTCTGCCCCTTCTTTTGACATAGACAGCCCGGAAGCTGAGTGTGCATGTCACATCTTTCCCAGCGCTCGGGTCGAGCTGTTACCAGGTGCTGTGTAATAAACGGCTATCTAGGTAGTGACAGGCCCAGTCAGGCAGCTGGTCAAACCGGCCCACTGAAACATCGGACTCTCCCGGTAGTCCCAATGGCCAGTACAAGCTTGGGCCTGCACCCTACAAATATAGCTCCAGGCCCATGCAACAAGTCCAAAGTGACTTACGTCACATACCCTAATGCTAATTTCTAACCCTAGCCATTAAGAATGATGCCCCATCTGAAGTCCTTTTTTTATTTTTTTTATTTTAAAAAGCAAAAATTTGGTACCATGAAACTTTTTTTATGCGTTTTTAAATCGGTTCTTACGGAGATCAATACCCAGGATGGCTATTGCCATCAGTATTCTGAAGACGTACCGATTCTGGCCCAAACCTCCATAGATAATAGTTGGAGCTCATTGTAGGATGAAGAAAAAATGTTAAACAGCTTTATCATGGGACAACACACGCAGAGGATGGACAGCCTAACAAAGGTAAGAGATGTCCTGGTGTTACCGTACAGAGTAGCCACATCCCTTCCACACATGTGCCCTGCTGTAAAACAAAATTAAGGAATTCCCCTCCCCAGCACGACAGGGAAGACAGAATTTGCTTCCACCATGTCCTAATGAGGTGGCAGAGATCCGGTTTAATCCAGCTTTTGGGCGGGTTAGAAGAGCATTGAGAAACATTTTAGACAGGAAAGAGGACAACAGATTATAAATCAGGAAAAAAAGCACAACAAATACAACACAACACTTTACAATGAATAAATAAGGGAATAACACCACACAAACATCAGGAGATAGAGGACAGAGAAATCAGACTCCCTGTACCTACAAGGTGCACAGGGTGACTTTGACATAGGGCTAGAGCACAATAAAAAAATATCACGCCCACAAAAACCTGAAGTCGCACACCTCCAAAAGTAATTACAGGTCCAGGCGCCCAGAACTCTAAGTGACTATCGTCACAACTGCATCTTTACCATAGGATACTAGTAGATTAGGTGGGAGGAGACATCTGAATGGATTGGAAGGGCAGAGTCTGGAAAGAGCAAGTAAATTGTTGCAGTAGCCAAGATGGGAGAGAAGGGACTGAACCAGTAGGGTTATGTGCCCCCTCCCAATTCTCTGCGGTACACTAGGATTATGCCTGATCACACTAAGGGCAATATAGCCCATCTTTATCCTTTCTCAGCCTAGTATCGGACATAAATAATAATTTCTAAATATATATATTATATATATATAGAATTATTCAAATATACCACTTAGTTAATAAGCCCTGGTCTTAAATAAATGTAACTGCAGAAAGTCTCAGGAATGTGGATGATATGATTTAGAAAGTCCCCCCTCCCCTTTTTCTGACCATACTATGACACGTGATTCTGGGCATAAAGGATGTTTTTGTCTCCCTAAAAGTTAAATGTAAACTATATATGGTTAATTGCAACTATATAAATGATCCCTGACGTGGAGAATGTATCCGCACTTTTTTTTTTTTTAACTCTGACGTGATCGGTTTCATGATTGGCTATTGTACCACACCCTTGTGTTTTTATATATGAGAATAATAAGTAAAAAGAGAGCTGAGAGCCGTTTTACTCTGCACATTGTGTGGGTGTCTTATTGCTTTCCCGTTAGATAACGTTGTGCTGCGCTGCCCTTGCAACACCTTACATGAGGAATACAGAAATCCTTTGGGTTGCATGTTTTGGTAAGTATGAATATAATTTTTAAACAGAGGTTACTAGTTACTGTGACTTAAAACAAAGTATATACTATGCGGAGAGGAATCTATGAGACCAGCTTACGTCGTCCCATTCCTGCAGAGTCTTCACCTTCTGTTCCAAGAACCTCGCCAAACCTGCTCCCGACCTGCGGCAAGTATCAGCAATGATCTCTTGGTAGACAGACGCCAGGTTTCTAAACTCCGCCGAGATCTGAAAGAGACAGACAATAATCCCACTGTGGACATGACACACAGAAATAATTATATTGTTTTGGAGAAGTTTGTAGGGTCCCACATGGGGGTTCACCAAGCAACAAAGGAATAGCAAGTTCTATATTCAAGAGTCACCCATCAACTTGTCATTTTACCAGGACGGGGGGGGGGGGTTTGACCCAATATGTGCACATCTTCATTTTCCTGCACAGTCCAAGGATATTAGTTAAAGCAAAGATCGCTTTATTTTTTTTGGAGTTAAGTGCATAGACCTTTTTCATAGAACAGGAGTGAAAGAGGCTTTAGTACATGGCAAAGGCCATCTTGGATGAAGCTGCAGCACGCTGAATGGCTAAATACCATCCGCGGGAATACTCTGCAGACACACGTTGAGACGACACAGGTAGAGCTGTGGGGTCAGTTGCTGCTGTACAGGGATAAGATTCAGGGGGTTTATAATGAGGGTACATCCTTGTACAGTACAGATACAAGGTGTTGCTGTAATTGCCATACACAGGCATTATGCAGCACATACAGATACAAGGTGTTGCTGTAATTGCCATACACAGGCATTATGCAGCACATACAGATACAAGGTGTTGCTGTAATTGCCATACACAGGCATTATGCAGCACATACAGATATTGCATTGCTAATAATCTCATTCTGATCACTACAAATCCCCATAAGCAGCAGATCACCATTTTATCACCTGTCTGCATCATATTTACTGACACAAAGGCCATTTCTGCCTGTATGCTGATAAGGGACGCCATCTAGAGTATACAACCTATCATACCAGCGATATTTCAGTGAAGGATAAAACCTTTTTTTTTTTAAAAGTGTACAATATTATTATAATTATCTCAGAACAAACAGTCTTTATCGCAACAAATTTCTACTTTACCCTATATTTAATTATTAACTTTGCATCCTGTTTCAACTGTTGTGACAATTTATTTTTTCTTTCAATAAAAAGCAGTTGGTTGTGAAGGGGTTGATTGCACAGGAGAGTCGTACCGTCGGAAAGTCTTCAAGCAGTTGTCCGCACTTATCGTTGGTCCCGGTGAATCTCCACTCCGGGTCGTACAGGAAGGTGTGGAAGCTGCGTAACATGTGGATCCTTGTCTCCAGGGTGATGGTCATGTCATCTTCCACCGTGTCCAGAGCCCGCATGACCAGGTAGAAAATGCAGATTATCTGTCTGGGAGGGAGAGGGGGGGGGGGGGAAACGGGACATGCTCAGAATCAAACATATGGAAAGAATTCTCTAAAAACTGTTTTCTTATTTTGCAGATTGAATCCCACAAACAACACATAGGCCACTCACATGTATCTCATAAATTTGGCTCCCATCACTCCTATGGATTCTTAAGTAATTGGAGTCCTCTACTCCAAACGCCCAAGAAGCACAAAACACATGGCATATAGAATAAAAAAGTGGAAAGTGCGACAAAATGTTGCGGTCACAAAAGGCATATAAACATTTTTTTTATTTAATTAATTTTCTTAAAACGAATGGTGATAATATAATGATCTAAAAAAAAAAATAATAGATGAGGATATCTTTTTTTTTTAGATAATATAATGATCTAAAAAAAAAAAAAAAGATATCCTCATCTATTATTTTATTTTTTTAGATCATTATATTATCACCATTCGTTTTAAGAAAATAATTTTTTCTTATTTTACATGCCTTTTGTGACCTGAATACAGGAAGTGACGGGTGCCGAATTTATGAAATACATGTGAGTGGCCTATTGAATTTATTTATTATTTGGTGCTGTGGGATATCACCCTATGTGTGATTCGCCAAGGCCACTTCGGTGCTTCTAGGCGATATTCTCCAACTTTTTCATGAGTCTTCAGCGACTCCATCTTTGGTGTACTACGGTGACCATCCGCTGAATAGTAAATTCACTATAGCTACGGTGAAAAGGAATCGCCAAAGTGTTGATGAATTTCAGTGCTTTGTGAATAGCCCTTAAGCATCCCAAGCTTATATTCTGCTCTGTGTCCCAAGAAGCATCTTGTATTATGCATCCAAATGGGAACAGACTTTCCCTGCAAAGATTTGATGAACTGAGAAGGAAAATGCAACTCTCCCTGGCCATATTGCATGTAGGTATACTATATAGCTGTATAGTTATATAGGTGGGTGGGTATACAGCTGTGTAGGTGTTATATATATATATATATATATGCGGGTATACAGCTTTGTAGGTATATAGCCGTATCGATATGTAGGTGGACGGGTATACAGCTGGATCTCCAGGTCCGATAGCGCCATGTTAACCTGGTGTCACGTTTTTTCACTCCAGCCCTGTTCCCCTGCATTCAGTTATACCTAGGGATGCACCGATACTAGTATCGGTGCCGATACCGGGTCCTGCACGAGTACTTGGTACTCGTGCAGGTACCCCGATACCGGAAGCCAGCGCTGGCTTTCTGGCCAGTGTCTGAGGGGCAGGCGCGGCTGGCAGAGTGCTCTAACGGCACTCTGCCAGGCCCCATCTGGGTGAATTAGCCTGTTCGAGCGGCCGCCGGCCCGGCAAGGGTTGCAGCCCGGCCGCTCGCTTCACTGGGGAACCACCAGCCGTGATTTTGCGAGATCCCAGAGTTCCCTTCCTAGTGAAGTCTGGGATATTGCAGCCGGCGGCTCCCCAGTGAAGCGAGCGGCTAGGCTGCAACCCTTGCCGGGCCGGTGGCCGCTCAAACAGACTAATCCACCTGATGGGGCCCGTTAGAAGATGGCTGGCCGGAGTGCTCGGAGGCCTGTGGGAGTATGTATGCGTACACACACACACACACACACACCCCCCCCCCCCCCACAGACATGTACATACCCCCACACACCCCACAGACCTAGAGGTGTGTCAGGGATCAGTACCTGTACATTACATGTATGCACACATGCAGGTATGGTTAAGTGCGGCCTGTCACGACCACTACGCTCGCTGCTGCGAAAGACACCGGGTTAAGCCGCTCACTATCTGTCTAGCCTAGACCCAGATAATGACTGCGTGGACAACAATCCCCCGCGCACTTGCTTTCCTATCCATCCCTGCACACTTTCTCTTGCAACAGGTACGTAGAGCGCGATACAATGATCCCCAGGAGTGTAACGCAGTACTAGTCTTCTCCTGAATCGGATAGGGACTACGTCTCCCACAATCCCTGGGCCCACTTTCCTATTCTATTAGTTACGCTGCCACCAGTCCTCATGGACACTACGCGCATCGCAGCGAGGGACGCAGGGCTAAGCAACCCCGCTGTCTGTCTATCCTAGACCCAGACAGTGACTGCGTAGACAACAATCCATGCTTGCTTACCCAACCGTCCCCAGCGACCACAACTCAGTTTCGTAGCTACTCGAGCTTAAAACAAGCAATACTCCAGTCTCTTCAGTTAGCGTGGATCTCATGAGCCAGAAGCAGAAACTTAAATAAGTTATATTTATTTATGATAGAATCACAGTGCATTGGTTACAAAAAGATGGATATGATAAATTACACATTACACACAAACAGCAAACAAATAAAAGGGAGATAACAGCAGATCCTAGTTACTTACAATATACGCTAGACGATCAGCCATAGTGAGGTTCTATTAGGAGCTGGCAATATTCCCTCAATTCTCGATTGACCTCCAAGGAAATAGCCCCTAGCTCATGCTTGATTCAGAATATATATAGGGCTGCCTTTTTTCTAAGTCCAGCCTCCTAGCTGGCAGAGCCTTTGCCTACAATCCCCCTCTCCTGAGCATGCTCAGTACCGTTCGTCATTAATCTTAATTCCCTGGTCTACCAATCATTTCCCAAAGACCACCGCTAGTGATCAAAGGCTGTGATTGCTTCTTTGATATGCGGTTGGGGTGCTGCTCCGGCTGTGTCTTCTCCCTGCCATGAGCAATTGCCCCTCCTGCCTGCTGGGTAGAACCCAAAAGGTTGTTATCTTTAATTCACACCTGTGATGACTTCAGAGAAAATTGTCACGGACCTGTTTAATTGCTTCCTTCCAGCAGGCTGGAAACGCAGACATTGATTTCTTAGACCAGTTGCGCAAAATGGCCTGGTATCTATAGATAGCCATAGATCTAAATATGCCTATATAATACATATCGCGGTAGATATACAGGTCTAATCTGTCACATCTCCCATCTCTAATCTGCTACACGGCCCTCAGTCCTGTCCAGCACTGAAGGGTTAACAGTGAAAACACAAACACACACCACACCCCCTTGTCTGTCAATAGAAGAGCCACTCCTATGCAACTTGACTTTGCATTAGAAGTCATACTTTGTAGTGAGCTGACCTACTCTGTGATCCTGAAGCAAGGACGGTATATGATAGTATGAAAACAAGTAACATCTATGAGAACAAAGTAACCAGTTTTCCTAAAGAGCAACAATAAAAGCAAGAAACCATCAACATAAAAACATAGAAATATATATATATTTCTATATCAAATTTGCCCCTTAGCACTACTAGCAAAAGGAAGTAACTGCATTATTTGTGCCTGTAGGATATGGATACATCAATATTTAAGCTCTGATCTATCATTTTCTGTTTCCTCTCCTCCATTTGTCATTTTTCTCTTTGACTCCTAAAGACGTAAGGTTTGCACGGATTGAAACAAGCGTTTCTCCCCTTTTACGGGTTAGTTTGTTTCTTGATTTGGTTTGAATATTAGTAAACAGAGCAGATTCTTTCACAGCAGCAGCAGTAGAAGATGCAGAATCTGCAGGAAGCGAGATGCAGGAGGTGTCAGAGGTCGTGTTGTGCAGAGACCTTGCCACTGTGCTGCAGGAGGGATATGATTTGCAGAATCCCAGACTGTACTGGAGAGAAACTAGATCACAAATGATCCAAAGCCAAAAATGCAAAAATAAAATAAAAAAGTTTTATTCAATTCATGTCAAAAAACACACACAACTAGACATGTGCACAGCACAAAATTTCGTTTTGAACTAATGGATTAGTACTAAAATGCAATTTATTTAGTTGCTAAAGAAATTCGTTTTCAGTTCTTTAGTATGAAAACTAATTTCATTCATCCGAAAACCAGTGGATACAATTACTATTGTAGTGGCTCCTCAGAGAGCTGAGATTGCTGCTTGTTACAGTATCTCTCACTCTCAGCACAATGTGGGCCATATTACATAGTTGGTGCCAACTTAACCAGAGCTGTTGTAAACTTCCCAGAGCCATTATAGCTTATGTAGGTTTTCAGTTTACAACAGCTCTGGTTAAGTTAGCACCAAGTATGTAATACTGCCCCGTGTCAGGCAAAGCTGTTACAGTAACTGACTGCCGCTCATCACAGCGCTCAGAGTTTCAGTAAAACGAGTAAATAATATTTTTATATATAAGAGGTTAGAACAATATTATTTCCTTGTTTTACTGAAACTCTGAGCGCTGTTACAGTCAGTTACTGTAACAGCTGAGCCTGATACATTCACGGTTATTCAGAGACCGTGAAAAGCAGGAGAATGACTGGAGAATGAAAAATTCTAGATCAAAATAGCCGATTTGGAAAGTGAGATGTAAGGGAGAATTTTTCTGGTTTGGATATTTTGACCTAGAATTTTTCATTCTCCAGTCATTCTCCTGCTTTTCACGCTCTCTGAATAACCCTGATTGCACTGAGAGATAATTTAACAAGCAGCCGATCTCAGCACTCACAGCCACTGGATTTAAAGGGCTAAAAAAAAAAAAAAAGGCTCCTCTCTGTATAATGTTTAGAACATCCTCCTGCATTAATTAATACCCCTCTCTGTATAATGTATACAACATCCACCTGCATTAATAAATACCCCTCTCTGTATAATATATAGAACATCCTCCTGAATTAATTAATGTCCCTCTCTGTATAGAACATCCTCCTCAATTTATACCTTTCTCTGTATAATGTATATAACATCCTCCTGCATTAATACCCCTCTCTGTATAATGTATAGAACATCCTCCTGCATTAATTAATGCCCCTCTCTGTATAGAACATCCTACTGCATTGGCATGTGGAGGGTGCAGAACTTTGGATGTTGCGATGTTGCGCTCTTCATTGCTGGTCTCCTTCACTCAATGTAATATCACAAAAAGGACTGAAACTAAAATGTAGTGCATCTTATTTTAGTTTCTTTCGTTTTTTGTACTGAGCAGTTTCGTTTCTCTTTAGTCATACGAAAACTAAATTATCCCAAAATTCGGACTAAATCGTTTTAGTACTAAAACGAATGCACATGTCTACACACAACCAATAAAATAAATTATATATAAAAACAGGTAACACCAGATCTGAAACCATGGATCAGCAAGAGGATAAAAACAAAGAGCATCTAACTATGAATGGGACCACCACTAGGGATGAGCCGAACATACCCCGAGTTCGGTTCGAGCCCGAACTTCCCATTTGTTCGGGTCCGAACCCGAACCCCCATGCAAGTCAATGGGGCTGAAACTTCGGTTTTTTTTAGAGTGCCCTCCAAGAGGGCATATATGCTACATATTTGCCATAAAAGGTGTATGGGGGTCCGGGTAGTGCCCTGGGGGACAGGAAACAAGGACAAAAAGTTTTTAAAAAAACGTTTTTAAAAAAGGGACAGTGAGTTTTCCATGAAATAAGGGTTAAAAATAAAAACCAAAAATTCCTTCAAATCTGGTGCCTAGGAGGTCCCCATAACCTGCCCGTGAAGTGGCGGATTTCTAGGCTGTATAGAAATATGTAAAAACCAAAAAATGACGTTTCAAATGGCTGTAAATGCTTTTCCTTTAATCTATCCATAAACAACTGCTTGGGGCGGCAGTCTGTATGAAAAGGAGACATTTTGGGACACGCAGAAAAAGTTTACTGATTTTTTGGCGGTGAAAAGCAGGAGAATGACTGGAGAATGGAAAATTCTAGACCAAATAGCCGATTTGGAAAGTGAGATAAATGGGAGAATTTTTCTGGTTCGGCTATTTTGACCTAGAATTTTCCATTCTCCAGTCATTCTCCTGAGTTTCACCTTTCTCTGAATAACCCTGTCAGGGTTATTCAGAGAGTGGTGAAGAGCAGGAGAATGACTGGAGAATGGAAAATTCTAGGTCAAAATAGCCAAACCAGAAAAATTCTCCCATTTAGGCTAGGGTCAGACTAGTGAATTTTTAACGTGCGTTTAGGCGCACTTAAATCACGGCCGCACTAGCAGCAAATGACGGGCAATGACGGCCAATATACGAAGTACGGTCGCACGAAAGTCCGGCTGCGCAACGCAAGTGGAAAATGGACGCATTTTTTCGAGGACGCAGAACCGCTAGTACAGACGTACAGAGTGCGCTGCGTCCACTAGCGGCGTGTGTGCGTGATTTGGAGACGTCAGACCCTGCTCATGTCTGGCCAACATAACGTCCAGACACCCAAAGTTTCCTGGTTTGGATCCGTAAAAAAAATCACGTACAAAAATGCGCATCGTATGACCGTTTTCGCGCAATCCGTGAAAAAATATGGCAATGCGTTCGGACGCACTTTTTGACGGTCGCTGCGAAAAATGCGTTAGTCTGACCCTAGCCTTATCTCACTTTCCAAATCGGCTATTTGGTCCAGATTGTTCTCTTTTCCTGCCATTCTCCTGGTTTTCACCTTTCTCTGAACAACCCTGAGAGAGAGGTGAAAGCCAGGAGAACTGGCAGGAGAAGAGAACAATCTAGACCAAATAGCTGATTTGGAAAGTGAGATAAATGGGAGAATTTGTCTGGTTCGGCTATTTTGACCTAGAATTTTCACTTCCAGTTATTCTTCTGCTTTTCACCGCTCTCTGAATAACCCTGTGAAGGTTTAATCCCGAGGTGAAAAAGAACATTGCTTTAGATTTTTTCCAAACACCAGTTAAATGAAGCATATTAGGATGTTTTAGGGAAATTCTCAAATCTCAATCAGAAGCAGACACCACCCCACCCTCAGTATATTGTACAATGTATCAAATTGATTACCAGACTAAAAACACCTGGTGTTATGCCCGTTTGTGAACAGAGGTCATTTAGAGTTGATAATCATTCCACGAACACATTAGTTTTTAATTCAATATCTAATAAACCGTTGCTTATAATATTCTGCAGTAAAGAGTCTCTTTATTTCTAGATTTTAGTATTTTATTAAGAATTTTCTATACTTTTCTAAAAAAAAATTTTTTCGAAGTTCGAACTTTCGAACTGCCAAAGTTCAGGTCGAACTCCGAACCCCGAACAGCTCATCCCTAATCACCACGTCATAGAAAATGTCTAACCTTATATCCTAATAACACTCAATGGGCCACAATACAATCGTAACGCTCACCTGCGTGAGTATTAACGTTAGCCGCAGTGTCTACCACAGATTACAATCCAAATGCAAACGGGTTAAGTAACGCGTTTGGTACCTTGCGCTTTTCAGCACGAGGTTACTGTACTTTGCGCTTCCTATACTTAACATGGGGAGCGCAAAGCGTTAATCAGCGCTGGATTACAAAGTCTTAACACTGATTAACGTCCGGGTCTGGTTAGCGGAAAGTTAACCGGAGCCAGGACTTGGTGTTAACGGATTCTGCAGAAGCGGAATCCGTTAACACCAGTCAAAAAAATTTTAAAAAATGGATCACATACCTCCTGTCCTGCAGCGAAGACCACGGCTCTGTCCGCCTCCTCTGTCTGGTGGGAGCAGGGAAGACTGGGGTAAAAAGTCCCCCAGTCTCTCCCTGTGTATCACTACGCTGACCGCAAGGCGAGATCCGGCTGTTCATGTGACTGCCGGCATCCACCGCCGGAGTCCTATGGACTCCATCGAGTGGATGCTCGCAGCTGCGCACAGCGCTGCCACGAGCTTCGCGGGACCGTAGCGCGTGGTAACAATGCTGACAGCTTTTTTTCTCCCTACCGCCCCCGTTTTAGCGTGGAGATTGTAATTTAGCCTAATATATGTGCAGATCTGTCCCGGTAATTCATTATACCAATACACATATGTACCAATTCTTGTAGGTCAGCCAATAAAGGGACTTAGCCCAGGTCTGACATAATGTCACTGATATTTTCCCGTAATAGCTTGATTTTATGAAGCAATATTCTTGTTACAGTTTGCGTGCACCGATTGTAAAATAAGGCAATAGGGTGCATGCAGTAACAGATTGCAACAGTAATGTACCCAACCTATCTAGGGTGGTTAGGTAATTACCCGGATCCAATATTAATCACTTGCCATTCTCCAATTACCCTCCTCGTTTGAGTGGGGTGTTGTTCTCTCCAGTACAGATAACATTAACAGGGATCAAATTTAACCTCTTAATTGGCACCAATTTTAAATTATTGAAAGAAAGACGTCGATATCATAACCAATGGCTAAATTGCTCAATACCACTGAGCTGTGAGAATGAAAGTTAGGACAGAGGTTCCCTGCTCCCCGCGCACCCAATGCGTGTTTCACCCTATAAGGCTCGTCAGGAGTGCCAAGGTCGATGGTTTAATGATGCAATATTACAATTTAGTTTCAGCAAGGACATACATTTATATTTTTTGTTGGTATACTTGCTTGTTTCTCCTAGTGGAGAGAAGCTTTGTTGTGGTGAATATATCAGTGCACTTAGATTGATAAATACTTCAATCTGAAGGAGTGAACCATTTTGGCTAGGGTCAGACGAACGCATTTTTCACGTTGTCTGTGAAAAAGTGCGTTCGAACGAATGGTCGTATTTTTTCACGGAATACACAATAGCGGTCATACGATGCGCCTTTTCATCCGTGATTTTGTACGGATCATCAATAAAACACTTTGTGTCTGGACGTTATGATAGCCGGACATTAGCAGCGTCTGACGTCTCCCAATCACGCAAACAAGCCGCTATGCGGACGCAGCGCACTCTGTACGTCAGTAGTAGTGGTTTGACGTTCTAGAAAAAATGCTTTCTTTTGCCACTTGCGTTGCGTGGATGAACTTTCGTGCGGCCGTACTTTGTATGTTACCCGGCATTGGACGTCATTTGCTGCTAGCACGGCCGTGATTTCGTGCGGCTAAACGCACATTAAAAATGCTTTCGTCTGACCTTAGCCTTTGACACGCTCTTCCCTCTACCACTGGTTTTCCTCTTTATTGTGCTTTTACACTTTTTTTTTTTGTTGGTATTTACAGTATTAAAATGATCAGGTTTTAGCACCGATAACATTAGAGTATATACAGAGGTACATTTTTTTTTTCCATTTATGGAATCTGTAATGCCGCCTGGCAATGCAGCACTGGCCAGGAGGCTCACCTCGTGTGGGGGCTGGCTCCGAGGGATCGCCTCGCTGGCATTCCCGGCGGGTGGCTCGGGGGCTGGGGACATCCCGGGGTCCCGCACAAGCCTTTGTGGGTCTCTCCGTGCCCGCACTGGAGAGGTCAGTGCCGCGGTTCCGCACTGTCCACGTGGGACAGGGTGATTCCCGGCGTCTACCGTCACTGGGGCGGATGTGGGGTCCCGGATTGGTTGCTCGGGCCCAAGGGGAGGATCCCCAGATTCAGGTGGACCTGATGGGGAAGGTCAAGATCAAGATCCAGGTTTTAATTCACAATAAGGCTGGGGTCAGACGAGCGTAGTGTTCACGTCCGTGATTGCGCCTAAAAGTACATCCGTGATAGCATGACAGAAAGCCCATTGGAGCCTGACACATGAAGTACATCCGCACTGAACTGCGGACGCACAACGGCCGCGGCAAACGGACGCAAGGCAGGCAAGAACGTACAACCCCTAGAACGGCCGCACAAAGTGCGCTGCGTCCGCAACGTCTGCATAGCTTTGTGTGTGAGTGATGGAACGTGGTCAGAAGGACTGCATTTATACGTCCAGCATTTTTCACGGACAAAATGGTTTTGCTTTTTAATTTATTTTCCCTCCTACATCCGTCAAAATATACGTCAGTGAAAAAACGGACTGTGTGGCCACTACTGCGTCTTCCGTACTGACATACGTCCATCTGCACGGACGTACAGTCCGTAGAAATCACGCTCGTCTGACCCTAGCCTAAAAGTTATGTTTTATATATAATATCGTGTTTACTATCCTCAATTGTTTCTCAGGTAGAAAAACCGTCCATCTGTTGGTTGGTCCAATATTTCTTAATTACTTACAGGGTTATTCAAAGAGAATCGAAAAGTCACCGCATGTTCGGTGACTTTTCGTTCTCTTCAATTCAGTGCGATTTGGCAATCCCATTTAGGTAACCCTGCGGTGTATTCAGCAAGCACCACAGGGCCGTCGTAATGCAGTGAAAAGCCGCCGCAAACCTGCCGAACACTCACTGCAAAACCCAGGCGAATGCACACCGTAACCGGCAAAAACATCTGGATTAACCACGCCGAGCCCACCGGAGAAACCTGAGCAGCCGCCGATCACAGCGCAGAGCAGCCATCGGAAAAACCCGACACCGCAGACGAATGGAGTGAGAGGTAAAAAAAAACAAACAAAAAAAACCACAGTTTGCTTAACCCTTTCGCTGCGGAGGACGCGCTGAGCGCGTCCACCCGCAGGTAACGTTCCTTGCGTTGGATGCACTGAGCGCGTCCTCCCTTTGGGGCCAGCGTTCGGTCGATCGCTGGCCCCCCCGGTGCGGGCTGACATCATCGATGTCAGCCCAGCACCCGGAACCGCCGCCGGCCTAATTAGGTGTCATCGCGGCGGCGCGATGACACCTAATTCAGGCGCCCCCCCGCATGTGCGGAGGAGGCGCCTGAAAGGGAGGGGGGGGGGGGGAGGTCCTTCGATCGCCGGCGTTGCGGGGGTTAATCCAGGCACCGTTTGGAAGGGCACAGCCTGCCCTTCCTAACGGTACCTGGAATTAACCCCATGGGGGCTGGATCACGAATTGGCGCCGAAAAGCGCCGGTTCGTGATCCTTTCCCGGAGCTGGCCGACATCTTGGATGTCGGCCAAGCTTCTGGGAATGCCCCCTGAGGCCTGGCGTCATCGTGCATAGCACGATGACGCCAGTCCTGGAGTTAGGGGGTTCATTGGAACCCCCCATCTTCCGATCCGTGGCAGTTAGGGGTTAATGTTTGCTATTGTTGGATCGGCCAGAGCATGGCCGTTCCAACAATACCAAACTTGACTATGAAAAAAGTTTAAAAAAATAAAAATATTTTAAAAATAAGGTTTTTTTTTTGGTTCGTTAATGCAGCAATATTGTTCCCATTTCAATTATAATGTGAACAATGATGCTGCACTAACGATTTTTGTATGCGGTGCGTTTGTTAAAAAAAAAAAATCGCATACTTTTCCCCAAAAAAAATTTAATGAGACCCCATCTCTAATTTTTTTAACAAGCGCACCCCATACAAAATATAACCGCAATTGCTCGCATGTTAAAAAAAAAACACTTTACATATTGCAAATTATTGAAAATTCATATTTTATTGCATTGTTTGTTATAATATACAGACAGGTCATGACGTATACTTATAATAATGACATATTATGAATCTGCCGAGTCTGACGGAAAGAACGATATATAATATGTCTGGGTCATATACTAAAACAAGGCCTTCAAAACACGTTTAAACATGATGAGCAAAACCGGTAAAAATGACCTCAGCACAGAGGTGTGAAAAGCCTCAGCAGCGAAAGGGTTAGATGTTTGAAAAGTGAAACGCTGTTTGCAAAGAAACTACTGAACGAAAATGTCTGGAGTTTACATATAAAATCCAATGAATGATAATAAAGAGGGCTGTTACAGAAAAAACAAAATACGATAAAAAATAAAAAATCTATAAAGGAAGAGACTTTTTGCTGCAGATTAAAATAATAAACAGTTTTAGATTTTGAATTAAAACGGGAATATTTTTAACATCCAAGCCTATGGGATTCGCCTGAATAAATCTGTCGCATGAAACCATCGAACAGCAGGGCATTTCGGCAACACTGCTGGTTTGTATTCTCTGAATAGACGAACCATTGCTTCTCTATGGGGATTTCACTGCCCTCAAACAGGCACCGAACAGGCACCGTATGTGCAGGCAATTCGCCAAGATTTGGCGAACTGCCTGCTCTCTGAATAGCCGAATGGCCAGGAAAGGTAGCCGAACGTTGATTTTCACTGTTCGTTACCTTTCGGCCACAATTCTCAGTAAAACTCTAACTATCAGAAGTAACATCCCAACACAAGATAGTTATCTGCCACCTCCACTCCCACAGGTCCCCTCTGCCACCCTCTGCCGCTTCCTCCCAGCCACTGAGGAGGAAGTCAATTCCTTATTGTCCTCCTCACATCTCACCACATGCCCGCTCGACCCCATTCCCTCACATCTAATACCTCCCCTCTCCTCCTCCCTCACCCCTGCTCTCACACACATCTTCAACCTATCTCTCTCCACTGGCTCCTTTCCATCCGCCTTCAAACACGCGCTAGTTACCCCTTTACTAAAGAAACCATCCCTAGATCCCAACTCTCCATCCAACTACCGCCCTGTATCCCTGCTTCCCTTCACAGCAAAGCTCTTAGAAAAACTAGTCTTCAACCGCCTCTCCCTCTTCCTGTCCTCCAATTCCCTACTTGACCCCCTGCAATCTGGCTTCCGTCCCCTACACTCAACTGAAACTGCCACCAACGACCTCCTAACTGCTAAAAAACAACGGCCACTATTCTATTCTCATCCTGCTTGACCTCTCGGCTGCTTTTGACACTGTTGACCACCCCCTTCTTCTACAGACCCTCAACTCTCTGGGTCTCGGTGACACTGCACTTGCTTGGGTTGACTCCTATTTATCCAAAGGTCCTTCTGTGTGTCCTTTGCTGGTAACTCCTCCTCCTCATTGCCTCTATCTGTTGGTGTACCTCAAGGCTCTGTCCTTGGTCCTCTGCTCTTTTCCATCTACACCTCCTCCCTGGGCAAAATCATCAACAGCTTTGGCTTTAATTACCACCTCTACGCTGATGACACTCAGATCTACCTCTCTACCCCTGATCTCTCTCCCCCTGTCCTTTCAAAAGTCAGTGACTGTTTATCTGGCATCTCCTCCTGGATGGCCTCCCACCACCTAAAGATGAACATGTCAAAGACTGAACTCCTACTTATTCCTTCCTCCAATGCCTCCCCACCTCCTGACTTCTCTATCACGGTGGAGGGTATCACCATCTCCCCATCAATCCAAGTTCGCTGTCTTGGAGTTACACTTGACTCTGCTCTTTCCTTCATCCCCCACATACAGTCTCTTTCCTCCTCCTGCCGATACCAACTGCGTAATATTTCCAGAATTCGGCCATTTCTTACCGCTGTCACCACAAAACAACTCATACACGCCCTGGTAATCTCCCGACTCGACTATTGCAATAATCTCTTATCTGGCCTCCCTCTGTCCCGCCTCTACCCCCTACAATCCATCCTGAATGTCTCCGCCAGGCTAATTCACCTCACCCGCCGCTCTGTCTCTGCCGCTCCCCTCTGCGAGTCCCTCCACTGGCTCCCCATCCACTGCAGAATTAAGTTCAAAATCCTTATCCTTACCTACAAAACCCTCACTAACTCAGCTCCCCACTACCTGTCCTCACTAATCACCAAATACACCCCAGCCCGCTCCCTAAGGTCAAACAGTGACCTGCGCCTAGCTTCTCCCCGCATCACCTCTTCCCATGATAGACTGCAGGATTTCTCACGCGCAGCCCCACTCTCTGGAACGCTCTCCCTCGTACTGTCAGACTTTCCCCTAACTTCTCTTCCTTCAAACGCTCCCTGAAAACGTTCCTATTTAGGGAAGCCGACCACCCAACTCACTGACGCAACCATCAATCACTCTCACCTTACAGTCCTCTCCTCCTGTTTCCAACCCCAACCCTCCCAGATTGTGAGTTCCTACGGGAATAGGGCCCTCATCTCCTCCTGTACTGTTTGTCAAATGTTGTTCAATGTATTGTAACCCTGTCTATACTGTGCTTATTGTACAGCGCTGCGGAATATGCTGGCGCTTTATAAAGAATAATAATAATAATTATTCGGATCTCTTTGAATAACCCTGTTAGGGTTAATCTCTTCTCCTGTGACAGCTTTTAGTTATATAAATATATCTCTAATTATGTTGCGTAACATTACATTTGTGTAGGGATTTTTCCGTATCCCTCTACTTGTTTTACCAGATGAACTGGCTGCAATAATGTGTTTTATCCCCCGTAAAGGGACACTACCTCGTGCATATGCTGTAACTAGATCACTTGTGCATCACAAATATCACACACACATTTTTTCCTTTGAAGTAATATATACAAGTGAAAAGAAAAAAAACTAGGTTTTTATTAGGGATGGACCGATATAGATTTTTTCCAGAGCCGATACCAATACCGATTATCAGCAGCCTTTCTGGCCGAAAAGGAGATTTTCTGTACATTTAAAATGGGGAGGGGAATAAAAAAATAAATATATATACACAGATCTGACATTATGCCATTAACTGAACAGGTTTGATAACATTGCACCACGTCCACTTCATTTATTCAATTTAATAAGAGAAATTTTATTTAAATTCTTTTATTTTCACATACAAAGTGGTTATGTCTCGACTCCAGCCTTTGCATAGATACCTCACATGACCCTGTAAGTAAGGGTCGGCAACCTTGGCCCCCCAGATGTTTTGTACATCTCCCCTGATACGGAGATACTCATTAGGCTCTTAGTCTCATGGGAAATGTAGAATAATAATGATTTTCAGAGTTATCACTTAAGGTCATGAATTCTGGACACTTTGGCCCCTATTACACACTTTGCGCAAATGCGCTCGCGTAGCGCATTTTTTTTTGCGCACGCAAAAAAACGTTATCGCGCGAAAATTAACGCGGCATTCCGATCCGAGCGCATTTTTTCAGCCTTCATGCTTTTTCGTGTGCAAATCCGACGCGCAAGTTCGTGCGCAAATGAACGTTGCGTGCAGGAATCGGTGGGCAGACTTTTTTTTCACGGAATTCAGACAATCAGAATGAAGAACCACCATTTTCTAAAGTTAGGTTGTTGTGCCTGTCAAAGTTAATCTGCGTATGTGCTGCAGCAAAAAAAATTGACAAATTATTAAAAAAAATTATGTCTGGGTATGTGTAGAATGTGTAACTGTGCTGTATTTTTTTTTTTTTGCCGAGTTATTTAGTTTCGGCCACAACGATCATATTTGCAGTTAACACCAAGTTTTCAAAGACGTTACGAAAATTCGCGCAAATGTCGCTCGTACGACTTTGCGCGAAGATGGTAATACCATCCGCACTAACGCATTTGCGCTCACAATGTTAAGTATAGGATGCGCGCAGGAACTTGCGCTCGGTTACACATTCTACACATACCCAAACATTTATAAATTGCGTCATTGTTAATTTTTATTTTTCCTTTGTAAATATTTTATTGGAAATGGGTGATTGATGTTGGCTGATTCCCGAGACAAATCCCGTGCCCACCGATTCCTGCACACGCAACGTTCATTTGCGAACGGCTCTGCGCGTCGGATGTGCGCACGAAAAATCTTGAAGGAAGAAAAAATGCGCTCGGATCGGAATACCACGTTAATTTCGCGCAATCACGTTTTTTTCGTGCGCAACTAAAAATTGCGCTGGGCGAGCGCAATTGCGCAGAGAATGTAAAAGGGGCCCATATCTTTAACATAACCCCAGAGAAAGAAGAGGAGGGGAGTGATATCTAGTGAACGAGGTGGCCGGGGAATTGGGTCACCCCTTCCAATCCACCGCTCTGGAAATGTTTCATTTAGGATCCCACGAACATGCCGTCCCCAATGAGGTGGTGCAGCATCTTGCTGGAAAATGATGGTTGGTTGAAGGTCATGTGGTTGTGGTGCCGCGTATTCAGCCAAAAGGTCAAGGTAAACATTTGCAGTAACTGATGTCTCACTGAAGAAAAACAACTTCTTTCTATGGGGTTATGTTAAAGATACGGTGTATCATGGAACAAAGGTACAAAGGGACGTCACTAATCTGAAGCAGAGGATCACTGACGCCACCATCGATGAGGGGAAGCTACAGCCAACATGGCAAGAAATCCAGCAGGTCTTGATGTGCTTCCTGCAACTAATGGTGCCCATATAGAGGTGTATTAAATGAGGCAAAAAAACCTTCAATATATACGTCTCGTTTTGTAACAATTCGCACTTCTCTGTCTTTTCATTTGCCTTTGGAATAAATTAATGAAATTGTAAAGAGACTTTATGGACGCCCGGTATATTTGTGGCCTCGTCTTTAAAGTCACCAGCTTTACACCCAAAATAAATAATTATGGACTTTATTTTTTACAAGTGACATGAAATTTCACCGCCGAGACTTATTTATTTATAAAGTATTGTTACCAGGAAGGATACATTGAGATTTCTCTCGGTTTCAGTATGTCCTGGGTTCAAGAACATTGAATTGTTACAGAAATACAAAGTAATAAAATGCAAGATATTAAAATAACACAAATATACAGATTAACCCAGAAAATAAATATGTAGGAAATATAGTCACTATGTTACATGTTTACAGGCGCATTCTGTATATAGTCACTATGTTACATGTTTACAGGCTCATTCTGTATATAGTCACTATGTTACATGTTTACAGGTGCATTCTGTACATAGTCACTATGTTACATGTTTACAGGTGCATTCTGTATATAGTCACTATGTTCCATGCTTACAGGCACATTCTGTATATAGTCACTATGTTCCATGTTTACAGGTGCATTCTGTATATAGTCACTGTGTTACATGTTTACAGGTGCATTCTGTATATAGTCACTGTGTTACATGTTTACAGGTGCATTCTGTATATAGTCACTATGTTACATGTTTACAGGCGCATTCTGTATATAGTCACTATGTTACATGTTTACAGGCGCATTCTGTATATAGTCACTATGTTACATGTTTACAGGTGCATTCTGTATATAGTCACTACATGTATACAGGTGCATTCTGTATATAGTCACTATGTTACATGTTTACAGGTGCATTCTGTATATAGTCACTATGTTACATGTTTACAGGCGCATTCTGTATATAGTCACTATGTTACATGTTTACAGGTGCATTCTGTATATAGTCACTATGTTACATGTATACAGGTGCATTCTGTATATAGTCACTATGTTACATGTATACAGGCGCATTCTGTATATAGTCACTATGTTACATGTATACAGGTGCATTCTGTATATAGTCACTATGTTACATGCGCATTCTGTATATAGTCACTATGTTACATGTTTACAGGCGCATTCTGTATATAGTCACTATGTTACATGTTTACAGGCGCATTCTGTATATAGTCACTACATGTTTACAGGTGCATTCTGTATATAGTCACTATGTTACATGTTTACAGGTGCATTCTGTATATAGTCACTATGTTACATGAATACAGGTGCATTCTGTATATAGTCACTATGTTACATGTTTACAGGCGCATTCTGTATATAGTCACTACATGTTTACAGGTGCATTCTGTATATAGTCACTATGTTACAGGTTTACAGGTGCATTCTGTATATAGTCACTATGTTATATGTTTACAGGTGCATTCTGTATATAGTCACTATGTTACATGTTTACAGGTGCATTCTGTATATAGTCACTGTGTTACATGTTTACAGGTGCATTCTGTATTGAGGTATGTTAGTAAGGAGCTCGAGTGACTTAAGACTGGGGGAAGATTTGATGGTGTCTGGGAGGTTATTCCATAATAGTGGTGCTCTGTAGGAAAATGAGGACCGAGCCACTGAAGGTTACATCGCCACACACGTAGCAGAAATCAGATGATTTAAACACTTTCTTGGCATATTGAAACTTTTCTTAAAAGTAATAACACGTAAAAAAAGAGAACAACACACAGCATAAACCACTCTGCCTAATGAGAAACAAAATACACATGTTGATAGTCTCACTACAAGTCCAACACTGGCTGTCTGCTTATCCTTAACGATGCAACAATATCTAAACGTGATATAACATGTCTGAGCACGGATACGCCTGCGTAGTGTTACCAACCCAATCTGCATAAAAACTTCCCACAGATCACCAAAAAAAATTCCACTTTTTATAATTTACAAAATTCATAACAAAAGAAAGCCTGATGTATAGACGTATATAATACAAAAAGTGACTGTCACAAAAAGCCCCGTGCCTGATGGAAAAATTCTGATTACAGGTTTGAATTCAGGATAAAAAACTGTCAGTATTTAGTTATGTGAAAACATATGGTGCTGACCGGTGAGATTCTTATTTCTCGCGTTATGTGTGTGTTGGTTTATTGAAGACGCAGCAGGGGAAACCTCCGGAGATTTAGGCTAGGGTCAAACGAAAGCATTTTTACACGCGAACGTAAAAAAGTACGTCCGAACGCATTGACGGATTTTTTCACGGAATTCGCGAAAACGGTCATACGATGCGCATTTTCGTGTGTGAATTTTTTACGGATCCAAACCAGGAAACTTTGGGTGTCTGGACGTTATGTTGGCCGGACATGAGCAGGGTCTGACGTCTCCAAATCACGCACACATGCCGCTATGTGGACGCAGCGCACTCTGTACGTCAGTACTAGCGGTTCTGCGTTCTTGAAAAAATGCGTTCATTTTCCACTTGCGTTGCGCGGCCGGACTTTCGTGCGACCGTACTTTGTATATTGGCCGTCATTGGCCGTCATTTGCTGCTAGTGCGGCCGTGATTAAGTGCGCCAGAACGCACGTTAAAAATGCGCTCGTCTGACCCCAGCCTTAACCCCAAAATGAACCGTCTATCTTCCCCTACGCAAGAAGGCCAACGAAGGGTTAAGACTCGTTATCTTACCGTAGCTCGCCGTCCAGGGCCTGGATGACGGCAGCGAAGCTCCGGCCGGTCTGGTTCAGGTACCTGTAGCAGGTCTGGAGGCTCTCGCGCGCGGAGTCCTGCGGGGGGGGGGGGGATGCTGAATGAAAGACGCTCCGGCCAACACCGCCATTTATTGTGCCCCCTCCCCCTGCCGAAAAGTACTAAATTGTCAAGACGACAAAAAGTGTGCGGGGGAGGGGGGGCTAGTAAGGAAGGGGTTAATGTCGACCTCTTCCCAGTTTTTACATATAATCCTTGATAAGACCAGGCGTTGGTCCCTGATCCTGCATGAAGGTCTCCAGGCTGTACTAGGGCTGGTATTCCCCACCTTACAGGAGCCAAACATCAGATTGTAAGCTCTGCGGGCAAACGGCTTCACATACATTATAATCACCCTGTGCGCCGCGCGGAGATATATATATACACTCAATAAAATCCAGTAACGAGCACCCAACCGGGTCTACTGGAAAACATGGGGAGCGGGGACCCCCAGGAGACCTATTTATGGAGGGGGGGGGGAGGGTCACCCAACTGGTAGCTAAAATCCTGCCCCTCACCTGTCAAGCAGCTCTAATCAGTCTGTTCATACAAACTCCCCCCATCCTGCTCAGAGTGAGCTCATTCACTCCCAGGATTTACTGAAAACGAGAGAAACCTCAGTGTATCCTCCTGATAAAATCCTTCATAAATAATTTCATTTCCATTCCTTCCCCCCTCACTCACCCGCCGCTGCACTCCGGGTCTCCCCGCGCCCATCCTGTACCGGATCAGCCTGTAGATCCCCCCGCGGATCCCGAGTGAGCGCAGGATCTCCATCACTGAGCCCAGAGGAGGGGGGAGTCACGTGTCCAGTGAGCTCACAGACTCCGCGCTGACCCCGCTGCTCCAGCGCATCCCCATCAATATATACAGACACCTTTACCTGTACGCCCCGCCCACCGCGACGAAACAGCCAATCACCGGACGAAGAAACTCGGTAGACGGCCAATCGCAGCTCAGTCCCTTGAAAAACACAGCGCTCTCTGCAAACTACCAACCAGTGATGGTGCGAGCTGTTGTCACGGCCACGCATGGCGCTACGCGCTGATTGGACGATTGATGGACGAATACTTGAGTATCTTGAGAGATGCAAAGGGATGGTTGTTTAAGCGCCCCGTCTTTTCCGCACACTGACAGATCACGTGACTTAACTCAGCCTTAACAAACTATCCCCTGCTAGACCCCATCACCCCTACTGAACCCCATCACCCCCTACTGAACCCCATCACCCCTACTGAACCCCATCACCCCCTACTCAACCCCATCACCCCCTACTGAACCCCACCACCCCCTACTGAACCCCATCACCCCCTACTGAACCCCAACACCCCCTACTGAACCCCAACACCCCCTACTCAACCCCATCACCCCCTACTCAACCCCATCACCCCCTACTCAACCCCATCACCCCCTACTGAACCCCAACACCCCCTACTGAACCCCATCACCCCCTACTGAACCCCATCACCCCCTACTGAACCCCATCACCCCCTACTGAACCCCAACACCCCCTACTGAACCCCATCACCCCCTACTGAACCCCAACACCCCCTACTGAACCCCAACACCCCCTACTCAACCCCATCACCCCCTACTCAACCCCATCACCCCCTACTCAACCCCATCACCCCCTACTGAACCCCAACACCCCCTACTGAACCCCATCACCCCCTACTGAACCCCATCACCCCCTACTGAACCCCATCACCCCCTACTGAACCCCATCACCCCCTACTGAACCCCATCACCCCCTACTGAACCCCATCACCCCCTACTGAACCCCATCACCCCCTACTGAACCCCATCACCCCCTACTGAACCCCATCACCCCCTACTGAACCCCATCACCCCCTACTGAACCCCATCACCCCCTACTGAACCCAATCACCCCCTACTGAACCCAATCACCCCCTACTGAACCCCATCACCCCCTACTGAACCCAATCACCCCCTACTCAACCCCATCACCCCTACTGAACCCCATCACCCCTACTGAACCCAATCACCCCCTACTGAACCCCATCACCCCCTACTGAACCCAATCACCCCCTACTGAACCCCATCACCCCCTACTGAACCCCATCACCCCCTACTCAACCCCATCACCCCCTACTCAACCCCATCACCCCTACTGAACCCCATCACCCCCTACTGAACCCCATCACCGACAAACAAAAGGATAAGGCTCAAATCACCACTCAAGGGCATAACCCAATATTAACAAGCAAGAACAGTTTGCACGAAGTGCAACAAGAGTGGTGATAAATAAATTCAATTAGTAATAAAGTATCTGACGATGTAAAAGAGAATGAAAAATAAGTATGCGGACAATAGCCCAAATTGGGAAGGTTAATGCAATACCTTTAAGCAGTAATAAGACAGGCTTATAAGCAAAACGAGTTAGCAACATACGGGTAGATGAAACTACCCAGGGAAGCAAAAAGTCATTTATAACAAGTGTGGTATCAACCGCATGCAATTGGTGGAAAAAACTCGCTATACCTCGGTGGTTCAAGCCACCTACATAACCCAAAGCGCCGGTATGCTAAATAGACATCCAATAAAGACCATAGGGCAAAGTCCAAAAGAAGGTTTACAAAAATAGAGCTGTTAAAAACAAGAGAGAAGGCATATCTGAGATATGCCTTCTCTCTTGTTTTTAACAGCTCTATTTTTGTAAACCTTCTTTTGGACTTTGCCCTATGGTCTTTATTGGATGTCTATTTAGCATACCGGCGCTTTGGGTTATGTAGGTGGCTTGAACCACCGAGGTATAGCGAGTTTTTTTCCACCAATTGCATGCGGTTGATACCACACTTGTTATAAATGACTTTTTGCTTCCCTGGGTAGTTTCATCTACCCGTATGTTGCTAACTCGTTTTGCTTATAAGCCTGTCTTATTACTGCTTAAAGGTATTGCATTAACCTTCCAATTTGGGCTATTGTCCGCATACTTATTTTTCATTCTCTTTTACATCGTCAGATACTTTATTACTAATTGAATTTATTTATCACCACTCTTGTTGCACTTCGTGCAAACTGTTCTTGCTTGAACCCCATCACCCCCTACTGAACCCCATCACCCCCTACTCAACCCCATCACCCCTACTCAATCCCATCACTTCTACTCAACCCCATCATCCCCTACTCAACCCCATCACCCCTACTGAACCCCATCACCCCCTACTGAACCCCATCACCCCTACTGAACCCCATCACTTCCTACTCAATCCATCACCCCCTACTCAACCCCATCACCCCCTACTCAACCCCATCACCCCTACTGAACCCCATCACCCCCTACTGAACCCCATCACCCCTACTGAACCCAATCACCCCTACTGAACCCCATCACCCCCTACTGAACCCCATCACCCCCTACTCAACCCCATCACCCCCTACTCAATCCATCACCCCCTACTCAACGCCATCACTTCCTACTCAACCCCATCACTTCCTACTCAATCCATCACCCCCTACTCAACCCCATCACCCCCTACTCAACCCCATCACCCTTACTCAACCCCATCACCCCCTACTGAACCCCATCACCCCCTACTGACCCCCATCACCCCTACTGAACCCCAGCACCCCCTACTGAACCCATCACCCCCTACTCCACCCCATCACCCCCTACTCAACCCCATCACTTACTACTCAACCCCATCACCCCTACTCAACCCCATCACTTCCTACTCAACCCCATCACCCCCTACTCAACCCCATCACCCCTACTCAACCCCATCACCCCTACTCAACCCCATCACTTCCTACTCAAACCCCTTCACCCCCTACTCAACCCCATCACCCCTACTCAACCCCATCACCCCCTACTCAACCACCCATCACTTCCTACTCAACCCCATCATCACCCCTACTCAACCCCATCACCCCTACTCAACCCATCACTTCCTACTCAACCCCATCACTTCCTACTCAACCCCATCACCCCCTACTGAACCCCATCACTTCCTACTCAACCCCAATCCGCCCCTACTGAACCCCATCATTTCCTACTCAATCTCATCACCCCCCTACTGCACCCCATCACATCTCCTACTAACTCAACCCATCACCCCTACTGAACCCCATCACCCCCTACTCAATCCCATCACTTCCTACTCAACCCATCACCCCTACTCAATCCCATCACTTCCTACTCAACCCCATCACTTCGTACTGAACCCATCACCCCCTACTCATCTCATCACCCCCTACTCAACCCCATCACTTCCTACTGAACCCCATCACTTCCTACTGAACACCATCACCCCCTACTCAACCCCATCACCCCCTACTCAACCCCATCACTCCTAGTGAACCCCATCACCTCCTCCTGAACCCCATCACCCCCTACTCAACCCCATCACCCCCTACTCAATCCCATCACTTCCTACTCAACCCCATCACCCCCTACTCAATCCCATCACTTCCTACTCAACCCCATCACTTCCTACTCAATCCCATCACTTCCTACTGAACCCCATCACTTCCTACTCAATCCCATCACTTCCTAATGAACCCCATCACCCCTACTAAACCCCATCACTTCCTACTCAAGCCCATCACTTCCTACTCAACCCCATCACTTCCTACTCAACCCCATCACCCCCTACTCACCCCCATCCCTTCCTACTGAATCCCATCACCCCCTACTCAATCCCATCACTTCCTACTCAACCCCATCACCCCCTACTCAATCCCATCACTTCCTACTCAACCCCATCACTTCCTACTGAACCCCATCACCCCCTACTCATCTGATCACCCCCTACTCAACCCATCACTTCCTACTGAACCCCATCACTTCCTACTGAACCCCATCACCCCCTACTCAACCCCATCACTTCCTACTGAACCCCATCACCCCCTACTCAACCCCATCACTTCCTACGGAACCCCATCACCCCCTACTCAACCCCATCAATTCCTACTGAACCCCATCACCCCCTACTCAACCCCATCACTTCCTACTGAACCCCATCACCCCCTACTCAATCCCATCACTTCCTACTCAACCCCATCACCCCCTACTCAATCCCATCACTTCCTACTCAACCCCATCACTTCGTACTGAACCCCATCACCCCCTACTCATCTCATCACCCCCTACTCAACCCCATCACTTCCTACTGAACCCCATCACTTCCTACTGAACACCATCACCCCCTACTCAACCCCATCACCCCCTACTCAACCCCATCACTTCCTAGTGAACCCCATCACCTCCTCCTGAACCCCATCACCCCCTACTCAACCCCATCACCCCCTACTCAATCCCATCACTTCCTACTCAACCCATCACCCCCCTACTCAATCCCATCACTTCCTACTCAACCCCATCACTTCCTACTCAATCCCATCACTTCCTACTGAACCCCATCACTTCCTACTCAATCCCATCACTTCCTAATGAACCCCATCACCCCTACTAAACCCCATCACTTCCTACTCAAGCCCATCACTTCCTACTCAACCCCATCACTTCCTACTCAACCCATCACCCCCTACTCACCCCCATCCCTTCCTACTGAATCCCACACCCCTACTCAATCCCATCACTTCCTAATGAACCCCATCACCCCTACTAAACCCCATCACTTCCTACTCAAGCCATCACTTCCTACTCAACCCCATCACTTCCTACTCAATGACCCATCACCCCTACTCACCCCCATCCCTTCCTACTGAATCCCATCACCCCCTACTCAATCCCATCACTTCCTACTCAACCCCATCACCCCACTCAATCCCATCACTTCCTACTCAACCCCATCACTTCCTACTGAACCCCATTCACCCCCTACTCATCTGATCACCCCCTACTCAACCCATCACTTCCTACTGAACCCCATCACTTCCTACTGAACCCCATCACCCCCTACTCAACCCCATCACTTCCTACTGAACCCCATCACCCCCTACTCAACCCCATCACTTGCTACTGAACCCCATCAACCCCCTACTCAACCCCATCAATTCCTACTGAACCCCATCACCCCTACTCAACCCCATCACTTCCTACTGAACCCCATCACCCCCTACTCAATCCCATCACTTCCTACTCAACCCCATCACCCCTACTCAATCCCATCACTTCCTACTCAACCCCATCACTTCGTACTGAACTCCATCACCCCCTACTCATCTCATCACCCCCTACTCAACCCCATCACTTCCTACTGAAACCCATCACTTCCTACTGAACACCATCACCCCTACTCAACCCCATCACCCCCTACTCAACCCCATCACTTCCTAGTGAAACCCATCACCTCCTCCTGAACCCCATCACCCCCTACTCAACCCCCATCACCCCCTACTCAATCCCATCACTTCCTACTCAACCCCATCACCCCTACTCAATCCATCACTTCCTACTCAACCCCATCACTTCCTACTCAATCCCATCACTTCCTACTGAACCCCATCACTTCCTACTCAATCCCATCACTTCCTAATGAACCCCATCACCCCTACTAAACCCCATCACTTCCTACTCAAGCCCATCACTTCCTACTCAAGCCCATCACTTCCTACTCAACCCCATCACCCCCTACTCACCCCCATCCCTTCCTACTGAATCCCATCACCCCCTACTCAATCCCATCACTTCCTACCAACCCCATCACCCCCACTCAATCCCATCACTTCCTACTCAACCCCATCACTTCCTACTAACCCATCACCCCCTACTCATCTGATCACCCCCTACTCAACCCATCACTTCCTACTGAACCCCATCACTTCCTACTGAACCCCATCACCCCCTACTCAACCCCATCACTTCCTACTGAACCCCATCACCCCCTTACTCAACCCCATCACTTCCTACTGAACCCCATCACCCCCTACTCAACCCCATCAATTCCTACTGAACCCCATCCACCCCCTACTCACCCCATCACTTCCTACTGAAACCCCATCACACCCCCTACTCAACCCCACTCACTTCCTACGAACCCATCACCCCCTACTCAACCCCATCACCCCCTACTCAACCCCATCACTTCCTACTCAACCCCATCACCCCTACTCAATACCATCACTTACTACTCAACCTCATCACTTCCTACTGAATCCCATCACCCCCTACTCAACCCCATCACTTCCTACTCAACCCCATCACCCCTACTAAACCCCATCACCCCCTACTCAACCCCATCACCTCCTACTGAACCCCATCACCCCCTACTCAACCTCATCACTTCCTACTGAACCCCATCACCCCTACTCAACCCATCACCCCCTACTCAATCCCATCACTTCCTACTCAACCCCATCACCCCCTACTCAATCCCATCACTTCCTACTCAACCCCATCACTTCCTACTGAACCCCATCACTTCCTACTCAATCCCATCACTTCCTAATGAACCCCATCACCCCTACTAAACCCCATCACTTCCTACTCAAGCCCATCACTTCCTACTCAACCCCATCACCCCTACTCAACCCCATCACTTCCTACTCAACCCCATCACCCCCTACTCAACCCCATCACTTCCTACTCAACCCCATCACTTTTCTCATCTACTGAAGCTACGCCTCTTAATACTCCTCCTTTTTTCACACAGATACAAACACTTATCGATACAAATCGACACCCCTCCCCTTAAATAGACACCCCTAACACCTCTCATCCCCAGGCAGACACCCTTTCAATGCTGACTTGGAGATGGGAGGGGTTCTCAGAGTTGGGCAGTACTGGAGGCATATGGAGTCCATACTGGGCATTGGCTCTGTGCATTTACAAGGCAGTGGCATGCACCCTGCTCACCCCTCCCAAAGGAAAGGCCCGTGTGGGTCTGTGTGCCAGTGTGTATGAATACAAACACTGACAGAGTGTGGAGATAGAAGGGAACACTTTCATAAGATCTGAGTAAATCCCTTGGGGTGTGCGCAGCGGTGTTAATTTCGTCAACTAAAAATTTTCGCCAAAGAAAAAAATATTGTGACTAAAACTAAATAAAAACCAATAGTCCAAGGGGATGGAGTGCAGCGAAAACAATGTTCCTTTCTATGAGTGCCAGGAGTAGATTTCCCAGTAGATTGAAGAGAACTTTCTTCCTAGGGTAACCTCAAAAAAGGAAAAACATCATCGTGCGATCTGATGTATACCACATGGATAAACCAAAGAAGCGTCAGTACACTCACGTGAAATAGAGCCTTCCTGGCTCTGGATGAGGCACCTCTGGGTTATTAACGGCTACCCACTTGCCCTTTTCGGTACTGGTAGTCTTGATACTTCAAGTCTTTACACCCTTAAATACGGATACAGACAGGGCATAGCATAGACTGTAATACTATAGAAAACAGAAAAGTGGAATAGAAATATACTCACACTTTCTTGGACCTAACCTAGGTCCTTAGGAATCAGGCTCAGAAGTTGTTGTAGGGTACAACTTCAAATAAAACCCCATGCGGTGGAGTAAAAATCAAAAATATAATAAAACACACCATAAAATACAACAAAAATATAAAATAAGGGAATAATTAGTGACCAGACTGCATTTCGCCTGTTGAGATATCCTCAGTGGCTTCCTCAGCTGGTTTTACAGATCAAATGACCATTACTCCCTTTAAATGCCTGTAGCGATCCTTCCTTAACCCCTTAAAGCCACAGGACGTACCATTACGTCCTGCATTAGGCAGGCTTTAACGCCGCAGGACATAATGGGGCGTTTGCAGCCCCCCTCGGCAGATACTCACCTCCTCCGGCGGCTCCCTCGCTGATCTGAGTCCCGCGGAGTCAGATCGGCGTGTATCACTCCTCCCGGCGCACTGACGTCATCGCGCCGGGGGCGTGAGGACGTCAGTTTCAGGCGTTCCCCCCGCCGGAGCAGGGGAAGCGCCTGAAGGGGAGGGGGGATCCTTTGGATCCCTCTATCTCCCCATCACCGGGGGACTAGGAGGCTGTGGCCAGCATCGCTGGAAGGGTCCCAGCCTGACCTTTCCAGCAATGTAGAGGTTAACCCCTTAGTTGCCAGGTGGCGGCCTGGCACCAATCGGTGCAAGATCGTGGCCTTTTTCTGGTGGGGGCCACCGTCTTGGATGGCAGCCCCCACCTCTGGGTCCCCCCCACGCCAACTGACTCATCGCGCCATGCGCGATGATGTCAGTTAACCTGGGAACCCCCTACCTGCAAAGGGATTTCTTAAGGAAATCCTATATAGGAGATAAAGGGGTTCAAAGAACCCCCTATCTCCTGAACGGTGGCAGCTAGGGGGTCATGTGTGATATTGCTGGAAAGGCCAGAGCATGTCCTTTCCAATGATATTAAACATGACCATGTTAAAAGTAAAAAAAGAGAGTAAGATATTAAAAAATAAAAACAATAAAAAAATAATTAATTAATAAAAAAATAAAAACTTTTTTAATGCAGCACTATTGTTCACATTTCAATTATAATGTGAACAATGATGCTTCACTAATGATTTTTTTGGGGGGGTTTAGCTAAGGCTACGGTCAGACTAACGCATTTTTCATGTCGTCCGTGAAAAAGTACGTTCGATCGAATGGACGTATTTTTTCACGGAATACGTGATAGCGGTCATACGATGCGCATTCTTGTCCGTGATTTTGTACGGATCATCAATAAAACCCTTTTTGCGTCTGGACGTTATGTTGGCCGGACATTAGCAGCGTCTGACGTCTCCTAATCACGCACACACGCCGCTAGCGGACGCAGCGCACTCTGTACGTCAGTACTAGCGGTATCACGTTCTCGAAAAAATGTGTTTGTTTGCCGCTTGCGTTGCGCGGCTGCACTTTCGTGCGGCCGTACTTCGTATATTGCCCATCATTGGACGTCATTTACTGCTGCTACGGCCGTGATAAAGTACGACTGCACGCGCGTTCGCACTGCGTTCGTCTGACCCCAGCCTTAAATCACGCAATTTCTCCCCAAAAAAAAATGGGTTCCCCATTCTAATTTTTTAAGTTTAACCATTGCTTCTCTATAGGGGATTTCACTGCTGCTGAACAGGCACCGTATTTTGCTGGCAATTCGCCAAAATTTGGCAAACTGCCAGCTTTATGAATAGCCGAATGGCCACGAAATTACTCCGTACAGGGAAATACACTGTACGGTGCAATTTCAGCTCTCTTGAAATTACCCTGTAAACCCTGTAAAACTATGATGAAAATCCATTGACAGTAAGGCTAGGGTCAGACTAACGCATTTTTCGCGTTGTCCGTGAAAAAGTGCGTTCGAACGAATGGACGTATTTTTTCATGGAATACACGATAGCGGTCATACGATGCGCATTTTCGTCCGTGATTTTGTACGGATCATCAATAAAACCCTTTTGCGTCTGGACGTTATGTTGGCTGGACATTAGCAGCGTCTGACGTCTCCCAATCACGCACACACGCCGCTATGCGGACGCAGCGCACTCTGTACGTCAGTACTAGCGGTTTGACGTTCTCGAAAAAATGCGTTCGTTTGCCACTTGCGTTGGGCGGACGAACTTTCGTGCGGCCGTTCGTCGTATGTTCCCCGGCATTGGACTTCATTTGCTGCTAGCACGGCCGTGATTTCGTGCGGCTAAACGCACGTTAAAACTGCGCTCGTCTGACCTTAGCCTTAGTCGACTGATAAAATTAGACTAAAATGTTAGGGAGGGACTATCTGGGAAGAGATCCAGACGTAATCTCAAGTAAAACAGAAATTATGAATTTTCTGTATTCAGATAAGATGTTACTACAGGATTATATAGCGAGTGCTGAAATTCTAGAGAAATGTTTAAATAATGCAGAATACACTTTAAACCCATAGGGCTCTATTACATTCTTCGAGCAAACGTTAACGCGTGCGCAAAAATGCATTAACGCGAGGGGCAAATCCCCTTTGCGCAGAACATCGTATTGCAATGTCCGCACAAAAATTGCGCGTTAACGTCTAACACGGGTGAACCTGCGCGAGTGTAATGTACTGCGCGCGTCCTATACTTAACATTGTGAGCGCAAATGCGTTTGTGCGCTGGTACGCGGATGGTATTACAATCTATCCAATTTTAACAGACAGCGTTTGCGCACATAATTTTAACGTCTTTAAAAGCTGGTGGTAACGGCAAATCTGAACGTTCTGGCCGAACCCAAATACACCAGCACGAAAAAAAATACAGCACAGTATAGTTACACATTCTACACATACCCAAACAATAAAATAGAGAAGTTGTGAGTGTTTTTATTATTGCTGCAGCATATATAGTCAGATTGATTTAGACAGGCGCAAAAACTGAACAAGAGACAATTGTGGTTCTTAATTCTGATTGGCTGAATCGCGTGAAAAAACAGTACACACACCGATTTCTGCGCGCAGCGTTTTTACGCGCGTTATTTTTTGACGGATGAAAAATTGCGCTCGGATTGTAATACCAGCGTTAATTTACGCGCGTTAACGTTTAACGCTTCGCGCACAAATTAACGCGCTGCAGGGGCGTTTTTCCGCAAAGAATGTAATAGAGCCCAATACATTTTAGTTAAATCTAGATGACTAAAATATGACTATAGGGGTTATTCAAAGAGAGCTGATCTGGCCCCGAAATATCACCAAACAATGAATTTCCCTGTACGGTGACATTTCGGGGCCATTCGGCTATTCAGATAGCAAGCAGTTCGCCAAATTTTGGCAAACTGCCAGCAAGTATGGTCCGTGTTCGAAGGCAGTGAAATCCCCCATAGAGAAGCAATGGTTAATCTATTCAGAGACACCGAACAGCAGAGTAAAGTTGTCGAAATGCCCTGCCATTCGGTGGTTTCATTCGTCAGGTTTATTCAGGCGAATCCCATAGGCTTCAATGTTAAAAATATTTCCGATTTTAGTAAATATCTAATAAACTGTTTATTATTTCAATCTGCAGCAGAAAGTCTCTTTATTTATTGATTTTGTAGGATTCATTAGGTATTTTCTCAAAATTTGTTTGACAAAATTTTTTCTCATTTTTTTTTTATCGTTTTTTCTTTTTTCTGTATCAGCCCTTTTTATTATCATTCATAGGATCTTATATGTAGATTCCCGGCATTTTTGTTCAGTAGTTTTTTGCAAACAGCCTTTCAATTTTGACACTTTCAATCATATTGTTGTTTTTTTTTTTTACCCGTCCGTCGGCTTGTTGACTTTTCCCAGCAACTGGTCTGCGCTGTGTTCGGCAGCTCGTCTGCTTTTTCCGGCATATTTTTTGCAGCGGTTCCTGCGGGATTGCGGTGGGGTTTTCCTGCTCTCCGGGGAACCTGCGGTGAATGCTGAATTCACCGCAGGGTGGGGAACTTTGATTCCCCGAAGTGCAGGGAAGTGTGGGGAGCTAGAGCACCGAAATGTTGCCAACATTCCTGCGCCCATTACTTCTACCTTGGCGTCCTCTTAGACTTTGCTCTCTCCTTCACTCCTCACATTCAGTTGCTATCCAAATCCTATTTCTACCAAATTAAAAAAAAACATTGCACGCGTCCGCCCCTTTCTTGATCAGGACTCTGATAAAATGCTCATCCAAGCTCTCATTATCTCCCACCTTGACTACTGTAACCTCCTTCTCTCTGGCCTGAAGAGACACCAGATTCTCTCTCTGCAGTCTGGTATGAACGCCTGTGCCAGACTCGTACACCTCACCTCCCGCACCTCTCACACCTCACCCCTTTGTCAATCTCTACACTGTCTCCTGTTTCTTATAGAATCCATATCATTATATTGGGGCTCACATACAAAGCTCTCCATAACCGCGCCACTGCATACATCTCCTCCCTTATTAGCAGGTACATCCTATCCTGACCACTTCACTCGGCCAATGATTTGACATTATCGACTCCTTTTACCCGCACCCCTAACTCTCACCTTCAAGACGTCTCCTGAGCTGCCCCCTTTCTAATACACAGCTTTTCTAGTGATTTATTGCAGGGAGGTGGTGGACGTCGGACAGGCAGCAGCTTTCCCTGCCCTGTGCGTTGTCGGCTGCAGCCCTATCTCTGCGTGCACATGCTAACAAATAGGTTTACGGTAGTAGATTGTCCCCACGACCTGTTACATTGTGAATTTTTTACAACTTGACACCGGCGTGGCTCCGTAATACATCAGTATCTGTGCTTTTTTCTGGCACGCCGCTGTGGGTATTCCCCATTTAAGATGCGTATCTTATAAATTATAAGTAGAACGATATTGTACACAGTATTTAATGTTGTCTTTACTTAATTTTGTGCAATCTCAAATTTTCAGGTTCCCCTAGGACCTAATATCAAACCCTTCGCTCGAACATTTCCCCATCTCTTCTCATTGGCAACTAAGAGGCGAGCTCAGTAACAACGAGAACCATCTATCGTGACAATATTATCCACCAGAAGAAGACTTGTACTGGGGATTATACATGGTCATCCTAGGCAAGAAATGGTTCACCAAACATGTGCTGGTGGAAGAATTGCTGTCTTGCTACACAGTAGGGATGTGCGTTTCGGGTTTCGGAATTTCAGAATTTTTTCGGAATGTTTTCGGATGCGGCGGATTTTCCGAAAATTTTTAGATCCGAAAATGGCAGATCCGATAAGTTTTCCGAGCCGAAACGAAAATTTTTCGAATGGACTTGAAATGTGTCAAATCGAAATTTATTTTCGCTCTATTCATGATTTCGGTTCCATTCGTGATTTCGGTTCCATTTCGGTAATTCTGGAAATCGTATATTTAACTATTATCGGTTATATCGCTGATTCTGTAAATTTTGTATTTGTAAATGCGTATCACTTGTTTCTTGTGGCATTCGGGTCAGTTTAGCGTTTTTTAAATCGTTTTGTTCATTTTTTTTGTTCCTTGGCTTTCATACCATTTTAATATGATTAAATAAAGTTGTGAAATGTATATTCAATTATTCATAAGAAAAAAAGGATCTTTATTTAATAAAAAAAACACGATAGAATCGCCAGAATTATCGTAGACACTTTGTAACGAGGAGAACAGACGTTCCGAAAAAACGAAAATTTCCGAAATTTCCGAAAAGTCGATACAAAAAACGAGCAAAGTGACATGAAAATACGAAAAATGGTCGATATTCCGAAAAAAAAATGTACACGAAAAACGAGCCGAACCGAATCGAAACAGAAATCGGTCAAAACGAGCCGAATCGAAAAGTTTAAACATCCGAACAAATCGAACTGAATCGAACCGAAAAAAAAAATCGGTGCACAAGCCTACTATACAGTGTATATACTCAGTCTCACTTTGGGATATATAGAGCATTGTGATGGTCGTCCACTGATCTTATCCTGGCCAGTCTACCCTTTGCGTTAGGTTGACTCCTCCACCGGGCATCAATATGTCTCTGTATTGTTTTCACCCTTCCTTAGATTTATTCTCTACCTTTTTGTATTCTTCATGGGCGCCAACTGTCAATGAGGCATTATAAGCACCTAGGAGCTCATGTGGTTCTCTCACAGAAGACCAACTTTACGGTGGAGGGAGTCCCTCGCTACTGGGCAAACTGGTTTTACTACTTGATTCCATTCCACAAACTAGACCCCTAAAAATGGTTTGTCTATCCCTTTCAGGCCTTTCAAGAAATATTGCACCAATTTTTACGGAGGGGCTACTGTGGGTGCGGAATGTGTGATGACATCAGTTTAAATAAGATTCTTTGCTGGGGTACCCTCCCACAGGTGACCAATGTTCAGAAGGAGATGCTATCATCCACCATTATCCTCAAACACCTGCAGAAGTCGAATGCTCCAGGCCTGGATGGTGTCACCGCTGCTTGCTGCCCGGGCGGGTTGTGCCGTGTACTAGTAGTACGTCCTACTTGCCAGCTGCTGCGACGGACCCCCTCCGGCCCGCCTACGCAGCTGACACATGGTGCGCGTCATTGGCTGCAGGGGACGGCCTGAGTTCAAACAGTACCACGGCAGTCGAAGGCGGAGCATGCCCCGGGCCGGCTGCTGGGTGGAGCGAAGGAAGTTCATTGAAACCAGCGGGGTGTACTATGCCGCCCCACAGCTTCAAGGCCCACCTGCTGCAGGGACGGCATAGTACGTTTCGCAGCGGAAAATGATTAAAGGCCTTTGTGCAGTTTTAATTGCTCCCAATTTTGCAACTTTTCATTACGCCATTATGAGAGGCGAGGAGACTAACTCTGGGGAGATGTTGGCAGCTTAGATTAATGTTCTTTTAGAATCACTTCAAAGTTTCCATGAAACTCTCTAGGCAAGGGATCTCAAACTCTGGTCACTCAAGATTTTTATTTCCTACAATTCCCAGAATCCTTTTAACGCAATAAATGTCCAGAGAATAATGGAAGGTGTAGTTTGGAAACATCGGAGTGGCCACAGTTTGAAATCGCTGCTCCAGCCCCATTTCATTTGTTTACGTTGATATGAAGATTTAAGCGAAACTACTTGCGGAGTAATGGAGGGCAGCGCCGGATTAACATAGGGGCAGATGGAGCAGCAGCTCCAGGCCCATGCCTCAGAATAGGCCCAGAGAAAAGATAACTGTGTCTGCATTTGGACTCCTGTATCTCCAGCTCCATAGCAGCTACAGGGTCAAGTTAGGTATCACTGGAACGGCCAGAGCATGGCCTTTCCAATGATACCAAACATGACCAAGTTGTATGTAAAAACAGCGAAGAGCACAGCGGTGAACTTTGGACCCCTGTGTCACTAATCTTTACACCTCACAAGGTCAAGTGAGGTGTCACTGGACAGGGCAGAGTCTGGCCTTTGCATTAATACCAAACCTGACCATGAAAAATCTAAAAGTAAAGAAAAACATTTTTTATTTATTTTTAGTTCCAAAGCGATGGCATTGTCCATTTGTCACGTATAAAATTAGCAATACCACTGCCATTACTCACCTTCTCATTTCCCACGCTGGGAGCAAGGTCAGTGTTTTATACCTAGTCATATTATTTGTAAAAAAAAAACATGTTCCAAAACACAAGGGAAATATTTAATTTTGTGGTTAAAATTGTATATTTTCTCATAAAAATGCAGTAACAGGTTCCCATTTCACATTTTTTAAACAAGACTGCTCTGTAGAATATACAGTTGTGTTCAAAATTATTCAACCCCCAATGCTGTAAAGGGTTTTAGGCAGGGATCAAGTCCTAAAAAAAGAAGTGTGGGAACTCACCAGGATTTCTGTCTCCCAATAAGCAATTATCACCTCGCACGTAACACAAACACACACTCAGATCTGATAAATGTATGTATATTTGTCAACAAAAAAGCAGATTGCGCAACAAATGCTTATGCCGGCTATTGAATACGGAGATGTAGTGTATGCAGTTGCCCCGCAAACACACCTTCATAAACTTACTACATTGTATAACTCATTCTGCCGCTTTGTGCTACAATGTAACTACATGACCCACCATTGTGAGATGTTAAAAGAGCTAAACTGGCCATCGCTGGAATCTAGACGCACTCTTCACCTTTCCAACCTGGTGTTTAAGAGCTTTTCTGGGAAGCTACCACCCTACCTGAATAGACTGCTTCTCCCAGCAGTTCCCTTATCCTATAACCTCCGATCCAGGACCAGCACCTTACTTGGAATACCACAATACAAAAAGAAAGTGGCTTGATCCTCATTTTCCTACAGAGCACCACAATTATGGAATAACCTCCCAGACGTCATCAAATCTCCCCCCGTCTAAAGTCACTTAAGAGATCTCTATTAACATACCTCGATACAGAATGCACCTGTAAACATGTAACATAGCGACTATATACAGAATGCACCTGTAAACATGGAACACAGTGACTATATACAGAATGCACCTGTAAACATGTAACACAGTGACTATATACAGAATGCACCTGTAAACATGTAACATAGTGACTATATACAGAATGCACCTGTAAACATGTAATATAGCGACTATATACGGAATGCACCTGTAAACATGTAACACAGTGACTATATACAGAATGCACCTGTAAACATGTAACACAGTGACTATATACAGAATGCACCTGTAAACATGTAACACAGTGACTATATACAGAATGCACCTGTAAACATGTAACACAGTGACTATATACAGAATGCACCTGTAAACATGTAACACAGTGACTATATACAGAATGCATAATAACACAGAATAACATAGTGAATATATTTCCTACATATTTATTTTCTGTTAATCTGTATAATTGTGTTTTGTTTTTAATATCTTGCATTGTATTACTTTGTATTTCTGTAACAATTCAATGTTCTTGAACCTAGAACGTACTTGAAAACAAAAGAAATCTCAATGTCTCCTTCCTGGTAAAATACTTAATAAATAAATAAATAGGTGAAATATAGCAAAAATATATGATAAATCTTATATTTATTGTGACTTAATAGAGAAATATGTGATTGAACACCTGACTACAAGCTTTATAGAGTATGGGACCAAAGGGAACTCCGTTCCCTCTGCAAAATTAGTGCAAGAACTCCGTTCCCACGCGTTCCCCCTCGACTTGACCCCTGGTTTTAGGGAATTTAGTGACATTTGTAATTGTATTCAGAATGAAATCCTACAAGGACTTTTTAAAGAACCATATGCAACTAAAATGACATCAATTGGTTTTGTAATACAGTAGTAAATGTTTCTTTTGTGAATTCTTCATTGACACAATTATTCAACCCCTTAAAGACTACCACTCTGAAGAACAGAGGTTCATTCAAGTGTTTTCAATCAGGTATTGAAAACACCTGTGGATGTCACGGAGCAGCAATAAAGAATAATAAGCACCAATTAGGCAGCTTTAAAATGACTGTGATACTCAGCTCCTTCTAGACATTTACTGGTGTGGTTACAAACATGGTGAAGTCAAGAGAATGGTCCAGGAAGACAAGAGAAGAGGTGATTACTCTTCACAGGAAGGGCAATGGCTATAAGAAGATTGCAAAGATGTTAAACATAACAAGAGAGACCATAGGAAGCATCATTCGCAAATTCAAGGCAAAGGGCACTGTTGAAACGCTACCTGGTCGTGGCAGAAAGAAGATGCTGACTTTGACTGCTGTGCGCTACCTGAAGCGCAGAGTGGAGAAAAGTCCCCGCGTGACTGCTGAGGAACTGAGAAAAGATTTGTCAGATGTGGGTACTGAAGTTTCAGCTCAGACAATACGGCACACACTGCGTAATGAAGGCCTCCATGCCAGAACTCCCAGGCGCACCCCCTTGCTGTCTCCAAAGAATAAGAAGAGTCGACTGCAGTATGCCAAAAGTCATGTGGACAAACCACAGAAGTTTTGGGATAGTGTTCTGTGGACTGATGAAACAAAATTAGAACTGTTGGGGCCCATGGATCAACGCTATGTTTGGAGGAGGAAGAACAAGGCCTATGAAGAAAAGAACACCTTGCCTACTGTGAAGCATGGCGGGGGGTCAATCATGCTTTGGGGCTGTTTTGCTTCTGCAGGTACAGGGAAGCTTCAGCGTGTGCAAGGTACCATGAATTCTCTTCAGTACCAGGAGATATTGGATGACAATGTGATGCAGTCCGTCACAAACCTGAGGCTTGGGAGACGTTGGACCTTTCAACAGGACAATGATCCCAAGCATACCTCCAAGTCCACTAAAGCATGGTTGCAGATTAAAGGCTGGAACATTTTGGAGTGGCCATCGCAGTCACCTGACTTAAATCCGATTGAGAACCTCTGGGGGGACTTAAAGAAAGCAGTTGCAGTGCGCAAGCCTAAGAATGTGACTGAACTGGAGGCTTTTGCCATGACGAATGGGCGAAGATACCCGTAGATCGCTGCAAGACACTTGTGTCAAGCTATGCTTCACGTTTAAAAGCTGTTATAACTGTAAAAGGATGTTGTACAAACAGGGTTATCCAAAGAGATTCGAATTGCTTGAGAAAGGTAACCGAACGCTGAAAATCAGCGTTCGGTTACCTTTCCTGGCCATTCGGCTATCCAGAGAGCAGGCAATTCGCCAAATACTGGCGAATTGCCTGCACATACGGTGCCTGTTCGGTCCCTGTTCGAGGGCAGTGAAATCCCCATAGAGAAGCACTTCTTCGGCTATTCAGAGAACACAAACCAGCAGTGAAAGGTTCCCCTAATGCCCTGCCATTCGGTGGTTTCATTCGGCAAATTTATTCAGGAGAATCCCATAGGCTTCAATGTTAAAAATATTCCCGTTTTAATTCAATATCTAATAAACCGTTCAGTATAAAATTCTGCAGCAAAGTGTCTCTTTATTTATAGATTTTTTTAGGATACTTTAAGCATTTTTCTGATTTTTTTTTTTTTTTATTAAAAGTCCGATTTTTTTTTTTTTTTTTTTTCAGTTTACTTATTTTTTTTGTAACAGCCCTCTTTATTATCATTCCCTGGACCTCCTGTGAAAATTTCAGACATTTTCGCTCAGTAGTTTCTTTGCAAACAGCGTTTCTTTTTCCCAGATTCATACAAATGGTTTTTCTAATTTATTCACTGCCTCCTCTACGCTGCTTCGGCTCTGTGTGATTCGGCTCCTGTTTGGCTCCTGTTCGGCTCATGTTTCGGCTCCTGTTCGTCTTTTTCAAAGGTTAATCCAGATGTTTTTGCTTGTTTTCAGCGTGCATTCGGTTAGTTTTTTTCAGTAGTTTCGGCAGCTTTCCCTGCAATTCGGGGACCCTGTGCTGCTTGCTGAATACACCGCAGGGTCACCGAAATGCAATCGGCAAAAGGAACCGAATTGAAGAGAACGAAAAGTCACCGAACGTGCGGTGACTTTTCGAATCTCTTTGGATAACCCTGTAAGTACTAAGATTGAATTTCACTTGGGGGTTGAATAAAACTGATAATGATGTGAGCACAGAAAAGACATTTGTGGTTATTTCATTATAAATGTTATTTATATTTTGTCTGACCTACACGTGCCGCTTTGATTTAATTGTAAGCAAGATGACTGAATGATCAAAATCAATGTCAAACTGGCCAAAACACTCAATTTCAGTGGGGGTTGAATAATTTTGAACACAACTGTATAACCACAAAGGTTTGGATGATAAAATGGGAAAAAAAAAAGTTACACTCTTTAAATGACTGAAAAGCGAATCACAGTATCTGCCTGAATAAATATACCCGTATCTGTACTATTAACCCCTTAAGGACCGAGGACGTACCATGTACGTCATTGCAGCGGGTCTCTCTTAGACCCGCTGACGTACATGGTACGTCCTGCCGTTTTTGAGCTGCTGGAAGCGATCGGATCGCTTCAGCAGCTCAAACGCCATTGCAGGATGCCTGGGAGTCCAGGCATCCGTGCAATGGCCGTTAGAAGTGCCGGGGCACCATGTGATCGCTCCCCGGGAGCGATCTACATCCGGTTGCACCGGAGAGGTGCCCGGCACTTCTACAGAGCGCTGGAAGCGATCGGATCGCTTCCAGCTGCTCTGAGCATATTACAAGGATGCCTCGACATCGAGGCATCCTTGTAATATACTTACCTGCCGCCGGTCCGTCCGTGATCGCTCCCCCCGAGCGATCACTTCCGGTAGCGGCAGGAAGTACTGAGTGCCACGAGGTATCGTGGCACTCAGTACAAAATCGATCACTTCAGTGATCAGGGTGCTCTGCTGGGTGCCTCGAGGGATCAAGGCACCCAGCAGAGTAAAAAAAAAGTGAAAAAAAAGTAAAAAAAAAGTGTAAAAAAAAAGTAAAAAAAAGTGTGTAAAAAAAGAAAAATAAATAAAATAAACTGACAGTTAGGGGTAGGGTTAGGGTTAGGGTTAGGGTTAGGGTTAGGTAGGGTTAGGGTTGGGGTAGGGTTAGGGGTAGGGTTAGGGTTAGGGGTAGGTTAGGTTAGGGTTAGGGGTAGGGTTAGGGGTAGGGGTAGGGTTAGGGTTAGGGGTAGGGTTAGGGTAGGGTTAGGGGTAGGGTTAGGGGTAGGGTTAGGGGTAGGTTAGGGTTAGGGTAGGGTTAGGGTTAGGGGTAGGGGTAGGGTTAGGGTAGGGTTAGGGGTAGGGTTAGGGGTAGGGTTAGGTTAGGGTTAGGGTGGGGTAGGGTTAGGGTAGGGTTAGGGGTAGGTTAGGGTAGGGTTAGGGGTAGGGATAGGGTTAGGGGTAGGGTTAGGGTAGGGTTAGGGTTAGGGTTCTAAGGGCAGGGTCAGGGGTAGGGTTAGGGTTCTAAGGGCAGGGTCATCTTGGGCTGAGTGGGATGTTCCTAGCCTGCCTCATCAGAGAGGCAGGCTAGCAACATCCAATCAGAAGTTAGAAAAAATCAAAATAAAATTTCTAATTTGTCAGGTCAGGCCAATATTTTGTAAATATTGGCTCTGACCTCTGTGATTCTCCCTCCCTCTCCTCACTTGTGTTTTGGTGAGCGAGAGAGAGAGATCAGATTTGACAGGTTAGAGATTTTAGTGAGATTTAGTGAGATTAGAAAAATTGAGGCAGATTTAGAGAGATTTTAGGGAGATTTAGAAGAATTGAGGCAGGTTTAGAGGGATTTAGAGAGATTTAGGTGTTTATTTGTATTTTCTTGTGAAACCCAACGGTTCTTCTAAGAACCAACAATCCGCTTATATATATATAATAATTATAAAATTTTATAATCTATTATATATAATGTCTGAGAGGGTGTACAGCGCCGAGGAGGCATATGCCATCCTGGCGTCAGAATCTGAGGCATCTGCGTCAGACTCAGACCCTCATTTCGACCCCGCTAACTGCTCAGAGGCGTCGCTAGATACATTATCTATGCTGGCTGATGTATCTAGTGATGTTTCTGATGCAGATCCTGGGTCACCACCTGCCAGCAGGAGACGCACAGCTCCAGCTGAGGAGTGGGTAGTGCCTCATCGCCAGAGGCAGATATCCTCCTTTCACGGCAAATCCTGGCATCAATATTGATGTTGCAGGATTTACCGCCACACAGTTTTTGCAGGTGTTTATGGGGGATGATTTGTTGGGCCACATCGGCCCAATCAAATCTGTATGCCCATCAGCATTGTGCTGCGAAGCCAGACTCCTACTTGGCAAGGCAGCAATGGACCCCGCTAGATGTGCCAGAATTTCTGAAATTCTGGGCACTTACTATGCTGAGGGCATCATAAAGAAGCCCTCAATTCGCTCCTGCTGGAGCAGTAGCCCCATCTGCTCTACCCCCATTTACCTCCAATCAATGTCACGTAGAAGGTATGAAAACATTTTGCGTTTCATGCACTTCAGTGACAACAGCCTGTGCTCCCCTAGAGAGCATCCCCAGTTTGACAGGCACCAGACTTTTACATTTTATTCGTACATTTTTATGTTCTACAATTGGTGCTGTATTTTTGCCAAAATCTTTGCACACCTATGCATGGGGGGCATGGGTGTACTCAGGAGATCTTGCAGAAAACAACCTGGAGAGTTTTCATGCAGTAACAAACAACAGTGTCTGCTAAGGCTAGGGTCAGACGAGCGTGATTTCTACGGACTGTACGTCCGTGCAGTACGGACATCGTCAGTACGGAAGACGCAGTAGTGGTCACACAGTCCGTTTTTTCACTGACATTTATTTTTTGACAGATGTAGGAGGGACAATAAATTCAATTGCAAAACCATTTTGTCCGTGAAAAATGCAGGACGTATAAATGCAGTCCGTCTGACCACGTTCCATCACTCACACACAAAGCTATGCAGACGTTGCGGACGCAGCGCACTTTGTGCGGCCGTTCTAGCGGTTCTACGTTCTTGCCTGCCTTGCGTCCGTGGGCCGCGGCCGTTGTGCGTCCGCAGTTCAGTGCGGACGTACTTCGTGTGTCGGGCTCCATTGGACTTTATGTCATGCTATCACGGACGTACTTTTAGGCGCGATCACGGACGTGAACACTACGCTCGTCTGACCCTAGCCTAAATCACAGTCCAAAACTACTGTGGGCGTAAAAATCTGAAATTTGAAAAATTACCGCCACACACCTTGTTGCCAAATGTTTTGGGCTAAAACCGTTGCATCCATGGCATCAAAGCACTCCATATGCAATACCTTGGGGTGTCAACATAACAAATATAAACAATTTTCTGGCAATAATTCAAACTGGGGTATGCGGTAGACCCAAAACCAAAGATAGGCCTAGCTGAAGAAATAATCTCAATTTCAACTCTAATGACAAAGTCATAAAAATTGTATTTGAACCTTCCCAAATCCTGGCAAACCTAGGCATGGGGGGCATGGGTGTACTCAGGAGATCTTGCAGAAAACAACCTGGAGAGTTTTCATGCAGTAACAAACAACAGTGTCTGCTAAATCACAGTCCAAAACTACTGTGGGCGTAAAAATCTGAAAATTGAAAAATTACCGCACACACCTTCTCAAATGTTTTGGGCTAAAACCGTTGCATCCATGGCATCAAAGCACTCCATATGCAATACCTTGGGGTGTCAACATAACAAATATAACAATTTTCTGGCAATAATTCAAACTGGGGTATGCGGTAGACCCAAAACCCAAGCTAGGCCTAGCTGAAGAATAATCTCAATTTCAACTCCAATGACAAAGTCATAAAATTGTATTTGAACCTTCCAAAATCCTGGCAAACCTATGCATGGGGGCATGGGTGTACTCAGGAGACCTTGCAGAAAACAACCTGGAGAGTTTTCATGCAGTAAAAACAACAGTGTCTCCTAAATCACAGTCCAAAACTGATGTGGGTGTGAAAATGAAAAATGACCACCAAACAGTATCTAATTTGTTTGGAGCAAACGGATGCATCCATAGCATAAAAAACACTCCATTTACAATACTTTGGGGTGTAGCTTACCAAATATATGCACGTTCATAAAACTGGGGTATGTAAAAAGGCCCCTAAAAAGAAGATAAGCAAAGAAGATACTGTATGTCAAATTAGAAAATTGACAAGCACATGTCAAAGATTGGCGTAGCCACCCCAAAAACAACAGAACAAATCTATATATGGGTGGTATCAATTACTCAGAAGATGTTGCTGAACATATTTTGGGGTGTTTTTTGGCAGTAACCATAACTGGATTTGACAATTCATGCCTAAAGTACAATGTGTGTGAAAAAATACACAAAAAAGTGACTACCTGAAAGTTTGACAAAGAGCTAGTGCATGGAAAGTGTTAAAATACAACTCTTTGAAGCACCCTAGGGTGTGCCCTTTCTAAAAATATATGGGTTTGATGGGGTAAATTACTTTGGCCGGCTTCAAAAATGTCCCAAATAGGACATGGGTGCATGATGACGAAATGTGAAAATTCCAAGTTGGAAAACTGAAATGCGCACCCCAAATAAGGCCTTTTAGCCCCAAATGACCCGACATACCTATACATGGGTGGTATCAATTTACTCAGAAGATGTTGCTGAACATATTTGGGGTGTTTTTTGGCAGTAACCCATAACTGGATTTGACAATTCATGCCTAAAGTACAATGTGTGTGAAAAAATAACACAAAAAGTGACTACCTGAAAGATTGACAAAGAGCTAGTGCATGGAAAGTGTTAAAATACAACTCTTTGAAGCACCCTAGGGTGTGCCCTTTCTAAAAATATATGGTTTGATGGGGGTAAATTACTTTGGCCGGCTTCAAAAATGTCCCAAATAGGCATGGGTGCATGATGACGAAATGTGAAAATTCCAAGTTGGAAAACTGAAATGCGCACCCCCCAAATAAGGCCTTTTAGCCCCCAAATGACCCGACATACCTATACATGGGTGGTATCAATTTACTCAGAAGATGTTGCTGAACATATTTTGGGGTGTTTTTTGGCAGTAACCCATAACTGGATTTGACAATTCATGCCTAAAGTACAATGTGTGTGAAAAAATAACACAAAAAGTGACTACCTGAAAGATTGACAAAGAGCTAGTGCATGGAAAGTGTTAAAATAACAACTCTTTGAAGCACCCTAGGGTGTGCCCTTTCTAAAAATATATGGTTTGATGGGGTAAATTACTTTGGGCCGGCTTCAAAAATGTCCCAAATAGGACATGGGTGCATGATGACGAAATGTGAAAATTCCAAGTTGGAAAACTGAAATGCGCACCCCCCAAATAAGGCTTTTAGCCCCCAAATGACCCGACATACCTATACATGGGTGGTATCAATTTACTCAGAAGATGTTGCTGAACATATTTTGGGGTGTTTTTTGCAGTAACCATAACTGGATTTGACAATTCATGCCTAAAGTACAATGTGTGTGAAAAAATAACACAAAAGTGACTACCTGAAAGATTGACAAAGAGCTAGTGCATGGAAAGTGTTAAAAATACAACTCTTTGAAGCACCCTAGGGTGTGCCCTTTCTAAAATATATGGTTTGATGGGGGTATTACTTTGGCCGGCTTCAAAAATGTCCCAAATAGGACATGGGTGCATGATGACGAAATGTGAAAATTCCAAGTTGGAAAACTGAAATGCGCACCCCCCAAATAAGGCCTTTTAGCCCCCAAATGACCCGACATACCTATACATGGGTGGTATCAATTTACTCAGAAGATGTTGCTGAACATATTTTGGGGTGTTTTTTGGCAGTAAACCCATAACTGGATTTGACAATCATGCCTAAAGTACAATGTGTGTGAAAAAATAACACAAAAAGTGACTACCTGAAAGTTTGACAAAGAGCTAGTGCATGGAAAGTGTTAAAATACAACTCTTTGAAGCACCCTAGGGTGTGCCCTTTCTAAAAATATATGGTTTGATGGGGGTAAATTACTTTGGCCGGCTTCAAAAATGTCCCAAATAGGACATGGGTGCATGATGACGAAATGTGAAAATTCCAAGTTGGAAAACTGAAATGCGCACCCCCAAATAAGGCCTTTTAGCCCCCAAATGACCCGACATACCTATACATGGGTGGTATCAATTTACTCAGAAGATGTTGCTGAACATATTTTGGGGTGTTTTTGGCAGTAACCCATAACTGGATTTGACAATTCATGCCTAAAGTACAATGTGTGTGAAAAAATAACACAAAAAGTGACTACCTGAAAAGATTGACAAAGAGCTAGTGCATGGAAAGTGTTAAAATACAACTCTTTGAAGCACCCTAGGGTGTGCCCTTTCTAAAAATATATGGTTTGATGGGGGTAAATTACTTTGGCCGGCTTCAAAAATGTCCCAAATAGGACATGGGTGCATGATGACGAAATGTGAAATTCCAAGTTGGAAAACTGAAATGTGCACCCCCCAAATAAGGCCTTTTAGCCCCCAAATGACCCGACATACCTATACTTGGGTGGTATCAATTTACTCAGAAGATGTTGCTGAACATATTTTGGGGTGCTTTTTGGCAGTAAACCTTAAAGTTCACAGTACATGTATTCTTAAATTACGTTCAAAAAAAAAAAATCACCAAAATTTTTTTTTTTTTTCAAAACTTTGGCATAGATTTGTGGTAAAATGGTTTGCATGGAAAGAGTCAAAATACCCCAAGTTTAATACCTTGATTTGTGTACTTTAAAAAAATATGTATATGTGGAGGGTTATTCAGGAATTAGTGACAGATATCAGTGTTACACATGTCACTATCACTAGTTTTGAAAATAAACTCTTTGGAAATGGCAAAGTGCTACTTGCACTTATTGTTGCATAAAATAAGGAAAAAAGCGAGGAATATGTAAACATTGGGTATTGCTAAACTCAGTACTAAATTTTAGAAACTACTAAGGAATAAAAAAATTTTGACGGTTGTTGATACATAAGAAATTTTGGGGGTCAAAGTTCGAAAAAGTGGTGTTTTTTCAATTTTTGTGTCATATTTCACAATATTTTTTATAGTAAATTATATGAAATGATGAAAAAAATGGTATCTTTATAAAGTCCATTTAGTGACGAGAAAAACAGTGTAAAATATGTGTGGGTTACATAAACGAGTAAGAGGAAAATTTGACGTAAACACTAAGAGCGCAGAAACGTAAAAACAGCTGCGGTCACGAACGGACGGATTTGTGTAAAACCGCCCGGTCACTAAGGGGTTAAATAACTAAAAATATGGTTTCATTTCACTAAATTACAAAAAAAAGCCACCAAAAAATATTCAGCTCCAGGCCCATAGAGATCTTAATCCAGACCTGAGCGCGGGTGACCATCAAACAAACATTAGATGGAGACAAATTTCTGAGTTCTCTTCTGTGGCTCCATAGAAAGCTATGTCTATTTCAACATGCCAGTCCTACCTTCCAGCACTCCCTGAGACTTTGGTGAAGGTATAGAGAGGCAGTTGGCCTTTCACCCTGGGATCTGTCTTAACCCCTTTAATTCACAATCCCTCATTCTCAGATGGTGCTCGAAAGCTCTTGGAGAGTGAGCTCTTACAGGTGGCAGAACTACTACACTTTCAGGGTTATCCAAAGAGATTCGAAAAGTCACCGCACGTTCGGTGACTTTTCGTTCTCTTCAATTCGGTTCCTTTTGCCGATTGCATTTCGGTGACCCTGCGGTGTATTCAGCAAACACCCACAGGGTCCCCGAATTGCAGGGAAAAGCTGCCGAAAACCTGACGAAAACTAACCGAATGCACGCTGAAAACAAGCAAAAACATCTGGATTAACCTTCGAAGAGGAGCCGAACAGGAGCCGAAAAGGAGCCGAATACACAGAGCCGAAGCAGCTGTGACGTAGAGGAGGCAGTGAATAAATTAGAAAAACCATTTGTATGAATCTGGGAAAAAGAAACGCTGTTTGCAAAGAAACTACTGAGCGAAAATGTCTGAAATTTTCACAGGAGGTCCAGGGAATGATAATAAAGAGGGCTGTTACAAAAAAAATAAGCAAACTGAAAAAAAAAAAAAAAAAATCGGACTTTTAATTTTTTTTTAAAAAATTCAGAAAAATGCTTAAAGTATCCTAAAAAATCTATAGATAAAGAGACTTTTTGCTGCAGAATTTTATAATGAACGGTTTATTAGATATTGAATTAAAACGGGAATATTTTTAACATTGAAGTCTATGGGATTCTCCTGAATAAATTTGCCGAATTAAACCACCGAATGGCAGGACATTAGGGGAACCTTTCACTGCTGGTTTGTGTTCTCTGAATAGCCGAAGCAGTGCTTTTTGATGGGGATTTCACTGCCCTCGAACAGGCACCGAACAGGCACGTATGTGCAGGCAATTCGACAGGATTTGGCGAATTGCCTGCTCTCTGGATAGCCGAATGGCCAGGAAAGGTAACCGAACCCTGATTTTCAGCGTTCGGTTACCTTTCTCAAGCAATTCGAATCTCTTTGGATAACCCTGTTTGACTTCATAGGATTTACTCATTCATATTTCAACACACGGTCACGTTCAGTCAGGTCAGGCGGGTGAGGGTGCGAGCCCACAGGTGCAGTGACACAAGGAGGCATGATAAAGGGGTTTTATTTAGTTGTATCACAGAATATGGATGAGGAATAGCATAGGAAAAGGGATGTCTAACATATAAAACAAAAGGGAAAACAGTGGACAGGAAGGGGTTAACCATAGGATATACAGGTTCTAGGCAGAGAGAGAAAGGAGGAGAGTGAAGTAAACAGAACGAGCAGGTTGGATGGGACTGGAGCAACTATATATTAAATATACAGGTTGAGGGCAGAAAGAGTAACTGAATATGAAAGAGCTGAGCTGGACATATAGGGGGGTCTGAGAGTGGGCAGGACGGAGTTAACCATAAAATACACAGGTTCAGGTAACGAGAAAGAAGGAGAGGGGACTAAACATATAATTAATGAGCAGGCTGGCGACATATACACAGGAAGACTTAGACAGGACACAGGAGAGGGAAGAGGTTAACTTACAGACGGGCAGACGGACAGACGGACAGACGGACAACACAGGTACGGTTCTTAGAGCAGGGTAAACTGATCTAAGGAAAGAGTCCAGTATGCAGGGAGTCTGTGATACACGGGAAGTCCTTCAGGCAATGCAAGGTAACTTGGATGAAGCAGGGGTCTCTTGGATGAAGCGGGGAACTCTTGGATGAAGCGAGGTCTCTTGGATGAAGCGGTCTCTTGGATGAAGCGGGGGTCTTTTGGATGAAGCAAGGGGTCTCTTGTTTGAAGCGAGGGTCTCTTGGATGAAGCAGGGGTCCGATACATAGGTAAGTCCTGAACACAGGTCTATCAGAGGAACAGGCTCCTGGCTGCACGAGTTCCATTCTGAAGTGGAAGTTGATGCTGAAGCCTCTAGGTAAGGATGTGGTTCTATTATATAGAGGTAGCAGGCTGAATGATGAGATGCACCTGACACTCCGTGCAGAGCTGGATAAAGCAATAGTTTATTCTGTGGCAGCAACTGAAGGGTGCTGCCCTGCAGTGTGATGAATGTCACAGCCTATTTTATTATCCGTGGCGTCACCGCCGGCGAGGAGCGTGACACACCCCTATGATTTCTGCTGGTTCAGAACTGGTTTTCTCAAATTCGTCTCGGACAAAAGAGACCTGCGTGACTAATAGAATCCTCCATTTCTTACGTCCAAATCACACGGCACCAAAAGTAAAAATCTTCTTACAGAATTTCTAGATGTCTATAAGGATCCGAAGGACCCAACCACCAGTTCCATATTCTATCCCATTCCTTGTAGAGTTAAGAGGCTTCTCTTATGTCGTGATGTCCCAGGATTCCACCAACGTGGTTTAACAGTCTGATGACTGATCAACCCGAGAAAAGGAAAGGTGAGATTGGTAGAAGACACGTGGCAAGCATCCTCCGTATCAAGTAATGAGGGATGCGTCACATGTATCATTCATACCGAAGAGGTTAAAATCTATGCAATACACTGTCAGTGGTGACTTTAATCATACTTTCATGTTGATACAGCTTATCTAATATTACTCAAACGACACAATGTCATTGATGACAATTTTATTGTCTGAAACAAGGGACAGGGCAAATTTGGGGTGACGGTGGTTCTGGTGGGCTTTGCTGCTTCCGCCAATGTTAGGCAGCATTCTCTTCTCATCATTAGGTCAGCGCAGGTACATGGGCCGAAAAGATGTGCAGCCTTTCACATGTAACCTACTGCTGTCGATCCAAAAGAAGGCAAAAAACCCAGACTGAAGCGCTCGCCAATATGCAACATACTGCGACAAAATTTCTTTTTTCACCCCATAATGGCGATTTGATTTCTCCTTGGATCAAGCACCTTTACCCCACATATTACTTCTTTAATATGTGTTTGCACATTGTGTTACATGTTTACATGGCTCATTCAGCGACCCAGTCAAACTTAGCGAATGCTTGTTGATGACATCTACGCACTCTTCGTCTCCGTGGAGGTGTTAAAGTGGAGCCTGTGATGTGAACATTGGATTAAAATTGCTCACATCTTCTGGGCCGCTGAGACATGGTGTAAACGGGGGCTGCGTCTTCTTAGCCAGTAAATCCATCCAGTTTATTTCCTGTTCAAATGAAACGGGATCAGGTTAAAAGAGAGAGCGAGATAACTTATATATAACCTTGTATAATGCAATAAAAAAAAGCACATTTCATACAGGGTTATTCAAAGAGATCCGAATTGCTTGAGAAAGGTAACCGAACGCTGAAAATCAGCGTTCGGTTACTTTTCCTGGCCATTCGGCAATCCAGAGAGCAGGCAAATCGCCAAATCCTGGCGAATTGCCTGCACATTCGGTGCCTGTTCGGTGCCTGTTCGAGGGCAGTGAAATCCCCATGAAAAAGCACTGCTTCGCTATTCAGAGAACACAAACCAGCAGTGAAAGGTTCCTGAAATGCCCTGCCATTCCGTGGTTTCATTCGACAGGTCTATTCAGGCGAATTCCATAGGCTTCAATGTTAAAAATATTCCCATTTTAATTCAATCCTATACTATAAAAGAGTAAGGCTTGGCGTGTCCGTCGCCTAGCCTACTCTGCGCATGCGCGCGCAACCAGCGGCGGTTGGCTGCGCGCGCATGCAACCGCCGCGGCACGAGCTGGCTGTGCGCTCGCCGCGGCAGTTACAAGATGCACACAGCAGCCGGGTAGAGGCTGCGCTCACAGCCTCTACCCGGCTGCCGCGCGCATCCAACCCCTGAGCGGCGAAGGGAAAGTTCCCTCGCTTCCGCTCTTTGAAGGACCCAAGCCGCGGTCACGTGGGAGTCCCACGTGACCGCGGCTTGGGTCCTTCAACGAGCGGAAGCGCGGAAACTTTCCCTTCGCCGCTCGGGAAGGTAAGTATGTGGCTGAGAGCTCCAGGGGCGGCTGTCCGAATGCCGATAGAGCATTCGAACAGCCGCCCCATGTCTGGTCTGGGGTCTGAGCTTGGGGGCAAATATCTGGAGTCTGAGCTTGGGGGAAAATATCTGGGGTCTGAGCTTGGGGGCAAATATCCACGAGCTGGGGCAGTATTAACAATAGACTGCCCTCTGGGCAGGCTTTCCAACTAGTATCTAATAAACCGTTCATTATAAAATTCTGCAGTAAAGAGTCTCTTTATTTATAGATTTTTTAGGATATTTTAAGCATTTTTATTTATTTTTTAAAAGTCCCTTTTTTTAACCACTTCACTGCTACGAACGCGCTCAGCGCGTCCACCCGCAGGTATCGTTCCTTGCGGTGGACGCGCTGAGCGCGTCCTCCCTTTGGGGCCAGCGTTCGGCCGGGTTCCGGCCGATCGCTGGCCCCCCGGTGCGGACTGACATCCTTGATGTCAGCCCAGCACCCGGAACCGCCGCCGGAGTAATTTGGTGTCATCGCGGGGGCGCGATGACACCTAATTCAGGCGCCCCCCCCGCATGTGCGGAGGAGGCGCCTGAAAGGGAGGGGGGGGAGGTCCTTCGGACCTCTCTCCCTCCCGATCGGCGGCGTGCAGGGGGTTAACCCAGGCACCGTTTGGAAGGGCACAGCCTGATCGTGATCCTTTCCCGGAGCTGGGCGACATCTTGGATGTCGGCCAAGCCTCCGGGAACTCCCCCTGAGGACTGGCGTCATCGTGCATAGCACGATGACGCCAGTCTTGGAGATAACCCCTAACTGCCACCAATGGTGGAGATAGGGGGTTCCAATGAACCCACTATCTCCCGATCCGTGTCAGTTAGGGGTTAATGTTTGGTATTGTTGGATCGGCCAGAGCATGGCCGTTCCAACAATACCAAACATGAGTGTGAAAAAAGTTTTTAAAAAAAAAAAAAAAAAATATTTAAAAGAAATTATAAAAAAAGAAAACTATTTTTTTTTTCTTTTTTTGATTTGTTAATGCAGCAATATTGTTCCCATTTCAATTATAATGTGAACAATGATGCTGCACTAACGATTTTTGGATGCGGTGCGTTTGTTAAAAATCGCGTAATTTTCCCCCAAAAAAATTTAACGAGACCCCATTTCTAATTTTCTTAACAAGCGCACCCCATACAAAATATAACCGCAATTGCTCGCATGTTAAAATGTGAAAAAAAAACACTTTACACGTTGTAAATTATTGAAAATTCATATTTTATTGCATTTTTGTTATAATATACAGACAGGACATGACGTATACATATAAAAATGACATATTATGAATCTGCCGAGTCTGACGGAAAGAACGATATATAATATGTCTGGGTCTTATACTAAAATAAGCTTTCAAAACACGTTTAAACATGATGAGCAAAACCGGTAAAAATGACCTCAGCACAGAGGCGTGAAAAGCCTCAGCAGCGAAAGGGTTAAGTTTACTTCTTTTTTCTGTAACAGCCCTTTTTATTATCATTCATTGGATTTTATATGTAAATTTCAGACATTTTCGCTCAGTAGTTTCTTTGCAAACAGCGTTTCACTTTTCAAATATTCATACAAACTGTCTTCACTTCACTCTGTCTGCGGTCTCGGTTTTTCCGGCGGCTTTGCTGCGTGTGATCGGCTCCTGCTCGGGTTTTTCCGTGATTTTCGGCAGGTTAATCCAGATGTTTTTGCGGGTTTTCGGCGTGCATTCGCCGGGTTTTGCGGTTAGTTTTCGTCGGGTTTGCGGCAGCTTTTCCCTGCAATTCGGGGACCCTGTGGTGCTTGCTGAATACACCGCAGGGTCGCCGAAATGGGATCGGCTAAAGGAACCGAATTGAAGGGAACGAAAAGTCCCCGAATGTGCGGTGACTTTTAGAATCTCTTTGAATAACCCTGATAATAATTATCCAGAAACCTGCCCCAAAAGTCACAATAATTCCAATAAAGAACAATCATATCATCTTATAAATTACTTTATGTGTACGAACACCCTCTTACCCCCAACATCAGCTGCTACTGTATCGCTGAACACCCCAAAACCTAACCTGAAGTCCTGTCGATACTTCATTTTTTTAAGTTTACTCCTCATAATCTCAGCAAAATCTAACTTAAATCTTCTCTAAAACTAATCCCAAAACATGTGGTCAGCATTGTGTAGGAACATTTCCCATTTGATGCCAGGATGTGGGTCCTTTGGGGCCGAGCATTGGATGCAAATGTTGATAAGAATTGATACGGGTTTATTTGAAAATAGGCTTGTGCACCGATTTTTTTTTTTTTCATTTCGATTCGGTTCGATTTGTTCGGATGTTTAAACTTTTCGATTTGGCTCGTTTTGACCGATTTCTGTTTCGATTCGGTTCGGCTCGTTTTTCGGAATATTGACCATTTTTCGTGTTTTCGGGTCACTTTGCTCGTTTTTTGTATCGACTTTTCGGAAATTTCGGAAATTTTCGTTTTTTCGGAACGTCTGTTCTCCTCGTTTCAAAGTGTCTACGATAATTCTGGCGATTCTATCGTGTTTTTTTTTTATTAAATAAAGATCCTTTTTTTCTTATGAATAATTGAATATACATTTCACAACTTTATTTAATCATATTAAAATGGTATGAAAGCCAAGGAACAAAAAAAATGAACAAAACGATTTAAAAAAACGCTAAACTGACCCGAATGCCACAAGAAACAAGTGATACGCATTTACAAATACAAAATTTACAGAATCAGCGATATAACCGATAATAGTTAAATATACGATTTCCAGAATTACCGAAATGGAACCGAAATCACGAATGGAACCGAAATCATGAATAGAGCGAAAATAAATTTCGATTTGACACATTTCAAGTCCATTCGAAAAATCCGAAAATTTTTCATTTCGGCTCGGAAAACTTTTCGGATCTATCGGTTTTCGGGTCCGATCCGATTCGGAAATTCGGCCGAATCCGAAGACACGAATCAGGAAATTTCGTGGAAATTCCGAAACCCGAAACGCACATCCCTATTTGAAAGCACAGCTGTTAGACCATATATATTTATACCCGTCTGTTCGTCTTTCTGTATAAACTGACAGTTATGCTTTAGTTTAAAACCCTGGAAATGGGTCGGCGACAAGAGCGACTGTAACCCCTCTAAGCTCATTTACGTCCGGAATATAGAGGACTTTGACTTACGGTGAACAATGGGTGGTCTTTGACATCTTGTCCACCCTTCTGGCTTCCCAGACGCTTGACCGGGTCTTTTGTGAGAAGCTGAAAGGGAAAATTAGAAATTTTAGTTTATTTTTACTGGTAATCCTCAGAAAGCGAGAGATTCTGTGTATTAAGATGAGCGGCCCAGAACCTACAACTATTGCCTGATATTGTCAAAAATGTATGTGTTAAACTGAGAGAAGGTCCTTCTCTATAAAGATTTAGGAAAAATAGCAAAACCCTCTCCCTGTCTTAATAAACCCATTTCCCACCATTTAGATATAATATGTACAATATTGAAGCGTTGGAATTCACTAAACACGTTGTGTCTCCCTAGAACGTACAGATTTTATCAGAGCTGAAGCCCTGGAAGATACCCTCCATGGACAGCGGACGCGATCCTTCTGGATGCTTTCTCCCAGCTTGTCGTCAGTTTTTCCATTGAATGGGTCCTAAAGGAATAAAAAAGCATAATGTTATTAATAAAGCTAGAATAAGATCCTAATATGTGGACGTTTGGTCTTGAAAAATATATTTACCAATAATCAATAATACAAAGTATTTAAATAAGCTTGTGCACCGATATTTTTTTTTAAATCACCGGATTTTGTAAATTTTCGTTTCGACTCGTTTCCGACGATTTTCGTTTCGGTTCGTTTCGGTTTGTTTTTCGTATCAACTTTTTTTCGTGATTTCGGAAATTTTCGTGTTTTTCGTAACGTCTGTTCTCCTCGTTTCAAAGTGTCTATTCGTTTTGACGTAAATAAACTAATGGTTTTTCGGATACGATAATTATACGATACGATAATTCTGTCGATACGATAATTCTGCCATTGAGATTTCTCATGTTTTACAAGAAGGATACATTGAGATTTCTCTGGTTTTCCAGGAAGGATACATTGAGATTTCTCTGGTTTTCCAGGAAGGATACATTGAGATTTCTCTGGTTTTCCAAGAAGGATACATTGAGATTTCTCTGGTTTTCCAAGAAGGATACATTGAGATTTCTCTGGTTTTCCAAGAAGGATACATTGAGATTTCTCTGGTTTTCCAAGAAGGATACATTGAGATTTCTCATGTTTTACAAGAAGGATACATTGAGATTTCTCTGGTTTTCCAAGAAGGATACATTGAGATTTCTCTGGTTTAACAAGAAGGATACATTGAGATTTCTCTGGTTTTCCAGGAAGGATACATTGAGATTTCTCTGGTTTTCCAGGAAGGATACATTGAGATTTCTCTGGTTTTACAAGAAGGATACATTGAAATTTCGCATGTTTTACAAGAAGGATACATTGAGATTTCTCTGGTTTTCCAGGAAGGATACATTGAGATTTCTCTGGTTTTCCAGGAAGGATACATTGAGATTTCTCTGGTTTTACAAGAAGGATACATTGAGATTTCTCTGGTTTTACAAGAAGGATACATTGAGATTTCTCTGGTTTTACAAGAAGGATACATTGAGATTTCTCTGGTTTTCCAGGAAGGATACATTGAGATTTCTCTGGTTTTCCAGGAAGGATACATTGAGATTTCTCTGGTTTTAAAAGAAGGATACATTGAGATTTCTCTGGTTTTCCAGGAAGGATACATTGAGATTTCTCTGGTTTTACAAGAAGGATACATTGAGATTTCTCATGTTTTACAAGAAGGATACATTGAGATTTCTCTGGTTTTCCAGGAAGGATACATTGAGATTTCTCATGTTTTACAAGAAGGATACATTGAGATTTCTCTGGTTTTCCAGGAAGGATACATTGAGATTTCTCATGTTTTACAAGAAGGATACATTGAGATTTCTCATGTTTTACAAGAAGGATACATTGAGATTTCTCTGGTTTTCCAAGAAGGATACATTGAGATTTCTCTGGTTTTCCAGGAAGGATACATTGAGATTTCTCTGGTTTTCCAGGAAGGATACATTGAGATTTCTCATGTTTTACAAGAAGGATACATTGAGATTTCTCATGTTTTACAAGAAGGATACATTGAGATTTCTCTGGTTTTCCAGGAAGGATACATTGAGATTTCTCATGTTTTACAAGAAGGATACATTGAGATTTCTCATGTTTTACAAGAAGGATACATTGAGATTTCTCATGTTTTACAAGAAGGATACATTGAGATTTCTCTGGTTTTCCAGGAAGGATACATTGAGATTTCTCTGGTTTTCCAGGCAGGAAGGATACATTGAGATGGGAATGATACAAAATTTAATTACAGAATCAGCGATATAAATATCCCAAATTACTGAAATGGAACCAAAATCACGAATTGAACGAAAATGAATTTTCGATTTTACACATTTCTAGTCCATTCGAAAAGTTCTCGTTTCAGCTCGAAAATATTTTCGGATCTGCCGTTTTTGGATCTGAAAATTTTTGGAAAATTGGCCGAATTCGAATTCCGAAACCCGAAACGCACATCCCTAAATTGAAATGAAATAGGGCAGGTGAAGATATACAATACAAAGGGCTATATCACATAGATAAAGCTAAAATGAGGATGATAAAGGGAACATTCTGCGCCGGCAGGTTTTCCCGTAATGTCCCCATTTTAGCATAAAATCCTGGAGCAGGCCCTACCTCGACACCTTGCCTCGGACCGTAGAGCTACACACAGTGATACTCGTGGTAGCCCTTCAGCACCAGCTTTAAATTGTCGCTAAAATTTTGTTTAACCCATCAGTGCAGTAATTAACACTAGCACTTTGTAATACCTTACGTATCGAAGCGCTAATTAATGATTACACAGAATAGACAAGTATCTGGCGCCCCCTAATGGATATAGTTAAACAATGCTGTTTGTACACAAACTATTCTTAAGTCCAAAGGACATAGAGCATTAAATTGCAGTTTAAAAAGTCAGCAGCAGATGGTTCACACACTGATAGTTCACCTCCAACCACCAGAAAGAGTCAATAATGGAAAAATGTGGTGACAGTCCGCGCTTCCCTCTTTTTTTCCTTTCATTTTCTCCCCCTGAAATCTTGGTGGAGGATCTAGGACCAAGATTTCAGGGGGAGAAAAGGAAAGGAAAAAAAGAGGGAAGCGCGGACTGTCACCACATTTTTCCATAATTAATGATTACGCTCCCCATGTTACGTATATGATCCGTAAAGTTCCGTACACTCGCTGAAGCAAGGGCACTCACCGATGCGCTAATGGATTTTTCACGGGTTTAGCATCAGGAATGTAATATGGGGGGCTTGCGTTACAGTCACTTATCCCGGCGTTAGCGCTTACTCCACCGAACGCTACAGTTAGCTTTCACTATGTAATCCAGCCCACAGTAACTGATGCAGTTAAATATCCATGTGGTCTTGGGGTTTTATATCTAATAAGTCGTTTGAACATAATTTTTGCTTTTTAACTCAAATTGCTCCATCAGAATATAAGGCTGTGCTCACCTACCTTTCCAGTCAGCATCTTATAAAGCATGATTTTGACGGCCCACCAGTCCACGTCTCTGGTGTAGGGTTTCTCGGCAATCATTTCTGGAGCCATGTATTTTTGAGTTCCACGTACACCAGTGATCCTGTCCCCAAATGCGATTCCTGAAAAACAGACATTCAGACTGTAGGTCCAAGCAACGTTATTGACACATTTCGGCTGATGTTGTTGTTGCGTGTTAATTGTATTTTGTACTGCAGGGCTCAAAATTTCCACTCGCATTTGGCGAGTGAAAACTAAGTGAGGGCGAGTGGAAATGCACACACAGGCAGCACAATACATTATTTCATGCTGTGTATTCCGACGGTGCCACCATGCAGCCCTCCTTCCCCAGGCTGCACTGTTGCAGGGATCAGCTGCCTAACCTGACTAAGCTTGTCTCTGACTCTGTCACTGGCAGGGTGGCGGAGAGGAGCTTCCCTGCCTCCTCGGTCCTCGCTCTGCTCACACTGGGGTCGGATGACTGGGTATACATGTATCTGGGGTCTGATGTCTGGTTATTAATGTTATTTTTATAACTTTATTCTAAATAAAACCTTTAACAGTGTAACTTCATAAGATAATTTAAGGGGGTGTGTTTGGGGCAGAGTTAAGGGCTGGGTATGGGTTAGGTGGAGCAACTGGTGGCGAGTAACTCTTATGGCCTGGTTAGTAGCTTGGGACTTGAAATTTTGAGCCCTGGACTAGGATTTATACGTTGAATTTTTTTTTTCCCTCAGATTTTCTGCTTTCTTTCTGCATACATGGACCCACGAAGGTTCATTTTCTTTCTTTGAAAAGCAAGCAGTTGCTAAGCCATCCAGTGGCAAGTACTCTGTATATATCAGTCTATTCCCGCTTTTTCACACTAAAGGTTTCACATTCAAAGAGGTCCGAAATGTCACCGGAATGTAACCGGACACTGAAATTCAGCATTCTGGGACATTTCGGGGCTATTCAGAAAGCAGGCAGTTTGACAAATTTTTAAACTTTCGAGCATAATGTATTTTTTTTTTGTACCCCGTTCGTCTGCTTGTTGGATTTTTCCGGCGGCTGCACTGCGCTGTGATCGGCGGCTCGTCTGCTTTTTCCGTCATGTTCGGTGTGGTTTTTGCAGCAGTTTCTGTGGGTTTTTCGATGAGTGTTTGGCGAGTTTGCAGCCGATTTCCCTGCACTCCAGGGACCCTGCCATGAATGCTGAATACACCGCAGGGTGGAGAACTTTGATTCCCCGAAGTGCAGGGAAGCGTGGGGAACGAGAGGGAACCAAAATGTCGGCGACATTTCGGTGCTCTCTGAATAACCCTGTAAGTCAAGTAGGTGGGGGGGTATCTTTTAACAGCATTGCGTGTTTCTCTATTGGTCACAGTAACCCTTTCTGTTACAATATGATGCTGACACCTGTTTGTCAAGCTTTCAATTTATTTTCATTGAACAAATTAGGTCTTGCTAAAGGGACCCTCTGGTATTAGTACTGTGATTTCTTTGATTTTATTCAGTATTTTCTCTTTTGGTATATCCACGTGTGTCTTTGGTTATTTTTTTATTTTTGAATTTTTCTTTTTTCGTGTCATTTGTCTCCATATGTGTTAGTGACTTGCTTTGGTACTAGCACTTTGTGTACAATCGTCCTTATTAGGACGCATTAAAGGTTAATGTATCTATCGATACTTTTTGTCTGTAACAAGGTACTAGGAACTATTCATTTATTATCCATAAGACTGTTAATCCTGAACACCTTTTTTTTTAACTTTTTCGTAATGAATTAAAGGGGATTCTCAATAGTTAAAATAAAGAAGCTTGTATCTCAAATAAGGATGTTTAAACACACACTCTGTCGGCTGTTTACTATCCATGCGTTAGGTACCTTACTCATAAGCCACAGCGTGATTTTCTGGTACACATAAAACTAGATACAAAGCTAGGGTGTGGAATTTTATTTCAGTTCATTTTCCAAAAATTCCAGTTTTCTATTGGCTCTCCCAATTACATAAAACCCGATAACCCACCGGGTCGCCCGATTATTTCGGGGATAGAGTCTGTGACTAGTCATCTCTCAAGGTATATTGATGTAATAATACAACCATTAGTGAAATGTATTCCCTCCTACTTGAAGGACAATATCAATGTTTTGCAAATTTTGGAAGAGATAAGATACGAGGAAGGTTACATCATGGCTACCTGTGATGTTCAATCTTTGTATAGAATAATACCCCACGGGAAGGGTTGTAATGCAGTTAGGAAATATTTAGAAGTAAACAGTATGACCACACAGGAATTAACAGAATTTCTGTTGGAAGGCTTTGAACTTATACTCAATAATATTTATTTTTTAAATATAGGGATAAATTCTTCCTCCAGGTGAGGGGGACAGCTATGGGGACCAGGTTTGCATCCAGGTATGCCAACCTCTTCATGGCGGACCAGTTCATCGGAAGGGGGCATGGCTGGGTGCAACACCCGGTCCTCTTTAAAAGATACATAGATGATGTTCTGATTATATGGAAGGGAGATGAACGATTACTCCTCGACTTTTTTGATTATTTGAATCTGAACGACTGGAGAATTAAGTTAGATTTTGAGGTCAGTAGAACATCCATTAATTTTCTGGATTTGAACATGTATATAGAAGATGACTGTATTAAGAACTGCACATATATTTAAAAAAGTCAACTTAAATAGCTACATCGAAAAAACTACTTGTCATGCCTAACTAAAAGGGATCCCCAAGGGTCATAGGTTAGAAATTGTACAAATTGTACAGAGGTAGATCAATATCTAGTTCAAGCGCAAAAATTAAAGAAAGACTTTGTTAAGAAGGGTTACAGAGAAGAAATTTTAGACTCCACAATTGAAGACATTAAAACCAAAACCTGACACGCTGAAGGGAATGTGGTGGAAATTGTACTCTTTACCAGCAATTTTAATAGCCACACTGGGAGAATTCACAATATTATCAGGAAATTTTGGCCTGTGCTTAAACAGGATCCTGAATAAAAAGATTTAGTAGGCGATAGACACAAACTAATTAATCGGGAGGGGGGGCTCAGAATATAAAAAAAAATAGTAATAAAGAGGCATAAAGACATGAATATAAAGAGAAATGTATTTAATCTACCAGAAGGTTTTTATCGACGCAGACATTTCCCAGCCTGCAAAAGTTTATATTTAAGAAAAAATGGCATCTCTACATTTGAGAGTAAAGCCCATAATGAATATAAAATCAAAGATATTTTAACGTGTAGAACTAAACATGTCATATACCAGTTAACATGCCTTTGTGGCTTACAGTACGATGGTCATACTACAAGACCACTCACTGTGAGGATTAGGGAACATGTATATAATATAATATTAATAGGGACTTGGAGACCCATTCGGTCTCAAAAAGTACATGGCTAATCGGCAAATGACTTAACCTTTTCAGCGATCCAGAACATTAATAGGGATTGGAGGAGATGTGATTTTAATAAGAGAATAAATAGTGTAGAGATGAGATGGATTTATAATTTAAAAATGATGGCACCTTACAGATTGCATCTGGATTTTGAGTTGTGTAATTTTTTTTATAATTTTTCTGAAATTTCTATAGTTTTAGATGATGTAGGGCACGATTTTTTTTAAACAAAAATGTGGTATATAATCGGAGTATATCTTTCATATTTATATAGGTATGACTATATATATGTCCCAGGGGGGATTGGGTCGAAATCCCTACAACCAAGTTCCCTAATGCCAAAATCCCGACGACCAACGTCCCTACACAGACAACTCCCTGACGGCCAACTTCCCTACACAGACAACTCCCTGACGGCCAACTTCCATACATCCAAAGTCCCAACGGCTAACACTAAACCTACTCCCGAACCCCCTAACCCTAACCCCCCTAAACCTAGCCCTATCCCTAACCCCCCAAACCTAGCCCTAAACCTAGCCCTATCCCTAACCCCCCTAAACCTAGCCCTAACCTCCCTAAACCTAGCTCTAACCCTAACCCCCCTAAACCTAGCCCTAACCCTAACCCCCTAAACCTAGCCCTAACCCAAACCCCCTAAACCTAGCCCTAACTGTTAAATAAAAAAGTTAGCTAATCAAATCAATGTCCTATTTATAATTATCATATATGGAATTCCAATAAACCTTTTGCAAGTTTCTTCTCAAATAAGAAAAAGAAAGGAAATGCGCACGCCATGACGGAGACACCAAAATCAGCCACACACAAGGTATAGCTTCATCATGTCATGTCTTTGTCCAGACATCTATTTATTAGATTTCAAGCACCCAATGAAAACGTTTGTCTTAGAATTTCACTTCCACCCCACACAGGAATGCGTTATAACAGCCAATCAGTATACAGATACATTTCCACGTCAAAATTTAGCTAGCACAGTTAACTTATTACCATATATGGTTCAGAGATGTCTTTTTTTCTGGCTTACAATGTTCGCGCACTTTTTCTGCACTTAACGTAAGAAAGGCTTACAGGCATTCTGGTTAAAATTCCACAGGCCACATCCTATGAAAGAAAAAGCTATCTACATATAGTATTTAACATTTAGAAAGGGGGAGTCATAGCCTATTTTATCAGAACAGGCTTTTCAACACAGGATATTTATATTTATACAGGAAATTAAAATCTAACACTAACCCTAACCCCCCTAAACCTAGCCCTAACCCTAACCCCCTAAACCTAGCCCTAACCCAAACCCCCTGAACCTAGCCCTAATCCTAACCCCCCTAAACCTAGCCCTAACTCCTTAAACCTAGCCCTCACCCTAACTCCCTAAACCTAACCATAATCCCTAAGCCTAACTTTCTAAAGTTTAGGGTGTTAGTATTAAGGTGTTAGCCACTGGGATTTTGGATGTCTGGAAGTTGGCCATGTAGGGAACTTGGTATGTCCGGCACTTGTTCTGTCTGGAAGTTGGCCGTTGGGTTGTTGGCATTAGGGAACCTGGCTGTAGGGATTTTGTTCTGCACCTGTCCCAGGGTATTGCTTTTGGATTTGTGCCAGTTTAGTGTTGTTTTTGGGGTAGTATGGGGGTATAGAACAGTGTGTTGAAATTAGAAGAGAGAGACAGTGTCGTTCCCTTAATATGGTTTGAGGTAGTGTATTAACTGTGCCAATTTATATAGGTGGCTCTCCCCTTCATAATGGCCATGTTCCCATGGTCGTTGACAAATTGGAGTGTCCCATGGGTAAGGGCAGTTTGTGAGACTCATTGCGCAAGCGTGCACTTTCATATTCCATCTATCGCGGCCATACGGAAGTGATGTGTTGTGAGGGTAGCCACGCTTCCGGTTTTGTGGATCACTGATTGGGTGTGCACCGATCGAGGTGCGCATGCGCTCACTTTCATTTCATAGTGCATGCGGGATAAATAGACTCCAGGAACCCTATATTGGGATATATTGATTCCAGGTGTAATGGGATGAGTATATCTGGTATGGGGAAATCCAAATAGAGGACCTTCATGGATTGGTCATCAGAGAAAGGAAAGGAAGTTGTAGATTGGTGGAAAGCAATCCCGCCCTTTCCACTAATTACTATTGGACAACAGTTTAACATAGAGCTGTATATCAGAGGGATTTGGTTCATTTGAGTTTCGAAGCCAGCGGAGGAAGCCAGAGGACTATTGATCCTAAAGATGAAACGCGTCATGGTTATTTTATTGTTGTGTTTTAATGAAATAAATTTTATTTTATATAACTGCTGTCTGAACTATAGGGCTTTTGTGGAAGTTGTGCCCTAAAAATGAACTTCTGTGTTCAACACACCTAGGACCAGGATATGGTCCCACACCATGTGAGTAGACCCACACTCAATATATACCTGTAAACTCAATCTACAGTATACACTATGGTATATATTCTCTACATTTAAGGTGGAAGACACGTTTTGAATGCCAGTGTGGCAGTTGGGTGGCTGAAAAATAACCCAGAAGCTACCAACCCAGAGCCAGGTGGGCTCTGAAGTGGTATTCGATACAGTTTTGGTTACATAGGTCACGCTATGTTGGTTCTCTCTTTTTATATTTGAGGATACCAGAGAAAGAAATATGTCTCAATAAACCACTTGGCAGCTCAAAAAAGAACCGGCAAATGGCACTGGAGGAGTGGCTACAGAAAAATTTATCTTTATTAGAACGAATATAGACACTCTCAGATACAAGGAAAAATCAATTAAAAAACATAAATATGACAGCAGACACAGCAGGGTGTACTGGAATTGACGCCAGTGTAAAATGGCTGTGCATAAAAGAGGTGTGGAAAGAGGATTGCAATCAATGTATTAGGCACCATAATAGAATTCCATAATTGTACAAAGGGATTAGCATCAAAAAGCAAACCATAAATCACCTTCACAATCAGCACGCCAACACTGACCCTTAGCTAGTCGAGCTCATGCTCAAAATTTCTGTCCTCACCCTGCAAATGCTGCACACACAACAAATCACGGCTTAAAATCAAGGTTGATACATCAGCTCAACTCGAATCTGATAAGTCTTTGATAATTAAACAGTCAGATAAAGGTGGCAATGTAGTTCTGATTTCCATCGATTTTTATGAAAGGATGATTTATAATATTCTTGATGATACTGATACTTATGCCAGACTACCTAAAGATCCTACCATTCATTTTTCTCGTCAGCTTAAAGATTTGATTTGCCTCTCTTTTGAACAGTCCCTCATTACCAAATCTCAGTATGAATTTCTTCTGCCATCTTCACCTACCATTGCTACTTTTTATGGGATTCCCAAAACCCATAAGAATATCAATGAACCTCCAGGTCGTCCGATAGTATCTGGCAATGATTGCCTGACACAGAACGCCAGTATTTTTTTAGACAAGATTTTGAGAAAATATGTAGTTAAGCTGCCCTCATATTTGAGAGATACCAAACAGGCGCTACAAATTTTGAAGGGAATAAGTATTAATAAAGATACCTTACTATGTAGTTTAGATGTTGAATCTTTATACTCAAGTATCCCGCATGATCTTGGTCTTAAGCACATTAGGTTATTTCTCGAGAGAGATGATTCATTGAATGGTCCATTTATTGAATTTTTGGTTAAATTGACCAGTTTTGTCCTTACTCATAATTATTTTCTTTTCAAAGGCCAATATTTTCACCAACTCAGAGGCACAACTATGGGTTCCTCGATGGCACCATCATATGCCAATTTATACTTAGGTATTTGGGAATAAAATTGTAAAATCAATGATAAGTTACTATTTTACATTGACAAAATTGAACTGTGGCTCAGATACATTGACGATGTTCTGCTACTCTGGAAGGGTTCCGAAGAAGAGTTTTTACAGTTTGTGTCTCTTCTGAATGACAATGTATATAATTTGAAGCTCACTTTTGAAATTCAGAAGGACAGTATCTCTTTTTTAGATATCAAAATCTCTAAGACCGATGGTGGAACTTTATCGACAACACTATATAAAAAGGCAACAGCTACAAACAGTTTGTTACATTGGCAGAGTTTTCATCCACTTCCTTTGAAAAGAGGAATTCCGGTGGGCCAATATTTAAGATTAAGACGAATCTGTTCCTCTGATGATGAATTTCTGATTAAGGCCAAAAACCTTAAAAAAGACTTTCGCGAAAAAGGATATCCTAATAGACACTTGAAAAGAGCATTTCAACAGGCCATGTCTAAGTCCCGCGATAATCTCCTACAAGATTCTAAACCTAAGAATAATAATATCATTAGATGTATTGGTACATTTGATAGAGGATGGAATCAGATCTACTCCATCCTAGATAGGTTTTGGCCGTTACTCACTATGGACCCTCAGCTATCGGATAAATTGGGAGCCAGACCCTCAGTTACTGCTAGACGTAGCAGGAATCTGAGAGATCGTTTGGTACACAGCCATCATAATTCCATTATAAATAAAAGACCTATTACATGGCTATCTAACAATTTACGTGGCACTTATCAATGTGGCCATTGTGTCGCATGTAAATTCATCTTAAAAAATTCAAAGAAAGTTACAGATTCAAGGAAAAAATGAGATTTTGAAATCAAAACCTTTTTTAATTGTAATTCCTGTGGCCTGGTATATTTGGCCATCTGCCAATGTGGCAAAATGTATGTTGGCAAAACACTCCGTCCCTTTAAGAGGAGAATTATGGAACATATCCACTCTGTAAAACGAATTCAAGAAACCCCTATTTCACGCCATTTAGCACAATGTCACGGTAATAACCCTAATGTCCTGAAATTTTGCGGATTAGAAATCGTATTACCATCACCAAGAAAGGGCAATTTTGATCGCAAGCTCCGACAGAAAGAATGTCGGTGGATTTATAAACTTCACACATTATCTCCATCAGGTCTTAATGAGGGTTTTTCTTATACTCCTTTCTTATAGCCCGGCATATTTAATGGATCGTCTAAGAATTTAACAAACTCAAGGTCATTTGTATCATAATAAAATGCTCCCTTTTTCAGAACAAGTCATTCACGAATTACATATCTGTCCAACCTTATATATAAAAAACCCTCTGTTTAAGCCTTTTACTATCCAGTTGCCCTGGCAACCCAAGGAATCATTGGACATATATAACATGGTCTTTAGTATGCTGGCCGTTATGATCACATAACCTTAAGAAATGGTTAGAGGTCACATGGACCCAATTAACCAGCTTTACTGCTTGGAGATACATGTGACTATTTTACACCATTGACTGATTGATTCCAGACCAAATAGGGAATATTCTACTGGTGTACCATGTGACCTTCCCCCAGCAGATAGGATCTGGGTGTTCATGTGACATTTTATTCATACTATAGGTCCTTTTTAGTCACATGGACCCAATTAAAGAGCTTTACTGCTTGGAGATACATGTGACTTTTTTACACCATTGACTGATTGATTCCAGACCAAATAGGGAATATTCTACTGGTGTACCATGTGACCTTCCCCCAGCAGATAGGATCTGGGTGTTCATGTGACCTTTTATTCATACTATAGGTCCTTTTTAGTCACATGGACCCAACTAACCAGCTCTACTGCTTGGAGATACATGTGACTTTTTACACCATTGATTGATTGATTCCAGACCAAATAGGGAATATTCTACTGGTGTACCATGTGACCTTCCCCCAGCAGATAGGACCTGGGTGTTCATGTGACCTTTCATTCATACTATAGGTCCTTTCTAGTCACATGGACCTAATCAACCAGCTTTACTGCTTGGAGACACATGTGATTTTCTTATACCACGGATTGGTTGATTCCAGATCAGATAGGGAATAAAAAGAGGGAGGTACATACAACATTACTAACTATTTTTTTTGCTCCAGATGAAGCCAATGTCCAGTTGGCGAAACATATGTTGAGCTGATGTATCAACCTTGATTTTAAGCCGTGATTTGTTGTGTGTGCAGCATTTGCAGGGTGAGGACAGAAATTTTGAGCATGAGCTCGACTAGCTAAGGGTCAGTGTTGGCGTGCTGATTGTGAAGGTGATTTATGGTTTGCTTTTTGATGCTAATCCCTTTGTGCAATTATGGAATTCTATTATGGTGCCTAATACATTGATTGCAATCCTCTTTCCACACCTCTTTTATGCACAGCCATTTTACACTGGCGTCAATTCCAGTACACCCTGCTTTGTCTGCTGTCATATTTATGTTTTTTAATTGATTTTTCCTTGTATCTGAGAGTGTCTATATTCGTTCTAATAAAGATAAATTTTTCTGTAGCCACTCCTCCAGTGCCATTTGCCGGTTCTTTTTTGAGCTGCCAAGTGGTTTATTGAGACATATATCTATTTAGGTCAGGTTTAATCCTGAGTAAGAGGTTGTGCTGCTCTCACTCATTTGGATGAGAGTCAGGTGATTGTCTAAATTTGAGGGTTCCTGCTGTGGGTCCCCCATCTCTCTCTTTTCTGGTAAAATAACCAGAGAAAGAATGAAAATATCCATGAATTTATGGAAATACAATCCTCTCTGAAGGGACATTGGAAGCGCTAAACATTACCTGCAATTTTTTTTTACTTTTGTGTTGGAGGATAAGGTCAACATTTTGTGTTAAGCGATATCCCATAATATTGTGCATACTAAGCGCTGCATATACCTGTATACTTTGTTTAAAAAAAAGAAGCTTGTATCTCAAATAAGGATGTATTAAACACACAGTCGGCTGTTTACTATCCATGCGTTATGTACCTTACCGATAAGCCTCAGCATGATTTTCTGGTACACATAAAACTACTAGTTACATAGCTAGGGTGTAGAATTCCTGATGAGGAAAAATGGTTGAAAAGTTCTGAGTGACTGTGACTAGGGATGAGCTGTTCGGTTCGATCGGTTTGGAGTTCGATTCGAACATTTCCGCGTGTTTGCCGCATGTTCGCCCACAATGCACCACAATGGACCACAATGCACTTTTCCACTGGCCTGAAGCTTGTAATTGGCTACAGCCTTGCACCTGATGACAGGTCAGGTTCAAGACTATGCCAATCACGGCTCAGAGTCCTGATTGGGCAAATGTTCCCCAATCATGGGCTCACAGAGCTAAGTCCCGCAGCACACTATATAAGGCTTCACACAGCGCTTCAGCACGTGTTTGAGAGGAGATTGTTGTTGTGTTAGTGTGTGTTCTCACTGCCAGTCTGCCACCAGCTACTGGGGGTAGTCTCATTTATACAAAATATCTTGGAAATGTTCTAATCTTTGTGTTTTCACTGCCACCAAGTATTTTGGGGGGTCAGTAATTTCTACAAAATATCTGGGAATTGTTGTAATCCGTGTGTTCTCACTGCCACCAACTATTTTTTGGGGTCAGTAATTTCTACAAAATATCTGGGAATTGTTATAATCTGTGTCTTGCCACTGCCACCCATCAGGGGGTCTCACTGATTTATAGGAGGTTTCTGGGAATTGTAATCTGTGTCTTCTCACTGCCAGCTATCAGGGGTCCCACATACTTCTAGCAGATTTCTGCAAATTGTAATCTGTGTTTTGTCACTGTTGCCAGCTATCAGAGGGTCCTATCAGGGGGTCTCACTGACTTGTAGGTGGTTTCTGGGAATTATAATTTGTGTCTTGTCACTGCCACCCATCTGGGGGTCTCACTGATTTATAGGAGGTTTCTGGGAATTGTAATCTGTGTCTTGTCACTGGCTGCCAGCTATCAGGGTGTCTCACTGAGTTATACCAGAGTTCTGGAAATCTTTAATCTTTATACCAGAGTTGAATCAGAGTTCTGTATATCTTTAATTTATATATCACTCACCATGTCAGAAAGACCAAAAAGGACAGGCAGTCACTCCCAGGCACAGATAAGAGGGCAAGCAGCCTCTGTGTCGGGAGGCTGTGCCTCTGGTCGTCGTGGACGTGGTGCATCCTCTGCAGTAGCACGCTTGTCCTTTCTAACTGGTGGTCTTAAGCAGAAGCAACATACAGAGGATTTGGTGGATTGGCTAACCAGGCCATCCTCATCCTCCGAGTCCTCTGCCAGCCAGACGTGTAGTGCTTTACAGTCCACCTCAGCTGCCAAAGCATCTAATGCAGCCTCCATCTCCACAGTTACTCCTGCCGTAGCCTCACTATCACACACGGAGGAGTCAGCTGAATTGTTTGACTACAATGACAGTGACATGCTGCTTGAGGATGCACAGCAACTACAGTGATCTGATTCAATCTCTAAGGTTGAGGAAGGGAGTATAATCAACCTAGAGGAAGGGGGTGCCAGTGATGACACACATCCTCTATGACCAACCATAGCACTAGCCAGTCCAAGGCATCAGATGTCAGAGCTGCTCAGTTGCAGAGCGCTGTTGTCTCAAAGCACACATGCAGGAACTCTGCTGTCTGGGAGTTCTTTAAGAAATGTGCAGCAGACCGCACCGTTGCTATTTGTAATCTATGTCAGATGAGGCTCAAGCGTGGGAAAGACACCGGACGCTTGGGTACCACGTACTTGAGGCGACATATGACCACCTGCCATGCATCCCGTTGGCGCAAAACTTTGCATAGGTCCTCCTCAGTCCTCACCAGTCTCTACCCCCACTATATGTCCTGCCATGTCATTGACTCCAACCTCCACTGACAGGGATGATGCTACAGTAATGGATGTACCAGGTCCTTCCTCACAATGTGACAGCATCTCATCAGCTGAAGATTTACGCAGTCAGATTACGTTGCCCCAGCTGCTGCAGCATAAGAAAAAATATAGTCCCAACCATCCCCAAGCACAGAGTCTAAATGCCAGCTTAGCAAAATTACTTGCATTACAGCTGCTGCCTTTCCAGTTGGTGGACTCTGCTCCCTTCCGTGAATTTGCTGAATGTGCTGTACCACAGTGGCAGGTTCCTAAACGCCATTACTTTTCACGGAAAGGCCATTCCAGCACTATACCAGCACGTGGAAGACAATGTTATGGAGTCAGGTGAATGTGACTTTAGACACGTGATCCAGAAAGCATGGACAGGGCTGTTACATTTCCTTCACGGCACACTGGGTAACTCTGATTGCAGCTGGGAGGGATCCAAGACGGGGCTCTGTGCTGGAGCTTGTTCACCACGCCTCCAGAAAGCTGCTTGTATGAGGTCTGTCTGCTCCACCACCACCTCTCCCTCCTCCTCCTTCTTCTCCTTCTCCTTCTCCGTCTCTGGCGAAGTGGCAGTTAAACCGATGCGTGACAGGGGCTACGCAATGGCTCAAGCAAAAAGATGCCATACTGTGCTTGAGCTGGTTTGTTTAGGGGACAGGAGCCACACCAGGCCAGAAATTCTGTCAGCTCTGCATGGGCAGGTGCAGAGATGGTTAACACCACGCCACCTTGAGCTGGGAATGGTCGTCTGTGATAATGGCAGCAACCTTCTCTCCGCCCTACGCCTGGGTAAGTTCATGCATGTACCATGCCTACCACACGTCCTAAATCTGGTGGTACAGCGTTTCCTAACCAGGTACCCATGGCTGGCAGAGCTTCTCAGCCAGTCCAGAAAAGTCTGCAGCCACTTCAGACGGTCATTCCCAGCAAGCGTTCGCCTGGCAGAAATTCAAAGAGAATTCCACCTTCCCACAAACCGTCTGATCTGTGACATGCCCACCAGGTGGAACTCAACATTAGCAATGCTACAGCGTCTGCACAAGCAGCAGAGGGCCATCAACAAGTACCTGTGTGAGTATGGCACAAGGACAGGTTCAGGTCAACTTGTTTTTTTCCCCCCCGCAGTGGCTGATGATGAAGGATGCATGCACTGTACTGTCACCATTTGAGGAGGCAACGAGGATGGTGAGCAGGGACAGTGCATGCATCAGTGACACAATTCCTTTAGTGTTCCTGCTGGAGCACACTCCGCAGGGAATTATAGATGTGGCTCTAGAGGCAGAGCAGTGGGAGGAAGAGGAGGCCTTCCCTAGCTTTCAAGGCCCCAGTCTTTCCACAGACAGCATTCCAGTGGGTCCTTCTCAGATCAGACAGGAGGAGGATAAGGAGGAATATTTAAGTAGTGGGGGCATTGAAGGTGGGGATTCCTCAAGGGAGGGTTTTGTGTGCCCAGAAACAGAAGGGCTAGTGCGTGGCTGGGAGGAGGAAGTCCACGATGGGGTCATCCTCCTCATTGACCAGGAAGACTCGGAAGCTAAGGCCACCTCCAACCTACGCTGCATGGGCTCCCTTATCCTGAAAGCCTGGTAAAGGACCCCAGAATTTGTGCTATCAAGGAGAGGGATCATTACTGGTTGGCAACCCTTCTTGATCCACGATACAAGGGTAAAGTTGCAGAGCTCATCCTGCCCGCACAGAGGGAGCACAGGATGAAAAAATTTGAGGACGCTCTAAAGCGACACTTGTGTAACACCTTTCCAGGCACTGGTAGGTTACCAAGTGATGACGCAGGTGCTTCTGAGGCTGCGGATGATCAGAGGAATAGTGGTGAAGGCCGGGCCGCTTGACTGATGCATTTTTAAATTTTTTTAGTCCACGACGCCCAGGGACGTCAAATGTAGGCACCCATTACCAGCGTCTTCACCGTATGGTGCAGGACTACCTAGGGGCAAGGGCAGACCTGGATACCTTTCCAGCAGATGATCCACTGGCTTACTGGGTGTTGAGATTGGATCACTGGCCAGAATTTAGCCAATATGCTATGCAGCTACTAGGTTGCCCATCATCCAGCGTGCTTTCTTAAAGGACGTTCAGTGTCACTGGAGGTTTTGTCACAGACAAAAGAGTGCGTCTGTCCACCGGCTCTGTAGACCGACTGACATTTATAAAAATGAATCAGTCCTGGATCAGCAGCTTTCAATCCCCTGATGCTGACGTAACGGAATAGATCGGGAATGTCTTCTGCATTCACAAAACCTCCACCACTGAATTCTTCCACAATACCACAAAGGGGTTACGGTGTGAAGGCACTTGCTGCCACCAAAGGCACAATATTTGGGTGCGCTGATGCCTTTACCAGATTCATATCTTTTTAATATAGGACCGCATGGTCCACCCCTGCACTCTTCCACAATACCACAAAAGGGTTACGGTGTGAAGGCACTTGCTGCCATCAAAGGCACAATATTTGGGTGCACTGACGCCTGTACCAGATTTATATAATTTAAATTTTTTGGAACGCAGGGTCCAACCCTGCACTCTTTCACAATACCACAGAGGGGTTACGGTGTGACGGCACTGTTGCCGACACTAAAGGCCTAATTTTAAAGCACCTATTGTTACTTTCATCCAAAGCCTGCATAAGTTTCACATTAATTTAGCCAAAAAATCACTAAACTTGTTCTGCGTGTCCTAAAAGGTCTCCTCTTTTAATACAGACTGCCGCCTCAAGCAGTTGTTTATGAATAGATTAAAGGAAAACCGTTTACCGTCATTTGAAACGTCATTTTTTTGTTTTAAAATGTTTCTATACATCCTAGAAATCTGCCACTTCACCTGCAGGTTATGGGGACCTCCTAGGCACGATATTTGAATTTTTTATTATTTTATTATTTATTATCGTTTTTATTTTTAACCCTTATTTCATGGAAAACTCACTGTCCCTTTAAAAACATTTTTTTTTTAACTTTTTGTCCTCGTTTCCTGTCCCCCAGGGCACTACCCGGACCCCCATACACCTTTAATGGCAAATATCTCGCATATATGCCCTCTTACAGGGCACTCTAAAAACCAAACTTTTGAGTCCCATTGATTTGCATTGAGTTTGGTTCGTGTTCGAGTTCGGACTCGAACGTTTGAAATTGTTCGAGTTCGAATGCGAACCGAACACGGGGGTGTTCGACTCATCCCTAGCTGTGACACGGGCCAAATAGTGACAGCCAGAAGCCTTGGTCATTGGAATTGGAAGGGGTTAACTCGAGAACTGACGTCATCGTTGCGCTATGCGCGAAGATGCCAGTCGTCAGGGGACGATCCCGGAAGCTTGGCTGACATCCAATGAACCCCCTAAGGGTTAATGTTTGGTATTGCTGGATCGGCCAGAGCATGGCCTTTCCAATGATACCAAACATGACCATGTAAACATTAAAGAAAAAAAAGGAAAAAAAATATTTAAAATAATAATAAAAAAAAATGAACAAGTTATTTTTTGTTTGATTTGTTAATGCAGCAATATTGTTCTCATTTCAATTATAATGTGAACAATGATGCTTAACTAACGATTTTTTGTTTGGGGTGCGTTTGTTAAAAATCGTGTAATTTTCGCCCCAAAAAAATGTAACGAGACCCCATTTCTAATTGTTTTTTAACAAGCGCACCCCATACAAAATATAACCGCAATTTCTCGCATGTTAAAATGTGAAAAAAAAAACACTTTACATGTTGTAAATTATAGAAAATTCGAATTTTATTGCATTTTTTGTTATATTATACAGACAGGGCATGACTTATACATATAATAATGATATGTTATGAATCTGCCAGAAAGAACGATTTATAATATGTCTGGGTCATATACTAAAATAAGGCTTCAAAACGCGTTTAAACATGATGAGCGAAACAGGTAAAAATGAGCTCTGCACAGAGGCGTGAAATGCCTCAGCAGCAAAAGGGTTAAAGTTAAGAAAAAAAATTAAATAAAAAAATATTAAAAAATAAACAGGTTTTTTTTTGTTATGTTTTGTTAATGCAGCAATATTGTTCCCATTTCATTTATAATGTGAACAATGATGCTGCACTAATGATATTTGTATGGGGTGCGTTTGTTAAGAATCGTGTAATTTTCCCCCAAAAAAATGTAACAAGTCCCCCATTTCTAACTTTTTTAACAAGCGCAACTCATAGAAAATATAACTGCAAACGCTCGCATGTTAAAATGTGCAAAAAACACTTTACACATTGAAAATTCTAATTTAATGCATTTTTTGTTATAATAGTGAGACAGGACATGACGTATACATATAATAATGATATATCATGAGTCTGCCGGAAAGAACGATGTATAATATGTCTGGGTCATATAATAAAATAAGGCTTCAAAACGCGTTTAAACATGATGAGCGAAACCGGTAAAAATTAGCTCAGCACACAGGCATGAAATGGCTCAGCAGCGAAAGGGTTAAACAAATCCATCACATACAGCATGGCAACATCCAGATGCTCCATGAATAGCCTTTGCCGTAATAACCCATAGTTTGTAGGCATGAGGCTGGCATCTGCTCTTCTTCAAAGGACACTTGGAATCCGAGTCCCTCAAAAGGTGGCAGAGGCCTCCGCCACAGTAGCTCTTCTGTGTGATAGAACCAGATGGACCAGTCTTCACTCCCCATGTGCATCAATGAGCCTTGGGCACTTTATGAATAACTGTAATTCTACAACAACAATTCTTGGAAGGTCTCTCACTGTTGAACTATTTTTAAAAGAACCTCGAAGCAAATATTTTGAATCGTCTAATCAAATGTTTCGAGTCAGGAATTAATCAAAAAATTTATTTAAATTAATAAAAAAAATTGGTCTAGATGAAAGTTCTTGTTCTTGGATAGAAAACTGGCTAAAAGATAGATTACAGAGAGTGGTCATAAATGGTAAATTTTCAAGCAGGACAGCAGTAGGGATGAGCGTTCGGTTCGGAGTTCGATTCGAACATCGCCCGTTCGGCTGTTTGTCGAACTCCGAACATTTCCACGTGTTCGCCGCATGTTCACCCACAATGCACCACAATGGACCACAATGTACTTTTCCACTGGCCTGAAGCTTGTAATTGGCTACAGCCTTGCACCTGACCACAGGTCAGGTGCAAGACAGGTGCAAGACTATGCCAATCACAGCTCAGAGTCCTGATTGGGCAAATTTTGCCCAATCATGGGCTTACAGAGCTAAGTCCCGCAGCACACTATATAAGGCTTCCCTGCCTGCAGCCCCAGCGTGTGAGTTTGCAGGAGTGAATCAGAGAGGAGAGGAGATTGTTCTATCAGTGACGTTGTAGGAGATTTCTGGGAATTAGAATCTGTGTTGGCACTGCCAGGCTATCAGGGACAGTGTGTTGCAGTGAGTTGTAGGAGATTTCTGGGAATTTGAATCTGTCTTGGCACAGCCTGTTATCAGTGATTTATACCACAATTCAGCAAATTAGAATCTGTCTTGGCACAGCCAGGCTATCAGGGACAGTGTGTATCACTGATTTATAGCATTGTTCTGGAAAATATGTATATCTTTGATCTAATTCTAGATACCATACAATAACACAGTTTAATCAGAGTTCATCTGTTTATCTATTGAGAGTTGAATCTGACTGTTGCCAGCTATCAGGGTGTAGGCTTGTGCACCGATTTTTTTTTTCGGTTCGATTTGTTCGGATGTTTAAACTTTTCGATTCGGCTCGTTTCGACCGATTTCTGTTTCGAATCAGTTCGTCTCGTTTTTCGTGTACATTTTTTTTTCGGAATATCGACCATTTTTCGTATTTTCGGGTCACTTTGCTCGTTTTTTGTATTGACTTTTCGTAAATTTCGTAAATTTTCGTTTTTTCGGAACGTCTGTTCTCCTCGTTTCAAAGTGTCTACGATAATTCTGGCGATTCTATCATGTTTTTTTTTATTAAATAAAGATCCTTTTTTTCTTATGAATAATTGAATATACATTTCACAACTTTATTTAATCATATTAAAATGGTATGAAAGCCAAGGAACAAAAAAAATGAACAAAACGATTTAAAAAACGCTAAACTGACCCGAATGCCACAAGAAACAAGTGATACGCATTTACAAATACAAAATTTACAGAATCAGCGATATAACCGATAATAGTAAAATATACGATGTCCAGAATTACCGAAATGGAATCGAAATCACGAATGGAACCGAAATCATGAAGAGAGCAAAAATAAATTTCGATTTGACACATTTCAAGTTCATTCGAAAAATCCAAAATTTTTTCGTTTCAGCTCGGAAAACTTTTCGGATCTATCGGTTTTCGGGTCCGACCCGATTCGGAAATTCGGCCGAATCCGAAAACACGAATCGGGAAATTTCGTGAAAATTCCGTATTTCCGAAACCCGAATCGCACATCCCTATCAGGGTGTTGCAGCCTGCAGGAGAGGAAGTGAATCAGAGAGAGAGAGTAGAGGACATTGGCAGCCTTGCAGGGAAAATATCAGTCAAATCGCCGACTTATATCAGAGTTCTTAATATCTTTAATCTATATAGCAGAGTTGAATCTGAGTTCTGCATATCTACAATCTTAATACCAGAGTTGAATCAGACTTTGGTATAAAGATTGGAGATATACATAAGTCTGATTCAACTCATGTATAACATGAGTTGAATCCGACTTCTGTATATCTCCAATCTTTATACCAGAGTTGAATCAGAGTTCTGTATATCTTTAATCTATATATCACTCACCATGTCAGAAAGACAAAAAAGGACAGGCAGACGCTCCCAGACACAGATAAGAGGGCAAGCAGCCTCTGTGTCAGAAGGCTGTGCCCCTGGTCGTTGTGGACGTGCTGCATCCTCTGCAGGGGCACGCTTGTCCTTTCTAACTGGTGTTGGCGTCTTAAGCAGCAGCAACATAAAGAGAATTTTCAGGATTGGCTAACCAGGCCGTCCTCATCCTCTGAGTCCTCTGCCAACCAGGCTTGTAGTGGTTTACAGTCCACCTCAGCTGCCAAAACATCTAATTCAGCCTCCATGTCCACGGCTACTCCTACCGTAGCCTCACCATCATACACGGAGGAGTCAGCTGAATTGTTTGACTACAACGACAGTGACATGCTGCTTGAGGATGCGCAGCAACTCCAGTGCTCTGATTCAAACTCTGAGGTTGAGGAAGGGAGTATAATCAGACTAGAGGGAGGGGGTGCCAGTGACACACAAAGAACTGGCACTCATGTTCCCCCAGCAGCTGCAGCATATTGCGAGGTTGGCTCCAGTGACGAGGAGATAGGGGGTGATGACGATGATGAGGTCACTGACTCTACTTGGGTGCCTGATCGAACAGAGGAGTCAAGGGAGGAGGAGGCACAACAAAAACGAGGCAGAACGTCCTCTATGAGCAACTGTAGCCAGTCCAAGGCATCAGATGTCAGAGCTGCTCAGGTGCAGAGTGCTGTTGTCTCGCAGCACATGTCCAGGATCTCTGCTGTCTGGGAGTTCTTCACGACATGTGTAGCAAACTGCAGCGTTGCTATTTGTATGCTATGTCGGAAGAGGATCAAGCGTGGGAAAGACATCAGACACTTGGGTACCACGTGCTTGAGGCGACATATGACCACCTGCCACGCATCCCATTGGCACAACACTTTGCATAGGTCCTCCTCCTCCTCATCTGTCTGTACCCCCACTATATGTCCTGGCATGTCATTGCCTACAACCTCCACTGACAGGAATGATGCTACAGTAATGGGTGTACCAGGTCCTTTCTCAGAATGTGACAGCATCCCATCAGCTGAAGATTTACGCAGTCAGATTACATTGCCCCAGCTGCTGCATCGTAAGAAAAAATATAGTCCCAACTTTCCCCAAGCACAGCGTCTAAATGCCAGTTTAGCAAAATGACTCGCATTACAGCTGCTGCCTTTCCAGCTGGTGGACTCTGCTTCCTTCCGTGAATTTGCCGAATGTGCTGTACCACAGTGGCAGGTTCCAAAATGCCATTTCTTTTCACCGAAGGCCATTCCACCACTATACCAGCACGTGGAAGACAATGTTATTGTAACGGGGGAGCAGCGCCCAGTAGATAGTCGCGAAGTTGAGATCCTTAAGGTCAACAATACTTTCTTGATTAACACAGAAATAACAAAAAAATACAGTTTGTAACTCAAGAACCAGGGGACTCAAAGGACTAATTGAATTGCTTCTAGGCTCCGAGGGTTTCGAGACCGACAGAAACCCTAGGACACGCTCAGAAACACAATATGTGGGACGACAGTCCGTGAAGTATTCAAGGTGCAGGGCAGTCAGGAATGCAGAAACATAGAAACATAGAAACATAGAAACATAGAAAAATGTCGGCAGATAAGAACCTTTCGGCCCATCTAGTCTGCCCAATTACATGGATACTTTACCTGGATTTATCTTTTGTTTAGGATAGCCTTATGCCTATCCCATGCTTGCTTAAATTCAATTACTGTTTTGGCCTCTACCACTTCTACTGGAAGACTGTTCCATGTATCCACCACCCTCTCAGTAAAATAATGCTTCCTGATGTTACTTTTAAACCTTTGCCCCTCTAATCTAACACTATGTCCTCTTGTTTTGCTACTTTGTTTCCTTTTAAATATACTCCCTTCCTCTACCTTGTGGATTCCCTTTACGTATTTAAATGTTTCTATCATATCTCCTCTGTCTCGTCTTTTTTCCAAGCTGTACATGTTAAGATCATTAAGCCTTTCTTGGTAACTTTTCTCCTTCAAGCCGTACACCATTTTAGTAGCCCTTCTCTGAACTCTCTCCAAGATGTCTATATCCTTCTGGAGATACGGTCTCCAGTACTGCACACAGTACTCCAAGTGAGGTCTCACCAGTGCTCTGTACAGTGGCATGAGCACTTCCCTTTTCCTACTGCTAATACCTCTCCCTACACAACCAAGCATTCTGCTAGCATTTCCTGCTGCTCTATTACATTGACTACTTACCCTTAGATCCTCTGAAATAATAACCCCTAAATCCCTTTCCTCAGATGTTGAGGTTAGAACTGTATCAAATATTCTATATTCAGCCCTTGGGTTTTTACGTCCCAGGTGCATTATCTTGCACTTATCCACATTAAAACTCAATTGCCACAACTCTGACCATTTTTTTAGCTTACCTAAATCATTTGTCATTTGGCTGATCCCTCCAGGAACGTCAACCCTGTTGCAAATCTTTGTGTCATCAGCAAAAAGACATACTTTTCCATTAATACCTTCTGCAATATCACTAATAAAAATATTAAAGAGAATGGGTCCAAGTACTGACCCCTGAGGTACCCCACTGGTAACAAGACCTTGCGCCGAATAAACTCCATTTACCACAACCCTCTGTTGTGTGTCACTCAGCCACTGCCTAATCCATTCAACAATATTGGAATCCAAGCTCAAAGATTGCAATTTATTGATAAGCCTTCTATGCGGAACAGTATCAAAAGCCTTACTGAAATCTAAATAAGCAATGTCTACTGCACCACCTGTGTCTATTATTTTTGTTACCCAATCAAAAAAATCAATAAGATTAGTTTGGCATGATCTCCCTGAGGTAAACCCATGTTGTTTCTGATCTTGTAATCTATGTGTTTTTAGATGTTCAACAATCCTTTCCTTTAACATGGTTTCCATTAATTTCCCTACTACTGACGTAAGACTAACTGGCCTATAGTTCCCCGATTCCTCCCTACTACCCTTCTTGTAAATAGGCACAACATTTGCTAATTTCCAGTCTTCTGGGACGACTCCTGTTACAAGGATTGGTTAAATAAATCTGTTAACGGTTTTGCTATTACATCACTGAGCTCTTTTAATAATTTAGGGTGGATCCCATCAGGCCCCATTGACTTATTTGTCTTTACTTTAGACAGCTGCTTTAGAACCTCCTCCTCTGTAAACTCATATGTAAATGTCTCTTTAGTGTTCTCTCCTAACTGAGGTCCCTTTCCTTCCTTTTCTTCTGCAAAGACTGAACAAAAATATTTATTGAGGCAGTCAGCGTGACTTTTATCCTCTTCTACATAACTTCCTTCCTTTGTTTTTAATCTAACTAATCCTTGTTTTACTTTTCTTTTCTCGTTTATGTATCTAAAAAATGTTTTGTCCCCCTTTTTTACTGACTGAGCTATTTTCTCTTCTGCGTGTGCTTTGGAAGCTCTTATAAATTGCTTTGCCTCTTTCTGCCTAATCTTATAGGTTTGCCTATCTTCTTCACGCTGAGTTTTTTTTATAATTATTGAATGCTATCTTCTTGTTCTTCACTATTTTGGCCACTTCTGCAGAGTACCACAGTGGTTTCTTCCCTTTTTTGTTTTTGCTAACAAGCCGAATGCAATTTCCTGTGGCCTTCAATAATGCTTCCTTTAAATAATCCCATTTCTCTTGGACTCCCTTTAAATTCCTCCAGTCTGATAATGACTCCTTCACACAAAATCTCATTTTAGAAAAATCTGTTTTTTTAAAGTCTAAAACTTTTGTTTTTGTGTGGTGCGGCTCCATCCCTGTTCTTATATTAAACCATACTGACTGGTGATCACTAGATCCCAAATTTTCACCTACAACAACGTCCGATACCAAACCTCCATTTGTGAGTATTAAATCCAATATGGCCTCTTTACGGGTCGGCTCCTCAACTACTTGTGTTAGAGATAATCCCAGTAAGGAGTTTAGAATATTTGTACTCCTGGTGCACCCAGCTGTTTTGGTTTTCCAGTTCACATCAGGAAGATTAAAGTCCCCCATGATAATAACTTCCCCCTTCATTGCCATTTTGGCTATTTCCTCAACCAGCAGATTATCTAGCTCTTCTACTTGTCCAGGGGGTCTATAGATCACACCTACACGAGCTACTGAACCAATCGTTCTGGTAAATACTTGTGGTTAGTAGATACCTGGTGACTCTGGGAAGGTACTGGCTTGCATACAGGATTGTTATTGCTAATATGTACAGAGATGCGATTAGAAATAACATTAAACAGAAATAAAAAATCGTTTGTTATTGTGGTCTTTGCAAAAACATTAACATGGGTAGCAGCCTGGGTAAAGGGACCCCGGAGGGTTACAAACAATAGCCCTAAACGTGATGGGACAGAACCCAAACAGTGAGCGATCAACCCAGCAACCAGCATGGGGTTAAATCACTAAAACACGCAAACGGCGTAATACACACGATAGGGAGAGAGTGGTCAAAGCCAAGCCGGGTCAAATAACAGGAGCAGGAATCTCATACAATCAGATGCAGGAAGTAGCGGTGCATGAAACAAACTCCTTAACAGGGCGATGAGGCAACTCCTCAAGTCCTGTTTTAAAGCCGGCGGCTCCTGGTGACCACACCTGACCCCACCCCCTCAGATGCCGATCTGCCAGCAGAAAGTGCTGGCACCCGGCCATCCAGCGGTCCCCCTTCTTGCCCAGACCCCCCAGGGAGTACAGCGGGGCTGAGGATGTAACAGTTATGGAGTCATTGGGAAAGGCAGTCAGCAGCAAGGTGCACATGACTTTAGACACGTGGTCCAGCAAGCATGGACATGGCCGTTACATTTCCTTCATGGCACACTGGGTAACTCTGCTTGCAGCTGGGAGGGATCCAGGACGGGGCTCTGTGCTGGAGCTTGTTCATCCACCACGCCTCCAGAAAGCTGCTTATTATGAGGTCTGTGGCAGTTAAACCGACACGTGGCAGGGGCTACACAATGGCTCAAGCAAAAAGATGCCATACTGTGCTTGAGCTGGTTTGTTTAGGGGACAGGAGCCACACCGGGCCAGAAATTCTGTCAGCTCTGCAGGGGCAGGCGCAGAGATGGTTAACACCACGCCAGCTTGAGCTGGGAATGGTCCTCTGTGATAATGGCAGCAGCCTTCTCTCCGCCCTACGCAAGGGTAAATTGATGCATGTACCATGCCTAGCACACGTCCTAAGTCTAGTGGTACAGCGTTTCCTAACCAGGTACCCAGGGCTGGTGGAGCTTCTCAGGGTAATTTATTTTTTATCTATTTTTCTGTAATAAATTGATATTTTATACTTCGCTTGGTTGTGGCAAACCTATTTATTTGTACACTCAATTTTGCACTCCTGCTCCTGGGGATTACCCTTTGTCTACAACACCCTCAAGACCATCCTTTGACCACCCCAGTCTTTGGAGCTACAAGACATCCAACACCATATCATAGTCAGGCACCCACCCTGGATCTATGTGCAATATTACGCTATGGGAATGCCATCTCTCCTTGTCTTGTGTTTTATTTGAAGTACTCTACACCATACAAGAAGGGCAGTGCCACCCATTGGCCGGAGCACTTCACAACAGAGCCAGGGTTCACATGGGCTCTATATAGGGTGGGTTTTTTTGTCTGCTGATTGAGGGCATTGGTTCCTTCTCAGGATTACATGATTGTCTTTTATGTTCTTGTCCCCATCTTTTGCCTTTGAGATTCACCGAGAGGAACGAGAAGGAGTATACTGCACAGACTTCCCTTAAGTACTTACATTCATATTTTTCACTGGACTATAGGGGTTATTCAGAGAGATCCGAAATGTCGCCGAAATGTAACCGGACACTGAAATTCAGCGAACGGTGCCATTTCGGGGCCATTCGGCTATTCAGAGAGCAGGCAAGATTTGGTGAATTGCCTGCACGTACGGTGCCTGTTTGAGGGCAGTGAAATCCCCCATTGAGAAGCAATGCTTCGTCTATTCAGAGACGCTGACCAGCAGTGAAAAGTTGCCGAATTGCCCTGCCATTCAGTAGTTTCATTCGGCAGGTTTATTCAGGAGAATCCCATAGGCTTCAATGTTAAAAATATTCCAGTTTTAATCCAATATCTAATAAACAGTTTATTATTTTATTGTGCAGTAAAAAGTCTCTTTATTCATAGATTTTTTTTAGGATCTTCTAGGCATTTTTGGTGATTTTTTTGGCAAACTTTTTTCTCAGTTTTTTTTTTACTTCATTTTTTCTTTTTTCTGTAACAGCCCTTTTTATTTTCATTCATTGGATCTTTTATGTAAATTCCAGACATTTTCATTCAGTAGTTTTTTTTAAACAGCGTTTCAATTTTCAAACTTTCAAGCATACTGTTTTTTGTTTTTTTCACCTCGTTTGTCTGTGTGTCGGCTTTTTCCAGCGGCTGCTCTGCGCCCTGTTTGGCGGCTAGTCAGGTTTCTCCAGCGTGTTCGGCGTGGTTAATCCAGCTGTTTCTGCGGGTTTCTGTGAGTGTTCGTTGTGTTTGCGGTGAGTTTTCCCGGCACTATGGGGACCCTGTGGTGCTTGCTGAATACACCGCAGGGTCGGCGAACTAGGATCGCCCCGAAGTGTGGGGAACGAAAAGTCACTGAACATGCGGTGACTTTTCGAATCTCTTTGAATAACCCTGCTAGTTTCATCCATCCAAAGAATGCTTTTCTAGATCTGGTCTGGTTTTTTTCCCCCCTATTCGGCGACTGGTCGACTTTTTCCGGTGGCTTGTCGGTGGTCTGTTCGGCAGGCCGTCGGTGGTTGGAGTATCGAATCGACAGTCTTTTCGGCGGGTTTGCGGCTGCATTCGGATGTTATACGAATCGATTCGGTGGTTTTGCAACGGTTTTTGGAATCGATTCAGCAGTTTTAGGATGCGATCGGCAGGTCGACTCGCCTCACTTTGGGGACCCTGCGGTGAATGCTGAATTCTGCGAATTTAACTAGCGAATTTAAATGTCGGTGACTTGTCGGTGCTCTCTGAATATCCTCTTTATTCCAAAAATCATTCAGATCGCTTTGGAACTTAAAATGTTTATTTTCTTTAATTTATCTAAACTGTTCTAAATTTTTCTGGAGTTTCTGCTCAAATCTCCCATATTCAGGATTTGTCTGAAAAGTCTCTATACCCAGGGTTGGATTTATAACTAGGCATAGCAGACATGTGCCTACCACAGGGGGGCGTCTTGCTCTGTAAAAAATGTTTTTTTTTTTTATTTTACAATCATTTAGATCTTTGTACCTGTATCTCTGAAGCCTTAAGGGCCAGAGGGATATATGAGGTATTGTTGGCAAGGCCAGAATATAGCCTTTCCAGTGATATCAAACATAACCAGGTTATTTGTATGTACAAATTATGTTATTATATAAAAATAAATATTATTTTTTCTCTTTTTTTTTTCTAACGCAGCACTATTACAGTTGTGTTCAAAATTATTCAACCCCCAATGCTGTAAAGGGTTTTAGGGAATTTAGTGTACATTTGTAATTGTATTCAGAATGAAATCCTACAAGGACTTTTTAAAGAACCATATGCAACTAAAATGACATCAATTGGTTTTGTAATACAGTAGTAAATGTTTCTTTTGTGAATTCTTCATTGACACAATTATTCAACCCCTTAGGCTAGGGTCAGATGAGCGTGATTTCTACGGACTGTACGTCCGTGCAGTACAGACATCGTCAGTACGGATGACGCAGTAGTGGTCACACAGTCCGTTTTTTCACTGAAGTTATTTTTTGACGGATGTAGGAGGGAAAAATAAATTACAATGAAAAAACATTCTGTCCGTCAAAAATGCTGGACGTATAAATGCAGTCCGTCTGACCATGCTCCATCACTCACACACAAAGCTATGCGGACGTTGTGGACGTGGCGCACTCTGCACGTCCGTTCTAGCAGTATTACGTTCTTGCCTAACCTGCGTCCGTTTGCAGCGTCCGTCAGCCCCCGCACTTCTGTGCGCACGTACTTCGTGTGTGGGGCTCCATTTAACACAATTGTATGCTATCACGGACGTACTTATGTGCAGCAACACGGACGTTAACACTGCGTTCGTCTGACCCCAGCCTAAAAGACTACCACTCTGAAGAACAGAGGTTCATTCAAGTGTTTTCAATCAGGTATTGAAAACACCTGTGGATGTCACGGAGCAGCAATAAAGCATAATAAGCACCAATTAGGCAGCTTTAAAATGACTGTGATACTCAGCTCCTTCTAGACATTTACTGGTGTGGTTACAAACATGATGAAGTCAAGAGAATGGTCCAGGAAGACAAGAGAAGAGGTGATTACTCTTCACAGGAAGGGCAATGGCTATAAGAAGATTGCAAAGATGTTAAACATACCAAGAGAGACCATAGGAAGCATCATTCGCAAATTCAAGGCAAAGGGCACTGTTGAAACGCTACCTGGTCGTGGCAGAAAGAAGATGCTGACTTCGACTGCTGTGCGCTACCTGAAGCGTAGAGTAGAGAAAAGTCCCCGTGTGACTGCTGAGGAACTGAGAAAAGATTTGTCAGATGTGGGTACTGAAGTTTCAGCTCAAACAATCTGGCGCACACTGCGTAATGAAGGCCTCCATGCCAGAACTCCCAGGCGCACCCCCTTGCTGTCTCCAAAGAATAAGAAGAGTCGACTGCAGTATGCCAAAAGTCATGTGGACAAACCACAGAAGTTTTGGGATAGTGTTCTGTGGACTGATGAAACAAAATTAGAACTGTTTGGGCTCATGGATCAACGCTATGTTTGGAGGAGGAAGAACAAGGCCTATGAAGAAAAGAACACCTTGCCTACTGTGAAGCATGGCGGGGGGTCAATCATGCTTTGGGGCTGTTTTCCTTCTGTAGGTACAGGGAAGCTTCAGCGTGTGCAAGGTACCATGAATTCTCTTCAGTACCAGGAGATATTGGATGACAATGTGATGCAGTCCGTCACAAACCTGAGGCTTGGGAGACGTTGGACCTTTCAACAGGACAATGATCCCAAGCATACCTCCAAGTCCACTAGAGCATGGTTGCAGATTAAAGGCTGGAACATTTTGGAGTGGCCATCGCAGTCACCTGACTTAAATCCGATTGAGAACCTCTGGGGGGACTTAAAGAAAGCAGTTGCAGTGCGCAAGCCTAAGAATGTGACTGAACTGCAGGCTTTTGCCCATGACGAATGGGCGAAGATACCCGTAGATCGCTGCAAGACACTTGTGTCAAGCTATGCTTCACGTTTAAAAGCTGTTATAACTGTAAAAGGATGTTGTACTAAGTACTAAGATTGAATGTCACTTGGGGGTTGAATAAAACTGATAATGATGTGAGCACAGAAAAGACATTTGTGGTTATTTCATTATAAATGTTATGTTATATTTGTCTGACCTACACGTGCCTCTTTCATTTAATTGTAAGCAAGATGACTGAATGATCAAAATCAATGTCAAACTGGCCAAAACACTCAATTTCAGTGGGGGTTGAATAATTTTGAACACAACTGTATTCAGTTTACAATTATAAAGTGCACAGTGATGCTGCATTAACTCATCTTCTCATTTCTTACTTTGCCAGCAAGTGTGGAGCTGATGATGCAACGCATTGTTTCATGGACAACCTAGACCATGGCCCTGCATTGAGGAGAGACAGGGGGACTTAGGAACCTGCATCTCTGATTTGTACACCGCACAAGGTTAAGTGAAGTGTCATTGGAAAGGTCAGAGTCTGGTCTTTACAATGATACCAAATATGACCATGTAATGTGTAAAAATAAAAAACTGGAAAAAAGAAAATGCAAAATGTATTTTTTTTCTGTTCTACGGCAGCGGCAATATATGCTTTTACATATAAAACAAACAATGCCACTGCACTAAATCAACTAAGGCTGGCGGCCCACTAGCAAACATTTTGCGTCCGTCTGACTGTACTGTTTGATGTCCGTCGTAGCTTTAAAAAGGAGTCACTGAAACCCACCACACGAAGCAGCTGCGCACTTTTCCACGGACGGGCAACGCATATAGCTACAGATGCGAAAACAACATTGACGTTAAAAAGCTAAACATATGCAGAAACAACGCATGTATTTTGCTAGGGTGTGGAGACGTCAGACGTTACGGACGCAGTACAGTATGCTCGTGTGCCGCCTCCCTAAGACAACAGATTCTGCTTCTTCATTAGATTTGATGCAGAGAGATATTATTTAAAAAACAATTATTTTAATTTTATTGCAAATCTCACCCTGTGTATACCATGTACTTTGTTTATCTAATTCTACATTCACATTGGCCTTTTCAGCCCTTTCTTTGGGGATGTTTTACATCTATTATCTCCACCAGCAGGATGGTCTCCCTGTGGACGCCGTTGGACCGCATGGATCTCTTCTGACACCTACTAGGTCACAGCACACAGGTACTGGCAGCCAAGAGTGTCCAAAAGCATCGAACAGGAGAGATAGGTGGTTACGTGACAACTAGAGGGGTTCTTAAAGTGACGAACTTGCCACCGAATGGTGAACTTCCCCTTACACTGCAATTTCGTGGCAGTTCGTCATATGTCAATTCGCCAAATACTGTTAAATTATCCACAAACTACGGTGCAGTTCGGTGATCTTCAGCGTCAGTGACATTGTCCCATATAGAAGTAATGGTTAATCTATTCACAGAATGCCAAACTGCACCAAAGTGTCAGTGAAATGCCCTAATTTTCGGTGATTCAGTTTGACAGGTTGAAACTGGCGAATCCCATAGGATTCAATGGAAATAAATATATATAATTTTAAAATAAAAAAATTAATACCTTTTTATTCTTTTCATTTTCAGCAAAAGTAATTTATTTCTTTAGAACACCCCTTTGTATTTTTTTTTTTACCAAAATTTTCTTTCCCAATTTTTTTAAAAGGCTTTTTTTTATTCCGTAACAGAACATTTTATTACATTTTTTTTTTAAGGACCTTTTTTTGTTATTCAGGCACATTTTAATCATATATTATTGGTTTAAACACCTATTAGACGAATAGCAGCATTCTGCTTTTTTTTTTTCTTTTCTGCAGTTCGCCGGCTCCATCTTCGGCGCAATATGGTGACCCTGCGGTAAATAGTGAATTCATTGTTGTTTTGGCAACATGGAATCGTCGATGTGCACCGAAGTACAAAGCACCAAAATGTTGCATCGGAAATAATCCCTTAGGACTCGCTGGACATGCACAGCTTTCGGATGGAGAGAATAATCTGCTGCATCTTGCGTGATGAGGGGTCTGAGGGGGGGATTTTCTGATGAATCTGTAGAGAAAATGAAAGTGTAATAAACCAAACAAAAAAAAACTGCATGCAGGCGGAGCATCCCTTATCTGGAACGCAAGGGACCAGAAATGTTGGGGATTTTGGAATATTTGCATATAATCAGGGGTGAAGTCCAGAGGGAACGCAGTTCCTCCAATATTGTTGCTGTGGGAACTCAGTTCCCATTGGTCCCACACACTATAAAGCTTTTATACAGATATTTAATTGTATGTTTCTTTCTCATGTAACAATAAAAATATTTTTACCATACTAACACTGACATCCAGGTTATACATACTGTACCTATATATGTATAAAGTTTGAGTGTGATGGCTGTCGTGTGAGATTATTACAATCATTAATTGGGAGCCAGAAATCTTGGTGAGTTCCCACACTAATTATTTTAGAACTTGTCCCCTGCATATAATAATGAGATATCTAGGGACAGGAACCAAGCCTGAACACGACATTCATTTGTCACTTTATTCGCACAGCCTGAAGGGCGTTTTATACAGGATTTTTAATAATTTTGTCCCTTGTCACCTGACATCAGGGTGGAATTTTCCACTTGCGGTGTCGGGGTAGGTAGCGCTGAAAAATGTTTTCACAAAGTCCGATTTCAGAAATCCAGATAAGGGATTGCGACTCCAAAAGACAATGGGCATAAGAGGGCACCTAAGGGTTAATGTTGTTAAATGTCTTGGCAAACTGTATTTTACGAGTTGGTTTGTGTTAGTGATATAATGTAGACTTATTGTTTTTGTTGTCTGTATAACTGTTTGACCCTAGATTGATCGGATGTTGTTTGTTTGATAATCTTGTCTAGTGTGTTACTAATCAGGTGTCTCTTTCTCCTGAAAGAATTCTCATCAACCTCACGTAGACAATGTATTCAGTTGATTGTCATTTTACCTCCCCCTGTTTCCCATATAACTGGTCCCCATTTCAAATTAAACATCATTATACATCTTCCCTGCACTAAGCTGTGTCTGGTGTTTTGGGAAAGATAAATAGAAATATACAGCACTTTCTCAAGTTCCAGGGTGAGGGCTGTGAGAGAAGGAAAGCTGCTGTGGATCAGTTCGACTGGAGAGAAGGGACGGACGCTGTAACGGGTTCGGGTCTGGTCCACGAGCTGGAGACCAGTAAACCCCAGTTGCTGATACAGGGATTATCATGGAACCAGATTCCTTATTTGTTTTCACACTATGCTTTTACTTAAAATGGATTAGTCCATTCTCCCTGTCTAACTCATAGATAGTTTGGTCCAGTGACCCATTTCCTGCTTAGCAAAGCCTGCCTTCCTGTCAGTTTATCCATAGAGGCATGTGAGTAAAGATCCTGTTCTGTACCGGGTGATTGCATCCTGTTTTTACCGTCTCCTCATAACAAAGCATACCAGAGACACTCGACACCTTTTATTTGCTGTTACTTTACCAATAAAATGAAAAAAATATAAAGGCTGAGTTAAGCTATCTGACTTCACTCAAAATCCTGCATGTGACATTCATTTCTTGCATATAACCAGGGCCGGTGTTCTGCCCAGGCAGCGAACTTGTCAAATTAGTGAACCTGCGTGACCGGAAGTGATGTGGATCAACTGTTTCCCATATCCGCTATGGGAAAATCTGCGAACCTGCCACACTGGGCATGCGCGCTGACGTCACCACATGCCTCTAACCACCGTCCGTGTGTTTAGAGGCAGTGGTGAAAATTCAGCAAACCGTCAGGAATGCGTATGTGCACTGCCGTCACCACATGCCTTTAAACACACCCCAGCGTGTTTTATGGCAACGTGGTAAATCCGTGAACTGTTATGGACGCACAAAAGCGCATTCATGAACCCCTGCACCACTGCACCGTCTTTCATTACAAAAAGTATGCAACAAGCACACACACTGCCAGATGGATACAAGTCACGCTTTTGTATCTTACTCATACGCCACTGTATCAGTCTCTGGTTCACATAAAACTAGATTTATAGCTGGGGTGTGGAATTCCTATCACCCGACGCCAAGGACAGACCAAGGGTAGATTAGAAGTCTTTTACACTCCTTGTCTTATCTCATTCAGCTGCCAGCTCTTAGCTCAGGTAGACTGGAGAACACAATAGATCTCATGCTGCCTTATTTAAACATTCTTTCCTTCACCCATTAACTGACAAATACTATAAAGTGCCCAAGTCCCATTGCAGTGCAAAGTTTGCGACTTCCAGGTTTGTGAGTCCCTGAGTCGAAGAAGAGGAGTGGCGAGGGACAAAAGGTGAGTAAATCACCAAAACTATCCCTTTAACCCCATAGTGACCAGGCTGTTTTACCATTGTCTGTCTGAAAGTGCCCAGTGCTGTTTTTTCGTTTCTGCGCTGTTTGTGTTTAGGTCTAATTTTCCTCTTACTCGTTTATGGAACCCACACATATTATACACCGTTTTTCTCGACATTAAATGGACTTTCTAAAGAAAAGATACCATTATTTTCATCATCTATACTATAAAAGAGTAAGGCTTGGCGTGTCCGTCGCCAAGCCTTACTCTGCGCATGCGCGCGCAACCAGCGGCGGTTGGTTGCGCGCGCATGCAACCGCCGCGGCACGAGCTGGCTGCCGGCTCGCCGCGGCGGTTACAAGATGCACACAGCAGCCGGGTAGAGGCTGCGGTCGCAGCCTCTACCCGGCTGTCGAGCGTATCCAACCTCCGAGCGGCGCCGGGAAGTGAAAGTTTCCCCACTTCCGCACTTTGAAGGACCCAAGCCCCGGTCACGTGACCGCGGCTTGGGTCCTTCAACGAGCGGAAGCGGGAAACTTTCACTTCCCCGGCGCCGCTCGGAAAGGTAAGTATGGGGCGGCTGTCCGAATGCCAATAGAGCATTCGAACAGCCGCCCCATGTCTGAGCTGGGGGCCAATATCCATGAGCGCTGGGGGGCATATCCACGAGCTGGGGGGGCAATATCCATGAGCTGGGGGGCAATATCCATGAGCTGGGGGGGGCAATATCCATGAGCTGGGGGACAGTATCCATGAGCTGGGGGGGCAATATCCACGAGCTGGGGGCATATCCACGAGCTGGGGGGGGCAATATCCACGAGCTGGGGGGCAGTATCCATGAGCTGGGGGGGCAATATCCATGAGCTGGGGGCAGTATCCATGAGCTGGGGGGCAATATCCATGAGCTGGGGGCAGTATCCATGAGCTGGGGGGGCAATATCCATGAGCTGGGGGCAGTATCCATGAGCTGGGGGACAGTATCCATAAGCTGGGGGGGGGGCAATATCCACGAGCTGGGGGCAGTATCCATGAGCTGGGGGGGCAATATCACGAGCTGGGGGCAGTATCCACGAGCTGGGGGCAGTATCCACGAGCTGGGGGGGCAATATCCATGAGCTGGGGGCAGTATCCATAAGCTGGGGGGGGAAATATCCACGAGCTGGGGGCAGTATCCACGAGCTGGGGGCAGTATCCATGAGCTGGTGGGGCAATATCCACGAGCTGGGGGACAGTATCCATGAGCTGGGGGGCAGTATCCATGAGCTGGGGGGCAGTATCCATGAGCTGTGGGGGCAGTATCCACGAGCTGGGGGCAGTATCCACGAGCTGGGGGACAGTATCCATGAGCTGGGGCAGTATCCATGAGCTGGGGGGGCAATATCCACGAGCTGGGGGGGCAATATCCACAAGCTGGGGGCCAGTATCCACGAGCTGGGGGCAGTATCCATGAGCTGGGGGGGCAATATCCACGAGCTGGGGGACAGTATCCATGAGCTGGGGGACAGTATCCATGAGCTGGGGGCAGTATCCATGAGCTGGGGGCAGTATCCATGAGCTGGGGGACAGTATCCACGAGCTGGGGGACAGTATCCACGAGCTGGGGGCAGTATCCACGAGCTGGGGGGCAATATCCACGAGCTGGGGGCAGTATCCACGAGCTGGGGGCAGTATCCACGAGCTGGGGGCAGTATCCATGAGCTGGGGGGGCAGTATCCATGAGCTGGGGGACAGTATCCATGAGCTGGGGGACAGTATCCATGAGCTGGGGGCAGTATCCATGAGCTGGGGGCCATATATCCATGAGCTGGGGCAGTATATCCACAATAGACTGCCCTCTGGGCAGGCTTTCCACCTTGTATCCTATAATTTACTATAAAAAAATTATGAAATACGATGAAAAAAAAAAAACCTTTTCGAAATTTGACCCCCAAAATCTACAACCACCAAAAAAAGATCCCGGCTAAATAGTTTAAAAATTTTGTCCTGAAATTAGAAATACCCAATGTTTACATGTTTTTTGCTTTTAAACCCTTCACTGCTGAGCCATTTCACCTCTGTGTGTTGAGCTAATTTTGAACGTTTTATGTTCATCATGTTTAAACCTCATTTGAAGCCATATTATACGACCCAGACAAAATAAGTTTAAAAAAAACCCACGTTTTTATTATATTATTTTTGTTGTTAAACCAAACATGGTCATGTTTGGTATCATTGGGAAGACCGTGCTCTGGCCTTTCCAATGATACCAAACATGATCCTCTAACTCCACCACTGGACAGTTAGGGGTTAATTGCCCAACAGATGTCATCGCGCACATGTGTGACGACATCAGTGGGTGGTGGGAGGCCCTGGAGGCTTGGATGACATCCAAGATGTAAGCCACCTCAGGGAGAAGTCCACGATCCGGTGTGGAATGGTGCTGGATCACGGACCGGCACCTCATGGGTTAAGGGCAGGCATCACTGGAAAGGTCACAATGACCTTTCCAGGGATGCCGCTCTTGAATATTGATCTCTTCCCGGCTTCCGGGGCCATAAAAGCGGTGGTCCGACTTCAAGGAAGTCAGACCACCGCAGGACCCCCGGCCAGAGAGTTGAGTATAGGGAGGGAGTGCCCCCCCTAGTTACATGACACATTCTTGGTCGCTATGGGGTTAAGGTGACTTTTTGGTATCGATTGAGTATGATAGAGATACAAGTTGGAGCACCTCACCATCAAGTGTCTGTGAGCAAGACACCCAATGATACATGCTTGCCTACCACATAATTTCAGCTGCGTGGAGAACCGGCAACATCTCTACTTTACAACTGTGGAGAAACATCTGGATCCCAGTCAAAACACCTCACCACAAATGCCCTTGGGCAAGACCCAATCAAACGGTGTCATCCTTGTTAAGCTATGACCGCCGTTCTAATGCATGACCCCCATATTATCTTGTACATCACTGCAGAATATGTTGGTGCCATCTAAAATTATAACTTGTAATATTATTGTTATATTTTTAATGCAGCATTTCTGTCGGAGGCCACAAGGTGGCGACCAGCCTAAAGAATATCACACTTTATAGAGCACAGCATAGAGATTGTACATTTTAGGATAGGGTGTGCAGTATTAAATAACCTTATGCAGCAAACCAGACTAATAATGCTCTGAGAATGTTCCCTGAGGTGGTAACAGGTCATACCTCTTCCACGTACTGCAACACGATGGCCTTCACGGCTTGCATACTGGTGGCTTCCATCTTTAGCGTCATGAACTGGTCTCTGCTGATTTTCACCACGCCTTTAAACACTTGCTGGTTGTTGTAACAGGCGGCCAAAGTGGCTACGGCCAAGAGCTGTAAGAGATGAGACGAGGATCCTCACACACATCTTAGCAACCATTGATTAGTGTGAGTTAGAGGTTTGAGTGGCTGGTCTATTTTCTTTTCCTTTTTTTTTCCCTGCATCGGCTGCTGAAAGCCCGATATTTCAGAGCATTTAGCAGCTGATTTTCCAGTTTTAACTCTTTGGACATTATGCCCACAAGGATAAAGCATTGGGGCACCTTCGGCAGCCCAAATGCAAGTGAAATTTGTTTCCAGCAAACTAATTTCATTTGCTTTTGGGCTGCAGATCAGTATATCGAGATATCTCAATATCGGAGCACCAGATGGTGCCTGTGACAAAGCTTGCTGCGAGGCAAGTGTATTAACCCTTCCTATCCCAGCTTCATAACTGATCCTGATTGGACCTTTTTCTTAAGTTAGCACCTACTGCCGTTTTTTAGAAAGACATATATCCAAATAGGGTAAAAGACTTTTAAGTCTGTCTATACTAATCATCTTTGATGTACGTCAGAATTGTGGAAAATGTATTCTATTGGTTCGTGTCTCACACACTATAGGGGTTATTCAGAGAGATCTGAAATGTCACCGCACGTTAGATGCCCTTTCATTCCCCACACTTCGGGGCGATTCTAGTTCGCCAACCCTGAGGTGTATTTAGCAAGCACCGCAGGGCCCCCGTAGTGCAGGGAAAACACGCTGCAAACCCAACAAACACTCGCCGAACACTCACCGAAAACCAGCAGAAACCGCTGCAAAAACCACGACGAACACGCAGGAAAAACCCGACGAGCCGCCATGCACAGTGCAGAGCAGTCTGTTAGGCGGATCGTTGGCTGCGTTCGGCGATTTATCGTATGCATTCGTTGTTTTTTCAACGGTTTATCGGATGCGTTCAGTGGTTTTTCAGCAGTTTTTCGGTGGCTTATCGAATGCGTTCGGCAGATTGCGACTGCGTTCGGTGGGTTTATTGGCGGCGTTCGGTGGATCGATACGGCACACTACGGGGACCCTGCGTTGAATGCTGAATTCACTGCAGGGTCATTGAATTCAGCTCACCGAAGTGCGCCGAATGAAAGAGCACTGAAATTTCGGTGTTCTTTGAATAACTCCTTAAATATTATGAAAACAACAGTAGTAGAGTTTTAGGCTAGGGTCAGACGAAAGCATTTTTCCCCGCGAACGTGAAAAAGTGCGTCCGAACGCATTGACGTATTTTTTCACGGAATGCGCAAAAAACGGTCAGACGACGCGCATTTTCGGGCGTGATTTTGTACGGATCGTCAATAAAACTCTTTTTGCGTCTGGACGTTATGTAGGCTGGACATTAGCAGTGTCTGACATCTCCTAATCACGCACACACGCCGCTATGCCGCAGCTGCGCACTCAGTATGTCAGTACTAGCGGTTCAGCGTTCTCAGAAAAATGCGTTCAAATTCCACTTGCGTTGCACGGCCGGACTTGTGTGCGGCCGTACATCGTATATTGGCCGTCATTGCACGTCATCTGCTGCTAGTGCGGCCGTAATTATGTGCGCCAGAACGCACGTTAAAAGTGCGCTGGTCTGACCCCAGCCTTAATAAAAGGTCGACAATTTTTGCGAAATCCAAATCTTCATGCTTACCCTTTCCCCAATTCTAACCCTAAGGCTAGGGTCAGACGAACGCATTTTCGCGTTGTCTGTGAAAAAGTGCGTTCGAACGAATGGACGTATTTTTTCACGGAGTACGCGATAGCGGTCATACGATGCGCATTTGCATCCGTGATTTTGTACGGATCATCAATAAAACACTTTGTGCATCTGGACGTTATGTTGGCAGGACATTAGCAGCGTCTGACATCTCCAATTCACGCACACACGCCTCTAGCGGACGCAGCGCACTCTGTACAACCGTACTAGAGGTTTTACGTTCTCGACAAAATGCGTTCGTTTTCCACTTGCGTTGCGCAGCCGGACTTTTGTGCGACCGTACTTCGTATATTGGCCGTCATTGCCTGGCACTTGCTGCTACTACGGCCGTGATTAAGTGCGCCTGCACGCGCGTTCGCACTGCGCTCGTCTGACCCTAGCCTAACCCACACACAAATCGTGAGCCTAACCCTAAAATTTTAACCCCCAAAGCAAATTCTGATCTAACCCAAACAGAAATTGTAAGCCTAACCCTAAAGGCAAATTCTAACTAACCCCAATTCACTTTTTTCTAAGATACTATTTGTGATTCCTCCCCTCTCGTGGCAGAGATTACTCACCTTAGAGACGGCAAAACAGTTGAAGACCGTCTGGTTTTTAAGCTGGGGCAGGTAGGAGAGCATGTCTGGCACGTGCTGCAAGGCATTGGTTATCAGCTCGTTCATGCACTGTACGGCTGGCACAGTGTTCTCTGGATTGGAAAAATCGGAGAGCTCCATGGCGTATTTACTCCAGACCTGAATAGAGACAAAATGTGGATTTATTGGAAAAAGTCTGATCGCTTTATCGTTTTTATCGTTTTATCCTCCACCCCGCCCAGTATTACCAGCAACTGGGATTTTCAATTTCCCAGCTGTGGGTCACCAGATCTAGGGATGCGCATGACTTTTTTTTTCGGATCCTTTTTTTTTTCGTTTCGGGTCATTTCAGACAGTTTTATTTCATTTCGGTGCAGATCGTTTTGACAATTCGGCGATTCGGAAAAGTTCGTTTTTCGTTTTTTTTGCTTATTTAAGAATGGGAAGTAGATTACTACCAATAGAATGAAAGTTTCTTTACTTATTTATTCTTTTAGGATTTTTTAGACATTTTTTAGGTGCAATTTTAGGTTTCCTAACTTTTTTAAAGAAACAAGGCTATAAGGTTTCAATGCAGCATATGAATCCACACACTGCCTGGAAGCGCCTCTCTGCGGTATAATTAATGCAGCATATGAATCCACACACTGCCGGGCAGCGCCTCTCTGCGGTATAATTAATGCAGCATATGAATCCACACACTGCCGGGAAGTGCCTCTCTGCGGTATAACTAATGCAGCATATGAATCCACACACTGCCGGGCAGCGCCTCTCTGCGGTATAATTAATGCAGCATATGAATCCACACACTGCTGGGAAGTGCCTCTCTGCGGTATAATTAATGCATTATATGAATCCGCACACTGCTGGGAAGCGCCTCTCTGCGGTATAATTAATGCAGCATATGAATCCACACACTGCTGGGAAGCACCTCTCTGCAGTATAATTAATGCAGCATATGAATCCACACACTGCTGGGAAGCACCTCTCTGCGGTATAATTAATGCAGCATATGAATCCACACACTGCCGGGAAGTGCCTCTCTGCGGTATAACTAATGCAGCATATGAATCCACACACTGCCGGGCAGCGCCTCTCTGCGGTATAATTAATGCAGCATACGAATCCACACACTGCTGGGAAGCGCCTCTCTGCGGTAATTAATGCAGCATACGAATCCACACACTGCCGGGCAGCGCCTCTCTGCAGTATAATTAATGCAGCATATGAATCCACACACTGCTGGGAAGCGTCTCTCGCAGTATAATTAATGCAGCATATGAATCCACACACTTGCCGGCAGCGCCTCTCTGCGGTATAATTAATGCAGCATATGAATCCACACACTCCGGGAAGTGCCTCTCTGCGGTATAACTAATGCAGCATATGAATCCACACACTGCCGGGCAGCGCCTCTCTGCGGTATAATTAATGCAGCATATGAATCCACACACTGCTGGGAAGCGCCTCTCTGCGGTATAATTAATGCAGCATACGAATCCACACACTGCTGGAAGCGCCTCTCTGCGGTATAATTAATGCAGCATACGAATCCACACACTGCGCGGAGCGCCTCTCTGCAGTATAATTAATGCAGCATATGAATCCACACACTGCTGGAAGCGTCTCTCTGCGGTATAATTAATGCAGCATATGAATCCACACACTGCTGGGAAGCGCCTCTCTGCGGTATAATTAATGCAGCATACGAATCCACACACTGCCGGGCAGCGCCTCTCTGCAGTATAATTAATGCAGCATATGAATCCACACACTGCTGGGAAGCGCCTCTCTGCAGTATAATTAATGCAGCATATGAATCCACACACTGCTGGGAAGCGCCTCTCTGCAGTATAATTAATGCATCATATGAATCCACACACTGCGGGGAAGCGCCTCTCTGCAGTACAATTAATGCAGCATATGAATCCGCACACTGCGGGGAAGCGCCTCTCTGCAGTATAATTAATGCAGCATATGAATCCACACACTGCTGGGAAGCGTCTCTCTGCAATATAATTAATGCAGCATATGAAACCACACACTGCTGGGAAGCGCCTCTCTGTGGTATAATTAATGCAGCATATGAATCCACACACTGCTGGGAAGCGTCTCTCTGCAATATAATTAATGCAGCATATGAAACCACACACTGCTGGGAAGCGCCTCTCTGCGGTATAATTAATGCAGCATATGAATCCACGCACTGCTGGGAAGCGTCTCTCTGCAGTATAATTAATGCAGCATATGAATCCACACACTGCTGGGAAGCGCCTCTCTGCAGTATAATTAATGCCAGCATATGAATGCACACACTGCTGGGAAGCGCCTCTCTGCGGTATAATTAATGCAGCATATGAATCCACACACTGCCGGCAGCGCCTCTCTGCGGTATATATTATGCAGCATATGAATCCACACACTGCCGGGAAGCGCCTCTCTGCAGTATAATTAATGCAGCATATGAATCCACACAACTGCTGGAAGCGCCTCTCTGCGGTATAATTAATGCAGCATATGAATCCACACACTGCTGGGAAGCGCCTCTCTGCAGTATAATTAATGCAGCATATGAATCCACACACTGCTGGGAAGCGCCTCTCTGCCGTATAATTAATGCAGCATATGAATCCACACACTGCTGGGAAGCGCCTCTCTGCGGTATAATATAATGCAGCATATGAATCCACACACTGTGAGAGGAAGCACCTCTCTGCGGTATAATTAATGCAGCATATGAATCCGCAACACTGCTGGGAAGCACCTCTCTGCGGTATAATTAATGCAGCATATGAATCCACACACACTGCTGGGAAGCGCCTCTCTGCAGTATAATTAATGCAGCATATGAATCCACACACTGCTGGAAGCACCTCTCTGCGGTATAATTAATGCAGCATATGAACTTCCCAGCAGTTTGTGGATTCATATGCTGCATTAATTATACTGCAGAGAGGCGCTTCCCAGCAGTGTGTGGATTCATATGCTGCATTAATTATACTGCAGAGAGGTGCTTCCCCGCAGTGTGTGGATTCACATGCTGCATTAATTATACTGCAGGAGGCGCTGCCCCGCAGTGTGTGGATTCATATGCTGCATTAATTATACTGCAGAGAGGCGCTTCCCAGCAGTGTGTGGATTCATATGCTGCATTAATTATACTGCAGAGAGGTGCTTCCCCGCAGTGTGTGGATTCACATGCTGCATTAATTATACTGCAGAGAGGCGCTGCCCGGGTTAAAAAGCCTTGATTCTTTTAAAAAAGTAAGGAAACCTAAAATTTCACCCAAAAAAATAAAGAAAGAAACTCTCATTCTATTGGTAGTAATCTACTACCCATTCTTAAATAACCAATATAAAACGAAATAACTCATAAAAAACTAAAAGCTAACTGATCTGAATCGATACGGATCGCTGAATCGATCGCGCCGAAATTTTGGATCGATCTGAAATTTTTGGATGGTCGATAATTCGTTTTCGGAAATGCTCCCAAAATCCGAAAATGGTGATTTTTGTCTGAATTTGGATTCAGAATGAAACGAAACACACATCTCTAACCAGATCAGTCACTAGAGATGTCACACACAGAGAGCGGTCAACGTCACCCTCTGAGACCAATCGCTGTAGCGAGTGTTCTCAGAGGGGCAGCCGATGGGTCAGATCTGTGCATGCGCGTGCAGCTCCGATTCATCGCTCTGCTCAGGCGCTACGGGACTTGTGTACGTAAAGTGTGCTGGTCCCGTAGTGCTGCACAATTTGTAGGTCCTACACTACGCACGTTGCATAGGAGCACAATTTGCATTAGAAAGCTTTAGGGAATTCCCGGTTTGGGAGTTCCTGAGCCGAAGACGAGGGGCAGCACGTGGCGAGGGATATAAAGTCAGTAAATTCACCCAAAAAGAGAGAGAAAAAGAAGAGGCTGTCAGCAGGATCTGCCCAATTATTTAAGGACAATAAAAGGGAGCTCTATTATTATTATTATTTCCAAGTGGAATTCTTAAGTGGACGTTCAGAGTTGATTCCTGGAGTTTTATCCAAGATCCCCTACGCCATCACGATCCCTAATTCCTGTGTCTCCTCTCTCCACAGGTAGGCATTATCACCCATCATCCACAGACACCCACATCTCAACTGATCCCCTGCATACTTTTGCTGGTAGGACCCCCATCACCCAGTATTCGCAGGCACCCACATTGTAGCGTTACCTTGGTCTTTTTGCTGTTTTTATTTATTTTTTATTTATTTTTGTTTTTCTCCACCATTTGCTTTGCTAATTAGCATGTGAATCTCCTGCCCTATTGACACAGCCCATCCAGCTTCAGGTGTTGACATTTTTAACTGCCTGAATGCAATCAGTCCACCCTATATAACAACTATACCAGGCTCCATTGAGCCAGGCTCCAGTGTCATTTCCAAGTGGCATTCTTAAGTGGACGTTCAGAGTTGATTCGTGGAGTTGAGTGGCATTCTTAAGTGGACGTTCAGAGTTGATTCGTGGAGTTGAGTGGCATTCTTAAGTGGACGTTCAGAGTTGATTCGTGGAGTTGAGTGGCATTCTTAAGTGGACGTTCAGAGTTGATTCGTGGAGTTGAGTGGCATTCTTAAGTGGACGTTCAGAGTTGATTCGTGGAGTTGAGTGGCATTCTTAAGTGGACGTTCAGAGTTGATTCGTGGAGTTGAGTGGCATTCTTAAGTGGACGTTCAGAGTTGATTCGTGGAGTTGAGTGGCATTCTTAAGTGGACGTTCAGAGTTGATTCGTGGAGTTGAGTGGCATTCTTAAGTGGAACGTTCAGAGTTGATTCGTGGAGTTGAGTGGTGCATTCTTAAGTGGACGTTCAGAGTTGATTCGTGGAGTTGAGTGGCATTCTTAAGTGGACGTTCAGAGTTGATTCGTGGAGTTGAGTGGCATTCTTAAGTAGACGTTCAGAGTTGATTCCTGGAGTTGAGTGGCATTCTTAAGTGGACGTTCAGAGTTGATTCCTGGAGTTGAGTGGCATTCTTAAGTGGACGTTCAGAGTTGATTTCTGGAGTTGAGTGGCATTCTTAAGTGGACGTTCAGAGTTGATTCCTGGAGTTGCGGGACTGGAGGAAGGAACTGCAAAACTGCAAGGCCCACTTTTTACTCCGGTAAACTCACGTCTATATCATGCTTTCTCTCACGCTTGTGCTCTTTACTTCTACCTTTCTCCTTAAATGGAACTCCTGCCCCTCTACCACCGACCCCTACACAATCTGCATCTCTCCCTCCCTCCTCTCGTCCCATATGATGGCTCGCATGAACTCCTTTGTTTCCTCAGAACATGGTCTCCTCTAACTCTCGTGCTGCCAATCACTCCCACTCCCACAAATCCCATTCCCACCTTCTCTTTCTCACCCTCCTGCTGTTACTCTATTCAGGTGACATATCCCCTAACCCTGGCCCCACAACACATCCAATACTTCCCTCTCATCCTATCTCCATCGCACATAAATCACCTCCCTGCAAGCCCAGCAACCTCATTCCCATAATCCCTCAGCGCCTGTCCTCTTTCTCCTGCGCCCTCTGGAACGCTCGCTCTGTGTGCAACAACCTCACAGCCGTCCATGACCTCTTCCTTTCAAACTCCTTCAACCTCCTAGCTTTAACTGAAACCTGGCTAACTCCCTCTGACACGGTCTCCGTTGCTGCTCCTCTCACATGGCGGTCTACACTTGAGCCATACCCCCAGACCGGGTGAGAGAAATGGTGGCGGGGTCGGACTCCTGCTCTCTCCCACCTGCACCTACCAGCATCTCCCTCCACCCCATCCCTCTCCTTCTCCTCCTTCGAGACACACTGCATCCGCCTGTTCTCTCCTCTGGCTCTCAGGGTGGCAGTCATCTACCGCCCACCGGGACCAACCTCCCAGTTCTTTGACCACTTTGCTACCTGGCTTTCTCACTTCCTGTCTTCTAATCTTCCATGCCTAATTCTCCGGGACTTCAACATTCCCATTGACGATCCTTCCGCTCCTGCTGCCTCCAAACTTCTTTCACTCACGTCCTCCCTTGGACTCACACAATCCTCCCTCCTCCCTACCCACCGCGATGGTCACGTTATTGACCTGGTCTTTTCCAACCTCTGCTCCATTTCTGAGTTCAAATGTCGCCCTTTCCCCATCTCTGACCACCACCTTCTCTCTTTCAACCTATCTGGACTTCCTAAACACCCTGCTCCCCCACCCCGCAAAAAAACACTCGCAGAAATCTACATGCTGTGGACCCCCATCAATTCTCCAACCTACTTCACCACCTCCCTCATACCTCATCCTTCACCTGCCCTGATGCTGCCACTAATCACTACAACACTACGCTTATCTCTGCTCTAGACACTCTTGCTCCTCTTCGACTCTGTAAGGCCCCACGCCGCCAGCTTCAGACCTGGCACACCCTCCAGAGTCGCTACCTGCAAAGATGCTCCCGCACCACAGAGCGTGCCTGGAGGAAATCCGGCTCTGAAGCTGATTTTGTTCACTTCAAGTTTATTCTCCGGTCATACACCTCTGCCCTCCACTTGGCCAAACAATCCTTCTTCTCATCTCTTATATCTACGCTGTCCTCCAACCCTAAACGGCTCTGGTCCACCTTCAACACCCTCCTCTACCCACCTGCACCTCCCCCCTCAGCTGCCTTCAGCGCTCAAGACCTGGCAGACTACTTCCTCAGTAAAACTCTAACTATCAGAAGCAACATCCCAACACAAGATAGTTATCTGCCACCTCCACTCCCACAGGTCCCCTCTGCCACCCTCTGCCGCTTCCTCCCAGCCACTGAGGAGGAAGTCAATTCCTTATTGTCCTCCTCACATCTCACCACGTGCCGGCTCGACCCCATTCCCTCACATCTAATTCCTCCCCTCTCCTCCTCCCTCACCCCTGCTCTCACACACATCTTCAACCTATCTCTCTCCACTGGCTCCTTTCCATCCGCTTTCAAACACTCGCTAGTTACCCCTTTACTAAAGAAACCATCCCTAGACCCCAACTCTCCATCCAACTACCGCCCTGTATCCCTGCTTCCCTTCACATCAAAGCTCTTAGAAAAACTAGTCTTCAACCGCCTCTCCCTCTTCCTGTCCTCCAATTCCCTACTTGACCCCCTGCAATCTGGCTTCCGTCCCCTACACTCAACTGAAACTGCACTCACCAAAGTCACCAACGACCTCCTAACTGCTAAAAAACATGGCCACTATTCTATTCTCATCCTGCTTGACCTCTCGGCTGCTTTTGACACTGTTGACCACCCCCCTCCTTCTACAGACCCTCAACTCTCTGGGTCTCGGTAACACTGCACTTGCTTGGGTTGACTCCTATTTATCCAACAGGTCCTTCTGTGTGTCCTTTGCTGGTAACTCCTCCTCTTCATTGCCTCTATCTGTTGGTGTACCTCAAGGCTCTGTCCTTGGTCCTCTGCTCTTTTCCATCTACACCTCCTCCCTGGGCAAAATCATCAACAGCTTTGGCTTTAATTACCACCTCTACGCTGATGACACTCAGATCTACCTCTCTACCCCTGATCTCTCTCCCAATGTCCTTTCAAAAGTCAGTGACTGTTTATCTGGCATCTCCTCCTGGATGGCCTCCCACCACCTAAAGATCAACATGTCAAAGACTGAGCTCCTACTTATTCCTCCATCCAATGCCTCCCCACCTCCTGACTTCTCTATCACGGTGGAGGGTATCACCATCTCCCCATCAAACCAAGTTCGCTGTCTTGGAGTTACACTTGACTCTGCTCTTTCCTTCATCCCCCACATCCAGTCTCTTTCCTCCTCCTGCCGATACCAACTGCGTAATATTTCCAGAATTCGGCCATTTCTTACCGCTGTCACCACAAAACAACTCATACACGCCCTGGTAATCTCCCGACTCGACTATTGCAATAATCTCTTATCTGGCCTCCCTCTGTCCCGCCTCTCCCCCCTACAATCCATCCTGAACGCCTCCGCCAGGCTAATTCACCTCACCCGCCGCTCTGTCTCTGCGAGTCCCCTCTGCGAGTCCCTTCACTGGCTCCCCATCCACTGCAGAATTAAGTTCAAAATCCTTATCCTTACCTACAAAACCCTCACTAACTCAGCGCCCCACTACCTGTCCTCACTAATCACCAGATACACCCCAGCCCGCTCCCTAAGGTCAAACAGGGACCTGCGCCTAGCTTCTCCCCGCATCACCTCTTCCCATGATAGACTGCAGGATTTCTCACGCGCAGCCCCCACTCTCTGGAACGCTCTCCCTCGTACTGTCAGACTTTCCCCTAACTTCTCTTCCTTCAAACGCTCCCTTAAAACATCCTATTTAGGAAAGCCTACCACCCAACTCACTGACGCAACCATCAATCACTCTCACCTTACAGTCCTCTCCTCCTGTTTCCAACCCCAACCCTCCCAGATTGTTAGTTCCTACGGGAATAGGCCCTCATCTCCTCCTGTACTGTTTGTCAAATGTTGTTCAATGTATTGTAACCCTGTCTATACTGTGCTTACTGTACAGCGCTGCGGAATATGCTGGCGCTTTATAAATAAAGAAATAATAATAATAATAATAATTAGAGTATTGCTTTTATGCAGCAGCAGTCGGTTTGCACTTTCTGATGATTCATTATCCATTGAAACAAAAAACTCATGTTCTATATACCGTATATACTCGGGTATAAGCCGAGTTTTTTGATTCAAATTTTGAGTCAAAAAAATGTGATTCGGCTTATACCCGAGTCAACAGCGTGAGTCCGTCTGTGTTGAAGGGGATGCGGCTGCGTGCAGGTGCAGCCGGTCACATGGTCCGGCTAATCAGGTAGTACTGAGTCTCTGTACCACCTGACTGGCCGGACCGCGTGACCTGCGCACGCACGCAGCCGCATCCCCTTCAACACGGACAGACTCACGCTGTTCAGGACCGGGCAGGCACTCCCGCTGCCCGGCATCTGGGCCCCCTCAACCCCTGCTGGATCCGGAGCTGGGGCAAGTATCCATGTGAGAGCTGGCTGCCGCTGGGGCAATATCCAGATGAGAGCTGGGGCAAATCCATGAGCTGGGGGCAAATCCATGTGTGAGCTGGGGCATATCCATGAGCTGGGGCAAATCCATGTGTGAGCTGGGGCATATCCATGAGCTGGGGCATATATCCATGTGTGAGCTGGGGCATATCCATGTGTGAGCTGGGGCAAATCCATGTGTGTGAGCTGTGGGGCATATCCATGTGTGAGCTGGGGCATATCCATGAGCTGGGGCAAATCCATGAGCTGGGGCAAATCCATGAGCTGGGGCAAATCCATGTGTGAGCTGGGGCAAATCCATGTGCTGGGGCAAATCCATGTGTGAGCTGGGGCATATCCATGTGTGAGCTGGGGCATATCCATGAGCTGGGGCATATCCATGTGCTGGGGCAAATCCATGTGCTGGGGCAAATCCATGTGCTGGGGCAATATCCATGTGTGAGCTGGGGCAATATCCATTAAATATTTTTTTTTTTTGGTATCTATTTTTATTTTTGAAATTTACCAGTGGCTGCTGCATTTCCCACTTAGGCTTATACGCGAGTCAATAAGTTTTCACAGTTTTTTTGGGAAAAAGTAGGGGGGTCGGCTTATACACGGGTCGGCTTATACCCGAGTATATACGGTAATGACTATTTAGCAAATAGAGACACAGCCCAATCACCATGTCAGCCTCTTAAGGAGCTCAGACAGACAGAGTGTTAATCTGCTCATGGATCCTATTCAGAAGCCTCGTGCTTCACTTTTTTAATAGCAAGGTCTTATTATACAGAGGTAGACACCAAATTAGTAGATATAATGAGGTCTTCAGGAACCAGGTTTTGAGGACAAAGAACTTGTCCCGTCATATAGGTTTCATCAAAGAAGGATGTTTAAAAGGGACATTCTAAAGAAGAGGGGCTCACTCCATAACCTTCCCCCAGTGTCCCTGAAAGGGTTAAATTGCCTACTCCCCTTATCTATATTTAGTATTTAAAGTACAGATCCTCAACTCTTCTACAGACCCTCAACTCTCTGGGTCTCGATGACACTGCACTTGCTTGGGTTGACTCCTATTTATCCAACAGGTCCTTCTGTGTGTCCTTTGCTGGTAACTTCCTCCTCTTCATTGCCTCTATCTGTTGGTGTACCTCAAGGCTCTGTCCTTGGTCCTCTGCTCTTTTCCATCTACACCTCCTCCCTGGGCAAAATCATCAACAGCTTTGGCTTTAATTACCACCTCTACGCTGATGACACTCAGATCTACCTCTCTACCCCTGATCTCTCTCCCCCTGTCCTTTCAAAAGTCAGTGACTGTTTATCTGGCATCTCCTCCTGGATGGCCTCCCACCACCTAAAGATCAACATGTCAAAGACTGAGCTCCTACTTATTCCTCCCTCCAATGCTCCCCACCTCCTGACTTCTCTATCACGGTGGAGGGTATCACCATCTCCCCATCAAACCAAGTTCGCTGTCTTGGAGTTACACTTGACTCTGCTCTTTCCTTCATCCCCCACATCCAGTCTCTTTCCTCCTCCTGCCGATACCAACTGCGTAATATTTCCAGAATTCGGCCATTTCTTACCACTGTCACCACAAAACAACTCATACACGCCCTGGTAATCTCCCGACTCGACTATTGCAATAATCTCTTATCTGGCCTCCCTCTGTCCCGCCTCTCCCCCCTACAATCCATCCTGAACGCCTCCGCCAGCCTAATTCACCTCACCCGCCGCTCTGTCTCTGCCGCTCCCCTCTGCGAGTCCCTTCACTGGCTCCCCATCCACTGCAGAATTAAGTTCAAAATCCTTATCCTTACCTACAAAACCCTCACTAACTCAGCGCCCCACTACCTGTCCTCACTAATCACCAAATACACCCCAGCCCGCTCCCTAAGGTCAAACAGTGACCTGCGCCTAGCTTCTCCCCGCATCACCTCTTCCCATGATAGACTGCAGGATTTCTCACGCGCAGCCCCCACTCTCTGGAACGCTCTCCCTCGTACTGTCAGACTTTCCCCTAACTTCTCTTCCTTCAAACGCTCCCTTAAAACATTCCTATTTAGGGAAGCCTACCACCCAACTCACTGACGCAACCATCAATCACTCTCACCTTACAGTCCTCTCCTCCTGTTTTCAACCCCAACCCTCCTAGATTGTGAGTTCCTACGGGAATAGGGCCCTCATCTCCTCCTGTACTGTTTGTCAAATGTTGTTCAATGCAGTGGCGTAGCGTGGGTTGTCAGCGCCCGGGGCCAGCCAAGAATTGTGCGCCCCCCCCCCAACCTGTGGACACGTTATCGATATTGCCCCAGCTCTCACATGGATATTGCCCCAGCTCACACATGGATATTGCCCCAGCTCACACATGGATATTGCCCCAGCTCACACATGGATATTGCCCCAGCTCACACATGGATACTGCCCCAGCTCTCACATGGATACTGCCCCAGCTCTCACATGGATATTGCCCCAGCTCACACATGGATATGCCCCAGCTCACACATGGATATTTCCAGCTCACACATGGATATTGCCCCAGCTCACACATGGATACTGCCCCAGCTCTCACATGGATATTGCCCCAGCTCACACATGGATATGCCCCAGCTCTCACATGGATACTGCCCAGCTCACACATGGATATTGCCCCAGCTCATGGGATTTGCCCCAGCTCTCACATGGATTTGCCCCAGCTCATGGGATTTGCCCCAGCTCACACATGGATTTGCCCCAGCTCACACATGGATTTGCCCCAGCTCTCTCATGGATTTGCCCCAGCTCACACATGGATTTGCCCCAGCTCACACATGGATTTGCCCCAGCTCTCACATGGATTTGCCCCAGCTCATGGGATTTGCCCCAGCTCACACATGGATTTGCCCCAGCTCATGGGATTTGCCCCAGCTCATGGGATTTGCCCCAGCTCACACATGGATTTGCCCCAGCTCACACATGGATTTGCCCCAGCTCTCTCATGGATTTGCCCCAGCTCATGGATTTGCCCCAGCTCATGGATTTGCCCCAGCTCATGGATTTGCCCCAGCTCATGGATTTGCACCCAGCTCATGGATTTGCCCCAGCTCATGGATATGCCCCAGCTCATGGATTTGCACCCAGCTCATGGATTTGCCCCAGCTCTCACATGGATATTGCCCCAGCCAGCTCACACATGGATTTGCCCCAGCTCTCACATGTATTTGCCCCCCAGCTCACACATGGATTTGCCCCCCAGTTTACACATGGATTTGCCCCCCAGTTTATACATGGATTTGCCCCAGCTCTCACCTGGATATTGCTCCGGCAGGGGTTGAGGGGACCCAGAAGATGCCGGGCAGCGGGAGTGCCTGCCCGCCGCCCGGTCCTGAACAGTCCGTCCTGTTCTTGAAGGGGAGGCGGCTGCGTGCAGGCGTGCGCAGGTCACGTGGTCCGGCTAATCAGGTGGTACAGAGACTCAGTACCACCTGATTAGCCGGACCACGTGACCGGCTGCGCTGCACGCAGCCGCCTCCCCTTCAAGAACAGGACGGACTGTTCAGGACCGGGCGGCGGGCAGGCACTCCCGCTGCCCGGCATCTTCTGGGTCCCCTCAACCCGCGGGCCAGTTTTAGGGGTGCAAATGGGCCCCTAACAAAACTGCGCCCGGGGCCACGGCCCCCCCAGCCCCCCCCCACGCTACGCCACTGGTTCAATGTATTGTAACCCAGTCTATACTGTGCTTATTGTACAGCGCTGCGGAATATGCTGGCGCTTTATAAATAAAGAATAATAATAATAATAAAGTAGGCGTAGCTAAGTTAAAGATGCACACCTATATGCAGAGCTTGAGCCAGGGGCGGATCTAGACATAGGTTTCGGGGGGGGGGCAGTCTGACAGTTTTGGCCAAGAGCTGGTGTTGGGTTTGCAGTGACAGGCGGATATATATATTGCCCCCAGTTCACATGGATATATATTTTCCCCTGCTCACATGGATAAATATATATTACCCCCAGTTCACATGGATATATACAGTATATTGCCCCCAGCTCACATGGATATATATTTGCCCCAGCTCACATGGATATATTTGCCCCCAGCTCACATAAGATATATATATATTGCCCCAGCTCACATGGATATATTTGCCCCAGCTCACACATGGATATATTGCCCCAGCTCACATGGGTATATTGCCCCAGCTCACATGGGTATATTGCTCCAGTTCACATGGGTATATTGCCCCTAGCTCACAAATGGATATATTTGCCCCAGCTCACATGGATATATTTGCCCCACGCTCACACATGGATATATTTGCCGCAGCTCACATGGGTATATTTGCCCCCAGCTCACATGGATATATTGCCCCAGCTCACATGAATATATATATTTGCCCCAGCTCACATGGGTATATTTGCCCCAGCTCACATCGATATATTTCCCCCAGCTCACATAAATATATTTCCCCCAGCTCACATGGATATATTGTCCCCAGCGCACATGGATATATTGCCCCAGCTCACATGGGTATATTTGTCCCCCAGCTCACATGGATATATTGCCCCAGCTCACATGGATATATACATTTGCACCCAGCTCACATGGGTATATTTTCCCAGCTCACATTGATATATTTGCCACCAGCTCAAATGGGTATATTTGCCCCCAGCTCTCATGGGTATATTTGCCCCAGCTCACATGGATATATTTGCCCCCAGCTCAAATGTGTATATTTACCCCCAGCTTTCACCTCCTCTGCTGTCTGCCAGCCCCCAGGCTCTGATGGTGTTCTTTTCCCCACGAGGCGAGCGGCCGCTGGCATGCAGCTTGGCCACTCGCCGGGAACCACCTGACCAGCCGCGCAGCCGTGTTCTCACGAGATCTGCACTGGTCAGGTGGTTCCCATCCCAGGCGAGCAGCCAAGCTGCATGCCAGCGGCCACTCGCCTCCTAGGGAGATGAGAAGAACGCCGGCGGCGGTGATTTTCTGGGGGGGGCAATTGCCCCGTTGCTCTGCCCCTGGATCCGCCCCTGGCTTGATCACATCTTAAAGAAACACTCTAATAAAAAAATCACCCCCCCCCCCGTTTTTTAATCCTAACCTATCCCTATTCCCTTAATAAATCGTTATTTTTTGTTTTTGTAACTGTAATACTTACCCTAAAATCCTCTTGTTTGCAGCGGTGTTTTTTTTTTTTTTTTTAAACTCACCTCCCTCCTCTTCCGCTCCCGTCCTTCTTCCATCCGACTTGCCTTCTGGTTTACGTGAGAAGCGCGCATGCGCGCCTCTCACGCAAGCCAGCCAATCGGCAGGCTTCCTCCTGGCTCCCTCTGAGGAATAGTGTTGCGCGCAAGAGGATGCGCGCAACACTAACCCTCAGAGGGAGCCGCCAGCTTCTGTGGTGAGTTGGAGACGTCATCGCGCTGAAAGCGCGATGACGTCTCCTACTCGACAAAAGTCGGCAGAAGCGGGAAATATGATTCCCGCTCTGCTGACTGACAGCTGGGAGGGCGGAGTAAACTCCTCCGCCTCTCTCAGCTGTTTTCAGCATTTTCTGCTGAACCGCTGAGCGGAGGGAGGGGGGACAGAGGGCAGGATACTCCGGGCATCATGACCACCTAAAATAGCTTAGGTGGCCATGTTGCTTAGAGTGTCCCTTTAAGGATACATTCCTTAATTCCCCATTGGCTTCTTAGTTTTAATTTCCTGGATTTTAACAATTTTTTGGGAATTCTATGATGTGATCCTTATTATGTATTCATAAGTGCCTTATATGTGATTTCCGCTGTATGAAGGCACATGCTTTCTGTATCTCTATTGTCTATGACTTGCTGAATGTTGCCGCACTGGGTCATCTTGTAACCGCCTTTGTTTTATACTCTATAAACACGTGACACAATAGAAAAAACCACAGAGTGTCTGAATTCGCACCTCGTGTTGCGTTCATTGAACTCTGTTCCTGTGGTATCGAGGAACTGATGTGCGACAGTGACTTGAGTCGAGGGTTAATAAGTTAATTTGGCAGGATAAAGAGTGATCACTTCATAAGGTAAACCAGCTTACAGTGATCTATCTCCCACACAAAGCCCCCATGCACCCCAATACTTCTCATACTCAGCTATTCACCCTCACCTCTGTGTGTGTCACCCAGCTCCTCTTAGATTGTAAGCTCACTGTAACAGGGTCCTCTTTTCCTATATTTCTGCATGTGTCCAATTTATTTGTTAACTTTAAGTTTGTTTGCCCCACCCATTGTACAGCGCTGTGTTATATGATGGTGCTTTACAAATAACTAATTGAAAAAGAATAATAATTTTTATAACATCTCAATATTCTTAAAAAGATCCTCAAATCGAGTATTTTCAGTTTGCATTTAATCAAGGAGTTTTAAACTTACCTCTTTAGGCCAGAACTCCCGTCCGTCCAGCTGATCCTCCAAGTAGTCCCGGATCATGTTGGTTTTCTGCATTAGGAGGCCCAGGGACCTTGTAAGTGGAGTGTCCTGACCGACGAGGGGATCCTCCAGTTTGGCAGCAGAGACCAGACGTAAAAAGCCAAGTTCCAACAGACCAGAAGCATAGTGGCCATACTGAAAAAGAAGAATACCCAGACACTCTTAATATATATAATAAAGGAAACCTCGGGATGCTTTCCTTAGTAGGAGGTGGTGTAAGTATCAATGGAGGCTCGTCTTTAGCAAGTACTAAAGTTACTTGAGTGAGAATTGAAAGGTATTTTAATATTATAGGTAGTTTTTAATTCTTGCATTAGTGTGAAATCCCCTCCCTCCCATTATAGTGTCAAACCATGCAAGTCTTTTTCTTGCACAGGATGTTAGCCTGTGGAATTTAGCCATTTCCTTTGTGTGCAGGAAAGGGTGTGTGAACAGTGTAAGCTAGAGAAAAGCCATCTCTGAATCATATGTAGTAATTTTTGTCTCACTGTTGGTTAAACTCTGACGTAGAAATGTATCTGTATGCTGATTGGCTATAAGTTCTTTGAAATCTAATAAAATAGTGTGTCTAGGAAATTATTTTTAGACATGACTGACGCTACATTGCTTTGTGGCTGATTTTGGTGTCTCTCGCCATGGTGTAGCGCCGCGTCTGTTTTCAACTTTGATATATGAGAAGAAACTTGGAAAAGGTTTATTGAAATTTCATAAATGGTAATTATTATAGGGAATTTGTTTTTGTTTGCTTAAAATTCTAATTTAACAGTTGTTGTCAGATTTGGGATTTGCCATTCAAATGTATCCTTACATTTAAGTGTATCCTTACATTTAAATGTATCCTTACATTTGCTTGTTCAGATTTTGCAAACTTGCCTCCAGGCTTGGTCTTTATTTATTTTCCTTGAAGTTAAAGCTATGGTTCAGAGCTTGATTTTTTTTTTTTTTTTTTGGTGCAAGGTTGGACTCTTTGTCTTTGTTTTTGTCATTTTATGTATTGTAGTAAAGGAAAATTCGTTTGAGGACCTCACGTGTGTGGTTTGAACTCGCCCGCTGTGCTGAGTATAGTGTATTGTATATGCTGGAAATTGAACTCATGAAAAAAAAGAAAAGAGATGTTTCTAGTTGTATTGTCTCCGTTCTGTGTCTATCTTGTACTTCAATTCTGGTGTTTCTGGCTTGTCCATATCTTGTAATTGTGACAATTTTATTTTAATTGATTCGGTTTGGTTTCTTCTCATATTGCTAGATGGAAAACAAAATAGCGTTGCTTCCGTTGAGAGCAATTTTTCTTTTGCATTTTTGCCATTTTTTTTAATGTTTTTATTTTGTTTCTTGCCATTGATTACGTCTGTTTATTTAAATGTTTGTCTTTACTAACTATTAATGTATGTGTTTATCGTTGATGTTTTGTATTTCATAGTTTTGATATTGTGTTTTTCATATGCAATTTATGTATAGGGACTGCCTTTTTTACCACAGGTTGCTTCGTATGTGTTTTTACTGCTTTGCCTTGAGTAAAAAAAAAAACAGACAGGAAATGGAGACCTTTCAATCGTGCTTGCTAATTTTTTTTCCTTCTCATAAAATTTTGTAAGAAAAGTTTTCTTTCTATTTGCAATATGGTAGTAGTTATAATGATGTACAAAGGAAAGATTTATTTGGCTGTGTGTTCTGGAATGTGTAGAATGTTCTTGCTATAATGGGAGAGTTGTGATTGTAGCTGTTTGTGCTGGGTATTTTCGTGTGATTCAAATGTGTATTTAATTTGGTATATAGCGTATTGGATGGCTGGGATGATTCCAAGATTTTATGGAGACAGATGTGGAATAAAACGTAATTATAGGAGCTGGAGTTACTGTAAATGGATGATATAAGTTGATGTATGATATATATAAAATAAATTAGTGTATCACGGTGATGGGCATTGGCAACCTGCCTTAATATAAGTTATACATTTTCCCAAAAGAGGCGTGGTCGGTTATTTTCCTCTGGTCTTTGTTTGAGTCCAGCACAAAGGGATTGACCACAACTTAATTTAGGTTATATGTTTTGCCAAAATAGCTGACTGAGGTTATTTACAGGTTTTGTAACTTGTATAATGGAATATATACAGTATGTAGGTTTATGTTTAGTTGTTTGGAATCTAAGAGGATGAAGTGATATAAAGCTGAAGGATTTGAGTGAAAGTTTAATGGAAAGCGCCTACAGGTTTTGTAGCGCTGTACAAAGGAAATTAGGCAGATTTCAAATGAGAGAAGGTGGTTTTTGTTTTATTTTAGTTGACTAAGGGAGATGGAAGGTTGTAGTTTGGTATCTTGAGTATTGTTTGTTTGTTTTCTTTTTTCTGCAGTGGTAGCCATATGTCTAGTTTTATTTTTTGCTGTCTGATGTTTTTGTCTTTTGGTGTGAAGTGCAACAACGTATGACTATGCCCCCATTGAATTTTCTTGCAGGGAATAAAACAGCTTGTAAAATAGCTGCACAAACACCTCACGTTTGAATGTTTGTTTTTAACCAATATCATTAATAATGATTGTAGTTTTAGATGTTTATTAAGAATCTTTTTTTCTGAGTTTCCTCTGAGAACTTTGTGCTAGTTAACGCGTCAAGTTTTAAACATGCCCTTCTATACTTTCTTTCCCAGTTCATGATATTTTTGTTATTATTTTATTTGAATTGAAGAGCATTTTGAGAAAATTGGTGACCGTTGCAAAAGTAAAAAAAAAAACAACCCAGTTTTCACATTTTTCTCCCAGCCCCTCCATTTTCTCTCTCTCTCATGACCACTCCTTTTTCTTTGTGTCCAAAAATGTGTTACATTTTTTTTTCTCCATTTTAAAAGTATTTTAACCATATAAATTTTAACGTTTTTGACAGGTTAATAATACATTTTTTTCCCAAGTTTTTACTTTAGGTGAAAATTACCCATGCATGCCAACTTTGATCAAGCTAGATGGAAGATTATTGAATACCGATATTGATAAAACTGTTGGAATTGAAGGAAATTTACTCAAACACATTATCATTTCACATTGCAATGTTACATCAAAAGGATAATAAGGAATTATCAAACGCCAGGCAATAAAACATTCTACTTTATCAACAACTCATCAATAAATCATGCGATTAAAGAAGATCATTGATTTGGAAATAAAACTTAAGACATGTCAGTTTTACAAACCAGTTATTTTAAACCAATATGACAGAAGACAAAGAAAGAAGAAGATAATGTATTTTTATATGCTGATGGATTATCTTTGTGTTGTCTAAGTGATAATTATTGTGTGTCTTTTATTATTTTATATTTTATTATTTTTGATGTTCGGTTACAATCAATATTGTTCAAATTCCCTGACACATTTAGGATTATTGAAAATCACATCCAATTAAAATTAGAGTTAATTAATGTATTTAGGAACATATAATTTAATGCATTTGCATAAATACGTTTCATGACATATATAGTGGTAAATGGAAAGTTTTAATTCGGTAAAATTAATGCTGTTTTTATTTTTTTGATTTCATTTGAGGATTGGTGTGTTTTATAAACACCAGGTTTGTTTCAAAAGACCGAACAAGACTGAATAGGATAGTAATTAAATATTTTTTGATATTTAAATGGGTGGAATATGCACTTCGGCTATTTCCCTTTTGAGCCAAAGTTGTATACAGTGGCAGGAAAAAGTATGTGAACCCTTTGGGATTACGTGGAGTTTTGCATGAATTGGTCATAAAATGTTCTCTGATCTTTATCTAAGTCACAACAATTTGAAAAACACAGTCTGCTTAAAATAATACAACACAAACATTATATGTTTTCATGTTTTTATTGAACAGAACATGTAAACATTCACAGTGCAGGGTGGAAAAAGTATGTGAACCTTTGACCTTAATCACTGGTTGACCCTCCTTTGGCAGCAATAACCTAAACCAAACGTTTCCTGTAGTTGCAGATCAGACCTGCACAACGATCTGGAGTAATTTTGGACCACTCCTCTTCACAAAACTGTTTCAGTGTAGCAATATTCTTGGATGTCTGGTGTGAATCGCTCTCTTAAGGTCATGCCACAGCATTTCAATCGGGTTGAGGTCAGGACTCTGACTGGGCCACTCCAGAAGGCGTATTTTGTTTTGTTGAAGCCATTCTTTTGTTGAATTACTTGTATGCTTTGGGTCATTGTCCTGTTGCATCACCCATCCTCTGCAGAGCTTCAGTTGGCGGACAGATGGTCTTACGTTTTCCTGCAAAATGTCTTGATAAACTCTGGAATGAATTTTTCCATCAATGACAACAATCTGTCCAGGCCCTGAGGCAGCAAAGCAGCCCCAAACCATGATGCTCCCTCCGCCATGTTTTACAGTGGGGATGAGGTTTTGATGTTGGTGTGCTGTGACTTTTTTTCTCCACATATAGTGTTGTGTGTTTTTCCTAACAACTCAATTGTGGTTTCATCTGTCCACAGAATATTTTGCCAGTAGTGCTGTGGAACATCCAGGTGCTCTTTTGCAAACTTCAAATGTGCTGCAATATTCTTTTTGGACAGCAATGGCTTCCTCTGTGGTGTCCTCCCATGTACTCCATTCTTGTTTAATGTTTTCCTTATTGTAGATGTGTCAACAAAAATGTTAGCATGTGCCAGAGATTTCTGTAAGTCTTTAGCCGACACTCTACGATTCTTGTTTACCTCATTAAGCATTCTGTGCTGTGCTCTTGCAGTCATCTTTACAGGACGACCACGCCTAGGGAGAGTAGCAACAGTGCTGAACTTTCACCATTTGTAGACAGTCTGTCTTACCGTGGACACATGAACATCAAGGCTTTTGGAGATACTTTTGTAACCCTTTCCAGCTTCATGCAAGTCAACAATTCTTGATCGTAGGTCTTCTGAGAGCTCTTTTCTGCGAGGCATGGTTCACATCAGGCAGTGCGTCTTGAAACCAGTAAACCCAAAACTGGTGTGTGTTTTTAAAGGGCAGGACAGCTTTCAGCAACACATCCAATAATATCACACTGATTGGACTCAAGGTTGGCTCACTCCTGGCTCCAATTAGCTCTTGGAGAAGTCATTAGGCTAGGGGTTCACATACTTTTTCACCCTGCACTGTGAATGTTTATATGTTCTGTTCAATAAACACATGAAAACATAAAATGTTTGTGTTGTATTATTTTAAGCAGACTGTGTTTTTCAAATTGTTGTGACTTAGATGAAGATCAGAGCACATTTTATGACCAATTCATGCAAAACTCCACATAATACCAAAGGGTTCACATACTTTTTCTTGCCACTGTATATATATATTTTTTTTCTTTTCTTCTCTAATGCAATGAGTCAGAAGTAATATGATTTTTCTCTTTTTTGTTGCGTGAGGCCGATAGGCTTTGCGGGGAAATTTTAAAATTTATTATCTGTGTCTCCTCTTGTGTAAATTAACATTTTTATTGTTTTCGTGCACTTGAGAGTGACAATGAATGAATGGATGTATCTGATTAGCGGGGTATACCATATTTTCTTTTCTTTTTTTATTTTCTTTATTGTTGCTAAAACCGTATCACATCATCAAGAAACCTGACAGTCACAATGACTGCATATGGAACGAATCATGGACTTTTTGTGTCAAGGTCAAAGGTCACAGGTAATAAGCAACCAGCGCAAAGAGACAGCTTGTTCAGGAGTCCCTATGGTGGGAGTAGGGATGAGCCGAAAACCGCACAAGTTCGGTTCGGGCCCGAACCCGAACTTCCCATATGTTCGGGTCCGAACCAGAACCCGAACTCCATGCAAGTCAATGGGACTGAAAATTCGGTTTTTAGAGTGCCCTCCAAGAGGGCATATATGCTAGATATTTGTCATAAAAGGTGTATGGGGTCCGGGTAGTGCCCTGGGGGACAGGAAACAAGGACAAAAAGTTTAAAAAAAAAAATTTTTAAAGGGACAGTGAGTTTTCCATGAAATAAGGGTTAAAAATAAAAAAGAAAAATTCCTTCAAATATCGTGTCTAGGAGGTCCCCATAACCTGCCCGTGAAGTGGCGGATTTCTAGGATGTATAGAAACACTTAAAAACAAACAAATGACGTTTCAAATGATGGTAAACCGTTTTCCTTTAATCTATCCATAAACAACTGCTTGGGGCGGCAGTATGAAAAGAGGAGACATTTTCGGACACGCAGAAAAAGTTTACTGATTTTTTGGCGGTGAAAAGCAGGAGAATGGAAAATTCTAGACCAAATAGCCGATTTGGAAAGTGAGATAAATGGGAGAATTTTTCTGGTTCGGCTATTTTGACCTAGAATTTTCTCTTCAGTCATTCTCCTGAGTTTCACCTTTCTCTGAATAACCCTGTCAGAGTTATTCAGAGAGCGGTGAAGAGCAGGACAATGACTGGAGAATGGAAAATTCTAGGTCAAAATAGCCAAACCAGAAAAATTCTCCCATTTAGGCTAGGGTCAGACTAGCGAATTTTTAAAGTGCGTTTAGGCGCACTTAATCACGGCGGCACTAGCAACAAATGACGGCCAATATACGAAGTACGGTCGCACGAAAGTCCGGCTGCACAACGCAAGTGGAAAATGAACGCATCTTTTCAAGAACGCAGAACCGCTAGTACGGACGTACGGAGTGCGCTGCGTCCACTAGCGGCGTGTGTGCGTGATTTGGAGACGTCAGACCCTGCTCATGTCCGGCCAACATAACGTCCAGACACCCAAAGTTTCCTGGTTTGGATCCGTAAAAAATCACACACAAAAATGCGCATCGTAGGACCGTTTTCACGCATTCCGTGAAAAAATACGGCAATGCGTTCGGACGCACTTTTTGACGGTCGCTGGGAAAAATGCGTTAGTCTGACCCTAACCTTATCTCACTTTCCAAATCGGCTATTTGGTCCAGATTGTTCTCTTTTCCTGCCATTCTCCTGGTTTTCACCTTTCTCTGAACAACCCTGAGAGTGAGGTGAAAGCCAGGAGAACTGGCAGGAGAAGAGAACAATCTAGACCAAATAGCCGATTTGGAAAGTGAGATAAAAGGGAGAATTTTTCTGGTTTGGCTATTTTGACCTAGAATTTTCCATTCTCCAGTTATTCTCCTGCTTTTCACGCTCTCTGAATAACCCTGTGAATGTTTAATCCCGAGGTGAAAAATAACATTGCTTTAGATGTGAAAAGTGGGCAATGAGGAAATTTTGTATTTTTTCACACAGCAGTTAAATGCAGCATATTAGGAGGTTTTAGGAGGGAAATTACTCACTCAGAACAGAAGCAGACACCCCACACCTTCATTCTACATAAAATGTATCAAATTGATTAGACCAGACTAAAACATCTGTTGTTGTTATGCCGTTTGAAAAAAAAAAAAAGGTCATTTAGAGGTGAGAATCTTTGCACCTAGACATTAGTTTTTAATTCAATATCTAATAAACCATTTCTTATAATATTCTGCAGTAAAGAGTCTCTTTATTTCTAGATTTTTTTGTATCTTTTAGGCATTTTTTATACTTTTTTCAAAATTTCATTTTTTTCCAGAACTCGAACCGAACACACCCAAAAAGTTCGAAGTTCGCGAACTTTCGAACTGCCAAAGTTCGGGCCGAACTCCGAACCGTCTGAACCCAAACAGCTCATCCCTAGGTGGGAGCTCTGATGACATTCAATGATTATGCGTCTCAAGCTGGGATGTTGAAAAAGACCACACCTTGATCTCGCACTGTGGACTATGTTATTAGATTATGGAATATTATTTTTTTTATTTAATCCCCTAGATAAGTGTGAGAAAGGATTGGATTTGTGAAAATCAGAATGTATTTCTTGAGTGTGTGTGTGAATGCAGGTGTGTATGCGTTTTGTGGAGTGAAGCTGAACATAGGAAAACACACAGATATAGATCTGACTCATGTTGATTTATTAGATAAATGAACTTACATTCAAGTTATTATATTTTTCTTGTCCGGTGAATTATATTTTGGGAAATGGGAATAAATAGTTATTTAATGTCTAGATTAGGTATTTTTGCCTACGCTCCAAGTGTGGTTCGCTGGAAGAGTGAATCTATCTAGATAGATAAGTGTATTTTATGCTCATAAAGGGCCTCCTTGGGGAATCCTTTTCGTATATCGTAAAGGGATTAGGCGAGGATACTATGGCCCCAGGTATAATTAGTTTAATTGTCTAGTTTGTTTTATCCATTTTAGTGATCACGATTGTATATGTGATCAATGAGACGATTGAAAGGTATTTTAATATGATAGGTAGTTTTTAATTCTTGCATTAGTGTGAAATCCCCCCTCCCATTATAGTGTCAAACCCTGCAAGTCTTTTTCTTGCACAGGATGTTAGCCTGTGGAATTTAGCCATTTCCTTTGTGTGCAGGAAAGGGTGTGTGAACAGTGTAAGCTAGAGAAAAGCCATCTCTGAATCATATGTAGTAATTTTTGTCTCACTGTTGGTTAAACTCTGACGTAGAAATGTATCTGTATGCTGATTGACTATAAGTTCTTTGAAATCTAATAAAATAGTGTGTCTAGGAAATTATTTTTAGACATTACTGACGCTACATTGCTTTGTGGCTGATTTTGGTGTCTCTCGCCATGGTGTAGCGCCGCATCTGTTTTCAACTTTGATATATGAGAAGAAACTTGCCGACATCTTGGTGCTCTGTCGTATCTCGCACTTCCCTGCACTTCGAGGAATCAAATTTCCCCCCCTGCGGTGAATTCACTATGGCGTGCATGGAGTGCAGGGAATTGTCCACCGAATGACACCGCCAACCCACTGCAAACCTGACAGCCACCGCCGCAAACCTGCCGCAAACCCACTGGCAAACCCACTGGCCATTGCCGCAAACCCATCACCAACCCGCCAGACAGCCGCCAAACGCAGCCGATGAGCCATCGAGTACAGTGCCGGCCAGCCGCAGAAAAAAGCCGGAAAGCCGCCAGACGGGTAAAAAAAATAGACGTTTGAAAGTGTCAAAATTGAAACGCTGTTTGCAAAAAAACTACTAAACAGAAATATCTGACATTTACATATAAGATCCTATGAGTGATAATGAAAAGGTCTGTTACAGAATAAAGAAAAAACGCTATTAAAAAAAAAACGGCAAAAAAATCCCGAAAAAATGCCTTGAAGATTCTAAAAAAAATCTATACATAAAGAGACTTTTTGCTGCAGATTAAAAGAATAAACTATTTATTAGATATTGGGTAAAAACGGGAATATTTTCTGCATTGAAGCCTATGGGATTCGCCTGAATAAACCTGACGAATGAAAACACCGAACAGCATGGCATTTTGGCAACTTTTCACTGCTGTTCGGTGTCTGTGAATAGATTAACCATTGCTTCTCTATGGGTATTTCACTGCCCTCGAACAGGCACCGAACTTGCTGGCAGTTTGCCAAAATTTGACGAACTGCCTGCTCTCTGAATAGCCGGTTGGCCCTGACAATGCACTGTATGGGGAAATTCCCTCTTCGCTGACATTTCGGGGCCAGATCGGCTCTTTGTGAATAACCCTGATTGTTTTCCTCTTGATGTTACGGTCTCACAATCCCTAATATACAGTGCACAGAGAGTATTTCAAATTCAGCCAATCCACAAAGTAACTGCAACCCCCATCATCCTGAACCCATAGTCAGATATACTCAAATCCAGGCACTTCACACAGTAACTTTTTCACTGCTCTGCTCCCACCCTCTGTCCATGGTTTACTTTTATGCTGTCAGCCTTCAGGTGTTTTCACTCCTCCATACACCTCACTAACTACTTCACAGCCTGTGCAGTTTCTACAGCTTTTACTCCCCTCTTGCTCCCCATCATATCATGTCCCTATATGACCTTTGCCTGTCTGGCAGAGCACTTTTAGTGTTGTCATTTTAAGATTGTCCGAGGGACAGGGGCCCCCTTAATCACACTGTATCAAACCTCTATCTACTTTTCTTCTGGACTTCTCACATCAAGGCCCATCACTTTTAGCAAAGAAATTTTAATCAATGAGGTGAATCTCAGTCTGTACTCTCTATCGCCCAATGATTTGCCTCCTTTGCTATTGATTATGCTTACTATGTGTGACATAAGTCGATTTGGACTTGGGGTGTATGGGCATGGAGGCATATCTGTAGGGTGCAGGCCCCCATAATCAATTTTAGACATTGGTCTTTCGTGTGTAGAATGTTTGTGTAGTCTATGATTATGCAAGAATGTTGTTGTCTATCGGTCTTTTGTCTGGTCCTTGTGTATCTGTTATCTTGCTGACAGGATTAGCTGTCCAGCCGACCCTTGTCTCCAGAATGTGTTATCGGTTTCTATTTGAATAGGTTGTAAATGTGCTGACTGTAATCTGTTATACCGATTACCATTGTCCTGCCTCATTAGAAATGATACGTAATGTTTAATTTAACTGTCTACCTAATCTAATTATGTTTCACCTTCTAAGAGGCAAATGTGTCCTGTTGTCTGTTTCGGTCTGTTTGGGCCCCCCCCTGGCGGTTTCTAGGGGAGGTTTTGTATATGTAAATGACCCCTGTGTGACCGTATAAATCTATGTGTGTGTCCCTGATTAAACCAGTTCTATTCTGACCCTACATGTAGTCACGACTCATGGTTTGGGTAGCAGCTATATTCTGTTCGCTGATCCAGCGCAAAGCTTCAGATCTACTGCCGCAGCTTATTTCTGGGGACGCTAGCAAAGCTCTCTATGTGTACCCATCTTTAAGCTGCGGCTAAGGACCGGGAGAAAGGCCCGAGAGTCATGAGGAGAACACCGGGGTCCAGCAAGGAAGCGCATTGGCAGATGTGACCCTGTTGGGGTACTGAGATATGTTACACTAAGACTGCACTATAATTAGTCAGTGTGTATAATTATATATATATATATATATACTGTATATGTATGTAGATTTGGTTTATGTATATATAATGTTTCTCTCCCTCTTTATTCAGTTTCTGTGCTAGTAGATATATTTGCTAACTTGTATACCTACCATTTGCTTCCATTTTCATGTTCTGTTTTTTCACAAACCATGCATATTCTTATCTGCCCCCTGTCCTGCTTCACTGACTTTGCACATTTTATGACAACCCTCTGATCCTATGTGACCATTTTCGCTTACAGCAACTTCATTTTGATTCCTACACAGCCCCACTGCAAACCACAAAACCACAGGCTCCCACCTCGGTCTAATTTTCTTCTGGACTTTGAGAAAACATGAACACACCCCAAGGATACGTGCCTTAACTTCCCATTAAGTAGATACATTCCATTTATTGGAATTTTCCAAACTTCTGGGAATTCCAAGATGTGATCCTTATTCTGTATTCATAAGTGCCTTCTATGTGATTTCCGCTGTATTAAGATGCATGCTTTATTTATCTCTATTGTCTATGATTTGCTGAAAGGTGCCGCAGTGGGACATTCTGTAACCGCCTTCGTTTTATACTATATAACCACATTACACAATAGAATAAGAAACAGAGGGTGTGAATCCGCTCTTCATGTTGCGTTCATTGAACTCTGTATTGTGAAACTGGTTCTTCTTGTAGCTTGTTTACAGTAAGATACGGTGAAAAGGAGAGTGATACAATTTCGTTTTTTCACCAGGGGCGCACTAATCTTGCTTTAAAGGAGTATTCAAATTGTATTTTGTTCTGCTAATGTTTGCTTTTCAATTGATGAAAATGCAAAATTGAGTTAACTCAGTTTCAGGAGTGAAGGGATTAAAAAAGGACATTCTATCCATCATGACCTGTCACGAGCCCTAAAGGACGGCCCTTTAAACCGAGTGTCTTTAAGCCCTTTAGGCAGGTTTGTGGTATGCTGCATGATGCAGAACCCAGCTCACAGTATGCACAGGAGCTGAACAAGAGATGATAGGACAGGATACAGACACAAGAGAAGACCCTGCACTGTGGGGAAGATCGTTGTATGGTTTTATAAACCTATACAAAGTATGGGGTAGGGAATAAACACCAGAATAACAACAGGAGCAAACACGTAATAACAAACAATATGCCCAACGGCAACACACAACCCTGAACTATAAATGAGGTCCTTATAGTTGGCCTCTATACTTAAGATACAATAAGCTGCTGGACAAAATACACAAGTTACCAGAATACACGGTACAGGGTACAGGGAGCAGACAAGAGAATGGTCCAGAAGCAAAAGCCATACACAGGTATACATAAGTCACAAGTCATAAGCCATACATAAGTCATACACAGGTTACCAGAATACACGGTACAGGGAGCAGACAAAAGAATGGTCAGGAGATACGCCAGAAGTCAAACACAGAATAACAGAACCAATTCACAGATGCAGGCACTCAGTAAGGAAGACCCATCTTGGAGCAAGGAGTAAATGCACTGCTGGCCATACATATAGGGCAGGACAAGTCATGTGATCACAGGCCAAACCAGCCACACAGAATCCAGGGGTGGAGAGCCTGAACTGATTAACCCATAAACCCACATGAGCTGCAAAGGATCACTCTCACAACCAGGGGGTCTGGCTGCAACGTGGAAACGTGACATGATGTTAACCCTAGCTTCCAAAGCCAAGGTCTTCCCTCCATCCAGAAGGGTGTGAATCAGCTCCCGTTGGACAGCCTTCTGATAGCTCTGCAACCTGTGCAAAGCTGACCGGGCAATGTTTCTCAATGCACTTGCACTAAGAAGCACTTTACTGGCTGCGAGGAGACTAGACCGCATTGCACACTCAAATCAGAAAAACAACAGCAGTGTGTCAAGAGATGCTGCGTTGCAGGAGGGGAGATGAGTATTTTATGACCCAAGAGGATTAAAATAAAAAAAAAATAAGAGGAGGGGTTAATAATCATTAACCTAGAATTCATTATACCCAACTTAGAAAAGAGAAGATCCAGCACTCCACCACAAATACTCTGCCGAACTGAATTGGTTAAATGACAGAACCTGGCCTGCCCAGGAGCCTTTCTCAAGTCTGAGCTGAATGCTGAGCTGACCTTCCATTGTTCTATGAGACTGGGCAATGGACCAACATTCTTGCGACACATACTTATTAAATGTGTATTTATTCACTTTAAGCACTTTATTATGATAAGTTGAATTATTAAGTTTCTAGGATTTTTTACTCAGCATTTTTTACCTACTGATGTTATTTAGATATTACATGGTCATAAGATCAGTAATTTCCCCTGTTTTTATAATGTATTTTTATAATGTATTTAAGATATTTTCGGCGCCGTGCTGTATATGTTAAAAGATTTATTGATTATGTTCATATCATCAACAAAGTGTCACGGATCCCCCTGATACTAGAGTGGTGGTCCCTATACGCAGGACACTCTCTACCCTTCCGATCCTTAGAGTGGTCGGCACGACTAGACAGACTACTAGAATGGCAGTACAGAGCACATACAAGAGAGACGTCACGGATCCTTCTGCTTATCTGACTAGTGGTCCCTAGACGCAGGACACTCTCTACCCTTCCGATCCTTAGAGTGGTCGGCACGACTAGACAGACATAGAATGATACACAAGACCTTAGAACAATTAGCTCTTCCCAAGACCCTAACAACAAGGGGTAGTCTGATGTGTGCTTAGGGTGCCACACAGACTGACCTCAATACCAGAATTAGAAGAGTTAATGCCAATACCAGGGGTTACGCACAGAATGGTTCGTTCGCCAATGCCAAGGATCATACACAGAGTGGTTCGTTCGCCAATGCCAGGGGTCATACACAGAATCGTTAGTTTGCCAATGCCAAGGGTCATACACAGAATCGTTAGTTTGCCAATGCCAAGGGTCGTACACAGAATCGTTAGTTTGCCAATGCCAAGGGTCGTACACAGAATCGTTAGTTTGCCAATGCCAGGGGTCATACACAGAATCATAAATTAGTCAAAATATACAAGAGCTCTGCGGGAAGTAACTACCACGTCAGGGCACCGGCGTCTCTGTGAGTCTGGGCTTTAAACCCGGCGGGTCCGCGTCTCGCCGCCAGGCCCCGCCCCCGGCGTCCCACGTGTGCGGAAGCGCCCGCAATATCACTCGGCGCCTGGCCAGCGAGCAGCGAGGAAGCTGCTGCCAGGCGCCGGGGGGTGCGGGGGCCACCGTGACAGAACCCCCCCCTCTACGGGCGGCCACTGGACGACCCCCAGGAGCGCGGGGATGAGCCAAATAGAAAGCCCTCACCAACCGAGGAGCATGAACCTCAGTAGCCGGGAGCCAAGAGCGATCCTCTGGACCGTAGCCCACCCAGTCAACCAAGTACTGAAGGACCCCCCTAGAAACCCTGGCGTCCAGAATGGCCTCAACTTCAAACTCCTCCTCGCCCTCCACAGAGACAGGAGGAGGGGGGACACGGACCCTGGTGTACCGATTACACAAGAGTGGTTTTAAAAGGCTCACGTGGAACACATTGTGTATCCTGATATGGGAGGGCAGTGCCAAAGCATAGGAGACCGGATTGATTCGCCGCAGAATCTTATAGGGCCCTATGTATCTGGGTGCCAGTTTCATAGAGGGTACTAAGAGCTTGATGTTCCGTGAAGAAAGCCAAACCCTGTCCCCAACTTGATACACGGGTGCCGGCCTCCTGTGTCTGTCGGCCTTGATCTTCTGGATACCACTGCTATCCTCCAGTGCCCTTTTAACCCTTCCCCAAGTTTCTTTCAATGACGCTAAATGCTCATCCAGAGCAGGAATCGCGGTATCAGGAAATGTAGCAGGGAGCACGGGAGGATCAAAACCGTAAACAGTGAAGAAAGGGGAATGTCCTGTGGCTTCGCTCACTGCACTGTTCAAGGCATACTCTGCCCACGGTATCAGGTCTGACCAGTTATCTTGTCGTTCGGATATAAAGCACCTGAGATATTTCTCTATATTTTGATTGGCTCGTTCTGCTGCTCCGTTGGTCTGGGGGTGATAGGCCGAAGAGAAGGATAGGTCTATCCCCACATTCTTGCAAAACCCTTTCCAGAATCTGGAGACGAATTGGGTCCCCCTATCAGAGACAATCCCAAGAGGAATACCGTGTATGCGGACCACATTGGTAATGAAAATGGGCACCAGTTCGGCTGCCGAAGGAAGTTTCCGAAGAGGAACATAGTGACCCATTTTGGAGAATCGATCAATGACCGTGAGTATTACAGTATTCCCTTTTGACTCGGGTAACTCTACTATAAAATCCATAGCTAAATGCGACCATGGTCGTTCGGGGATTGGCAGAGGCTGGAGTAAACCAATGGGCGCTGTTTTGGGACTTTTATGTCTTGTGCACACCTCGCACACGGTTATGTAATCCTTAACATCACGGCGCACCGTGGGCCACCAGAGGAGTTTACGTATACTAGACACTGTTTTGGTGATCCCCATATGCCCAGAGGTTTTGTTATCATGATAAAGTTTTAGTACTTCTTCTCTTTCGTTCTCAGGTACAAAGAGTTTCGCAGGAGGTCTCCCCCCAGGAGCTGTACCCTGGGCGGTCTGCAATCTTAACATCAGAGGAGACGAGACACTAATCGTGGTAAGGGCTATAATTCTTTCCTGGGGTACAATGGGATGCTGATCTTGGATGTTATGTTCGTAGGATTCGTATTGTCTTGACAATGCGTCTGCTTTAATGTTTCTTGACCCAGGTCTATATGTGAGGACGAAATTAAAGCTTGAAAGAAACAATGACCATCTCGCTTGTCTGGCATTTAACCGTTTAGCGTCTCCAATGTACGTGAGATTCTTATGATCGGTTATGATGACAATGGGGTCCCTAGACCCCTCCAATAAGTATCTCCATTCCGTCAAGGCTGCGATAACTGCTAACAATTCTCTATTTCCGATATCATAGTTCCTCTCTGCCGGGGACAACTTTCGGGAATAGAAGCCGCATGGATGCAAGGGTTTGTCGGGTGCCTCCCTTTGGGACAAGACTGCACCAAGACCTAGCTCGGAGGCGTCAACTTCAACCTGGAAAGGCAGAGCCGGATCTGGATGTCGGAGAACAGGGGCAGTTGTGAATGCCTGTTTAAGTGCCTCAAAGGCTTGACTGGCCTGGGGTGTCCATTTCTGATTCACCAGCCCTTTTTTAGTCATAGCCGTGAGGGGAGCTACCAAGGCCGAAAAGTTTTTAATGAACCTCCGGTAGTAATTAGTAAACCCCAGAAACCTCTGGATGGCTTTAAGCCCTTGGGGTAAAGGCCAGTCAAGAATCGCTGAGAGTTTTTTAGGATCCATTTGGAAACCCTCAGGGGTTATTATATACCCAAGGAAGTGCACTGTCTCTATGTCGAATAAGCATTTCTCTAGTTTACAATATAACCCAGCCTTCAATAATCTCTTCAACACTTGTTGCACATGGACGTGATGGGTGTCCTTATCAGGAGAGTATATCAGGATGTCGTCCAGATATACTATAACGAACGTTTGCAGAAAGTCCCTTAGGGTGTCGTTTATGAGGTCCTGGAAAACGGCTGGCGCATTGCATAACCCAAAGGGCATCACCAAGTATTCGTAATGCCCGCTACGTGTATTAAAAGCCGTTTTCCATTCATGCCCCTTCTTAACCCTGACCAGGTTGTACGCTCCGCGTAAATCAAGTTTCGTATAAATACGGGCCCCTTTTAATCGGTCGAACAATTCTGTTATAAGAGGTATTGGATATGCATTTCTTATGGTAATCCTATTCAAACCTCTGTAATCGATGCAAGGTCGCAGGTCACCCTCTTTTTTGGAAACGAAAAAGAAACCTGCTCCTGCTGGAGAGGAGGATCGTCTGATAAATCCTCGCTCTAGATTCTCCCTTATATATTCCTCCATAATGTCGTTTTCCTTTTGTGACAAAGGGTATACGTGTCCTCTAGGAGGCATAGTACCAGGGAGCAACTCTATAGCACAGTCATAAGGGCGATGCGGTGGTAGGACCTCAGTCCTGGTTTTAGAGAACACCTCCTTTAGCGCCATATAACATTCAGGGACTTCGGTGGACAAAGGAGGTGCTGTAGCAATATTGAGGCTACCAATCGCATTAACCCTGCCCAGGCACTTTGACTGGCAACTAGGACCCCAACACTTTATATCTCGCTGGGCCCAATCAATCACCGGGTTATGCTCTATTAACCATGGGAACCCAAGAACGACAGGACATGAGGGAGAGTCGATAATCTGGAATCGTATGGTTTCACGGTGCAGAACTCCTGTAGTCATGCATACATCAATAGTGTCGTGAGTGATATGGGGACATGACAGGGGTTTTCCGTCTATGGCTTCCACCATTAGAGGCCTCTCCTTTAGAACCAGAGGTAAGAGGTTTTTGGCGGCAAAACATCTGTCCATAAAATTACCTGAGGCTCCAGAGTCTAGGAATGCCTCAGTCTCGAGGTGAACCCCCTCCCAGATGAGGGAGATAGGTACCAGAATCCGGGTTTTTTTTTTTTCATCGTCCACAAAGGAGGCATACAGAGAACCGATAACCTGGGTATTAGCTGTTCTTTGACCTGATTTGTTAGTCTCACCCCTGCTACCCCTGGGTCTCTGAGGACATTGAAGGCGGAAATGATCTGCCCCAGCACAATAAAAGCAGAGCCCCCTTTCTCTTCTGTGAGCTCTTTCTGCTTCTGAAATACCCGTTTTTCCTATTTGCATGGGTTCAACGGCCGGTACATCAGTCTTTGCGGTCTCCGGGTTGCCTGATGTAGTGGTGTGTCTGGGTACTAAGGGCAAAGGGGGCAGGACCCTTCTGGGTCTATCCCTGGGGTGTCTCCTTTCCCTGATTTGATCGTCCATGGCAATGCAGAAATCAACCAAATGATCCAGATGTTCTGGTAATTTTAAGGGAGCCAACTCAAACATAAAAGCCTCGTTCAGGCCTTCGGTAAAGGCTAGGGTTAAAACGTCGTTCGGCCAGTGTACCTCAGAAGACAAAGTCTTAAACTCTATGGCATAGTCGGAGACCCTCCTATTACCCTGTTTGATGTGAAACAGGGATCTACCCGCATTGGTAGCCCTTCTAGAGGGATCAAAGGTACGTTTTAACTCGGAGGTAAAACCCTCATAGTCATAAATGATGGGTTTCTTATTCTCCCACAAGGGCGTGGCCCATAATAAAGCTTTTTCGGTAAGATGATTAATCAGATAGCCTACTTTGGCTTTATCAGACATACAGGACCCTGGATTGTTCTCGAACAGGATCTCGAGTTGGGTCAGAAAGCCCCGGCATAAGTTTGGTGTACCATCATAGCGTACGGGTGCCTTCATACTGAGCCTACATCCCTCGGGAGCGGCCGAACTGACCCTAGGGTTTGCAGGGCAAGAGCAATCTGGTCCATTCTATGGTCCTGCTCTTCTTGTCTGGCTGCAATACGGGTCAACTGATTAGAGAGGTCTGCGGGATCCATTGGCCCTGACGTAATGTCACGGATCCCCCTGATACTAGAGTGGTGGTCCCTATACGCAGGACACTCTCTACCCTTCCGATCCTTAGAGTGGTCGGCACGACTAGACAGACTACTAGAATGGCAGTACAGAGCACATACAAGAGAGACGTCACGGATCCTTCTGCTTATCTGACTAGTGGTCCCTAGACGCAGGACACTCTCTACCCTTCCGATCCTTAGAGTGGTCGGCACGACTAGACAGACATAGAATGATACACAAGACCTTAGAACAATTAGCTCTTCCCAAGACCCTAACAACAAGGGGTAGTCTGATGTGTGCTTAGGGTGCCACACAGACTGACCTCAATACCAGAATTAGAAGAGTTAATGCCAATACCAGGGGTTACGCACAGAATGGTTCGTTCGCCAATGCCAAGGATCATACACAGAGTGGTTCGTTCGCCAATGCCAAGGGTCATACACAGAATCGTTAGTTTGCCAATGCCAAGGGTCATACACAGAATCGTTAGTTTGCCAATGCCAAGGGTCGTACACAGAATCGTTAGTTTGCCAATGCCAAGGGTCGTACACAGAATCGTTAGTTTGCCAATGCCAGGGGTCATACACAGAATCATAAATTAGTCAAAATATACAAGAGCTCTGCGGGAAGTAACTACCACGTCAGGGCACCGGCGTCTCTGTGAGTCTGGGCTTTAAACCCGGCGGGTCCGCGTCTCGCCGCCAGGCCCCGCCCCCCGGCGTCCCACGTGTGCGGAAGCGCCCGCAATATCACTCGGCGCCTGGCCAGCGAGCAGCGAGGAAGCTGCTGCCAGGCGCCGGGGGGGTGCAGGGGCCACCGTGACACAAAGCCTGTAGCGCTGTGACATCTAAAGCCATAGGGTTACTATGTCTTTCATTATGTTTTGTAGTGCTGTGGCATTACATGGTCAGTGATCTTTTTTCTATACAACCATAGAGTTTGTTCTGCAGCGTAGTGCTATTTTTAAAACAGTCATTGAATCAACAGCCATCTGCTCCACCAATATATATATTTTCAGAATGTTGGGGCTTTTTTCTATAGTGGCCATTGGGTCCTTGCCCCTACCCTGATCAAGGATGGTCATTTTTGAGGCTACTTTCGGAGCTACGCTGATTGTGTGTTGTTTGGAGGGTTCTGCGTTCCGGCTTGAAACGCAGGGTGATTGCGCATGCGCAAAATGGCGGGCGCAATGTTAATTTCCCACCTCTCTATGCGAAATCACTATTTCCGCATTCCGGGGTGACAGGCAGGGCCTCTGAACATGCGCAAAATGGCGGGCGCCACTCAAACACACCTGAGGTTAAGTGTAGTAATTTTTTAATTGTTAAACGAATTATGTATTTATATAAAGGCAGCAGCAGGAACAGACATGTAATAACCAGCTGAGGAAGCCATTGTTGGCGAAACGCATCCTGGTCTTTGGTCTGGTAGATATGATCTATCCATTTTAAAGTAAATAAATGTTTTTATTTTAAAACTCAAATCGCTGTCTGCCTCCATAAATCCTACAAAGAAGGTCTGGGGAATACTTGAATTGACGGAGCCAATAGAGGCTCAACTGCTTGTGAGTTTGAATTTGGCTCCTTTTTTCTAAATTACAGAATTGTTTGTGATTTATTGCACCAGGAGGTGCCTTTTTGGTCTCCGTCAATTTTCTCTACAGCATTCTTATTTTGGTGAATTCTGGAGAAGCCGTCTGAAGGTCCTATGGGCACCTGACATAAAGTCCCTGCCTGCTTTATTCCCAAGAGCCAGTTGTAGGCTCCCCAAAATGTGAGTTAAAAATCAACATAAATTACTCTCATCTTGGGTACTGTCATACTGCGCAATTTTTGGTCCTTTTTTGTGCTTTTTCCCTACAGTACACACTTCATCTGCATTTTTAAGAAGATCTACCACTCAAGACAAAGATCACTGTTTATGGACATATTGTGTGTCTACCCCACTTTCTTCTTTTTTTTGTGCTTAGGTCTTTTAAAGCGCTGTGTTGTTTCTCCTTTTGTACAATGGACCAACATGCCTATGATGAATCTCCATTCAGATCTTACAAAGGACATCTCATCTCCTTCATGCCATCAAAAAATAAACTTAATATACAAATCCTCTGGCTTTCCTCCATAAGCATGGACAGAGCTGAAATGCCAACGACCTCTCCTCTGTACGAGAGATACGGCGTCGGCAACAATGTCTACCTACTCCCTACACTCGTTTTTGGAACATGGACAGTACCTCACCATCCTTATCCTGTCTTCTTGTACGTTGGTGTATAATCTGCTCGAACTAATCGCCACAAACCTATATGTACTTTGTAGTCACTGGAATGACTTTGTTACTATACAGAGAGAAAGGAATACATCAGACGTTCTTACTTCATCCCAGTCCTCCAGAGACTCCACCTCCTTATCCAAGTACTTGACGAAACCCGCTCCTATCTTCTGTAAAGTGTCAGCAATGACCTCTTGGTAGACGGCTGCCAGGTTTCTAAACTCCTGAGAGATCTGAAGAGACGCAAGGTTACCTGGTCAGAATGTGGATACCAACAGGATCAAAGTATATATTTATCCAGAGTATATCACCACGTAACACAAAGGATCGATAGTGAGACACTGCCATCACTAGACGTTAACCCCTTAGTGACCGGGCAGTTTTACAAAAGTCCGTCCGAAAGGGCCCACTGCTGTTTTTACGTTTCTGCCCTGTTTGTGTTTAGGTCATATTTTCCTCTTACTCGTTTATTTGACCCACACATATCATATACCGTTTTTTTCTCGCCATTAAATGGACTTTATAAAGATACCATTATTTCCATCATATCCTATAATTTACTATAAAGAAATATGAAACACAAAAAAGTTTGTACTGAGATTAGAAATACCCAATTTTTTTACATGCTTTAGCTTTTTAACCCCTTCATTGTTGAGCCATTTCACCTCTGTGCGCTGAGCTAATTTTGACTATTTTATGTTCATCACTTTTAGATTCCAGCTTAAGTCCTATTTTATTAAACCCCCCAGACAATTAAAAAAAAAATGATTATTTTACTTTATTTAAAAAATGTCTGGTCATATTTAGTATCATTGGAAAGGCCATGATGCCATGATCAGGCTGTCATGGATCGGGAGATAGGGGGATCCTTTGGATCCCCCTATCTCCACTTGGCAGCTAGGGGGTTAACTGGCCCACTGACGTCCTCACACATATGGTGAGGATGTCAGTGGGCGGGGGTGACCCGAAGGCTTGGCTGACATCCAAAATGTCAGCCACTTTTGGGTTTGAATTGCGATTCGGCAACAAAAGGGTTAATGCCACCCACTGCTGAAAGGGGGAGACAGGGGAGCCAGCAGTACCGGTTGTTTTATTGTATCTTTAACGGTTGGGGAGATAGAGAGCTCATTTTTTTTACTGCAGGCGTCGGGGGCGCCTGGCGATTGACGTCATCGGGCACCGTGATGACATTATCGCACCTGCCGGGCCCCCATTGTGTGATATTTTCCTCTATATGTGTCACTGGCTGCATCCATTGTGTGATATTTTCCTCTATACGTGTCACTGGGCGCATCCATTGTGTGATATTTTCCTCTATACGTGTCACTGGGCGCATCCATTGTGTGATATTTTCCTCTATACGTGTCACTGTGCGCATCCATTGTGTGATATTTTCCTCTATATGTGTCACTGGCTGCATCCATTATGTGATATTTTCCTCTATACATGTCACTGGGCGCATCCATTATGTGATATTTTCCTCTATATGTGTCACTGGCTGCATCCATTGTGTGATATTTTCCTCTATACGTGTCACTGGGCGCATCCATTGTGTGATATTTTCCTCTATACATGTCACTGGGCGCATCCATTGTGTGATATGTTCCTCTATATGTGTCACTGGGCGCATCCATTGTGTGATATTTCCTCAATATGTGTCACTGGGTGCATCCATTGTGTGATATTTTCCTCTATATGTGTCACTGGGTGCATCCATTGTGTGATATTTTCCTCAATATGTGTCACTGGGTGCATCCATTGTGTGATATTTTCCTCTATATGTGTCACTGGGCGTATCCATTGTGTGATATTTTCCTCTATTTGTGTCACTGGGTGCATCCATTGTGTGATATTTTCCTCTATATGTGTCACTGGGCGCATCCATTGTGTGATATTTTGTGTTTTAAACTGAGGTTTACAATCTACTGAGGTGACTAATGATTTAGTTGCTGCTAAATCCAAAGGTGACTTCTTCCTGCTTAGGCTAGGGTCAAACGAACGCATTTTTCGCATCGTCCGTAAAAAAGTGCGTCTGAACGCATTGATGCATTTTTTCACGGAAGACGGGAAAGCGGTCATACGATGCGCATTTTCGTGCGTTATTTTTGACGGAGCTATTAAAAACAAATGGACGTGATGTTGGCTGGACATGTGCAGCGTCTGACGTCTCCTAATCACGCACACACGCCGCTATGCAGACACAGCGTACTCTGTGCGTCAGTACTAGCGGTTGTACGTTTTCGAAAAAATGCGTTCGTTTGCCGCTTGCGTTGCGCGGCCGCACTTTCGTGCGACCGTACTTCGTATATTGCCCGTCATTTGCTGCTACTACAGCCGTGATAAAGTGCGCCTAAACGCACGTTCAAAATGCGTTAGTCTGACCCCAGCCTTATTCTTCTCGATCTTTCTGCTGCATTTGACACTGTTAACCGCCCTCTCCAGCTCCTCAAGCTGCGTCAACTGGACCTTGGTGACACTGCTCTCTCATAGTTCTCTTCCTATCTCTCATTTCGCTCCTTCAGTGTCTCCTTCGCCGGCGCCTCTTCCTCCCCAGCTCAGTTGGGGAACCTCAAGGCTCTGTTCTGGGTCCCCTACTCTTTTCATTCTATACGGCCTCTCTTGGCAACTTCATCTAGTCCTATGGTTTCCAATATCATGTTTATGCCGACGACATCCAAATATACCTTTCCTCTCCCGATCTCTCTCCTCCCGTGCTGGACCGTGTTACAATCTGCCTATCAGCTGTCTGACTGGATGACTTCCCGTTTCCTAAAGCTTAACCTCTCGAAAACTGAACTTCTCATTTTCCCTCCCTCTAAAACTAATATTCATGCACCCATTTTCCTTCAGGTGACTGGTGCCACCACTACTTCTACCTCACAGGCCCAGTGCCTCGGGGTCCTCCTAGACTCTGATCTCTCCTTTACTCCTCACATTCAGTCGTTAACCAAATCTTGCTACTTCCACCTAAAAAACATTGTACACATCCGGCCCGTCTTAATCAGGACTCTGCTATAATGCTCATCCAAGCTCTCATTATCTCCCGCCTTGACTACAGTAACCTCCTTCTCTCTGTCCTTAAGAGATCCCAGATTATCCCTCTTCAGTCTGTAATGAACACTTGTGCAAGACTCATACACCTCACTTCCCACACCTGTCACACCTCACCTCACGCTCCTCTCACACCTCACATCATGCACCTCTCGCACGTCACATCCCACACCTCTCGCACATCACATCCTGCACCTCACATCCCGCACCTCTCGCACCTCACATCATGCATCTTTCGCACCTCACATCCCGCAGCTCCCGCACCTCACATCATGCACCTCACATCTTTCACACCTCACATTTCACATTCCCAACTCTCAACTTCAGGACTTTTCCCGAGCTGCCCCCTTTCTATAGAACTTTCTCCCTCGCAACATTAGACTCTCCCCGTCTCTCCAGTCCTTCAAGAAGTCTGAAAATGCATTACTTTAGAGAAGCCTATCAGCTCACTCCATAATCCCCCACTATACCTTTCCTGCTGTATCTCCCCCACAGCCTCCCATGCACCCCGCTACTTCCCATACTCTGCCATTACCCTCATCTAGTGAGTCACCCCTCTCCTCTTAGATTGTGAGCTCTCGAGCCGGGTCCTCTCTCCTACTGTCCTGTGTATTTAACTTGTAGATGTATATGTTATGTCTTGCCCATTGTACAATGCTCCTGAACTTGTTGGCGCTTTAAAAACACTGTGACTGTAACAATCGAAGTTCCAAACAGATCATTTTAAAGTTGCCGAAGTGTATCCCCGGTGCCGTTACAAACAACAATAGCACAAGGCAGAATGGAGAATAGCCGCAGTCTACTTGTTTTACGGGAGAATAACGGTGGTTTCGATGGCGCTTCTCTGGATAGCCGAAGGTCACTGCAGTCACATCTGTGGCGATTATTACCGCTATTCTGACCTCACGATTGTGACGGAACAGCCGCCACGTGGATAAAGATTATTATGTTGTAGTTATTCGTTTATTTAAAGGGTTAAATTTGTTTCTATAATTTAGTATCTGTTTTGATGTATTTCGTTTGCCCTGTATTTATCCAAACGAATTCCCCTTTTAGATGTGCTGTTAAGTGTCCCCAAGGTCATATTTAATTGTGTTTTTCCTGCAAGGTTCCCCACGGATTCTGCTGTTAGAAAACCGGTAACATTGTCGCTGGCAAATTGCCAAAACCCGACATGAGCTCTTCTGCTTGCCCTGGAGCCCCCTTTAGCCCGAGCAAGGTGCTTTTTGGACCATAGGCCGCCAGGGATGGTAGCTTGGTGTGTGGAAAGTTTGGAGAGGATTCGCCCAGGAGAACCCCTCCATCCCACTAGAAATCCCCCTCCTGCCCGGAGCCTGTCAGCACCGCAGTCTCGGAGAGAGAGATGACAAACTCTATTTGATGGCGTTCTGACCCCTCTGGACGGATCAGGTAGCTACTTTCAGGGAAGCAGCCCGGGGACCCGAGCTACCCAAGGTGTAAAGGGGGTGCCGGAGCGCCCAGGGGATCCCCCTGAAAACCGCATTTCCCAGACCATCGGGCTGGGAGCCACGGTACCACCATGGGGGGGGGCATCGGACAGCAGACAGGCAGGCGCCAGAACCTGGGCTATGGCTAGCCGCTGTGCAGAATTCACTCCAGGGGTCTGGGGGCGGGCATGGGAGAGAACAATAGGACTGTACCATATAAAAGGACCGTGTATGTTCTGTTTTTCATTAAACACTCTGATTGATCTACCTATACTGCGTCTCGACGAGTATTTGGGAGGGCATAATCACTGCATCCTTCACTTCCAGACCATCCAGGGACTGCTGCCAATCACTCTCCCACCTCGCTAGCTCGCTACCCGGCTAAGCTCTCCAGCAAGACTCGGCGCCGCAGACGGAGCTACCCCTGCAGGGTAGCTGATCCGTTACAATTGGGTGGCAGCAGTGGGATCTCCGAGACCAGACAAGCAGGGGGAAATATAGCCGCTGGCTTGACCCCGGTCTCGGGCACCACAACCGCCGAGCGCCTGGAGCAGCACATCACCCGGGGAGATTCTGAGACCAGCCCAGCAGGGGGAGATACAGCCGCTGGCTTGACCCCGGTCTCAGCAGCCCTGAAGCTCAAGGAGGTTTGCAAGACTTCCACCTCAACGGAGCAGCTCTAACCGTATGGCCCAGTGCTACGAAAGGCTCAAGCGGACAACTCTAAAAGACTTGCTAGAGGCTCGTGGAAAGGTAGCCAGCGGGAAACCCAAGGCAACGCTCATTACTGAACTGATGGAGGACGACGGGTGAGCATGGCACCTTCCGAGAATTCAGAGGCCTCTGAATGGCGGCGAGAGGTACAGTGGCGGCTGGCCCTGTATGGAGCCAACCCTGCAGCAGAAGTGATTACCAGCATATTGGCAGATACTGACCAGCTCCGAAAAGCCGAGCTTCAACACCGGTCTGGAGGGTCCACCACGTCCCAGCACGCCACAACAGCTCCCAGACACAAAATTCCCTATGCAGCATTCAAAATGTTCCCGGAAGGATGCGAAGATATTGATGGTTTTCTGCAGGACTTTGAACGGCAGTGTGGCTACAGGCGGTGGATACCACAGATTGGGTTCCCATCCTGGCAAGCAAACTCACCGGGAGAGCAGCTGAGGCATTTCGGGCCGTGGCAGACGAGGACTGCACTGTCTACGAGCGGGTAAGAGAACATCTCCTGCCCGCTATGCCCTCACTCCAGAAGCCTATCGGCTTAAGTTCCGAAACCTCCGGAAAGGCCCCATAGACAGTTACACAGAGTGGGGCCACAGGATGCAGCAGGCCGTTAAGAACTGGGTCCAGGGGTGTCAGGCGACCACTCTGGACCAATTCACTCACCTCATCCTACTCGAGCAGTTTTACCACTGTACCCCTTCGGATGTGCAGGACTGGGTCCGGGACCGAAGACCCCTCACGCTACCTGAAGCCACCCGCCCTGCAGATGAATACCACGATGCTCGGAGGAATGCTTCGACCGAGTCGCGACCCACACCCCGGCCTGGGCCGATTCTCACGCAACCCCGGACTGCCCTCACGGAACACCCCAGGCACCAACCTCCCTCTCAACAACAGCGAACTGGGCCCAGGTGTTATGGGTGCAATAAAATTGGACATATCCGAGATCACTGCCCCCTGAACCGGGCCCGACCACCGGCATCTCCTCCAGAGTACCCTTCGGCCCGGGCCGCGGCATACTGCAGTCAACATGATCCGGACCGGATGCTGACTACCTCCCCTGAGGAGGACTGCGGAATCCTGCATGAGGCCAACCCGATACAAGCTGCTGCCGCAGACAACTGTCGGCACCATCAACAAGTTGTCCGGATCAATGGCCAGCCAGTGCAAGGACTTCGGGACAGTGGATCCACCCTTACTTTGGCCAAGCCACACCTTGTTCCCCCTGCAGCCACCACGGGCTACTCAGCGGCTATCCGAGTGGCAGGCGGCAACGTGTACCGAATCCCCACAGCACGGGTCCACCTGGACTGGGGTAGCGGAGCTCGGGATGTCGAAGTAGGGCTGATGCAGAACCTACCCACAGACATACTGTTGGGGAATGATTTGGGATTGTTAACCTCCGCCTTTCGAACCCACCGACCATGGAGAGGCCTACCCCGTTACTACCTGGCTGCAGACTCGGCAGGCTCCTCACCCAAGCTCCGGAGGGACCACGGTAAGAATCACCAGACCCGACCCTGCCCCAGATAGGGGCCCCTCCATGACCTGGGATTCCCCGGGCGACTTTGCCAAAGAAATCCTAGAGGACATCACTCTGGCCCCCTATAGACAACAGGCGGACCAGGATCCGGGAGGGCTAGCGGAGGTAAGATTTGAGTGGGACCAGGGGAAGTTGTATAGGATCTCCGGGGGAGCAGGGAGGGGGGCAGCCCAGATACCCCTTCGACAGCTGGTAGTGCCAAAAAAATATCGGCGTGATCTCTTAAAGATCGGGCACGATATTCCTCTAGCAGGCCATCTGGGACACCGGCGGACCTTACATCGCCTGACCCAGAGCTTCTTCTGGCCTGGTTTATCTGGCGATGTGAGGGATTACTGCCGGACCTGTGAGATATGCCAGAGAGTAGGGAAGCGAGGGGACAGAGCTAAGGCCACCCTGAGACCCCTACCCATAGTGGGAGAGCCATTTAGGAGGGTGGCGGTAGATCTGATAGGGCCCTTAGCGGTGCCTAGCACTACGGGGAAGAAATACATCCTAACCGTAGTTGACTACGCTACCCGGTACCCCGAGGCCATAGCCCTACGGAATATCCAGGCAGAGACCGTAGCTGGTGCTCTGCTCCAGATATTCTCAAGGGTTGGATTTCCACAGGAAATCCTGTCCGACCAGGGCACGCAGTTCACGGCCGAGGTTACTCAACAGCTCTGGAAGCTGTGCGGGATTAAACCCCTGTACAGCTCCCCGTATCATCCGCAGACCAACGGGCTCTGTGAGCGTTTTAATGGTACCTTAAAACAGCTCCTCCGCACTTTCACCCTGTCCCAAAAGGACTGGGAACGCCACCTACCCCACCTCCTCTTTGCATACCGGGAGGTCCCCCAGGAAGCCACCGGCTTCTCTCCCTTTGAGCTGCTGTACGGCCAGAGGGTCCGGGGCCCATTGGACCTGCTCCGGGAGCATTGGGAGGGCACTCTGTCTGAAGAAGGGACATCGGTCATAGACTATGTACTCAAGTTCAGGGATCGGCTGCAAAGATTGACCGCCCTGGTCCAGGACAATCTCAAAGCCGCACAGACTAGGCAGAAGAGGTGGTATGACCAGTCGGCCAGGGACCGCACCTTCCAGTTAGGACAGAAGGTGTTAGCTCTCCGACCGGTCAAACAGAATAAGCTCCAGGCAGCTTGGCAGGGACCGTACAAAATAATAGAGAAACTTTGCGATACCACCTTCATAGCAGCCAGCTGTTCCAATGAAAAGATCCAACAAACCTTTCATGTGAACATGCTGAAGCCATATCATGAGAGGGAAGAGGCAGTAGCCGCGATCTGCGCTCCGGATGTGGGGGACCTGGAGGGTCTTCCCCTACTGGTGCTGCCAGGGGATCCTAGAGCCAAAGGAGGGGTAGCTGATGTCCGGCTTGGTGAGGGACTTAGTTCACGCCACAGAGAACAGGCTCAGCAGTTGCTCCAGGAGCATCAAGACTTGTTCTCGTCCTGCCCCGGCTACACTACTGTAGCGCTGCATCGGGTTGATACCCAAGGTCAAGCCCCCTTGAGGCAGAGGGCGTACCGCATCCCAGATGCAGTAAAGGACGGGATGAAGCAGGAGATCCGAGAGATGCTGGATCTCAGGGTAATAGAACCATCAGATACCCCGTGGGCATCTCCGGTGGTCCTAGTCCCCAAAAAGGATGGCACTACCAGGTTCTGTGTTGACTACAGGAGGCTGAATGAGCACACGGTCACCGACGCCTACCCCATGCCCCGGGTAGACGAGCTCCTCGATCGCATTGCCCAGGGGAACTTCCTCACCACCATTGACCTGTGTAAGGGCTATTGGCAGATTCCCCTTGCCGCCAAAGATGTGCCAAAATCGGCATTCATTACCCCCTTTGGTCTGTTCCAATTTCGGGTCATGCCATTTGGGATGAAGAATGCCCCGGCCACCTTTCAACGCATTGTGGATCAGCTGCTGGACGGAATGTAGGACTTTACGAGTGCCTACCTAGACGATATTGCCATTTTTAGCAATACCTGGGAGGAACACCTAGTCCACTTGAGAACCGTACTGGACCGCGTAAGTGAGGCAGGGCTGACCATCAAACCCGACAAGTGCCACATAGGGATGTCAGAGGTCCAGTACCTAGGGCATAGGGTGGGTTGCGGGAAGCAGTGCCCAGAACCAGCCAAAATCGAAGCCGTTGCCCATTGGCCTACCCCCGCACCAAAACCCAGGTATTAGCCTTTCTAGGGACAGCAGGGTACTACCGACGCTTTGTACCCAATTACAGCGCCATCGCCAAACCCCTGACCGACCTCACCCGCAAAAACCTTCCCCGGCAAGTCCTGTGGTCCCCGGAGTGTGAGGGAGCCTTCCAACAGTTAAAACAGGCATTGGTGGAGGCACCCGTACTAGCCACTCCTGATCCAACTAAGCGTTTTGTCATTCACACAGATGCCTCCATGTTCGGATTGGGAGCAGTGCTGAGTCAAGTGGGAGAAGATGGACATGACCACCCTGTTGCCTATATCAGCCGGAAGCTATTACCCAGGGAGGTCGCCTACGCGGCCATCGAGAAGGAATGTTTAGCCCTTGTATGGGCACTTAAGAAACTTCAGCCCTACCTATACGGCCGCTCCTTCACCGTCCTCACGGATCATAACCCCCTGGTATGGCTGAACTGGGTGGCCAGAGACAATGGTCGACTTCTGCGGTGGAGCCTCACACTACAGCCTTTTAATTTTTCCATTCAGTATCGGCCTGGAAAACACAATGCCAATGCAGATGGGCTATCTCGTCAGACCAAACATGAAACGTGAGCACTGACTTTCATGGACATCCCCAAGCGGACCCGACTAAGGGTCTCACTGGGTCTGCCATCTTTGGACTCGGGGGGAGCTATGTGACGGAACAGCCGCCACGTGGATAAAGATTATTATGTTGTAGTTATTTGTTTATTTAAAGGGTTAAATTTGTTTCTATAATTTAGTATCTGTTTTGATGTATTTCGTTTGCCCTGTATTTATCCAAACGAATTCCCCTTTTAGATGTGCTGTAAAGTGTCCCCAAGGTCATATTTAATTGTGTTTTTCCTGCAAGGTTCCCCACAGATTCTGCTGTTAGAAAACCGGTAACATTGTAACAAAAGCGCTGGCAAATTGCCAAAACCCGACATGAGCTCTTCTGCTTGCCCTGGAGCCCCCTTTAGCCCGAGCAAGGTGCTTTTTGGACCATAGGCCCCCAGGGATGGTAGCTTGGTGTGTGGAAAGTTTGGAGAGGATTCGCCCAGGAGAACCCCTCCATCCCACTAGAAATCCCCCTCCTGCCCGGAGCCTGTCAGCACCGCAGTCTCGGAGAGAGAGATGACAAACTCTATTTGATGGCGTTCTGACCCCTCTGGACGGATCAGGTAGCTACTTTCAGGGAAGCAGCCCGGGGACCCGAGCTACCCAAGGTGTAAAGGGGTGCCGGAGCGCCCAGGGGATCCCCCCGAAAACCGCATTTCCCAGACCATCGGGCTGGGAGCCACGCTACCACCATGGGGGGGCATCGGACAGCAGACAGGCAGGCGCCAGAACCTGGGCTATGGCTAGCCGCTGTGCAGAATACACTCCAGGGGTCTGGGGGCGGGCATGGGAGAGAACAATAGGACTGTACCATATAAAAGGACCGTGTATGTTCTGTTTTTCATTAAACACTCTGATTGATCTACCTATACTGCGTCTCGACGAGTATTTGGGAGGACATAATCACTGCATCCTTCACTTCCAGACCATCCAGGGACTGCTGCCAATCACTCTCCCACCTCGCTAGCTCGCTACCCGGCTAAGCTCTCCAGCAAGACTCGGCGCCGCAGACGGAGCTACCCCTGCAGGGTAGCTGATCCGTTACAACGATGAACCCCGCTGCCGTAACGATAACTGGTAAAGTGAATAACCACGTTACCGGAAGAAGCTTTTGAAAGGGATTTAGTTATAGATGACCAAGAGAATATTGGGACACACGGCTTAACAGTCGCATGAAATCTACATGTACACAACATACTCTTTTGTGGTTTGGTTGCTTGGATGAGACGTCAATTAGATACAGGCTGCAATTAACCAGCCAGCAGGACTATGGGTCTTGGTGCGTCAACCGTATAACCCTTGCCCTGATATAAGTTGTATCTGCATTTTTAGACACACAGGAGCGACATACGGTTGGAAAGTCTTCAAGCAGTCGTCTGCACTTATCTTTGCTCCCGGTGAATCTCCACTCTGGGTCGTACAGGAAGGTGTGAAAGTTGCGTAACACGGGGATCTTGGTCTCCAGGCTGATGGTCATGTCATCTTCCACTGTGTCCAGAGCCCGGAAAATCACGTAGCAAATACAAACTGCGTCTCTGTATAAAATATACAAACTGCTTATTAGGGGAAATAAAGGGGGAAAAAACACTTAACATGTAAATACTACATCCATGAGCAAGGCTAAGCGCACAAGACTTCATATGATAATGTAAAACATTAAGAGACGCTCTATTAAAAATGTTATCCCCTTATTTGCAATTAAATAATTGTGCAGTTGGTACTAGTAGCCTCTGCCCAATTACTTTTTATTTTTCATCTTATTTTAGGTGTAAATACTTACCTTTCCTCCCTCGGCGTGCGCTGCTCCTCCTCTTTCGCACAGAAGCTTCCGAAATGCAGTAGTCCCTGTAGGTATTTAATGCAATGTACATGGTGTATGCAATGCGAATTGAGCACCTATCAGAGTTATTCAGAGAACACCGAAATGTCACTTCGGCGTGTATGATTCGCTGGCCCTGCAGTGAATTAAGCATTCACCTCAATGTCCCTATAGGGCAGCGAATCAGCTGCCGAACGCCGCCGCAAACCTACCGCCCACCTCCGCCAACCCTCCGGACAGCCGCCGCAAACCTGCCGCCCACCTCCGCCAACCCTCCGGACAGCCGCCGCAAACCTGCCGCCCACCTCTGCCAAACCTCCGGACAGCCGCCGCAAACCTGCCGCCCACCTCTGCCAAACCTCCGGTCAGCTGCCGCAAACCTGCCGCCCACCTCCGCCAAACCTCCGGACAGCTGCCGCAAACGTGCCGCCCACCCTCGGAAAAATGCCGCAAACCTGTCGCCCACCACCACAAACCTGTCGGACAGCCGTCAAACACAGTGCCATCCAACCGCAGAAAAAAGCAGACAAGCTGCCGAATGGGTAAAAAACCTTGAAAGTGTCAAATTTGAAACACTGTTTGCCAAAAAGCTATTGGACGAAAATGTTTGGAATTAACATAATAAAGGTCTGTTACAGAAAAAAGAAAATCCGCTATTAATTTTTAATTATTTTTTTTTAAAAATAATCGGAAAAAAAATTGCCAAAAAATGCCTAAAAAAAAAAATCGTAAAAATTTGATAATTCAATTGCTAATTGGCTTTTCTTCTGCAAAATGTACCATGTCGATCAGGGAAGGGCTAGGTTTTATTTGCTTACCTCACTTCCCTGTCCAGGGGCTGGAAGATGGCTGTGTAGCTCCGGCCAGTCTCCTTCAGGTACCTGTAGCAGGTCTGAAGGCCCTCGCTCATGGAGTCCTGGTGGGGTAAACAAATGAAATCTAATACTAGTTTTGCAAGTAACACAACAGTATTTGCGGACATTCGATTGTGGGACGTGATGCTGAAGTGGAAATAGACTGGAAGATGGCCGCCATTATAAGCTAGGCGACCATCTTGTTCAGAATATTGGTTCACTTGAAAATAACTAGGCAAGTTTGTAGTTGAAACTAGAATGAAATATACGTAGAAATTTAGGAATGTGTTTAGATTAGCAGAAAAAGCAATTAAAGCCCTGAGAAAGATCTCTGCTGTTCCTCGCACGGAGGAGAGAAGCGAAGTAGATACTCCAAGGTCGTTGGGGCCCGCAGAAATACAAAGGAGTATAGAGATCAGACCAGGTGCCATCTGTAACAAATAATTGGAGACGCTAGGGAAAGGGACGCAGCCCGGAACAGTAAGAGCAACTAATCATGATTTACTGAAACTAACACAAAGTTTGCCAATTTACGGCTAATTCATGGAATGTCTTTGTATTAGCCAAAGGGAGGTATTAACCCACGTGGGGTGGGAGAGTGTCATCGGGAGGTGGGCTGATTGGGATGTACCTAATTGTGTATGTAGCGCTGTGTTTAAAACCTTACTGTGGCAGTACCTATTTTTGGCCACCGGAGGGAGACGAGCGCGATCAGAGACACTGAACATTGGGACTACATTTCCCGGCATGCTCTGGAAACGGACACAGGAAGTGGGTGGGACATGCCAAGTTACATCCTGAGCCTCGTGGAGATAGCTGGCAGAGCGCACCAGGGAGTGAATGAGAGAGAACACAGTGCTGCAGAGCGGAAGAGTGACTAGGCCGGAGCGCAGGTGCGGCCTACCGGGATTCCAGATTGGGTTATCCAGCCTCGTAAGAAGGAGACCCAGTGATCCACAGGCATTACCCAAGCTGCTGTCAAGGAAGCGGAGGACCCCCCAGTTAGGAGTACCGCAGGTCCATTGGATGGGAGAGCAGGCAGTAGCTGGACAAGTCACTGTCGGAGCAAAGAGAGCCAGACAACGGATCCAGTAGCCAGCATCCCAGCAAGGCATCGAGCGGAGGGACGTCCTGGGTCAGGAGAACCTTGGTGATCGAGCAGATGGGTGAGAGGCCTCCAAGGCCGGTTTATAAAGTCAAGAAAGCCTGCTGCTGTTTATTTCTAAAACCCACAGGGCCCCAACTTGACTAGTCGAAGACGTCGTTTAAGAGATTCACTGGCCAGTTGAATAGTACCCGGGTACAATAACACACACATACACTTACAGTCCGGGACTTAACCTGTGCGGGACTCACTCCCTAATATCCCAAAAAGGGGTAAAGATTTGCATATTATTTTGTTTTCCGCTGCGCGTTTCTCGAATTACGAAATATTGCATTCTTTTTCCGCTACGTGTTTCTCGAAATTACGAAGCATTGTATTTTTCTGTTCGGCTGCGCATTTTTCCCGAAATACGAAGCCTCGTATTTCTTTTCCACTGCGCGTTTTGACCGCGATACGAAATACTGTAAATATATCTACGAACTCCGTGTCTCATTATATGCCTTTTACTCTAGTAAACTATATAATTTATAAAATCCACAATGGTGCTGGAGTATATTTATTCCCTAGTGCGGGGAGACTGACCCGTGGTTCATTTTCAGCGGCTTCTCTGGGAGTGAGCGCTACATGTATTTGGGGTATAAGATTGGATGTCACGAGGGACTCGGGGCTCATTCTTTGCGATTGAATCCTGTTTGAGCATCTGTTGTGATATCACAATAAAGTTTGCCTCTCCTGAAGAGACTCGTGTTCAGACAATTCTTGCTCGTGTCCGGTCCGGCCTCGTCCCGAGTGAACCCGTCTGATTCCGGTTACATTTCTGGGGGCTCGATTGCCGGGATACAGGCCCTTTGCCGGCATGGCAACGACTGCTGAACACTGTAGCGGTTGACTGCAGGTGCGAGTAATCCCGCTGGTTGGGCGTCCGTTGAAGGTGAGCTGACATCTGCAGGCGCCAAGCAGGATTTCCTGTTCAGTGGACCTCATCTCATCTCAAAAGGACTCCCAGCCCGGGAACACTGGGACACCCCTGAGTCCGAGGAAACAGCGAACAACGCGGTGATAGGTAAAGTGTCTTCTATGTTTGTATGTCTAATGGAAATACCGGTATAAAGGGAAACGTCCGACCGCAGTTGGATAAGGGGACCCGTGGCCACGGTCCCGTTGACATACCGAACCCGCCGCCGAAAGCACGGGAGCCAGAAAGTGGCTAGCACGTGTCTGGACCCGGGGATTGGATGTTGACCAAAGGGTATAGTCTGTATGTGAGGGAGAAGGGAGCCGCGTGGAGTTGCATAGTCGTAGTCAGTGTTTGTAAATAGAGCTTCACCACGTGGACAAAGGAAAGGCGGAGAGATTTCTGTGACCGGGCTCAGAGCCCTGTGTCAGTGCTAGTGTGTACGTCGTGTAGTGAAGAGGGCTCATTGGGGCCAGCGGTAGCTGCAGAGATAGTGGTGCCGGGTGGGTAGAATTACTCATAGGCAAATTGGAATTGCAGACGGGAGTGTAGTTATAGAACGGGGTGCACATAGTCACAAGCAGTCAAGAGTTAGAGCTCAATTAACGGGGTATAAGGAGCCAAAAGGAGGGACGGTGTGCCCTTGGCTAGTAGAAAGAGTTGAATTGTTTATGTATTGTTTTGTGCTGAAAATATCTGGTACAGTATGGGTTGTGGATGATTGCTGAGACTGCTGTGAGTGAACGAGCGCCTACTCGCATTGCGAGAAAGCAAACTTGAGAGTGGACTCCCAAGGTACGTTTCCGGCTCAGGCGACTGCAGTCCGGCTACTGACGGAGGAAGCAGGTCAGACACATATGAATTGTTGACTGAAGTACCAGACCGTAAATTCTAAGTGTTCTTGCTAAAGAGTAATATCTGCATTGTAAAAAGGTTACTGTTTTTTTAAGAGTAACAATGGGTAACGGGTCATCCAAGCCCAAAAAAGGTAAAGAAGGGTGAGACACCCTTAGGGTATATGGTGCGAAATTTTGAGGTACTATATACAACACATGATTATGGTGTAAAATTAACTAGAGAGAAATCAACAGGAATGTGTACAATTGTGTGGCCACTGTTAGTTCCAGACTGGCCAGAGCAGGGGTCAATGGACCCGGAGCTAATATAGAAAGTGCATTCCCAAGTAACCGGGAAATGCGGACATCCTGAGCAGTACCCATACATAGATATATGGAAGTATTGTGTAAAGGATAAAAGTCATTTTATAATGATGGCGGGACGTAACAAGAAGCAGGTGCCCCCCAATAGAGAAAATAATAAAAAGAAAAGACCGGTGTTGGTAGAACAACCGGAGGAGATTGATTCCCTGCCCCCGCCCTATCCATCATATTATGGGGCAGCTAGAGAGGTTTTGTGTGTCACGGTTGCGAAGGCGGGCAGCTGCTACTGCTCTGCCGGCTTACTCCGCTCCGGTGAGCGGGATTGCGGAGGAAAATGAGGGGGCAGTGGGTGGAAGAGACAGAGAGGTCCCACCAGGAAAGATCGAAATGCCCGATGGGAACATATATAAATTGGTAGACCAAGAGGACAGTGATGATAATGATGAGTGGGAAAATAAGTCTATATATATATATTTAGCATTTTAATATACCAGTAAAATAAAGATAATTTACAAGTTGTGTGTGTGGATTATGTAATGATTTTCAGGAGTCTCTGAGCCCCCATTTCCCCCTGGGCCAGAAGAAAATGAGATGATCAATAGATCAGATGGTAATTTAGAAGGTTTTAAAAAAAAATAAAAAAATTACAGTGCTGTATAACTTCTGTATGTAATTCGGACTGATTATTCGGATGTGATATCTGTACTGTTCTGCGTGAGTGTGAAGTCATAGAATATTAATATAAATAGTGTGTGCTGTATCGAATGATATATGGTAGAATGTTTTTGTCTGATTGTGTTTATAATTGATCTATCAAACTGTTCAATTAAAAGTAAAGTGTGATAAGTAATTAATTTAGAGTGTGTAATGGCTGAGAGGTAGTGAGATTCTCCGTACTTGTCTCCTCCCTCCCCTCCTTTCTGACACACTGTTTGCACGGAGAGGGGGAAGGGGGGGAGTTGGCTTTTTGCTCTCTGATAGACAGAGAAAGTAACCCTTTGTGTGTCTGTGCAGCGAATTCAAATTAAAAAGAAATGAAGAAGAAAAATTACTATGTTTAGCTGATTTTTAATGTGTGCTACAATAGAATATATGAAGTCTGTCGAGTGCAAGATATATGTTTATATTTTGTGTTGATATCATTCCAAAAACTCTAGTTTTGTTCACAGAGCTAGAATTAAATAAAAAAAGGGAGTCCTGGTTTTTATATTGTTACAGATTATAACAATAATAAGTATATAATAATATACAATATTGTCTACCAAAATATAATACAATTTATTAACATAGTAAATGGAAATATATGAAACGGTTAGAAAACTAATATTAAAAGAGCAGTTTGAGAAATAATTAAAGTAGTTTTATACTGTTTTTATGTTCTATATAGTTAAAATATAGTAAAATTATGATTAATAATTCAATTAAAAATATATTTTTGTTTGATTTTTGTTTGATTTTTGATGGGATGGTTATTTTATTGTTATGGGATTATTTTAGATGATTACTGATGAGATGTTTGTAATGGTCTTATAGCAATGGAATGGTTTATTTTTATTTATTGTTTTTCCGATGTGGTATTAAGAGTCCGTTTTGGCTATGGGAGAGAGACCTCTGTGAATATTGTTTATACAATGTGTATATGTATATGCCCGAATGTCCCATCCAGCTCCTGGGGCGGGATATTTTTTGCAAATTGCAAGCCCAAATTATATTTTTCCCGGGGGATATGTTCGATTAGATCTGTCTGAGAATGGCAGCTTTACACGGCAGTACAGCTAGCCAGTACACCCAATCTAAAAAAAAAATGCAGTAATTATGCCAAGAGAAGAAGAATGGCGCTCGGCACCAACCCCGGCAGACCTGGACCCGCACACACTACCCCTTGGAATTCCTGAGGTGTGGGCGGAGGAAAACCCGCCCGGACTGGCTGTAAATATTCCCCCAGTGTACGTTGATTTAAGACCTGGTGCAATGCCTGTGGCTTTAAGACAATATCACATCCCACAGAGAGCCGAGCAGAATATCCAGACACATTTGCAGAGATTTAAAGACCACGGCATATTGAAATTCTGCGTGTCACCGTGGAACACACCATTGTTGCCAGTACAGAAAGAGGGCACACAAGAGAACCGCCCAGTCCAAGATTAATTCCCGGAGATACAAAATATTACACGGTGCTTGATTTAAAAGATTTTTTTTTTGCAGCCGTCTGGTTCCGGCAAGCCAGACCCTTTTTATTTTTCAGTGGGAGGTATCTACAATGGATGCGCGCTCAGCCAGGACCTCCTGTCCTTCAACGCTCAGTCAGACAAAGTTGTTTTGTTGCAGTATGTCGATGATTTATTACTGGCCTCTCCCACAGAAAAAGACTGTCTCTCTGCCACAAAAGCCCTGCTACTGTCATGCCCCGCTCCGCGGCCCACTCCCGGTCCAGACCGCCATGCTGGGAGAGGTGCTCTACTCACCCAAGATCCCTCGTGGCGCGTCGCTCCAAGTTCCTGGTCTGCAGGATGGAGAGGGAGAACCAGGAGACGCCCCACGCCGCCGACTGAATCCGAGTCCTGAAGAGGAAAGTGCGCATGCGCGAGAACAAACTCGCCTAAGTAGTCTAAAACCAGGTACTCTGGCGCCCTCGGCTGTCCGATTAGGGGTACTGCCTGACACCTGCTCTGGAGATCCTCGAATGCCTCCCATTAACCTACCAAAATTCCAGGTACCCCAAATCCACCTACAATACCCAGGTGAAAGGTATTTCCATGATCCCATGAACCCTATTTAATTCCGCCTTCCTTCCCAGCACATTAACCAGGTTCTACTGTGCCTTCCGCCTCAGTTTCCTAGTGCTCCTTGTATCCTTGACCACGCTATCTTCAACCCTTCGACCCGGATATTGCCACCGACTACGCTGCCTTCCTCAACCCTTCGACCCGGATTGTGCCACCGACTATGCTGCCTTCTTCAACCCTTCGACCCGGATTGTGCCACCGACTACGCTGCCTTCTTCAACCCTTCGACCCAGATTGTGCTACCGACTACGCTGCCTTCTTCAACCCTTCGACCCGGATTGAGCCACCGACTACGCCGCCTTCTTCAACCCTTCGACCCGGATTTTGCCACCGACTACGCCGCCTTCTTCAACCCTTCGACCCGGATTGTGCCACCGACTACGCTGCCTTCTTCAACCCTTCGACCCGGATTGTGCCACCGACTACGCTGCCTTCTTCAACCCTTCGACCCGGATTGTGCCACCGACTACGCTGCCTTCTTCAACCCTCCGACCCAGATTGTGCCACCGACTACACTGCCTCCTTCGACCCGGATTGTGCCACCGACTACGCTGCCTTCTTCAACCCTTCGACCCGGATATTGCCACCGACTACGCTGCCTTCCTCAACTCTTTGACCCGGATTGTGCCACCGACTACGCCATCATCTTCGTTACTTCCGTTATTCTTTCTGGGACTTGCCTACGAATTTCATTCCAACCTTTTGACTGTATTGTTTTCTGGACTTCAGTTACTATTTATGATTCACTAAAGATTGTTTACTCTCCATCGTCTCCTGATTTCCTTACCCATCGCTTGCCATTGGGTTCCATACTCACACTTCACAGGGGACTCAAACCCTGCATTACAGCTACATCTGCTGTGCCATGCAGGTCACAAAGTATCCAAAAAGAAAGCACAAATATGTAAACAGACTGTGAAATATCTAGGTTTTCAATGAACAGGTACCAAGCGTGCACTGGGGGCTGAGAGAAAGGAAGCAGTATGCCGAATACCCCAACCAAAGACAAGGAGACAAGTTCGTGAATTCCTGGGAGCTGCGGGTTTCTGCCGCCTGTGGATCCCCTACTTCGCAGACATTGCTAAACCCCTCCATCAAGCCACCAAGGGGGGAGAGCATGACCCCTTCCTCTGGGAAGAAGAACAAACAGCAGCCTTTCTGAAATTAAAGACTCTGTTAATGGAAGCCCCTGCATTGGGATTTCCAGATCACAGCAAGCCCTTCCAGCTGTACGTGCATGAACACAATCAAACAGCTACAGGAGTGCTGATTCAGAATTTTGGCTCCTGGCCAAGACCTGTGGCCTATCTCTCCAAGCAACTTGATCCTGTGGCCTGCGGCCTACCCCCATGCCTGAAAGCTGTCACAGCCACAGCAATGCTGATAGCAGAAGCAGACAAGCTGACACTTGGACAAGTTCTTCATGTCAAGGTGCCCCATGCTGTCAAAGCCCTGCTGGACATCAAAGGAAGCTACTGGTTCAGCAATAGCCGGATGACAAAGTACCAAGCTATGATGTGTGAGAATCCACGGGTTCATTTGGACTTCATCGCTACCTTGAACCCTGCTACTTTACTGCCTGACTGCGAAGAGGATCCAGATCATGAATGCCTCCAAGTCATGGAAGAAGTGTTCAGTAGCAGGCCAGATCTGAAAGACGTACCCCTAGACAAATACGATCTACAGTTGTTCACTGATGATAGCAGCTACATGGATGATGGGAAGAAAGTCTCCGGCTATGCAGTTGTCTCAGCAGAAGAGATTATTGAAGCAAATTCTCTACCAGGCCATACATCTGCACAACTTGCTGAGATAACAGCTCCAACAAGGGCTCTGCAAATCTCCGAAGGCAAAAGGGTGAATATCTACACTGATTCCAAGTACGCTTTCATGACAGTCCATGCACATGGTGCACTCTACAAAGAAAGGGGCCTACTTACTTCTTCAGGACAACAAATCAAGTATGCAGCTGAAATAACAGCCCTTCTAGAAGCTGTATGGAAACCAAGTGCTGTCAGTATTATGCACTGTCGTGGCCACCAGAAAGGTCATGATGAAATCCCAAGAAGCAACAGGCGCGCTGACCAGGCCGCAAAAGCGGCTGCAACACCATTGCTAACAACTGATCAAGCCAAAGTCCTGCTCTGCAAGCAAGAGGACCAACCTACCATGCCAAACTACGAATTTTATATGAATTGGAGAAAATTTGAATCTGGAGGCGAATTTATTGAAATTGTTTTGCACAAATGGCACAATGACTGTGAACTATTAGAACTCAATTATGATTATATCCAATGGCTTTTCCCAATCTGGTCCCAAGGCCGAAATTTCTACTCCACTCCTCTGAACCCGCAAGAGACACGTTTTATGATTAACACCTCAGAAGTTCAGCAAAGACTTCGCAGAGTATACAAAATGATGCTGAAATTCTTCGGCGTAAAAGTAATGGGGGAGTATGGAGAAGATACAAAAGAAACCGAAGTTGAACGAGCAGAAAATGCGAGAGAATGAACCGCAAAGACTTTGATGTCCAAACTGTGCCAAGAGATGCCATTAGGCTGGTTGGATGTGCTGCCGATAGTCCTATTGCACATTAGGTGCAGGCCAACCCCCTAATTGAAGCTAAGTCCGTACGAACTTATGTTTGGACGGCCCACCCCTCTGATTAATGGACTAAGGGGGGACCTTCGGGCATTGGGGAAAACTAAACTAAATGATCAGGTTGTACTGTTAGGTAAATCAATGCAGAAATTGCCGGAAATGGTTTTTTTTTGTTTTTGAAATTCCGATGGGGAGAGATTGGGTTTATGTGACTGTGGAAAGAATTGCCCAAGGGATTTTGATATTTGGGGGCAATTGTGGTACTGATTTTATATCTTGCAAATTTGATTTATGGACTATCATGTGGAGCATGCCCCAAGTGCACAAGCACCACCAAAATCTGGAATGGTACGCACCCGGTGATGGAGAACCGTACCATGTGGAGACAAAAGCAAGAGGCGCTATCTGGAACCCAGCTGAAAGGACACCTTCTTGTGCAATTTAAATATGACTATGCTAAAAAGTTTGGGCAAACCACGTGTTGGGTGTGTAGTAGATTGCACCCAGAGACAATTTATATACCATTCGTCTCTGTCCCAATGAATTTGAGTATGTTTGCATCAGAAAATGTTACAGTACAGGCAGTTGATAGGTCAAGGGAGAAACCAGAATCATTCAGTCCCGGGCATCCCATAATAGGACCAGTGTACCAACCAGAGTGGTGTTTCCAACTAGGCCCAGATAGGGAGATAAATAACGAGGGTGGGTTATGTAACTCAAGCCAGTTCAACTGGACATCCTACATTTATATATTCAGAACAGGACTGAAGGAGCAGTCAAATTTTCTATATATACGATGTAGAAAGCTCACAAGCAAACAGGAGGAGGTGATTGCGAATGTGACGAATGGGAGGCAGAGTGCACTGGATATGATGAAACGACTAAGACAACTGATGATAGAAATATCAAAGGGAACACTACATTTGTCACCATTTATAGTGAAAGGAGGGTACCAGGTGTGCTGTGAAAGAGTGTGTTACATATGGGTACCACCTACAGTAACGGGAATGTTATTTGGCTAAATTGATCCCAATCCAGAGGGTAAGGGGGGAAGACACTAATTCAGACACAACACTTCACCCTAGGTACCCACTGGTGTTTGAAAGACAGAAGAGAGAGTTGTTTAAGAAAGCGGATCGAGTATGGGCTTGGCTTCCGGCCTGGACTGCATGGGGAAGAGAGTTGATGGCAAGAATGAACAGTTATGCCAGTTTGATGGATGAGATTTTGAATAAGACTAGTTGGGATATTCAGTTGTTGAATCTGGAAGTACGAAAGATACGAAAGGTGCAAATGATACACAACATGGCACTGGAACAGATTAGTGCAGCTCTGAATGGGTTGCGTGAGATGACGATGCACTATGAATGTTGCACATTCATCAAGAATGCTACACATGATGTCCCTGACTACTATCAGGTAATTCAAGATCACCAAGAAAAGGTAGCACAGTTGCAGGACACAGCAAGGAGGATCGCTGCTGAAGGCTGGAATCCACTTTGTGGGTTCGGAGCAATCGGAGATTAAGTTTGGATCCATTCTGAGATTTATTTCACAGATTGGATCTATGATTCTGATGGTAGTGGTGATCTTGGTTGTAGGGGCACTACTGTATCGTATGGAGATTTGCCTATGGCCACTATGCAAGAGGGCACTGACACCCACACAGACACAAAATGTACCACTGATTATCCCACAAGGTATGTTCCTGACAAAAATAGGCCCCAAGTATGAGGAACTCGAGAATAAAAATAGTGAGGTGTAATGGCTACAAGTCTCAGGAGAAGAGCCTGAGGCTTGAGCCAAGGGGGGAATGAAGTGGAAATAAACTGGAAGATGGCCGCCATTATAAGCTAGGCGACCATCTTGTTCAGAATATTGGTTCACTTGAAAATAACTAGGCAAGTTTGTAGCTGAAACTAGAAGGAAATATACGTAGAAATTTAGGAATGTGTTTAGATTAGCAGAAAAAGCAATTAAAGCCCTGAGAATGATCTCTGCTGTTCCTGGCACGGAGGAGAGAAGCGAAGTAGATACTCCAAGGTCGTTGGGGCCCGCGGAAATACAAAGGAGTATAGAGATCAGACCAGGTGCCATCTGTAACAAATAATTGGAGACGCTAGGGAAAGGGACGCAGCCCGGAACAGTAAGAGCAACTAATCATGATTTACTGAAACTAACACAAAGTTTGCCAATTTACGGCTAATTAATGGAATGTCTTTGTATTAGCCAAAGGGAGGTATTAACCCACGTGGGGTGGGAGAGTGTCATCGGGAGGTGGGCTGATTGGGATGTACCTAATTGTGTATTTGGGGTATAAGATTGGATGTCACGAGGGACTCGGGGCTCATTCTTTGCGATTGAATCCTGTGTGAGCATCTGTTGTGATATCACAATAAAGTTTGCCTTTCCTGAAGAGACTCGTGTTCAGACAATCCTTGCTCGTGTCCGGTCCGGCCTTGCCCCGAGTGAACTCGTCTGATTCCAGTTACAATGCAATCTCGGCAGACTCGGAGCTGTATAACATAGGGGACTGGGCCGGTCCAATATCTTAACCATACACAGATTCGGGGGTTCTGGCCAGTGAGGGACACACTGTAGTACAGCACGTTGTATCACATGGAGGAATATACTGGAGCTTTATGAATAATCACACTAAAACAGAACGAGAACCTCTAGAGCTCTACACAATATTGTGCCAATTTCTATCTAGGATGATTGTAACTGTCAAGGGAAATGATTTTTTCCAGAGATGTGTTGTCCCTTGCATGTTTATGGGTAAGGTTTCCTTTAAGTGGGCTTGGTTATGTTGTGGGTAGTTCTGCCAGTGCCCACTAGCATCCTGTGTTTTCAGACTATGGGAACTAGCCACTTCCTGTTTTAAAAGCTGCTGCAGTTGCTGGAAGAGACAGCTCAGGGTTTTGCATAACTCCTTATGAGAACTTTATCTGCATGTGGTCTAGAGGCGCACACGGTCATTGACCTCTGTATTTGTTTTATATAATAATGTTTTACATCACTTTACATGGAAAATGTGATCTATTAATGATGTAACTGACGTTATCATATTTCTGATATTGTTCATATTTCTGTTATAACTATTCAGGAATATTCCCAACGTATTCCTTACTGTAATAACCTGTTTGGCAGGCACTTGTCAGGCCATCTACTGGCCAAATGGAGTTACTGCAGTAGAACTCGTGGACATTCCCCAGCTGATTTTAACCAGTTTCAGCACCTTGGCCATCGTGCCCGCAAGGCTAAAACTTTGGGGTCACCTGCTGGAGCCCAAAAGCAAACAAAACTCGTTCGCAACAAATGAATTTCATTTGCAATCACACAGCACAGCCCCACGATCTCTGGCCGCTGTCTCTGCTGCCGCAGATCATGTATACACGACCATGGTAGTGAAGGGGTTAAATACAGAAAGAGCCTATGGATGAAAAGTGGCTCAGTATCACAGGGGTTAAACCAGGGCAATGTCTGTAGTTGTTACAAACGTGTCAGTGTATCTCTCTGACAGAGGATTCTTAAAGTGAACCTGTCATGTCGAGCCAGGGAACATGTATAATCATAACAACTCTTTCATTAAGGTAGCTGGTGTACCTCCCAGAGAGCCATGGAATCTGTATTAATGTACAAATAGAAGGGCAGATATCAGAACATATTATGGGGGGGGGGCACTCCTTCCTATTACAGGGACTAAATCCACCTTAAATAGAAAAGAGGGGAACCAGGGCAACCATTGTTAAATTACAGCACCCTTGGAGGAGGGTTAAAGGGTCTCATTCCCCCCCCCCCCGTTTTATGAATGATCAAGTAGCCTTAACTAATAAATGTACTTTTAGTGTGGAGTAGTGATTCCCTGCAATGTGCTTTATTCATACGCGTCAGGAATTCATTGTGTCTTTATTGATTCCCGCAGCCTATGAATTCTGCATACTGCAGGGAAGCATATTCACATGCAAGTTATGTGGACCATGGGACATCGGGAGGATGTAGCAGGGAGCCTGTGCATCGTGATTGACAGGCTCGGGGGGGAGGGGGCGGCATGTTAATATAAATTAATACAATTTACCAGTGACAAAATGAGATTATTTACAGCTCTGCCATTTAAAGGGACACTACCACGTACATAAGCTGTAACTAGATTACGTGTGCATTACAAACAAAACCACCTTATAAAACACATTATAAAACAAACGCTGCTTTTTGTCCCTTTGTTTGAAGTAATTGCAAGTAAAAAGGAAAAATATATTTAGGTTTTTATCTCCTGTTTCCATTTTGTGGATTTTCCCATGATGCAACATTTACCAAAATCTGAGCAAAAGCTTTACTTTCCTGTGGTGTTTTATCTTATTTAACAGTCAATGAGGTGTCGGAGAGAATCTTTAGATAAGGCAGCAGGGGGTGTGTTGTGTTCTCCAGGCTGATATAAGCGCTGGCAGCTGAATGAGGTAAAACAGGGAGTTTAAAAGACTTGTAATCTACCCCCTGGTGATGTCCTTTGAATACATCCCGCACAATACAATGATGTGAGTCATTGACTGACCCATTCACTCCATTCTATGGCCAAAGAAAGACACACAAAGAGGAGCAAGTGATGGAAAGATACTGTGGGGGAGGGGGCAGTTTACAACACAAAATATCACACAATGGATGCACCCAGTGACACATATGGAGGAAAATATCACACAATGGATGCATCCAGTGACACATATAGAGGAAAATATCACACAATGGATGCACCCAGTGACACATATAGAGGAAAATATCACACAATGGATGCACCCAGTGACACATATAGAGGAAAATATCACACAATGGATGCACCCAGTGACACATATAGAGGAAAATATCACACAATGGATGCCCCAGTGACACATATAGAGGAAAATATCACACAATGGATGCGCCCAGTGACACATATGGAGGAAAATATCACACAATGGATGCGCCCAGTGACAGATATAGAGGAAAATATCACACAATGGATGCACCCAGTGGCACATATAGAGGAAAATATCACACAATGGATGCACCCAGTGGCACATATAGAGGAAAATATCACACAATGGATGCACCCAGTGACATATATAGAGCTTTAGAGGAAAATACCACACAATGGATGCACCCAGTGACACATATGGAGGAAAATATCACACAATGGATGCACCCAGTGACATATATAGAGGAAAATATCACACAATGGATGCACTTAGTGACACATATAGAGGGAAATATCACACAATGGATGCATCCAGTGACACATATAGAGGGAAATATCACACAATGGATGCACCCAGTGACACATATAGAGGAAAATATCACACAATGGATGCGCCCAGTGACACATATAGAGAAAAATATTGTATTAACTAAACATATAAGAGAAAAACAAACACATGTAAGATATCAGCAACATCACATAAACACAATAAGGACATTGAATTTTTTGGGGTACTGGCCCTTTAAATTAACCCCAGGATCATTTTAGTCTGATTTTCTGACCTGGTTCAGTTCTCCTGCAGCCTCCGCAGACATTTCCCCTGCGCTTCCTTGGTAGTTGGAGAGTTTAAAGTTGGAGAGGTGTATCCACCGAAGTTGACACAGTTTGTACACTGTGGATGGACTGGGAACAGATGGGCTTTGCTTGTGGTTTTGACTCATCATACTGGCTCCTCTAATCTTGATCTTGCAAACAGGTATCTGGAAAGAGCAAACAAAAGCAATTAGCTGGTGTCGATCACTACACCAAATTTTAACCCCTAACGCATTAACGCGAGGGGCAAAACCATTTGCGCACAATGTCGTATTACAATCTATGTGCAACGAATGCGCGTTTTCGTCTACCGTGGGTGAAGCTGCGTGAGCGTACGATACTTTGCGCGTCCTATACTTAACATTGTAAGCGCAAATGCGTTTGTGCGCAGAAACGCGGATGGTATTACAATCGATGTGCAAATTCGTACGAACGACATTTGTGCGCATAATTTGAACGTTTGTAAAAAGCTGTGTTAATGTCAAATCGGAACGTTCTGGCCGAAACAAAAAACACCAGCACCAAAAAAAAAAAAATGCCGCACAGTATAGTTACACATTCTACACTTACCCAAACAATAAAATTTTGAATTTGTGCGTGTTTTTTTTTTATTGCTGCAGCATATATACTCAGATTTACTTTGGCAGGCGCAAAAAGTTAAGTCAGTCAATTAAGGTCAATTGATGTCAATTAAGGTTCTTAATTCTGATTGGCTGAATCCCACGAAAAAAACAGTCCGCACACTGATTTACGTGCGCTACGTTACTGCGTTATTATTTCTCTTCGCTTTGCGCATCGGGTTTCCGAACGTTATTTTTTGACGGATGAAAAATGCATTTGGATCGTAATACCACCGTTAATTTTCACACGATAACGCTTGACGCTGCGCGCAAAAGAAATTACGCTGCGCATACGAATTTGCGCAAAGAATGTAATAGAGCCCTGAGTGGGCAGATTATTATGTCCACCCCATCAGTACTTGGTTGGGCCACCTTTTGCCTTCAATACTGCGGCGATTCTTCTTGGCATTGACTCCACGAGATGTTGAAAGGTGATGCGAGGAATCTGACACCATGCCTGATGAATAGCGCTGTCCAGTTCTGTGAGATTTGATGGTTGTGGAACCAGCTGCCTGATGGCTCTTTCAACGTCGTCCCACAAATGCTCAATTGGATTGAGATCTGGTGATTGTGGGGGCCACCTAAGCAAGGTAAATTCTCCCTCATAGAAAAGAAAATATGGCGGAGTCAGCGCTTCTTCCAACGATGATAGTGCTCTCTCTGTCTTTTTTCCTTCTTAGTGTCTTTAAATGTAGATATACATATGTAGGTATAAGCCGACCCGTGTATAAGCCGACCCCCCTACTTTTTCCCAAAAAACCTGTGAAAACTTATTGACTCGCGTATAAGCCTAAGTGGGATATTGCCCCAGCTCACACATGGATATTGCCCCAGCTCACACATGGATATTGCCCCAGCTCAAACAATGGATTTGCCCCAGCTCATGGATTTGCCCCAGCACATGGATATGCCCCAGCTCATGGATTTGCCCCAGCTCATGGATATGCCCCAGCTCATGGATTTGCCCCAGCTCATGGATATGCCCCAGCTCATGGATTTGCCCCAGCTCATGGATATGCCCCAGCTCATGGATTTGCCCCAGCTCATGGATATGCCCCAGCTCATGGATTTGCCCCAGCTCATGGATTTGCCCCAGCTCATGGATATGCCCCAGCTCATGGATTTGCCCCAGCTCATGGATTTGCCCCAGCTCTCACCTGGATATTGCCCCAGCGGCAGCCAGCTCTCACATGGATACTTGCCCCAGCTCCGGATCCAGCAGGGGTTGAGGGGGCCCAGATGCCGGGCAGCGGGAGTGCCTGCCCGGTCCTGAACAGCGTGAGTCCGTCCGTGTTGAAGGGGATGCGGCTGCGTGCGTGCGCAGGTCACACGGTCCGGCCAGTCAGGTGGTACAGAGACTCAGTACCACCTGATTAGCCGGACCACGTGACCGGCTGCGCCTGCACGCAGCCGCATCCCCTTCAACACGGACGGACTCACGTATAAGCCGAATCGCGTTTTTTTGACTCAAAATCTGAGTCAAAAAACTCGGCTTATACGCGAGTATATACGGTACTCCTTAAATAAAACAAAAATAAATCATATCGCAGCAATGCGGTTTGCACTTATTGGTAAAAAGATGAGAGGGAGTGTACTCACATTTTTGGGCGTCTAAATCAGACACTTGATGTAATTAACAGCCGGTGACTTTCAAAGGAGCACTGGATCTCCTAATCTCCAAGCAGGATGCTTCACAAGGCAAATAAACGGAGAATTTTTTGCAAGTTTTGCAAGTAAATTTATTAAAACAAATAAGTAGTACACACCTAAACGTGTTTCGCGATTACAATCGCTTCCTCAGTAGGTGTATCATACACCTACTGAGGAAGCGATTGTAATCGCGAAACATGTTTGTTTTTGTTTTATTTAAGGAGTATATCTACATTTAAAGACACTAAGAAGGAAAAAAGACAGAGAGAGCACTATCATCGTTGGAAGAAGCGCTGACTCAGCCATATTTTTTTTTCTATTCTACTATATCGATGGTTTTGGATATACCATCAAATGGCGAGAGACAGCGGCTGATCCACCCTTTAAACTTTCCCTAAGATCATTTGAAATTGACATATCATTGACATTTTATTGACTTTATTTGTTTGAATTTATGTTTTTTCCTTCTAATCTATATACCAAGGTTTTTTTTGTATGTTTCAAAACTGGTTTACGTTCCATCGCTAGGTGGCGCCATACGATCCAGTATTTTCTTTCAAATTCTCCCTCATGTTCTTGAAATCACTCCTGCACAATACGAGCACCGTGGCATGAGGGCGCATTGTCTTGTTGGAAGAAGCCATCTCCATTGGTATACGCCATCAACATGACTGGATGAACTTGATCAGCAGCGATGCTTTGGTATGTTGTGCTATTCAGACGTTGTTCCACACAAATTAAAGGGCCCCAAACCATAACCCTGCACCCACCAGCTTGAAGGGTTGTACTCAAGCATGTGGGGTGCTGCTTTTATGCTGTTTCCGCCAAATGCTCACTCTGCCATCTGCACGATGCAACTGGAAACGTGATTCATCCGTCGACAGGACTTTCATGATCAGTGATTGCCTTTTTTTTATATTTTTATACTATTCCTATTAAATTAACAGTAATTTTTGATGTATTTTATTCAGTAGAAACTTTTTTTTGCCTATATAACATGTGCTTTGTGAAAATAAAATGGTTTTGTGTGTACATTTTAATTTAGTTAGTGGATTCCTGTCCAGTGGGGTGAGAAGCAAACGTAATGTAGTGTAGACACGCTGCGAGGCGGAGCGGAGTGAAGTCAAGCCTGCAAAATGTTTTCTTCTCTTCGCTTCGCTGTGTGTCTCAGCCTTTATTCCCGCATCACTAGCTTACCGAATCAGTTTGTATACTTGTTACTGACCCTGCTTGTTCTGAGGACCCGATCTGTTGCCGACTTTGCCTGCCATTTGACTATTCTCTCTGTGTATTCCCTGCCTGTTCTGTTTGTTTCCTGTTGCTATTGGTGTGCGCCAATTCTCACCATATACAGTAGCGCAGTACAAGTGCCTAAACATTGCTGACATGGTTTTGTTATAGCTGCTGATGTAACTGAATAGATCGGGGATCTCTTCTGCATTACCAAAACCTCCACCACTGCACTCTTCCACAATACCCCAGAGGGGTTACTTACGGTGTGAAGGCACTTGCTGCCACCAAAGGCACAATATTTGAGTGCAATGCCACTGACGCCTATACCAGATTCATATCATTTTAATATTTGACCGCAGGGTCCAACCCTGTACTCTTCCACAATACCACAGAGGGGTTACGGTGTGACGGCACTGTTGCCGACACTAAAGGCCCAATTTTAAAGCACCTATTGTTACTTTCATCCAAAGACTGCATAAGTTTCACAATAATTTAGCCAAAAAATCACTAAACTTGTTCTGTGTGTCCTAAAATGTCTCCTTTTTTCATACAGGCTGCCGCCCCAAGCAGTTGTTTATGAATAGATTAAAGGAAAACCGTTTACCGTTTAACTGAAATTTTTTTGTTTTTACATATTTCTATACATCCTACAAATCCGCCACTTCACGGGCAAGCTATGGGGACCTCCTAGGCACGATATTTGAAGGAATTTTTATTTTTTATTCTTAACCCTTATTTCATGGAAGACTCACTGTCCCTTTAAAAACGTTTTTTTTTACTTTTTGTCCTTGTTTCCTGTCCCCCAGGGCACTACCCGGACCCCCATACACCTTTTATGGCAAATATCTTGCATATATGCCCTCTTGGAGGGCACTCTAAAAATTGAACTTTCGAGTCCCATTGACTTGCATTGAGTTCGGTTCGTGTTCGAAATTCGAACTCAAACTTTTGAAATTGTTCGAGTTCCAATGCGAACCGAACACGGGGGTGTTCGGCTCATCACTAGCGCAAAGTACATTACGCTCGCAAAGAGTTCGCGCAGGTCCACCCACGTTAGACGTTAACACGCATTTTGTTGTGCGGACATTGCAATACGATGTTCTGTGCAAAGGGTTTTGCCCCTCGCGTTAATGCGTTTTTGCGCAGGCGTTAACATTTGCGCAAAGAATGTAATAGAGCCCTATGGGTTTAAAGTGTATTCTGCATTATTTAAACATTTCTCTAGAATTTCAGCACTCGTTATATAATCCTGTAGTAACATCTTATCTGAATACAGAAAATTCATAATTTCTGTTTTACTTGAGATTACGTCTGGATCTCTTCCCAGATAGTCCCTCCCTAACATTTTAGTCTAATTTTATCAGTCGACTAAAATGTCAATGGATTTTCATCATAGGTTTACAGGGTTATTTCGAGAGAGCTGAAATTGCACCGAACAGTGTATTTCCCTGTACGGAGTAATTTCGTGGCCATTCGGCTATTCATAAAGCTGGCAGTTTGCCAAAAACACGGGGGTGTTCGGCTCATCACTACTTGCCATTAGGGATGAGCTGTTCGGTTCAGACGGTTCGGAGTTCGGACCAAACTTAGCCTGTTCGTTCTGTTTGCGAACTCCGAACATTTCCGGGTGTTCGCCGCATGTTCGACCACAATGCACCACAATGCACTTTCCCACTGGCCTGAAGCTCGTAATTGGCTACAGCCTTGCACCTGACCACAGGTCTGGTGCAAGACAGGTTCAACACTATGCCAATCACGGCTCACAGTCCTGATTGGGCAAATTTTGCCCAATCATGGGCTCACAGAGCTAAGTCCCGCAGCACACTATATAAGGTTTCCACGCAGCGCTTCTGCACACATTTGACAGGAGATTTCATAGGAGATAGTTGTTGTGTGTTCTTACTGCCGGTCTGCCACGCTACTGGGGGGTCTGGGGGGGTCTCATTTCTAGCAAATATCTGGGAATTGAGGTGATCTGGGTCTTGTCACACAGCCAGTGCCACGCAGTAGACATGTGCATTCGTTTTAGTACTAAAACGATTTAGTCCAAATTTTGGGATAATTTAGTTTTTGTTTGACTCAAGAGAAACGAAACTGCTCAGTACAAAAAATGAAAGAAACTAAAAAAAATGCACTACATTTTAGTTTCAGTCCTTTTTGTGATATTACATTGAGTGAAGGAGACCAGCAATGAAGAGCGCAACATCGCAAAGCTACAGAAAAGGTTTGTATGCGTAATCCTTCCCGACCCCTACCCGAAAATCTGACAGTGGTAGAGTTCCAGAATACTCACTCACAGCACAGCCAGCCAGCACAGGAGAGGAAACCTTTACTTAACTCTTTCATGTCTATGAGGCAGACAAGATTATAAAAGCAGCTGGAGAAGGAATACTCTGTCATTATGAGCCTTCAGTGTGATTTATTTAAATGTTTTACCTGGATTTAAAGTGCTTTATTTTATTATATAAACAAATTTGCACCAGTCATCTCTTCTCTGAGCTTTCAGACCGATTTACGTTAATATTTTCCCTCTCCCCTGCTTTTATATTCCTGTCTGTCTCCCCCACAGAGATACAAAGTTTAAGTAAAAGTTCCCTCTCCTGTGCTGGATAAGCATTGCATTCCGAAGTTCTGCACCCTTCACATGCCAATGCATCAGGATGTTCTATACAGAGAGGGGCAATAATTAATGCAGGTGGATGTTCTATACATTATACAGAGAGGGGTATTAATTAATGCAGGAGGATGTTATCTACATTATACAGAGAGGGGTATTAATGCAGGAGGATGTTCTATACATTATACAGAGCGGAGCCTTTTTTTGAGCCCTTTAAATCCAGTGGCTGTGAGCGCTGAGATCGGCTGCTTGTTATATTATCTCTCAGTACAATGTATCAGGCTCAGCTGTTACAGTAACTGACTGTAACAGCGCTCAGAGTTTCAGTAAAGCAAGGAAATAATAGTGTTATAATCTCTTGCATATAAAAATATTATTTACTAGGTTTACTGAAACTCTGAGCGCTGTGATGAGCAGCAGTCAGTTACTGTAACAGCTTTGCTTGACACACTGTGCTGAGAATGAGAGATACTGTAACAAGCAGCGATCTCAGCCCTCTGAGGAGCCACTACAAGAGTAATTGTATCCGCTGGTTTTCGGATGAATGAATTTAGTTTTCATACTAAAGAACTGAAAACGAATTTCTTTAGCAACTAAATAAATTGCGTTTTAGGACGAATCCATTAGTTCAAAACGAAATGTTGTGCTGTGCACATGTCTACCACGCAGTATTTTGGAGGTCACAAATTTCTACAAAATATTTGGGAATTGAGGTGATCTGTGTCTTGTCACACAGCCAGTGCCACGCAGTATTTTGGGGAGTCACTAATTTTTACTAAATATCTGAGAATTGAGGTGATCTGTCTCTTGTCACTGCCAGCAAGTATTTTTGGGGTCACTAATTTCTACAAAATATTTGGGAATTGTTATAATCCGTGTGTTCTCACTGGCTGCCACCCATCAGGGGGTCACACTGATTTATAGGAGGTTTCTGAGACTTGTAATCTGTGGCTTCTCACTGCCACCCATCAGGGGGTCCCACATACTTCTAGCAGATTTATGCGAATTGTAATTTGTGTCTTCTCACTGCCGCCCATCAGGGGGTCCCACATAACCTCTAGCAGATTTATGCGAATTGTAATCTGTGTCTTTTCACTGCCACCCATCAGGGGGTCTCACTGATTTATAGGAGGTTTCTGAGATTTGTAATCTGTGGCTTCTCACTGCCACCCATCAGGGGGTCACACTGATTTATAGGAGGTTTCTGAGACCTGTAATCTGTGGCTTCTCACTGCCACCCATCAGGGGGTCCCACATACTTCTAGCAGATTTATGCGAATTGTAATTTGTGTCTTCTCACTGCCACCCATCAGGGGGTCTCACTGATTTATAGGAGGTTTCTGAGACTTGTAATCTGTGGCTTCTCACTGCCACCCATAAGGGGGTCTCACTGATTTATAGGAGGTTTCTGAGACTTGTAATATGTGGCTTCTCACTGCCACCCATCAGGGGGTCTCACTGATTTATAGGAGGTTTCTGAGACTTGTAATATGTGGCTTCTCACTGCCACCCATAAGGGGGTCTCACTGATTTATAGGAGGTTTCTGAGACTTGTAATATGTGGCTTCTCACTGCCACCCATCAGGGGGTCACACTGATTTATACTTTGCTACCTGGCTTTCTCACTTCCTGTCTTCTAATCTTCCATGCCTAGTTCTTGGGGACTTCAACATTCCCATTGATGATCCTTCCGCCCCTGCTGCCTCCAAACTTCTTTCACTCACGTCCTCTCTTGGACTCACACAATCCTCCCTCCTCCCTACCCACTGCGATGTTCACGCTATTGACCTTGTCTTTTCCAACCTCTGCTCCATTTCTGAGTTCAACTGTAGCCCTTTCCCCATCTCTGACCATCACCTTCTCTCTTTCAACCTATCTGGACTTCCTAAACACCCTGCTCCCCCACCCCGCACACACACTCGCAGAAATCTACATGCTGTGGACCCCCATCAATTCTCCAACCTACTTCACCACCTCCCTCATACCTCATCCTTCACCTGCCCTGATGCTGCCACTAATCACTACAACACTACGCTTATCTCTGCTCTAGACACTCTTGATCCTCTTCGACTCTGTAAGGCCCCATGTCGCCAACTTCAGCCCTGGCACACCTTCCAGACTCGCTACCTGCAAAGATGCTCCCGCACTGCAGAGCGTGCCTGGAGGAAATCCCGCTGTGAAGCTGATTTTGTTCACTTCAAGTTTATTCTCTGGTCATACACCTCTGCCCTCCACTTGGCCAAACAATCCTTCTTCTCATCTCTTATATCTACGCTGTCCTCCAACCCTAACGGCTCTGGTCCACCTTCAACACCCTCCTCTACCCACCTGCACCTCCCCCTCAGCTGCCTTCAGCGCTCAAGACCTGCAGACTACTTCCTCAGTAAAACTCTAACTATCAGAAGCAACATCCCAACACAAGATAGTTATCTGCCACCTCCACTCCCACAGGTCCCCTCTGCCACCCTGTGCCGCTTCCTCCCAGCCACTGAGGAGGAAGTCAATTCCTTATTGTCCTCCTCACATCTCACAACGTGCCCGCTCGACCGCATTCCCTCACATCTAATTCCTCCCCTCTCCTCCTCCCTCACCCCTGCTCTCACACACATCTTCAACCTATCTCTCTCCACTGGCTCCTTTCCATCCGCCTTCAAACACGTGCTAGTTACCCCTTTACTAAAGAAACCATCCCTAGATCCCAACTCTCCATCCAACTACCGCCCTGTATCCCTGCTTCCCTTCACATCAAAGCTCTTAGAAAAACTAGTCTTCAGCCGCCTCTCCCTCTTCCTGTCCTCCAATTCCCTACTTGACCCCCTGCAATCTGGCTTCCGTCCCCTACACTCAACTGAAACTGCCCTCACCAAAGTCACCAACGACCTCCTAACTGCTAAAAAACATGGCCACTATTCTATTCTCATCCTGCTTGACCTCTCGGCTGCTTCTGACACTGTTGACCACCCCCTCCTTCTACAGACCCTCAACTCTCTGGGTCTCGGTGACACTGCACTTGCTTGGGTTGACTCCTATTTATCCAACAGGTCCTTCTGTGTGTCCTTTGCTGGTAACTCCTCCTCATTGCCTCTATCTGTTGGTGTACCTCAAGGCTCTGTCCTTGGTCCTCTGCTCTTTTCCATCTACACCTCCTCCCTGGGCAAAATCATCAACAACTTTGGCTTTAATTACCACCTCTACGCTGATGACACTCAGATCTACCTCTCTACCCCTGATCTCTCTCCCCCTGTCCTTTCAAAAGTCAGTGACTGTTTATCTGGCATCTCCTCGTGGATGGCCTCCCACCACCTAAAGATCAACATGTCAAAGACTGAACTCCTACTTATTCCTCCCTCCAATGCCTCCCCACCTCCTGACTTCTCTATCACGGTGGAGGGTATCACCATCTCCCCATCAAACCAAGTTCGCTGTCTTGGAGTTACACTTGACTCTGCTCTTTCCTTCATCCCCCACATCAAGTCTCTTTCCTCCTCCTGCCGATACCAACTGCGTAATATTTCCAGAATTCGGCCATTTCTTACCGCTGTCACCACAAAACAACTCATACACGCCCTGGTAATCTCCCGACTCGACTATTGCAATAATCTCTTATCTGGCCTCCCTCTGTCCCGCCTCTCCCCCTACAATCCATCTTGAACGCCTCCGCCAGGCTAATTCACCTCACCCGCCGCTCTGTCTCTGCCGCTCCCCTCTGTGAGTCCCTTCACTGGCTCCCCATCCACTGCAGAATTAAGTTCAAAATCCTTATCCTTACCTACAAAACCCTCACTAACTCAGCTCCCCACTACCTGTCCTCACTAATCACCAAATACACCCCGACCCGCTCCCTAAGGTCAAACAGTGACCTGCGCCTAGCTTCTCCCCGCATCACCTCTTCCATGATAGACTGCAGGATTTCTCACGCGCAGCCCCCACTCTCTGGAACGCTCTCCCTCGTACTGTCAGACTTTCCCCTAACTTCTCTTCCTTCAAACGTTCCTTAAAACGTTCCTATTTAGGGAAGCCTACCCCCAACTCACTGACGCAACCATCAATCACTCTCACCTTACAGTCCTCTCCTCCTGTTCCAACCCCAACCCTCCCAGATTGTGAGTTCCTACGGGAATAGGGCCCTCATCTCCTCCTGTACTGTTTGTCAAATGTTGTTCAATGTATTGTAACCCTGTCTATACTGTGCTTATTGTACAGCGCTGCGGAATATGCTGGCGCTTTATAAATAAAGAATAATAATAATAATAGGAGGTTTCTGAGACTTGTAATCTGTGGCTTCTCACTGCCACCCATCAGGGGGTCACACTGATTTATAGGAGGTTTCTGAGATTTGTAATCTGTGGCTTCTCACTGCCACCCATCAGGGGGTCACACTGATTTATAGGAGGTTTCTGAGATTTGTAATCTGTGGCTACTCACTGCCACCCATCAGGGGGTCCCACATACTTCTAGCAGATTTATGCGAATTGTAATTTGTGTCTTCTCACTGCCACCCATCAGGGGGTCCCACATACTTCTAGCAGATTTATGCAAATTGTAATCTGTGGCTTCTCACTGCCACCCAACAGGGGGTCACACTGATTTATAGGAGGGAATTGTAATCTGTATCTTGTCACTGGCTGCCAGCTATCAGGGTGTCTCACTGAGTTATACCAGAGTTCTGTAAATCTTTAATCTTTATACCAGAGTTGAATCAGTTCTGTATATATTTAATCTATATATCACTCACCATGTCTGAAAGAACAAAAAGGACAGGCAGACGCTCCCAGACACAGATAAGAGGGCAAGCAGCCCCTGTGTCAGGAGGCTGTGCCTCTGGTCGTGGTGGACGTGGTGCATCCTCTGCAGGGGCACGCTTGTCCTGTCTAACTGGTGCTGGCTGTCTTCTTAAGCAGCAGCAACATAGAGAGGATTTGGTGGATTGGCTAACCAGGCCATCCTCATCCTCTGAGTCCTCTGCCAGCCAGGCTTCTAGTGCTTTACAGTCCACCTCAGCTGCCAAAGCATCTAATGCAACCTCCATGTCCACAGCTACTCCTGCCGTAGCCTCGCTATCACACACGGAGGAGTCAGCAGAATTGTTTGACTACAATGACAGTGACATGCTGCTTGAGGATGCGCAGCAAGTACAGTGCTCTGATTCAATCTCTAAGGTTGAGGAAGGGAGTATAATCAACCTAGAGGAAGGGGGTGCCAGTGATGACACACAAATAACTGGCACTCATGTTGCCGCAGCATCTGCAGCATACTGCCAAGTTGGCTCCAGTGATGAGGAGATAGGGGGTGAAGATGACATTGATGATGAGGTCACTGACTCCACCTGGGTGCCAGATCGAACAGAGGAATCAAGTGAAGGGGAGGGGGAGGAGGAGGCACAGCAAACACGAAGCACAACATCCTCTATGACCAACCGTAGCACTAGCCAGTCCAAGGCATCAGATGTCAGAGCTGCTCCGGTGCAGAGTGCTGTTGTCTCAAAGCACACACGCAGGAACTCTGCTGTCTGCTGGGAGTTCTTTAAGAAATGTGCAGCAGACCCCACCGTTGCTATTTGTAATCTATGTCAGATGAGGCTTAAGCGTGGGAAAGACACCGGACACTTGGGTACCATGTGCTTGAGGTGACATATGACCTCCTGCCACACATCCCGTTGGCGCAAAACGTTGCGTAGGTCCTCCTCCTCCTCATCTGTCTCTATCCCCACTGTATGTCCTGCCATGTTGCCTACAACCTCCACTGACAGGGATGATGCTACAGTAATGGATGTACCAGGTCCTTCCTCACAATGTGACAGCATCCCATCAGCTGAAGATTTACGCAGTCAGATTACATTGCCGCAGGTACTGCAGCGTAAGAAAAAATATAGTCCCAACCATCCCCAAGCACAGCGTCTAAATGCCAGCTTAGCAAAATTACTCGCATTGCAGCTGCTTCCTTTCCAGCTGGTGGACTCTGCTCCCTTCCGTGAATTTGTTGAATGTGCTGTACCACAGTGGCAGGTTCCAAAACGCCATTACTTTTCACACAAGCCCATTCCAGCACTATACCAGCACATGGAAGACAATGTTATCAAGTCATTGGGAAAGGCAGTCAGCAGCAAGGTGCATGTGACTTTAGACACGTGGTCCAGCAAGCATGGACAGGGTCGTTACATTTCCTTCACGGCACACTGGGTAACTCTGATTGCAGCTTGGAGGGATCCAAGACGGGGCTCTGTGCTGGAGCTTGTTCATCCACCACGCCTCCAGAAACCTGCTTGTATGAGGTCTGTCTGCTTTACCACCACCACCTCTCCCTCTTCCTCCTCCTCCTTCTGTGTCTCTGGCGAAGTGGCAGTTAAACCGACGCCTGACAGGGTCTACGCAATGGCTCAAGCAAAAAGAAGCCATACTGTGCTTGAACTGTTTTGTTTAGGGGACAGGAGCCACACCGGGCCAGAAATTCTGTCAGCTCTGCAGGGCCAGGTGCAGAGATGGTTAACACCACGCCAGCTTCAGCTGGGAATGATCGTCTGTGATAATGGCAGCAACCTTCTCTCCGCCCTACGCAAGGGTAAATTGACGCATGTACCATGCCTAGCACACGTCCTAAATCTAGTGGTGCAGCGTTTCCTAACCAAGTACCCAGGGCTGGCAGAGCTTCTCAGCCAGGCCAGAAAGGTCTGCAGCCACTTCAGATGGTCATTCCCAGCAAGCGTTCGCCTGGCAGAAATTCAAAGAGAATTCCACCTTCCCATAAACTGTCTGATCTGTGACATGCCCCCCAGGTGGAACTCGACATTAGCAATGCTGCAGCGTCTGCACAAGCAGCAGAGGGCCATCAACAAGTACCTGTGTGAGTATGGCACAAGGACAGGTTCAGGTCAACTTGGTTTCCCCCCCCCCCCGCAGTGGCTGATGATCAAGGATGCATGCACTGTACTGTCACCATTTGAGGAGGCAACGAGGATGGTGAGCAGGGACAGTGCATGCATCAGTGACACAATTCCTTTAGTGTTCCTGCTGGAGCACACTCTGCGGGGAATTATAAATGTGGCTCTAGAGGCAGAGCAGCGGGAGGAAGAGGAGGCCTTCCCTAGCTCTGAAGGCCCCAGTCTTTCTGCAGACAGCATTCCAGCGGGTCAGACAGGAGGAGGATGAGGAGGAGGAATATTTAAGTAGTGGGGGCATTGAAGGTGGAGATTCCCCAATTTAGGGTTTCGTGTTCCCAGAAACACAAGGGCTAGTGTGTGGCTGGGAGGAGGAAGTGCACGATGGGGTCATCCTCATTGACCAGGAAGACTCGGAAGCTAATGCCACCTCCAACCTACGCTGCATGGGCTCCCTTATAATGCAAAGCCTGCTAAAGGACCCCAGGATTCGTGCTATTAAGGAGAGGGATCATTACTGGTTGGCAACCCTTCTTGATCCACGATACAAGGGTAAAGTTGCAGAGCTCATCCTGCCTGCACAGAGGGAGCACAGGATGAAAAAACTTGAGGATGTTCTAAAGCGACACTTGTGTAACACCTTTCCAGGCACTGGTAGGTTACCAAGTGATGACACACGTGCTTCTTCGGCTGCGGATGATCAGAGGAATAGTGGTGAAGGCCAGGGCCGCTTGACTGATGTATTTTTAAATTTTTTTAGTCCACGACGCCTAGGGACGTCAAATGTAGGCACCCATTGCCAGCGTCTTCACCATATGGTGCAGGACTACCTAGGGGCAAGGGCAGACCTGGATACCTTTCCAGCAGATGATCCACTGGCTTACTGGGTGTTGAGATTGGATCACTGGCCAGAACTTAGCCAATATGTTATGCAGCTACTAGGTTGCCCTTCATCTAGCGTGCTTTCTGAAAGGACGTTCAGTGCCGCTGGAGGTTTTGTCACAGACAAAAGAGTGCGTCTGTCCACCGACTCTGTAGACCGGCTGACATTTATAAAAATGAATCAGTCCTGGATCAGCAGCTACCAATCCCCTGATGCTGAAGTAACGGAATAGATCGGGGATGTCTTCTGCATTCACAAAACCTCCAGCACTGAACTCTTCCACAATACCACAAAAGGGTTACGGTGTGAAGGCACTTGCTGCCATGAAAGGCACAATATTTGGCTGCACTGACGCCTGTGCCACATTTATATCATTTTAATTTTTTGAACCGCAGGGTCCAACCATGCACTCTTCCACAATACGACAGAGGGGTTACTGTATGATAGTACTTGCTGGCCTGGCAGTCTGGCACCAAAAGCACAATATCTGGGTGCACTAACGCCTTTACCAGATGCATATCTTTTTAATATAGGACCGCAAGGTCCACCCCTGCAGTCTTCCACAATACTACAGAGGGGTTACTGTATGATAGTACTTGCTGGCCTGGCAGTCTGGCACCAAAAGCACAATATCTGGGTGCACTGACGCCCATTACCAGATTCATATCTTTTTAATATAGGACTGCAAGGTCCACCCCTGCATTCTTCCACAATACTACAGAGGGGTTACTGTATGATAGTACTTGCTGGCCTGGCAGTCTGGCACCAAAAGCACCATATCTGGGTGCACTGACGCCCATTACCAGATTCATATCTTTTTAATATAGGACCGCAAGGTCCACCCCTGCATTCCTCCACAATACTACAGAGGGGTTACTGTATGAATGCACTTGCTGGCCTGACACCAAAAGCACAATATCTGGGTGCACTGACGCCTTTAACAGATGCATATCTTTTTAAAATAGGACCGCAAGGTCCACCCCTGCGTTCTTCCACAATACTACAGAAGGGTTACTGTATGATAGTACATGCTGGCCTGGCAGTCTGGCACCAAAAGCACAATATCTGGGTGCACTGACGCCCATTACCAGATTCATATCTTTTTAATATAGGACCACATGGTCCACCCCTGCATTCTTCCAAAATACCACAGAGGGGTTACTGTATGATAGTACTTGCAGGCCTGGCACCAAAAGCACAATATTTGGGTGCACTGCCACTGACGCCTGTATCAGATTCATATCCTCAGAGGGGTTACGGTGTGACGGCACTGTTTCCGACGCTAAAGGCCCAATTTTAAAGCACCTATTGTTACTTTCATCCAAAGCCTGCATAAGTTTCACAATAATTTAGCCAAAAAATCACTAAACTTTTTCTACGTGTCCGAAAATGTCTCCTCTTTTCATACAGACTGCCGCCCCAAGCAGTTGTTTATGGCTAGATTAAAGGAAAAGCATTTACCGTCTTTTGAAACGTAATTTTTTTGTTTTTAAGTGTTTCTATACATCCTAGAAATCCGCCACTTCATGGGCAGGTTATGGGAACCTCCTAGGCACGATATTTGAAGGAATTTTTCATTTTTATTTTTAACCCTTATTTCATGGAAAACTCACTGTCCCTTTAAAAACGTTTTTTTTAAAACTTTTTGTCCTTGTTTCCTGTCTCCCAGGGCACTACCCGGACCCCCATACACCTTTTATGGCAAATATCTAGCATATATGCCCTCTTGGAGGGCACTCTAAAAATCGAATTTTCAGCCCCATTGACTTGTATTGAGTTCGAGTTCGGGTTCGAATTCGAACATTTGAAAAGTTCGGGTTCGAATACGAACCGAACTCGGGGGTGTTCGGCTCATCCCTACGTTGCCATGCCATTTGCCTGTCTCAGGAACACTGGTTCTGTTAGCCACGATGTATCCTGTATTTGCACTGATCTAGTCACAATATCTGCAGGATTCTGAGCTGTGGTCAAGTGCTGCCATTGGTTTGAATCATTTTCTTTGCTGACCGGTGATGAGTCTACTTTCCTTTCTTTGTATACATACAGTTACAACACTGATATATATTGTGATACAGCCACATGGATCAGTGCTTTAGGCTTTTCTTTATTGGGCAGTCTACTTGTCTTCAGCAAACTGTTTGCGCGCTTTCATGTGCATTATCATTAGAAGAGGCTTCCTTCTGGGATGACAACAGTGCAGAGCAATTTGATGCAGTGTGTGACGTATGGTCTGAGCACTGACAAGCTGACCCCCCCCCCTTCTACCTCTGCAGTATTGCTGGCAGCACTCATACATCTATTTCCCAAAGACAACCTCTGGATATGACGCTGAGCACGTGCACTCAACTTCTTTGGTCGACCTGTTTTGAGTGGAACCTGTCCTGTTAAACCACTGTATGGTCTTGGCCACCGTGCTGCGGCTCACTTTCAGGGTCTTGACCATCGTGCTGCAGCTCAGTTTCAGGGTCTTGGCCACCATGCTGCAGCTCAGTTTCAGGGTCTTGGCCTTCAAGCTGCAGCTCAGTTTCAGGGTCTTGGCCATCGAGCTGCAGCTCAGTTTCAGGGTCTTGGCCACCATGCCTCACCTCAGTTTCAGGGTCTTGGCAATCTACTTGTAGCCTCGGCCATCTTTATGTAGAGCAACAATTCTTTTTTTTTTCAGATCCTCAGAGAGTTCTTTGCCATGAGGTGCCATGTTGAACTTCCAGTGACCAGTATGAGAGCGATAACACCAAATTAACACACCTGCTCCTTATTCACACCTGAGACCTTGTAACACTAACGAGTCACATGAAAACGGGGAGGAAAAATGACTAATTGGGCCCAATGTGGGCATTTTCACTTAGGGGTGTAGTCCCTTTTGTTGGCAGCGGTTTAGACATTAATGGCTGTGTGTGTTGAGTTATTTTGAGGGACAGTAAATTTACTCTGTTACACAAGCTGTGCACTCACGACTTTACATTGTAACAAAGTGACATTTCTTCAGTGTTGTCACATGAAAACATATAATGAAATATTTACAAAAATGTGAGGGGTGCACTCACTTCTGTCAGATACTGTATTTCAGTGTTAAAGCTGTAAGTATATAATATATATATATGCAGTTATAATAACTCTGGTTATAGCTGTATGTGTATGAGTTATAACTCACTATATACATGCAGTTATAATAGCTGTCTATAACAGTGTTAGGTTAGGTTAGGCTATACATACAGTTACTATCAGTTATAGCTGAATGTATATGAAAGGTTAGAGCGTGATCACTCTTTAAGGTAAAGCATTGGACACATTCCAACAGTATGTAATATATCAGAGTTATTATAACTGTACGTGTATATGATTTATATAGCTCTATGTATATATCAGTGTTATAACTCCATGTTACATATATACTGATATGTTATTGTAATGGGAATTCTGTCACTGAATAACGGCAGACACGAGCACTTGTGCAGGAAGCAAGTGTTTTATTGACCGGCCAGACTCAGTGGGATCAAGTCCACAACATGAGTATCAAATGACAACATAATACAGTTTTTAAAGAAACGGACGTTATACAAGTGTCTATGGTTACATGAGGTCACAAGACACAATCCCTTGTTGGGTAAAGAATAACATAGTTCCAAAATCATGTTTACTATATAGAAAGGTTAATCCTATAACTCTAATCCTATCATGCAGTTAATATTGTATGGGCGCTGCGTCATTATAACTGTATAATATATCCGCGTTATCACTGATATATTATACATACAGCTATAACTGTATACAGTACATACTAGTATATTCGAAATATAACTTATCGCTGTGTAATATATAACAATAACTGTATACGAGTTATAACTGTAGAATATCAGATCTATTATAACTGTCTATATCAGTGTTAGAACTCTAACTTGTACGCGTTTATAACACTGATATTCTATACATACAGTTACACTGCTATAAATGTATATGAGTTATTCTAACTGTATATATCAGTGCTATAAGACGGCACAGGCCTCTGCCTTAGGGCGCCTGTGCTGCAGAGGGCGCAAAAAATCGGAATATACGCTCACTGGCCAGGGTTTTAGATTTTTAATCTTCCCTGCCTGTCAGCTCTGTGTTTCTGCAGTGGGAGATCAGGGATGGTGGAGAGAAGCCGCCCCCTCCAGGAGAGGGAGCAGCCCCCAATAGGCCCACAGAAAGGATAACTGTATCTGCATTGATCGGCATTTGGACCCCTGTGTCACCAACTCCATAGCAGAGTCATGTGAGGTATCACTGGAAAGGCCAGAGCATGGCTATTCCAATGATACCAAACATGACCAGGTTTTATGTAACAGTAAAAAAATATATATTTCTTTATTTTTTCTTTCTAGCACAGCAATATTTTTCACTTTTCAATTGTAAAGTGAACAATGATGCTGCACTAACTCACCATCACATTTCTCATGTCACCAACAAGTGTGGAGGTGATGGCACAATCCATTGTTACGAATTGTTACATCAAAACCTAAACCGACGCACTGCAGCGAAGAGCACTGGGGGGACTTTGGACCCCTGCATCACTAATCTTTACACCTCACAAGGTCAATTGAGGCATCATTGAATAGGCCAGAGTCTGGCCTTTGCATTGATACCAAACATAAGCATGTAAAATGTAAAAGAAAAGAAAACAAAAAAGCTTTATTTATTTTTAGTTCCAAAGCGATGGCATTGTCCATGTGTCACATATAAAATGAACAATACCACTGCTATTACTCAACTTTTAATTTCCCACGCTGGAAGCAAAAAATTATCTCTTGACAGTGTTTTATACTTACTTACAGGGTTATTCAGAGAGCGGTGAAAACCAGGAGAATGACTAGAGAATTGAAAATTCTAGATTAAAATAGCCAAACCAGAAAAATTATCCCATTTATCTCACTTTCCAAATCAGCTATTTTGGTCTAGATTGTTCACTCTCCTGGCAATTCTCCTGGTTTTCACCTCTCTCTGAATAACCCTGATAGTCATATTATTCAGAAAACATCATCCTCTAAAACACAAGCAAAATTTTTTTTTCGTTTTCATTTTATGGTTAAAATTGTATATTTTCTCAGAGAAATGCAGTGACAGGTCCCCATTTCCCATTTTTTTCAACAAGAATTCCCTACAGAATATATAACCACAATGGTTTTTGATGATAAAATGGGAAAAATATATTTTGCACGCTGCAAATGATTGAAATCTTAATGAAAAATGAATTACACAGTAACTGCCTGGTTAGATATACCGTATCTTAAATAACCTAAAATATGTTTCCATTTCACTGAATTCCGAAAAAAGCCCACCAAAATATTCAGCTTCAGGCCCCAGCCCTGTTTGGGGGTGACATAGAACACACTGGGGGCTAAGGAGGATGAACCGGCACACTGGGGATTAGGGAGGGTGACATATGAAATATTTTACCTCTTTGTGCGGAATTTGACGGGGACTGCCCTAAATCCCTGGTGGTCAAATAGGGGATAAAGTGTTCCCTGGTGTGAGAGCACTCAGCCTACAATGCTATCTGGTGCAGAGTGGACCATACCAACTGCTCCCTCATTGAGAAGTCACAGTGCTCTTACAATCCTCATACCGCGGCCCACCGGGAAATTTCCTGGTATCTTGGTGGGTCAGTTCTGGATGACATGAAGGGACCCTTAAAACTGTGGCACCTAGACAAACTGCACAGGATTTTGCAATGGCCAGCCCCCCCCCCTCCCCCCGGAGCTACTGAGACCCTGAAAATGTCATGGGCTATCACCCCCTGATGGTGAGGAGGTGTGAGTGGCACAGTGAGTGTTGGAACTGATTCAATGTGGCACTAGGGAGGCTGTCAGAGAACACATTGGGGGGGGCAGGAGCATGACACAGGTCACATTTGAGGTTGGGAATGGGGGCAGAGGGCTGAGAGTGGCAGGACACTGAGGCACTGAAGACAGGCATGGGATCACTGACCATGACATGAATTACAGGTGGTTGAGGAGGGTGGCACAGGATGCAGTGGGGACAGACAGGAATTACATGGGGTTGAGGAGGGTGGCACAGGATGCAGTGGGGACAGACAGGAATTACATGGGGTTGAGGAGGGTGGCACAGGATGCAGTGGGGACAGACAGGAATTACATGGAGTTGAGGAGGGTGGCACAGGATGCAGTGGAGACAGACAGGAATTACATTGGGTTGAGGAGGGTGGCACAGGATGCAGTGGGGACAGACAGGTATTACATGGAGTTGAGGAGGGTGGCAGGGGGTCACAGCAGGGAAGGAGCCAGAGGGCAGAGGAGGGTCTGTGGAGGATTAGCAGACAGGACAGAGTTGGAGAAGGACAGAAGACACAGGGATGACAGAAAAGATCAATCAAATATTATTTGGATAGAGGAAGACTCACCAAATAGAAACACAGGGAGAATGATGGGGTGATAATAGGTTTAATCATCATGACATATAGGGAGTAATAGTGGGTATGAGGATTGGAGAAGGGCAAGATGACTACGCCTTTGTTGACAAAAATTCTTGCACCGTCCCTAATTGTATGGCAGGGGAGGTCTGTGACCAGTGGTGAAGGGGTTAACACCCCCATGCCATATGCAGCAGTTAGGAGAGGGGCACAGGGTGTGAGAGGTGACAGTTGGGTTATTGGGGTCACATGCCCCCCGAAGATCCCTGCCCTCCCTCCGTAACTCACCCGCCACTGCAGTCCAGGTCTCCCCGCACCCATCCTGTGGTGGAGCAGGCTGTAGATCTCTCCGCGGAGTCCGTGTGAGCGCAGGATCTCCATGGCTGAGCCCAGAGGGGGGTATCCGGCAAGTTTACAGCCCCACTGTGCTGCTCCAGCGCATCCCCATCTATATATAGAGGTACCTCTACCTGCGTGCCCTGCCCACTGCGAGAACACAGCCAATCACTGGGCAGGGAGATGGCAGCCAGCCAATCCCTGACAGTTTAGACAAGATGATGGCTGGGAAGCCTGTGCAGTGACACAAATGTATTTAAACTGAGTGAGAACACAAAGCCCCCCCCCCCTGTCACCAGGGATAACCTGCACAGGACAAGACACAAACCCCTCACACCAACACACAGAGACGTTCTGAGGGAACACTCAGCTTTCTGGACATTTTCTCTTCTGCTCACACACCCTGATACACAGATCTGTGTGGTCCCTCATGGTCACCCTCGCCCCATTTAATTATGGGGCTTGTCACGTAGCGAGTAGTGACTTCACTCCAGAAGGGCACGCGACTTGGCGAAGTGGGGAAAGGCCTAAAAATCACTATTTGTCTGCGTTAGACCCAAAATAATGACTAATTTGCCCCCTTATCGCCAGGCATGTACTGGCCATAGGGACTACAGGGAGATTCCTGGTGGGCCGATGGCTCAGTGGGCCAGTGAGAATGTTGTTTCACCGCATTGTGCACTGACCTTAATGAGTGAAGTGAGAAATTCCTCACCGTCTGTAAAAGAGATGCAATCTGCCGCAATATCATATTGGGGCCACCATGCTGGTGAGACCCCCTGCGCATCTGCCTCATCTTAAGACATGGTGCGCAGTCAACCTCAGTGCTGCTGCGTTGCTTTACCCAATCGCTGTGCAGCAACTCCGGTATCTGTAGAGCGATTGGTTGAGCAATCCAGTTGGTTTATACACTATTTTTGTGCGTGTTTGCATAATTAATAGTGGGCCTGTCTGGATGAAGTCCAGGGCTGAATTTTTTATCTCAGTCCAGCCCTGCTTATCACTACCCGCTTCCCTTAACGACTGCCACCACAGGTCTCTGCCTTATATAAATGGGGGTGACCTGAAACGCCCCTTTCAATTAAACCCACAAAAACAGTTTAGTAGACCGACCACCACCAAACCCAATTTAGTAGACCGTCCCAAAACTCAAGGCTGTTATATAACAAATGTCTCTTCAGGTAACGTGATTCTTAGCTCAGACAAAGGCAGAGCTTAATAAAGGAATATATTTATTATGACGAGAAAAGTCATAGTGCATTTAACCACTTGGCTGCTAAGGGCGTGCTCGGCGCGTCCAGCCAAGTGGTTCTCCTGTGCTATGGACACGCTGAGCGCGTCCTAGCAAAGGAGGCAGCAATCAGCCGGGATTCCGGCCGATTGCTGCGCCCCCCGTTGCGGGCTGACATCTTGGATGTCAGCCCGGCACTCCTGGATTCCGGCGGGGACAATAGATCATCTATTTCAGCCCCCCCCTCGAGTGCGGGGAAGGTGCCTGAAAAAGAGGGGGGAGTTCCTTTGGACCTCTCTCCCTCCCGATCGGCTGGGGGCAGTGGTTAAAGGCATGCACCGTTTGGAAGGGCACAGCCTGCCCTTCCAAACGGTGGCTGGGTTTAACCCCTTGGGGGCCGGATCACGATTCAGCGCCGAAAAGCGCCGGATCGTGATCCTCTCCCGGAGCTGGCCAACATCTTGGATGTCGGCCAAGCTTCTGGGAACTCCCCCGATGACTGGCGTCATCGTGCATACACGCGATGACGTCGGGTTTTAGAGTTAACCCCTAGCTGCCACCAATGGTGGAGATAGGGGGTTCCAATGAACCCTCTATCTCCAGATCTGTGGCAGCTAGGGATTAATGTTTGGTATCGTTGGATCGGACAGAACATGGCCTTTCCAACGATACCAAACATGACCACGGTAAAAGTTTAGAAAAAAAAAATGAAAATACAAAAATATTTAAAAAATAATAATAGAAAAAAACAGTTTTTTTTTTGTTTTGGTTTTGTTAATGCAGCAATATTGTTCCCATTTCATTTATAATGTGAACAATGATGCTGCACTAACGATTTTTGTATGCGGTGCGTTTGTTAAAAATAGTGTAATTTTCCCCCCAAAAAAATGTAACGAGACCCCATTACTCATTTTTTTAACAAGTGCTACTCATAGAAAATATAATCGCAAACGCTCACATGTTAAAATGTGAAAAAAACACTTTACACCTTGTAAATTATTGAAAATTAAAATTTTATTGCATTTTTTTTGTTATAATATTCAGACAGGTCATGATGTATACATATAATAATGATATATCATGAATCTGCCGAGTCTGCCAGAAAGAACGATGTATAATATGTCTGGGTCATATAATAAAATTTGGCTTCAAAACGCGTTTAAACATGATGAGCGAAAGCGGTAAAAATGAGCTCAGCACACAGCGGTGAAATAGCTCAGCAGCAAAAGGGTTAAAATATAAAAAGATATCACGAGATTATTTACACTAAAAAGCAGAGAAATAAACAGAATAAAAAAATAGAAACTCTATCTACTTACATATTCTAGGAATCTGTCCCCGGGGGCTGGGTTTGAAAGGGTTTATTGCTGTGGAGCTCTAGGATCTGCTCATACACACCACACATTGCTGCGAGTTACTGTCACTCCGAGCGCTGAGATTCTTTAACACAAATATTGTTTAGCTTTCTAGTAGTGATGTTTAATGTATGATATTTATACAGGGTAATTCAAAGAGATCCGAATGGCTGCCGAAAGGTAACCGAACGCTGAAAATCAGCGTTCGGTTACCTTTCCTGGCCATTCGGCTATCCAGAGAGCAGGCAATTCGCCAAATCCTGGCGAATTGCCTACACATACGGTGCCTGTTCGGTGCCTGTTCGAGGGCAGTGAATCCCCATAGAGAAGCAATGCTTCATCTATTCAGAGAACACAAACCAGCAGTGAAAAGTTGCCGAATTGCCCTGCCATTCAGTGGTTTCATTCGGCAAGTTTATTCAGGCGAATCCCATAGGCTTCAATGTTAAAAATATTCCCTTTTTAATTCAATATCTAATAAACCGTTTATTTTATTCTGCAGTAAAAAGTCTCTTTATTTATAGATTTTTTTAGGATCTTTTAAGCATTTTTCTGGATTATTTTTTTTTAACTTATTTTTTCTGTAACAGCCCTTTTCTTTTTATTATCATTCATTGGATCTTTATATGTAAATTTCAGACATTTTCGCTCAGTAGTTTCTTTGCAAACAGCGTTTCACTTTTCAATCATTCAAGTGAACTGTTTTTTTAATTTATTCACTCCATTCGTCTGCGGTGTTGGCTTTGTCCGGCGGCTGCTCTGCGTGTGATCAGCTCCTGCTCGGGTTTTTCTGGCGTTTTCGGCGGGGTTAATACAGATGTTTTTGCGGGTTTTGGTGTGCGTTCGCCCTCGTTTTTCAGTGAGTTTTCGGCGGGTTTGCGGTAGCCTTTCCCTGCAATTCGGGGACCCTGTGGCAGGGCCGGCCCGTCTATGGAGCAGGGTGGAGCAGCTGCTCCAGGCAGCCCTTTGTCAGGGGCAGCATTTTGCCACCCTGTCAAAGGCCATGGCATGGGGAGTGCTTGGCCCGAACAAGGCACGGCCCTCCTGCAGGCTGGTGTTTCGTGGAGAAAGCCAGCCGTGCCCACCCCTCTCAGCAGGCCTCGCCCACCCCTTATTAGGGAGAGACTGGCCGCTTCATCTGCCCAATGAGTGATACACCGGATCTTGGATTAGAGATATGGAGGTGCTCCAGACCGGTCTGACCCCCTGGATAATACTGGTGCCCGTCTGTGTGTATCCAGGGGGCTCTGTTTAATGTGTTGCTTGTTTCCGGGAGAACAGGTTTTGAGCTAGACCTGTTTTCGGGGGAGGGACTTGACGTCTGGTCCCTGCAGGGAATGCGGTGCTGGCCGGGATCCGGGATGCTGCAGGCTCGGGGCTCCATGGCTGAGTCTGTGGATGGAGATGAGCTGGGGAGTGATGACGGGTTCCAGGGAGAGAGGCCCTGTCGCACCTACTACTGCCTTTACCTGTACCAGCAGGGAGGTCAGACCTGTGTGTAACACTCACACGTTCTGGGGGGAGGCTCATTTACCAGACTGAGACACCTGACCCCCGTGTATTACACACAGCTATCAATTTCCAGACTGACAGATCAAATCTCTATATAACATTCACTGTGCATGTTGTTATTTTGCAGCCTATCACAGCCGCTCGCAGACAGTGAGTTGTATTGCTGTGGAGCTTTGTAATAAGTTCATACACGTTGCGTGTTTTTTTTGGGGGGGGGCAGCAATTTGTCAATCGCTCCAGGTAGCACAGTGGCTTGGGCCGGCCCTGCCCTGTGATGCTTACTGAATACACTGCAGGGTCGCCGAAATGGGATCGCCGAATCGTGACGAATTGAAGAGAACGAAAAGTCACCGAACGTGCAGTGGCGTTTCGATTCTCTTTGAATAAACCTGATATTTTTTTTTTGCGATTTATTTTGCAAGCACTTTTATTCTCAGTTGTTGTAACGTTTACAATTTTTACACCGGATTTGTGTAGACATTGTGATTATTCATTTTATTTTTTTTGTCTTTCAAAGCTGAAAACCCGTTAGCGTTCGGATTGTAATACGGTGCGCCCGCGCTAGGGCCACCAGGGCTATCATTAACGCTCACTCAGGTGCGTACTAACATTAGCGTCAGGAATGTAATAGGGCCCTTAGTTCTTTATGTGCATTATTGGTTTGCTTAACATTTCTGCTTGCTGCCTAGTTTTTAACCCTTTCACTGCTGAGGCATTTCACGCCTGTGTGCTGAGCTCATTTTTACCGCTTCCGCTCATCATGTTTAAACGCGATTTGACGTCACATTTTATTATACGACCCAGACACATTATATATCGTTCTTTCCTGCAGACTCCGCAGATTCATAATATATCATTATTATATGTATACATCATGACCTGTCTGTATATTATAACAAAACATGCAATAGAATTTGAATTTTCAATCCTCTACATTGTGTAAAGTGGTTTTTTTTTCACATTTTATCATGCGAGCCTTTTCAGTAATATTTTCTATGGTGTGCGTTTGTTAAAAAAATTAGAAACGGGGACTCGTTACAATTTTGTGGGGAAAATTACGTGTACCTTGGCTTTGCGTCTGGTTTTGGTAGTTAGATGTGACATAAAACAAGGGTCGCACCATAGTCTGGGACTCACAGCTTCCTATGTACACAGTTGTGTTTGGCCAGTAAGAATTAAAAGTGGTCAGGAAACCCAGACCCTCACCTCCCAGCTGCCCCAGGTTTGGGGTAATGGTAGCGATTGTGGTTCCTGCTTGCAACGTTCACTTAGAAGGACGTGTATTAAGAGGAATCAAATGGAATCCAATAGCAGGTCAAGAGGAGACCTCTCACAATCCTTGGTCAGAGATGGAGCTGGGGTGCAGGAGAAATCAGGAGACATGGTCAGAGACAGAACCGGGTTTGGTAGCCATATAATCAGTCGAGAAGCAGAGGGGCAATCAGGAAACGTGGTCAGCGACGGAGCTGGGGTTGGTAGCCAGGTGATCAGTCCATGAAGTGAGGGGTAAATCAGGCAGAGAACACAGGTAACAGGGTCAGGAGCCAGAGCCAGGAAGCCGGGAAATCTGAGAGGAAAGAAGGCTGGAAACAGGAACAACAGGAACAAGAAATGCCAGGTCACAGATTCAGGAGTAACTGAATAACCGAGCGTTGAGGAAGTGGAGTGGCATCGACATGGAGCAGTGATGTCATCAGTTTGCCCTGTGATGTTATACTGGGCATACTGAGGTCGTGTCATTGCTGTGCGCCATTGGCATCATTCCAACCAACCCAACTCCAAGGAATGACACGTCATCAGTTGGTGCAGTCAGTGTCATGGTGCATGCCACTGCCGACAACTGCTGTGTAAATGCACAGAGCCAATGCCCAGTATGGAACTCCACCTGCTTCCAGTACGGTGCCCAACTCTGAGAACCTCCACCTCCAAGTCAATCTATGGGGTGTCTGTGTGGGGATGAGAGGTGTCAGGGATGTCTACCTGGGGGTAAGGGGTGTCTAATTGTGAACATCTGTGTGACTTAAGGAGGAGTGTAAGGAGACGTAACGTTGAAAGCGTGGCCAAGGGCCCCACAAAATTTCCTTGCCTAGGGCCCAGTAACTGCTAGGGGTGGTTCTAAATCCACACACACCAGAGGTGGATTAGTCCTAAGTAGGTTACCAAACCTGTAAACAGGACTCCCGATGCTGGAAGTCCCTGATGTTTCTAACGCAACTCGTGTAGCATAGGAACCGCAAATTTTGCCTGCGCAGAACAATGGATCAGAGCTGCACGCGCATGCACAAATCTGATCCATCGCTGCCTCTCGGAGAATGATCACTTCAGCGATTGGTCTCAGTGGGTGACGTCGGCCACTCTGTGTGACATCACTAGTGACTGATCTGGTGACCAGGAACTGGTGATGCTTAGTGGCGTCGAGGAAACGCCTCCACTTCACCTCACAACTTTACCAGATCGGGGGGGAGGGGTAGTCCTCACATCCTGACCACTTTACAACTATAAACTGGTCAGGATGCATAGAGTGTCCCTTTTATTGAAAGCAGAGTCAGGTACCAAAAAGACCCCTAGAGGATCCAAGAAGGAAAACCACAGTAGGGAAAAATATGGTCGCCAAAGTGGGGTTTATATAGTGGATCAACTATTCCCATTGACTAGCATCATCTTGATGTGTGTGAGCCAAATGACGACCAGGCGTCAGTGTCACTATTGTGGTGCACAGGGGATGTATCAATTCAAAGACGCATGGATCTGTGTTACTCATCAGAATTAACATGTGATGCCGCGTCATCTGGAGAGTGCGCCATGTCAGCTGGAAGACGCAAAAGGCCTCAGAACACAATGGGTGCCAGCCACAGTCCTGTAAGGACCAGCGGAGGTTGAGCGGTGCTTGTCAAACGTGGATGTAGGTTGTAAGTACTTTGGCACCATGACACAGGGTCTGTGACCTGCATGCCTGGGTGGGCCCTAGAGGCTCCTAAGGATGCCTACTGGGTGATCCAGCTCTGACAGACACACATACATAGACACACACATACAGAAGCACTCACGGTGACATTATTTCTGCGCCAAGTGTCACTACAGGCCATACATCCTGGTCACACACATCTCTTTACACTTTGGAGCCCCTAGGGCCCACATAGGCATGAAGGCCACTAGCCCTGTGCTGATACATATCAGAGCTGCTCGTCTTGCCTGTTTTCCCCATTTTTTTCTGTTTACCTCCCCATTTTCTCATTCCCAAGTGGGCCCGAATTATCGCTCCCCCAGCCAGGACTCTCTGCTGATTTCTACATTGTTTGTAAATGCTGTTTGATGACTCTATGTGAGCGTCTGTTTGTTTCACACTGTTTGGAGCACTGTGCCACCTGACCTGATATTGTTTCAAGTGAGAGATGTGTGAGGTTTTTTTGTTTGGGTTTTTCCAGCTGACACCTGCTGACCCTCATGGGGAGTGCGAATGGGGGCAAGAGCTTGCCTAGGGCGAACTAAGCTGGGTGACTTCCATGTGTCCGATGGCCCGGAGGAAGACCTGGCTTCATGGTAGTCTCTATAGCTTACTATTTCCTGCAGGGATTTCGCGTGACTCAGGAGGATGTCTTGCCCTAAGAAGGATTCTCAGGAGGATTCTTGCCCTAAGAAAGGATGCCCCCCCAAAACTGACTACCCTAACTGTAACCCAAGGCCTCTCAGCCGAAGCAAAATTCCAAGGACAAAGGGGGTTTGCAGGATAATAGAGAATTTGCAGAAGAGGCCCCTGTGGTACATTACTGTGAGGTTTATTGCTGTGGAGCTCTCATATGCTCACACAACTTTTTGCCAACTGCCAGCAATTACGATGCCTGTTCGAAGGTCAGTGAAAGCACACATGGATATATATTGCCCCCAGCAGCTCACCCATGGATATATATTGCCCCCAGCTCACATATGTATATATTGCCCCAGTTCACAATTATATATTGCCCCCAGCAGCTCACCCATGGATATATATTGCCCCAGCTCACATATGGATATATTGCGCCTCAGCTCACATATGGATATATTGCGCCTCAGCTCACATATGGATATATTGCGCCTCAGCTCACATATGGATATATTGCGTCTCAGCTCACACATGGATATATTGCCCCAGACCAGCTCACACATGGATATTGCCCCAGCTCTCATCGATATGCCCCCAACACACATGGATACTGCCCCAAGCACACATGGATAATGCCCCAGCTCACATGGATATGGTCCAGCAGCTCTCATGGATACTGCCCCAGCTCCTCTCATGGATATTGCCCCAGCTCCTCTCATAGATTTTGCCCCAGCTCCTCTCATGGATATTGCCCCAGCTCCTCTCATGGATTTTGCCCCAGCTCCTCTCATGGATATACTGCCCCAGCTCCTCTCATGGATAATGCCCCAGCTCCTCTCATGGATTTTGCCCCAGCTCCTCTCATGGCTATGCCCCCAGCTCCTCTCATTGATATTGCCCCAGCTCATGGATGCCCCAGCTCATGGATAATGCCCCAGCTCATGGATATTGCCCCAGCACATGGATAATGCCCCAGCTCATGGATACTGCCCCAGCTCATGGATACTGCCCCAGCAGCTCATGGATATACCCCAGCAGCTCATGGATATACCACCCCAGCTCATGGATACTGCCCCAGCTCATGGATATGCCCCAGCTCATGGATTTGCCCCAGCAGCTCATGGATATGCCCCAGCAGCTCATGGATATGCCCCAGCTCATGGATACTGCCCCAGCTCATGGATACTGCCCCATCAGCTCATGGATATGCCCCAGCAGCTCATGGATAATGCCCCAGCTCATGGATATTCCCCAGCAGCTCATGGATATGCCCCAGCAGCTCATGGATACTGCCCCAGCTCATGGATACTGCCCCAGCAGCTCATGGATACTGCCCCAGCAGCTCATGGATATGCCCCAGCTCATGGATTTGCCCCAGCTCATGGATATGCCCCAGCTCATGGATACTGCCCCAGCAGCTCATGGATATGCCCCAGCAGCTCATGGATAATGCCCCAGCTCATGAATATGCCCCAGCAGCTCATGGATATGCCCCAGCAGCTCATGGATACCGCCCCAGCTCATGGATTTGCCCCAGCTCATGGATACTGCCCCAGCAGCTCATGGATACTACCCCAGCAGCACATGGATTTGCCCCAGCTCATGGATATGCCCCAGCTCATGGATTTGCCCCAGCTCATGGATACTGCCCCAGCAGCTCATGGATAATGCCCCAGCAGCTCATGGATAATGCCCCAGCTCATGGATATGCCCCAGCAGCTCATGGATACTGCCCCAGCTCATGGATTTGCCCCAGCTCATGGATACTGCCCCAGCAGCTCATGGATACTGCCCCAGCAGCTCATGGATTTGCCCAAGCTCATGGATATGCCCCAGCTCATGGATTTGCCCCAGCTCATGGATTTGCCCCAGCTCATGGACATGCCCCAGCTCATGGATTTTCCCCATCTCATGAATATATGCCCCAGCTCATGGATTTGCCCCAGCAGTTCATGGATATGCCCCAGCTCATGGATATTTCTCAGCTCACCTCCTCCTGCGCCGCGTGTTCGCTCCCTCTGAGCGTCCGGCAGCGTACAGCTTGGGCGCTCGCCTGGGGGAGCCACGTGACCAGCCGCGATTGGCTGGTGACGTGTTTCCTCCAGGCGAGCGCCGAAGCTGCATAGCTTCGGACGCTCGCAGGGAGCGAACACGCGGAGCAGGGTGAGACACCCGCCCTTGTCACCTGGTGCAGGCCTCACCCCCCGCCCCCACGTAGCGACGCCACTGGTATGCATTATTTATACTCGTATCCAGGAGGAACCTGTGGTATGCATTATTTATACTCGTATCCAGGAGGCCCCTCTGGTATGCTTTATTTATACTCGTATCCAGGAGGAACCTGTGGTATGCATTATTTATACTCGTATCCAGGAGGCCCCTCTGGTATGCTTTATTTATACTCGTATCCAGGAGGAACCTGTGGTATGCATTATTTATACTCGTATCCAGGAGGCCCCTCTGGTATGCTTTATTTATACTCGTATCCAGGAGGCCCCTCTGGTATGCTTTATTTATACTTTATTTATACTCGTGTAGCGCTGTTTAAAAAGACTGTTCTGCTGCATTTACTTACAATGGCCACCAGAGGGAGACAGAGACTGGTGGATTAATGCTGGACAACTAAGGAAAGAACTGTACTACGTTTTCCAGCATGCTTTGCGGTGAATACAGGAAGTGGGTGGGGAGAAAGACACTGATATCCGCAGCCTGTGGAAAGAGCTGGCAGAGCGCGCCGAGGAGTGAGAGGAGCAAGATGCAGTGTAGGAGAAAGTGATCTCGACCAGACCAGAGCGCAGGTGCGGCCTAGCGGAGCTAGAGATCGGGGTTTTCCTTCCTATTTAACGAAGACCCAGTAACCCACGTTGAGACAGAGTAAGCTGAAGGACCCCGAGTGAGGAGAACCGCAGACGATTTAACAGGGAGTGCAGGCGGTGAGCTGGACATCTTGTGGCCGATACAGAGGAGCAAGACAGCGGATCCGGTGACATAGAGAACCCCAGTCAAAATCGAGCGGAGAGACGTCCTGGGTCGAGCGGAGCACCGAGTATCTGGCGGATGGGTGAGAGGCCTTCCAGGCCACGGTGAAATACTAAAGCACACTACAGTTTGTTCCAAAACCTACAGATCCCCAACGTGACTAGTCGAAGATACCTCCTAAATAATTCACTGGCCAGTTGAATATTGTACCCGGGTACCAATACACGCATACACATACATTCCTTGGGACATAACCTGTACGAGACTCACACTCCAACCACTAAGGGGTTAAAAAAACATTTTTTTTCCTTTTCCGCTGCGCGTTTATCGCATTACGAAGTGCTGTATTTTTCCTTTTCCGCTGCGCGTTTCTCGCATTACGAAGTAGTGTATTTTTCCTTTTCCGCTGCGTGTTTCTCACATTACGAAGTGCTGTATTTTTCCTTTTCTGCTGCGTGTTTCTCGCATTACGAAGTACTGTAAAAATATATACATATACCGTGTTATTCTTTATATGCCAGTTTATTCAGTAAACTATATAATTTATAAAATCCACAACGGTGCTGGAGTATATTTATTCCCTAGTGCGTGGAGACTGACCCGAGGTTCAAATTCAGCGGCTCCTCCGGGAGTGGGCGCTACACTCGTATCCAGGAGTCCCCTCTGGTATGCTTTATTTATACTCGTATCCACGACGCCCCTCTGGTATGCATTATTTATACTCGTATCCAGGAGGCCTCTGTGGTATGCATTATTTATATTCGTATCCAGGAGGCCCCTGTGGTATGCATTATTTAGATGCGCTGTCTCCGGGAAGCCCCTGTGGTATGCGTTATTTATACGGAGGTATAAATGGTATGTGGTATGCGTTATATATATATGCGCTGTATCCGAGAGGCCCCTGTGGTATGTGTTATTAATAAGCACTGTATCTGGGAGGCCCATGTGGTATGCGTTATTTATACGCGCTGTATCCAGGAGGCCCCTGTGGTATGCGTTATTTATACGCGCTGTATCTGGAAGGCCCATGTGGTATGTGTTATTTACACAACTAATCATGCCATTGCACGGCTTTATAGATTTTTAGATCGGGGAATTAAGGAGTTCCTGTCGTGTTGCCACAGTGGGTGTTCCACAAATTCATATTTTACTCTGATTTTATTTTCATAATTCTGATATTAGAGCTATACATCCTGCACTAGGGCATCGCTTTGTATTTTTTCCAGGGTCAACTGCACTTTTGGATTTTATCTACGGCTGGAACATTTGCTCATTATTGACAGTGTGGGAGATTTGCTGACCTTATAGCAAAATCACCGAGATCATGGGATTTAACGCCTTTTTCCTATTAAGGCTCTGAAATGTAGAGATTTGAGTGACCTTTTTTTCATTTCGGGTCAATTTGAACCGTTTTTGTGTCGTTTCATTCTGGATTGATTTTGTTTTCCGTTTTTATGGGTTATTTCATTTTTCAGATCACTTCGTTTTTCAATTCGATTAGTTATTTTGTATTTGGTTTGTATTTCGCTTTTGAGTTATTTTGTTTTTCATTGGCTATTTCAGCATTGGAAACCGATTACTACCAATAAAATGAGTCTCTATTTTTTAGAATTTTTTGTTTTAAAGAAACAAGGCTTTATTCCCCCATAGGTTTCAATGCGGCATAAGAATCTACACACTGCAGGGAAGCGCCTCTCTGCAGTATAATGAATGCAGCATATGAATCCAAACACTGCTGGGAAGCACCTCTCTGCAGTATAATTAATGCAGCATATGAATCCACACACTGCTGGGAAGCGCCTCTCTGCAGTATAATTAATGCAGCATATGAATCCACACACTGCTGGGAAGTGCCTCTCTGCAGTATAATTAATGCAGCATATGAATCCACACACTGCCGGGCAGCACCTTTCTGCAGTATAATTAATGATGCATATGAATCCACACACTGCTGGGAAGCGCCTCTCTGCAGTATAATTAATGCAGCATATGAATCCACACACTGCTGGGAAGCACCTCTCTGCAGTATAATTAATGCAGCATATGAATCCACACACTGCTGGGAAGTGCCTCTCTGCAGTATAATTAATGCAGCATATGAATCCACACACTACTGGGAAGCACCTCTCTGCGGTATAATTAATGCAGCATATGAATCCGCACACTGCTGGGAAGCGCCTCTCTGCGGTATAATTAATGCAGCATATGAATCCGCACACTGCTGGGAAGCGCCTCTCTGCGGTATAATTAATGCAGCATTGAAACCTAACACTGCTGGGAAGCGCCTCTCTGCAGTATAATTAATGCAGCATATGAATCCACACACTGCTGGGAAGCACCTCTCTGCAGTATAATTAATGCAGCATATGAATCCGCACACTGCTGGGAAGCGCCTCTCTGCAGTATAATTAATGCAGCATATGAATCCACACACTGCTGGGAAGCACCTCTCTGCCGTATAATTAATGCAGCATATGAATCCGCACACTGCTGGGAAGCGCCTCTCTGCGGTATAATTAATGCAGCATTGAAACCTAACACTGCTGGGAAGCGCCTCTCTGCAGTATAATTAATGCAGCATATGAATCCACACACTGCTGGGAAGCACCTCTCTGCAGTATAATTAATGCAGCATATGAATCCGCACACTGCTGGGAAGCGCCTCTCTGCAGTATAATTAATGCAGCATATGAATCCACACACTGCGGGGAAGCGCCTCTCTGCAGTATAATTAATGCAGCATATGAATCCACACACTGCCGGGCAGCACCTTTCTGCAGTATAATTAATGCAGCATATGAATCCACACGCTGCTGGGAAGCGCATCTCTGCGGTATAAGGCTAGGGACAGATGAGCGCATTTTCTGCGGCCACCGTCAAAATGTACGTCGATGCGTGCGCACGCATTTTTTCACGGAATACGCTTAAGTGGTCAGACGATGCGCAATTCTGGACGTATTTCATGACGATGGGGTGAAAAGTTTGAACGTTATGTTGGCCGCACACTAGCAGCGTCTGACATCTCCTAATCACGCACACACGCTGCTATGCGGCCGCAGCGCACTCTGTACGTCAGTACCAGCGGTTTAACGTTCTCGAAAAAATGCGTTCATTTTCCACTTGCGTTGTGCAGCCGGACTTTTGTGCGACCGTACTTCGTATATTGGCTGTCATTGCCCGTCATCTGCTGCTAGTGCGGCCGTGATTATGTGCGCCAGAACGCACGTTCGCACTGCCTCAGTCTGACCCTAGCCTAATTAATGCAGCATATGAATCCACACACTGCTGGGAAGCGCCTCTCTGCAATATAATTAACGCAGAATATAAAATTCATATGCTGCATTAATTATACTGCAGAAAGGTGCTGCCCGGCAGTGTGTGGATTCATATGCTGCATTAATTATACTGCAGAGAGGCGCTTCCCAGCAGTGTGTGGATTCATATGCTGCATTAATTATACTGCAGAGGCGCTTCCCAGCAGTGTGTGGATTCATATGCTGCATTAATTATACTGCAGAGAGGCGCTTCCCAGCAGCGTGTGGATTCGTATGCTGCATTAATTATACTGCAGAAAGGTGCTGCCCGGCAGTGTGTGGATTCATATGCTTATTATATTGCAGAGGCCCTTCCCAGCAGTGTGTGGATTCATATGCTGCATTAATTATACCGCAGAGAGGTGCTTCCCCGCAGTGTGTGGATTCATATGCTGCATTATTTATACCGCAGAGAGGCGCTTCCCAGCAGTGTGTGGATTCATATGCTGCATTAATTATAACGCAGAGTCGCTTCCCAGCAGTGTGTGGATTCATATGCTGCATTAATTATACCGCAGAGGAGCTGCTTCCCAGCAGTGTGTGGATTCATATGCTGCATTAATTATACCGCAGAGAGGGGCTTCCCAGCAGTGTGTGGATTCATATGCTGCATTAATTATACTGCAGAGAGGCGCTTCCCAGCAGTGTGTGGATTCACATGCTGCATTAATTATACTGCAGAGAGGCGCTTCCCAGCAGTGTGTGGATTCATATGCTGCATTAATTATACTGCAGAGAGGCGCTTCCCAGCAGTGTGTGGATTCATATGCTGCATTCATTATACTGCAGAGAGGCGCTTCCCAGCAGTGTGTGGATTCATATGCTGCATTCATTATACTGCAGAGAGGGGCTTCCCAGCAGTGTGTGGATTCATATGCTGCATTAATTATACCGCAGAGAGGTGCTTCCCCGCAGTGTGTGGATTCATATACTGCATTAATTATACCGCAGAGAGGAGCTTCCCAGCAGTGTGTGGATTCATATACTGCATTAATTATACCGCAGAGAGGCGCTTCCCAGCAGTGTGTGGATTCATATGCTGCATTAATTATACCGCAGAGAGGCGCTTCCCAGCAGTGTGTGGATTCATATGCTGCATTCATTATACCGCAGAGAGGCGCTTCCCAGCAGTGTGTGGATTCATATGCTGCATTAATTATACTGCAGAGAGGCGCTTCCCAGCAGTGTGTGGATTCATATGCTGCATTAATTATACTGCAGAGAGGCGCTTCCCAGCAGTGTGTGGATTCATATGCTGCATTCATTATACTGCAGAGAGGCGCTTCCCAGCAGTGTGTGGATTCATATGCTGCATTCATTATACTGCAGAGAGGCGCTTCCCTGCAGTGTGTGGATTCATATGCTGCATTAATTATACTGCAGAGAGGCGCTTCCCAGCAGTGTGTGGATTCATATGCTGCATTCATTATACTGCAGAGAGGCGCTTCCCAGCAGTGTGTGGATTCATATGCTGCATTCATTATACTGCAGAGAGGCGCTTCCCTGCAGTGTGTGGATTCATATACTGCATTAATTATACTGCAGAGAGGTGCTTCCCAGCAATGTGTGGATTCATATGCTGCATTCATTATACTGCAGAGAGGCGCTTCCCTGCAGTGTGTGGATTCATATGCTGCATTCATTATACTGCAGAGAGGCGCTTCCCAGCAGTGTGTGGATTCATATGCTGCATTAATTATACTGCAGAGAGGTGCTTCCCAGCAGTGTGTGGATTCATATACTGCATTAATTATACTGCAGAGAGGCGCTTCCCAGCAGTGTGTGGATTCATATGCTGTATTAATTATACTGCAGAGAGGTGCTTCCCAGCAGTGTGGATTCACATGCTGCATTAAAATTAGTTTTGGATCATTTGGTTCCCTTTTTTTTTTTTCGTTTCAGATCATTTTGTTCCAAATTATTATTATTATTTTTTTTTTATCATCATTTTCGTGTCATCTCTAATTGATTTTAGTTTGTGTGTTTACCGCGATTCGTAATTTCGGAGCAATTCAAAATTTCAAACGGACGATTTTTGTTTTCGGAAATTATCCCGAAATACGAAAATGGTTTTCGTCTGAATTTGGATTCGGAATGAAAAGAATTGCACGCGTCTACTGAAATGCATGAGTGCCAAGTCAAATATCATTGATCTTTCTAATATACAATCTGCATCAGGTAAAAGGACAAGAGAAAGAAGCGGCAACCACTTAAAGAGGTCCAGGTGCTTATTGATTGTGCCAGGTTTCACAGGCTCTGCCACATGCGAGGGACGTCCTTTATTTTCTTCTGAGGAATTCTGGCATTAAGAGGTGTGTGTGTTTGCGGCCTGTCTGAAAATATAAGGACCTGATCACAAGTTCGGCAACTTTACGCGCACAAACAAATGCGAAAACATTTCTCCATCAGGTTTTTTTTCTCCCCTGATGGCAAGGCCAGGATCCATCGGACTCAGATTGTGCAAGAGTGGTTGAGGGAGCAGGAGACATCATTTTCACAGATGGATTGGCCACCGCACAGTCCAGACCTTAACCCCATTGAGGTTAATCTTTGGGATAATGCGCTGGAGAAGACTATGCAGCGCCGCAACTCTCCCATCATCAATATGAGATCTTGGCCACAAATTAATGCCACTCTGGATGAGCTTATTCAAACAATGCCCCATCGAATGTGTGACGCAATCACAGAAAAAACCGACACAACCAAAAGTTCCAGTGTGTGCCATTTTTTGGCCAGGCGGAGTAGCTTTTCTTTCCAAGTCACGGTGCAAATGTAAGGAATATCACCGATCCGCCAGATGTTGAAAACGCTGTATAGGTTATACAGATTCTGTCCATTTTATTTGTTTGACTCGCTGGATTCACTTTACGACGTGAAGGTTTTTGTGCCTGGGATGACGTTCTGGAGTCCATGGCAGCATTTGGAGGTAAATCTGGTTTCATTTTAAAAGGTAAGCATCAATCTTATCCTGTGGATTCTGAAGCATTACGAACCGAGCTGATGCTACCACCTGATCTGATCGAGCTGCTGTATCAGGGAGATGTTAAGGGTTGTCGGATGGAGCCGATGTTGGTACCCGGGGCCCACTAAGGATGGAGCAGGAGCCAGGACATGCAGACAGTCTGTATTGTAGAGGTTGTGTGTGTGAATGTATTGTTATGACAGGAAGCGTGCAGATAGCACAAAAAAATGCTGAAAATCACAACTTACTGTAAAGGTTTCCTGATTACAACGCTGAAACACTAAATATAACAATGCACGCTCTCCGCTACAAACCAACATGGCTGTAAGACGTTACAAAAACGATACAAGGCCAGCGCTAAAATGTTCAACACCAATTAATGCAACACACCACAAAGTCCACATTAGCGGAAACAGAATGTGGGACACACACACACCGATTGATTACATCACAATTTACCCCATCTACATGAAACACCAATAAAGCAAGCGATACAAATCCCACAACTAAAAAGACGTTTGCCGGCCGTGTGATTTCTTGTGTGCAGCAGCGTTGCACAAAAATAGTACCTTTCAATATTGACCAACTTTGAAAGGGTTATTCAGAAAGCACAGAAATTTCTGTGCGCTTTGGCGATTAGTAACCGCAGGGTGCCCGAGGTGCGCTGAACGCAGAGTCGCCAGACAGAGCCGATCTGACCAAACGCCACGGAACTGCAGAAAAGAAAAGGAACTCTGCTATTGTTTAAAAACAAAATCAAAAAATGCATGAAAATGGTTAGAAATAAAAAATATTAAAAGACGGTTTGCTGAAAAGGAATAAATGGTTGAATAAAAAAAAAAAAGACTGTTGGATGTAGCAGGCAGGGAAGACGCTGTAAGGGAGCGTAGAGTCGCTTAGGCTCCAGCAGGGAGACTCGCAGCAGCTTCCCTGCCGCCTTCGTGACTTGCGAGCAGGCAGGGAAGACACTGCGAGTCAATGCCAAGGTTGCGGGACCACAGCTGGGAGTCTTCCTGCCTGGCAGGTAAAGACATGCGGGTCAGATCGGTTTCAGGAAGCCGATCCCCAAAAATTTCCACAATTGCCTCCCGACCCGGAGGATCGAATGGGGACATCCTTATGGTTCACCTTTGGGTACACAGGTATTTTTTCATGTTATATACCATTTTTTTTAAATCTTCTCACATTTTATATTGCTACAAAGTGCTTGGAGCGTTATACAGGTCCCCTGTACTTGTATATTGTGTTACTTGTGCATATTGCGGGGGATTCTCTGCACCCCTCACCCATTGAAGATGCACATAGACTCGTTGGAAACGCTGAATAGCACAAACGTGTCAATGTGTCAATCGATTAATCTCTTTTTATTCCGCCATGTGAGTTTTCCAGTCTCCAGAATAACCAGGTTGAAGCTTCAGCTTCCAAAGAGAAAATGAAGTTTAAAAGGAAACAATAAAAGCGCAGTATTCTGCGTTCACTGGTGGACATCGACCTCGCAGGTCATCACCAATAAAGCGTATCCGGGGACATTTAAAAAGAAGTTCATGTTCCAAACACATCTGCTAAAAGCAACGTTTCTCCGGTAAGTCTGATTGTTTAAAATAAAAAAATAAAATCCTTTTTCTTTAAATTGTGCGGACGCGCGAAATCGCCGGTTTCACTCATGTAGGTCCAGGTGTAGATGCTAAAGTGCTTAATCCACATAACGGGCTTTACTTTCTCAGGGATGGACCCCTTCAGTCCCACCTTTGGCAAAGTCCTTCCAGAAAATTCTCTCTCTCCGATGCAGAGCGATGAGCAGGATCACGAGGAGGAGAGCGATCGGAAATGCCGAGCTGTACAAGTTTTAAAGGGACGAGAGTCACGTGACATGTCCACTGTCACGATGGCGTCCTGCAGCCCTCACTGGCTGCTGTGAATCTCTTCCGACACCGGAGACGCAGCACTCAGGTACTGGTAGCTGAGAGCGGCCAAAAGCATCGCACAGGACAGATAAATGCCCGATAAGTGGTTACGTGACAGCGAGGACTCACTGGACATGCTCAGGTTGCGGATGGAGAGGACGATGTTCTGTGTCCGGCCGGAAGAGGGGTCTGTGAGGGGGATTTTCTGATAGATCTGCAGCAAAGACAGAGAATACATTTATAAAGTATGAACACACAAAAACACTCAGGGTTATTCAGAGAGAGGGGAAAACCAGGAGAACTGGCAGGAGAAGAGAACAATCTAGACCAAATAACCGATTTGGAAAGTGAGATAAAGGGGAGAATTTTTCTGGTTTGGCCATTTTGACCTAGAATTTTCACTTCTCCAGTCATTCTCCGGAGTTTCACTTCTCTCTGAATAGACCTGACTGACTGTGGGTCACAGCGGGAACAGCGACATGTGTACAGTGAGGCTTATACAAAAAGCACCGAAACTGTACTCCATTTCAGCAATTCCATTTCAGCTTAAATACCATGCATTGCTTATTCACCGAAAATGGAGCTGCCGAATTGGCATTTGAGAATTCCACAAACAAAAAGTCAATAGGAAGTCTGCTATTCTCCAAAAAAAGAGGTTCATTCAATACAAATGGATCTACATCTTTTATTTTTCTACCTCCAAAACAATGTAATGTCCTTATTGTGTTTGTGATGTTGCTGATATTTTACATGTGTTTGTTTTTCTCTTATATGTTTAGTTAAGAAAATATTTTCCTCTATCTGTGTCACTGGGTGCATCCATTGTGTGATATTTTCCTCTATATGTGTCACTGGGTGCATCCATTGTGTGATATTTTCCTCTACATGTGTCACTGGGCGCATCCAGTGTGTGATATTTTGTGTTACAAACACCCCCCCCCCCCCCCACAGTATCTTTCCATCACTTGCTCCTCACTGGCTTTGGCCATAGAATAGAGTGAATGGGTCAGTCACCGACTCACATCATTGTATTGGGTGGGATGTATTCAAAGGACATCACCAGGGGGTAGATAAAACAGGGAGTTTAAAAAACGTCTAATCTCATTCAGCGGTCAGCTCTTCCTTCAGTTAGCCTAGAGAACAATAGTCCCCTGCCGCCTTATCTAAACATTCCCTCCCTCCACCTCATTAACGGTTAAATAATGGAGATTCAATTAACAAAAGCCACAAAGCAACTATTTTGGTAAATGTTGCATCGTGGCAAAAAACTCAAAATGGAAACAGATAATAACCTATTTTTACATTTTACATTAATCCAAACAAAGCAAAAAACTAAAACACAAACCAGCAGCATGTGGTTGTATAATGTGTTTCATAAGGTGTTTTGTTTAATGCACAGGTAATCTAGTTACAGCTTATAGTAGTGGTAGTGTAACTTTAACCAGTTTAAACCTGTCAAATTGAAATCACCAAAAAATCTGGTAATTTCACCACAAATCGTCCTTCTGTGAATAGAGGAGTGATTCGTTTTCTATCAGACAGTTTCGTTGCTGCCGACTCACACTGATTTTTAGCGACATGCACTGCATTTCACCGTCAATTTGCCTGTATTTGGTAAAAATACAGTTTAGTGAATAAACAAATTGCCCCAAAATCGCAGATACAGTGAAATTCACCGTTCGGTGCTAGTTGGCAGCAATTTCTGCCTTTACTGAGTAACCCTCATAGTATGGATACGGACACGTGTAGCCACTGCTGTGCAGGAAAAAGGACACTGAGAACTGCTCAGCACACAAGGAGGCAGACAAGGGTCCGTTACCCCAGGGCTGAACCCCCCCCCCCCCCGATGTTTCTGAACCACAACTCCCATGATTCCCGGACCATCTATTGCTCTGAAAGAATTCTGGGAACTGTAGGCGTTAACATCTGGAGGGCCGCAAGTTTGACAGCCCTGCTTTACCCACTAGTTCGAGGGGAGAAAAGAAAAAACAACGAAACCTTGTGCGTGGACTAGTCTTTCTCAGGTTATAGGTCTGGTCTCGGAGTACATCGAGGCATTTCCTTGTCACTGTGTTACACAGGCTGAGAAAAGCCACGCGCGTCCATCGAGTTCAGACTTTCACACAATCAGCTGCTGCTGCTGTTGATCCAAAAGAACTGAAACCTCGATCTGAAGCGCTCGCCAATATGCAACACGCTGGGAAAAAATGTTTTGACCCCAGATGGCGTCAGATTTCTCCTTGGATCAAGCAGCTTTTACCCACATTTTAAATAGCATAGCCCTTAATAGGACAGAAGAAGCAGCAGGTCTTACCTCCTCCACATACTGCATCATGATGGCCTTCACAGCTTGTAGGTTGGTGGCGTCCATCATCAGCGTCACGGCCTGGCCCTTACGGATTTTCACCACGCCTTTAAACACTTGCTGGTTGTTGTAGCACGCTGCCAGGGTGGCTATGGCCATCACCTGCCAAGAGATGACAGGATACAAGGTTACCAAGGGGGAAGACTACATTTAACCCCTCATATACAGCTCACGGAGTGAAAATGGGATCAAGGTGTTGCCACAAATCTGTATTCTTCTGCTCCTGGGAAGCAAAACTCCCATCGACCACAACTGCCCGTGTATCAAAAGAGACACAATCTACAACAGGCACAATGCAGAGAGGACCTGCTGGAATTCTAAAGGGTCTGTCCAAGAAGCACCAAAATTGCAGACAATTTCGGTGCTTTGCGTTTTGCTGCATTTTGGTAATTCCATGTCGCCGAAATTACAGTGAATTCACTATTTAGCGGATGGCCACCATATTATTGTGCCAAAACTGGAGTCGCCAAAGCAGTTATCAGACGTTGGCGAAAATGTCTGAATTGGCAGCAGCTAATTCCACCGAGCTGAAGGGAGGGGGGGGGGGGGACGTCTCTTTTTCTCCTAATGGGTTAAATCAATAGAAATATCCTAAAAAAAATTAAGTCTATTAAAAAGATAAACGAAAAATAACCTAAATAAAAAATAAAAATTGGATTTTGAAAAAGATTTTGCAAAAAAAAAATAATATTATATATAATTTTTTAAAAAAAAAAAAAAAAAAAAGGGATTGCATTTTTTTACATTGAATCCTATGGGATTCACTTGCTTAAACCTGTTAAGTTAAAACACTGAAAATCAGGGTCCATTTTGGTGTTCTGTGAATAGAAGACACTGGAAAGTAGGGCCATATTACATAGTTGGTGCTAACTTAACCAGAGCTGTTGTAAACTTCCCAGAGCCATTATAGCCTATGGAGGTTTTAAGTTTACAACAGCTCTGGTTAAGTTAGCACCAACATTGTAATATGGCCGGTAGAGCGTAGTGCAGGTATCTCAAAATCCAGCCCCACAGATGTTTCTGGACTACAGCTCCCATGATTCTCAGGCCATTTATTGCATTCAAAGAATTTGGGGAATTGCAGGCAATAAACATCTGGGAGGCGGAGTTTGAGATTTTGTGGCATGGAAGGTGGTACGCACAATAAGGCTGCGGTCAGTCAGCGCACTTTTTGCGTAGAATGTGCGTCCGTTGAAACAGATGCACTTTATAAACAGATAAAGTTGTGGTTAACATAGTATCAGTTATGAGAGACGTTGAGAGAGAAAAACAAGCTGTATGCAGTGGTGTCTCTACGTCAGTTGTTGCTTTCTCCATGGCGTCCGTTGCAACATGCTTTGCCCGTGCGTGAAAAAGAGCGCACATGCTTAGTGTCTCGTTCATTAATGACTCCTTTGAAAAGCTAGGTCGGACAGCAAACAGTGCGGTCAGATGTCCGTGCCAAGTGCGCCCGCCTGACCGCAGCCTAAGCAGACGATCCCTTTTAGGAGTCCGTGAGCCGGCATGAAGGATGTGCAGTTTGGTCTCAACGCCCGCTTTAGGGAATAGAACTCATTATGGCATCAAATGTAGTTTAAGGGGGAGGGGCCATCATTTAGGCCTAAAAAGCACAGACGCCCTAGTATGAATGGTTTGTGGTTAGGTTCACCCACCTGAGGGATGGCGCAGAAATTGAAGACGCTCTGATTTTTGAGCCGGGACAGGAAGGTGAGGACGTCCGGCACGTGCAGCAAGGCGTTGGTAATCAGCTCGTTCAGACACTGCACAGCCGGCACGATGTTCTCTGGGTTGGCGAAGTCCGAGAGCTTCTTCCCATACTTACTCCACGCCTGATAAAGAAAAAAAGACAAAGACAGAGCGAGTTTAGATTTAATGTCCCAAAGCAGAGCGACTGCACTCGACTGGAACATGAATCAGTCATTTATATAAAATCGGTTATAAAATAAAAAAAAGTCAAAATAAGAAAAACAAAAAGGTCTAAAAATAAATTTAAAAAAAATTGCAAAGAATTAAAAGAATATACAGAATTAAATGTAAAAATATATTTTCCTTTTTATTTATTTTTTTAGACTATGGGGTACGCCCTTTTAAAGCCGTCGAACTGAAACAACAAAGATCAGGTAATTTTACTGGAATTTTGGTGCAATTCGGCGTTCTGTGAATAGAAGACACAATAGTCTATGGGATATTTTCAGTGCTGCTGAATTGCGGATAATTGCATCTTATTTTGCCGGCAATTCCCTTTATTGGATGAATTCACCCGAAATTGCACCGAACAGTGAAATTCACCGTCCAGTGCAATATCGGAGTTTAGTGAATAACCCCTTTAGAAATAAGCTCGTCCTCACAAGGAAAGGATGACGGGCGCACTTTATGTGGTTAAAAAGTGGAAAAGAACATTACTTGCCAGAAGGCGCAGATCAACAACACGATGTAATAAGGTGAGAGGTTTTGCCAAGTTCATACATGGTGTGAATAACACCAGCAGAGCGCGGGACCCAGCAGAGCGCGGGACCCAGCAGAGCGCGGGACCCAGCAGAGCGCGGGACCCAGCAGAGCGCGGGACCCAGCAGAGTCCTTTATTTGGAGCTCACATGTAGAGAGGATGCGGGAGAGGTTTCAGCCTCTGGCCTGAGGAAGACTGAGCTGAAACGTGCCCAGCGTCCTCTCTGAAGACGAGCTCCAAATACCGGACTCGTCATGTAAGGGACTCAGGTATAGGGAGGGCCGCCATCTTGAGTCAGGTAGCCATCTTGCCCAGAACAGTGGTTCACGAGAATATAAATAGTAGATATTAGCTGAAATAAAGATGTAGCTTGCATAGAATCTTTGGAATGTGTTAAACTAACAGTATGGCAATTAAACTAACAAGATCCGGGCCGATGCTGGCACGAAGTGACAGGATGAGAAAATAGTAGGGATGCACCGATACTAGTATCGGTATCGGGGCCGATATTGCCGTTTGCACGAGTACTTGTTACTCGTGCAAACGGCCTGATACATCCCACCGATACCGGAAGCCGGCGCTGGGCCGGCTTGCCGGTATCCGCGGGGCTGGGGAAGCTGGCCGCGTGCATGAAAAGCACGCGACCAGCGTTCCCCTCCGGCGCGCCGCGATACTCACCCATCCTGAAGGTCCGGTCGCTGGGCAGTGATGCGTTCCCGCGGCCACTGGGCGCTCCTGTGACGCTGCCTCTCGGCTGGAGGCCGCGTCACAGATGCGCCCGACGGCAACGTGATCGCATCACTGCCCAGCGACCGGACCTTCAGGATGGGGGAGTATCGCGGCGCGCCGGAGGGGAACGCTGGCCGCGTGCTTTACATGCACACGGCCAGCTTCCCCAGCGTTTGAGCTGGGGGCCAATCCATGAGACCTGGGGGCCAATCCATGAGACCTGGGGGCCAATCCATGAGACCTGGGGGCCAATCCATGAGACCTGGGGGCCAATCCATGAGACCTGGGGGCAAATCCATGAGACCTGGGGGCAAATCCATGAGACCTGGGGGCAAATCCATGAGACCTGGGGGCAAATCCATGAGACCTGGGGGCAAATCCATGAGACCTGGGGGCAAATCCATGAGACCTGGGAGACATATCCATCAGAGCTGGGGGCAAATCCATGAGACCTGGGGGCAAATCCATGAGACCTGGGGGCAAATCCATGAGACCTGGGGGCAAATCCATGAGACCTGGGGGCAAATCCATGAGACCTGGGGGCAAATCCATGAGACCTGGGGGCAAATCCATGAGACCTGGGGGCAAATCCATGAGACCTGGGGGCAAATCCATGAGACCTGGGGGCAAATCCATGAGACCTGGGGGCAAATCCATGAGACCTGGGGGCAAATCCATGAGACCTGTGGGACATATCCATCAGAGCTGGAGGCAAACCCATGTGAGCTGGAGGCAAACCCATGTGAGCTGGAGGCAAACCCATGTGAGCTGGAGGCAAACCCATGTGAGCTGGAGGCAAACCCATGTGAGCTGGAGGCAAACCCATGTGAGCTGGAGGCAAACCCATGTGAGCTGGAGGCAAACCCATGTGAGCTGGAGGCAAACCCATGTGAGCTGGAGGCAAACCCATGTGAGCTGGAGGCAAACCCATGTGAGCTGGAGGCAAACCCATGTGAGCTGGAGGCAAACCCATGTGAGCTGGAGGCAAACCCATGTGAGCTGGAGGCAAACCCATGTGAGCTGGGGGCAAACCCATGTGAGCTGGGGGCAAACCCATGTGAGCTGGGGGCAAACCCATGTGAGCTGGGGGCAAACCCATGAGTGCTGGGGGCAAACCCATGAGTGCTGGGGGCAAATCCATGAGACCTGGGGCAAATCCATGTGGGCTGCGGTCAATCTCATATAAATTTTTATATGAGGTCTGTTCCTATTGGAAAGCGTCACATGACATTAAATAAAAGTATCGGTACTCGTACTTGGTCTTAAAAAAGTGGTATCGGTGCATTCCTAGAAAATAGTTACTTCAAGGTCAGAGAGCCAGGCCAGGGTCTGAACAAAGAGAGAAGTGAAAACCAGACGAGGCCTTATCTAGGATGCACAATAAACAAATCCTAGGGAGGTGGGCATGAGCGGGATCCAGAGAAAGTGGTAAATCCTCTTGTCAAAATATCATGAAGTCTGCCAATTTATGGCCAATGTGTGGAATGTCTTTCTATTCAGCTAAGGGAGGTACGGGCCCACGTGGGGTGGGATAGTGTCACCATGGGGTGGGCTAATTGGGATGTACCTAATTATATATTCGGGGTATAAAACCCCATGTCTGAATGTAATCTGTGCTCAGTCCTACCGATTCAATCCGGACTGTGCGGTGACGTCACAATAAAGTTTGCCTTTCCTGAAGAGACTCGTGTCCAGTCAATCCTTGTCCGTGCCGGCCCGGCCTACTCCCGAGTGAACCAGGTGGATTCCAGTCACAGGAACCCACGCTGTGCTGCCATTTTTGTGTTGCTTATTAAGTGGTCATGGTGGCTCCCCTGTCCCTGGCCACATAGCGGCTCACTTGTAATTGACCAAATTGTTAACGGCTCATGCCAAATTCTGCCATTAGCAGATTCCCATTACCGGCTTGGGTGCCTTGCGTTTCAACCCATTTCGCTGAAAATACAGCAAATTCACCATTTAGTGAGTGGTCACCGTATTTTGCCAAAATTGGAGTCGCCAAAGCAGCTATTGGACGTTGACAAAAAAAAAACACCCATTTGCGTGGAATTGACATTGGCGAATTCTGCCCAAAACTTTTTTTTTTTATAAAAAAAATTATACAAAGTCTCCTATTCTCCTAAGAGTTTAATATCAATAAAAAATTTGTAAACGGGTGTCTAAATAATAAAACTGGTCTTTAAAAAAACCAAAAAAAAAACCTGAGACAATCGAGGCTCTAACATCGGTGAGTTGGACTGAAAGCTAAATCTGACTGTGATTGTACTTACTGTGTTATGCTATGGGAGCGCCGTCTCTCTGTATGTATTTTATTTGAGGTCATCCGGAAGACAAAGAAGCGAAACGCCACCCTGTAACTGGTGTGAGGTGCTTCAACCTAGAACCGGGATTTACTAGGCTCTATAATCCGTGAGTGAGTTTCTTTTTGAATGAAATAGTCTGCACTATTGTTTTTCTTTTTTCTCTCCTCTATAAATACTATGACATTGGTCCACTGAGGAGAAGAGCTACGACAGTGGGACACCCTACTTCACAGCGCAATTTACATGCTGCACAGCGACTTGTGACCACAGATCTGGTTTTGTTTATAATCTGCACGTGCACTTTACTGTGGTTTAGGACACAACGTGCTATGGACATTTAACTCAGGATATTTCCTTGGACTTTATATAAACAGACACTTTTTGTGTATGCACTTTATTGATAGAATTCATGAGCACATGCACTTTATATGCATTTGCACTATTGTATCATAATAATAGAATTATTTGCATGACTTAAGATTTTATCACGGTCATTTTGGGACGTGTTTTGCAAGTTTGCACAAATTCCTGGGATCCGATGGTCCACTGCAAATGAGTGATTATCATATTTTAGTTTTTGTTGATTTAGGCCTTATTGCCGGTATCTAATGGCCTTTTAGGCCTATATCCAATACAATCTTTTAAGGGTCGTAGATTATCCACTGCGCCACTAGGACCCTTCGATTTTCACATCATATTTGCACATTTTGAGGTTTATGTGCAACACCTTGTAGGCAGCAACCCCCAATATTCCTATAATATCAACCAGCGCCTCCACAGACCCCCCCCCCTTTTTTGTAAATTCTGAGTTTCACCGCTCGCTGAATAACCCTGTATACTTTTCTATGGGGCAATTCTGGTGCCGTTGAATAGCGGATAATTGCACTGCACGTCGCTGTCCATTCGCCTGTATTTGGTGAATTGACAGCTTAGTGAATAGATGAATTGCTCCGAGCCGTGAAATTCACTGTTCGGTGCAATTTGGAGGTTAGTGAATAACCCTTTAAGAGTAAGGGCTCAGTAGTGTTTGATGTTAAAGCCCTCTTGTAACGGTCAAGTGACAGTTTTGTTTTTTTTTTTAAAGAGGTGTTGTCCATTGCATTTTTAAAAGGTATGGGAACTGGCACTTCCTGGTTTATAGAGCTGTATACACCAGAGACAGTAGGCAAAAGCGCCCACTAGCGACTTCCTGAGGCCCGTTCAATACCTCAGCAGCGCAGCAATTCAGTTTGCTGCAGCGCAGCAATTCAGTTTGCTGCAGCGCAGCAATTCAGTTTGCTGCAGCGCAGCAATTCAGTTTGCTGCAGCAGTGTCATTGAACGCTTTGGATGCGAATTTTGAATCCAAAATGGCCGATTTCTTAATGAAAGATTCAGATTGTTTTTCGGATCACTCGGACAAAATATGATTAAGAAAAGCAGTCAGCACAATTCCGTTTTGTACGCACACACCACAAATGATAGTTTTTAATGAATAAACGTTAGGTTTACTTCTGAAACAAAATCTAAATTGAACTGTAATATATGTCTATGTGCAGGGGGAAAAAATAAATATTTTGTGCTTTGGTGAACAAAAACCTCAAAATTAACATTGCTGTACGGAATTGTTACTTGCTTCATGGCGGCGGCCATCTTTAATACGTCACACTCAGCTACTCGCAGCATCTCCTCGGGTCGCTGCAAGTGCTAGGTTAGCATTGCTGAGCGCAGAGCGGTTGAACGGCGTTCAATGGCAAGTTGCTAACTTAGCACTTGCAACGGCTGAGGTATTGAACACGGCTCTGGTTTCAAAGCTGCTGCAGCTGCTTGAGAAGAGACAGCTCAGGGTGTTGCATATCTCCTCATAAGAGCCTTATCTGCATGTGGTCTAGAGGCGCACACTAATTTACCTAGTTTTATATTGTGTATAATGTTGTTTTATATCACTTTACATTGACAATATGACCTGCTTTCCAACAGAAATCTGATAAATCCAGTTACATGTTCATTTTGCATGAGGGACTTGTAAACGACTGTTTATGCATATTTTGAACATTATTAGGTTTTTAATTCTTGTAGTTTTCACGGTGTCAGCTACAAAGTGACAAAATAAAGAGCAAAAGGACATCTGTGTGACACATGTCATTTCTTTAAACCTTTGCAGTTACACCTCTGTTTTAGGATTTTGAGGACAAGAGACAAGCTCCTCTGTGATGAACTCAATGTAAGGAGTGGCAATACACTCACCTCCCGGGGCCAGAACTCCCGGCCGTCCAGCTGATCCTCCAGGTAGTCCCGGATGATGTTGGTTTTCTGCAGGAAGAGGCCCATGGAGTTTGAAAGTTGCGTGTCCTGACCGACGATGGGATCCTCCAGCTCAGACGCAGAGAACAGACGGGACAAACCGATTCCCACGAGACCAGCGACATAGTGACAGTACTGGAAATTAGAATCACAGGAATACTTTAGAAATTATTGAGGAAAACTTTGCAGGTACTGAACATTCATCACCTAGAAAGAAAAAAGATCTTTTTGCTACCGTGTATGCTTGCTCTACTTGCCTATTAAATGGAGTAAAAAATAAAACAAGGCATTGCAGCATGGCTTCTGCGGCTTTACTGATCGATAGATATATTTAACCGGCCACGCCATCCAAAACCTCAGAATTAAAATCCTTAAAGGAAATTTTAAAGACCCTTGTGAATGCAAGACATATGAAATGAAAATGATGACATATTTTAACACCATAAAAGAAGGACTTGATGTGGATTCTGGCTTTCTAACCCACTATCAGAACGTCACATAACATTCAGAATTCTGGCTGGTGTTTTGTTTTTTCTTGGGGGGTTTTTTTTGCGTCTTTTTCAGCCTTCACTGATTTGTGTCTTTTCTTTCAAGTTGTCATGATCTTATCACTGTTGGTTTATGGGCCTACGATCCCTCATGTGTTTATTTTTCCATTTTGACTATACCATTTACTAGGGACCTGCGCAAAGCTTCGAAATTCGAATCGAAAACAAAATTGCTGGACGTATTAGATTCGAAAACAAATTCAAAAAGCGACAGTTTTCTTATCAGAAGCTCTGGTCTCGGAGCTTGTCTGGCCGCGATCCGCATCCCCAGCAGTGCAGCGTGCCTCCCAGGAAAACAGCACGTGGCTGAGGATGGCACGCTGCTATGCGTCTCCCCCTCCAGCAAGACTGACACGTGAGAGTGACGTCTCACTGTCACATGGTGCACAGAGGAGGCTGAGGACAACAGGCACGGTGGAAGCTGCAGGCAGTGCGAAGAGGTGTTTGGCTGGGACAGAGGAGTGAGCAGCAGGAAGGCCTGAGGCAAGTTGGTGATGGTGAATATACCTACCCTGTCACTCCTTTATTGTGCTTCTTTTGCAGGATGGTGAAGCCAGGTGATGGAATGGGTCATTGCTTCATCATCACCAGAAGAAGATGGACGCGGGGAGGAGGGTGGGCCAGGGGGGCTTAAAAGTAAAAACTGGCCATATTAATTAAGTAGGGGGCCTGCTCTCTGTGTGGGGAGATAATTATAAATGGGAGCCTGCTTTGTGTGGGGAGATAAGGAAAGCAGCACTCACTGATTCGATATTCAAACCTTAACAGCCGATACGATCCGTGATTCGATTTGAGCGAAAATTTGGGATTCGCAGGGCCCTACCATTTACGACATCTAACCCTGCCACCCGTGTGCCACTTAATATTCAATACTAGGATATTGATTAGTATAGCATCCAGACCTGAAGAAGAGGAACAAGCTTGTCTTTGAAATGTAACATTAGTCCACTACAAAAAAGGTATCACTACTGCTATACTCGTGAGTCTGGAGAGATAGATGATAACACACACACACACACTTTTACATATACAGGTTGATCACTCTTTATCCAAAATTCTAAAATCTGGAATTTTGGAGCCATCCGGATTTAAGATCACTCAGGATTTATGCTGCTGGTTGGAAAAGTAGCTCCCAAGCCAAGCGCTACAGCACATGGCAGCCGCAGCATGTGACATGATGCTCGGAGTCACAGACTCCAAGCATCACGTCCACAGAGAAAACTCTCAGCGTGTGTACATACTGGGATTTGACGTAAGAAGAGGATAACGGATCTACCAACATAACGCGATCGCCTTCCTTCAAAACATCAGATTTGGAAATCCAGAAAGCTCAGGGTCCCGACGAGCATTCCAGGCAAGGTGTGCTCCACCTGTGCACGTGTTTTGTGGATGATCGCACCACAACAACAATGCTTTGTTGGCGCCTTCCAAACCAAAAACAGCACAAGTCTAATGACTGCATGTTATTATTAATGGACAGCAATGAATGCGACGTGGGCTTACCTTATCCCATTCTTTCATAGACTCCACCTTCTTTTCCAAGAACTCCGCCATACCAACGCCCATCTTGTGGCAAATATCGGCGATCACTTCTTGGTAGACAGACGCCAGATTTCTAAACTCCAAGGAGATCTTGTAACAAAACGATAAAAATGAAAAAAAAGTATCAAAAGTAAATACACACACGAGGACTTCGATAAAAATAAAATCCTTATTTATAAAATAAAAAATAAATAAAAACCTTCCGGCTCCCCCGTGAGCCTTTATCAAGATCAAAATCACAATGTACCTGCACACATAAATAAACTCGAGAAAAAAAGACCACTCAATTTTGAATTTCCCGGCTGCCAGTCCCCAGATCTGTCACTAGTGATGTCAGACACAGAGAGCGGCCGACGTCGCCCTCTGAGACAGATCTGTGCATGCGGCTCCGATCCAGGAGCTATGGAACTTGCGTACATAAAGTGTGTGAGTCCTGTAGCGAAGAGCAATTTGTGGTTCCTACGCTACACAAATTGTGTAAGAACGCAAATTGCCCAAAAAATTGCTTCAGGGACTTCCTTTTATAGTCCTTTCACTTAGGATAAAATACACTCCTCATGTCCAGCGGTGCTCGCCCCCCCCCCCTTTCCGGGCTTATAATTGTGGAAGTCCCTGGAGCGGTTTGTGTGCTCACCAGTGAATAATCACAAAATGTCAGACACTATGACACAGCGTCGCATGCAGAGAAGGTGCAGATCTACCCATCTTGCCATTCCCGGCCTTCAGGTAAAACACACAGAAGATGCCATACCGTTGGGAAGTCCTCGAGCACCTGTCTGTCCTTCTCCTTGCTCTCGGTGAATCTCCACTCAGCCTCGTACAGGAAGGTGTGGAAGTTGTGTAACATGGGGATCTTGGTCTCCAAGTTGATGGTCATGTCATCTTCCACCGTGTCCAGAGCCCGCAGGACCAGGTAAAATATGCAGACCGCATGCCTGGGGGAAAGAAAAGGAATATATGATTAGGATTTGGCACCTGGGCATATAGCGTACAGCTATGGAAGAAAAGTGCGCACGCAAAGGTAATACATATATATTATGCCCTCATCAGCAGGAGTTAGACATGAGCAGTCATCAAACTGCAACTGGTCATGCCTAGCTCCTGCTGAGGAGGGTGCAATGAGCCCAAAACAGCTGTACAGGAGTGGCTTTGACCAGATGCATAAACCTGATCTCTGCTAAAAAGCCATCTAGTGTGGCGTGGCATTGATTGAAGGGTTGTGTGTGAAAACCGACCCAAAAAAGTGAGAAATCGCAGACATCAGCAGCATATCTTACCCAGAGTTCTGTGCTGCATATAGGGAATATAACACATGAGCTCTGTGATGCAGTTCTTTGAATTGCTGTGATGTGTAAATGACTTCTGCAAGAATAAACTTTATTATTTGCAGTTTGGATGCTCTTAAGCTCATTTTTTGCCCTCCACCACAACTTTAAGGAATATATGTATATATGCGTCTCTGCAACTGTATATCCATAATATTGAAAACAACCACATAAAGCAGTTATGTAACGTGCCCAGAAGCCCTGTGTGTGCGCCCGTCCTGCTGCCATTCACCTACAGCTCATCATTCCCAATTTTTGGTGAGAACAGACCAAAGAAATGACATTCGACATCTCGTTTCACCCTCAGAAAGTTCCATGCTTGTGCCGTTAAGGAAAGGCGAACCCTGGGCAATTTTTAGGTTTTGAGATCAGGTTTAAGAACCAGTGTTCAGGACCGCAATGCAACACTAAAGAGTCCATTCACAAAGCACCCAAATATCGTGCAATTTCAGTGCACTTCAGCGAATCTATTTTGCCGAAAATACAGTGAAGTCACCATTTTGCGAACATTCAGCGTGTTTTGCCGAAGCAGATATTGGACTTCGATGGAATTGGCATCGGCAAATTCCATCGAACAGGGAAAAAATAAATATATAAATTAAATTTTCATTGAATCCTATGCGATTCGTCTGTTTAAACTTGCCGAAACACGGCAAATCAGGGCTTGTTGCAGGAATTTTGGCCTTTCGGAGAATAGAAAAAAGACACCATATTCTTCTATGGTACAATTTTGGTGCCACCGTATTGCGTGAATTTCACCGTATTTCGCTGTCAATTCGCCTGTACTGACAGCTTTGTGAATAGACAAATCAGTTACATTATTTACAAAGAGATAACAAGTTCCGTAGCGCTGTACAATGGTAGAGACAGTAATAAATATACATACCAGTTAAACACACAAAACAGTAGGAGAGAGGACCCTGCTCAAGAGCTTACAATCTAAGATCTCCATGTGTTTGTCATTATATTATCCCTGTTCAATGTCAAAGCCTTACCCAGAAAAAAATATATATCCGGCCCGGTGTGACACTGATTGCCAGGGGCTCTTTTGGCCTATGACTGAGTGGGCAGCGGTACAAGAATGGGTTAAGGCGAGGGGCAGCAGCACTAGAACAGCTTATGGCTGGGGAGGGGGCAGCGGCAGCAGAATGGCTTATGGCTGGGGAGGGGGCAGCGGCAGCAGAATGGCCTAAGGCTGGGGAGGGGGCAGCGGCAGCAGAATGGCCTAAGGCTGGGGAGGGGGCAGCGGCAGCAGAATGGCCTAAGGCTGGGGAGGGGGCAGCGGCAGCAGAATGGCCTAAGGCTGGGGAGGGGGCAGCGGCAGCAGAATGGCTTATGGCTGGGGAGGGGGCAGCGGCAGCAGAATGGCTTATGGCTGGGGAGGGGGCAGCGGCAGCAGAATGGCTTACGGCTGGGGAGGGGGCAGCGGCAGCAGAATGGCTTATGGCTGGGGAGGGGCAGCGGCAGCAGAATGGCTTATGGCTGGGGAGGGGCAGCGGCAGCAGAATGGCTTATGGCTGGGGAGGGGGCAGCGGCAGCAGAATGGCTTATGGCTGGGGAGGGGCAGCGGCAGCAGAATGGCTTATGGCTGGGGAGGGGGCAGCGGCAGCAGAATGGCTTATGGCTGGGGAGGGGGCAGCGGCAGCAGAATGGCTTATGGCTGGGGAGGGGGCAGCGGCAGCAGAATGGCTTATGGCTGGGGAGGGGGCAGCAGAATGGCTAGTGGCTGGGGAGGGGGCAGCAGAATGGCTTGTGGCTGGGGAGGGGGCAGCAGAATGGCTTATGGCTGGGGAGGGGGCAGCAGAATGGCTTATGGCTGGGGAGGGGGCAGCAGAATGGCTTATGGCTGGGGAGGGGGCAGCGGCAGCAGAATGGCTTATGGCTGGATGAGACAGGGAGCTGTATTTACAGTGATTTTGCTATTGTAGGTTAATGACCCCCGTCTGGTGTAAATACTCCTGCCTGGATACAATAGGCGCTGCGCGTCGCATCACACTCAGTGTATCTCAGGCTTGTCACAGACCGCAACAAACATGGCGAAGAGAGAGACAAATCAACAACAAAGTATGAGATTTAGAATATAAACTAAAGCAGATAAATGCAGAAAACAAGAGACTGAAAAGGATAACGGAGAAGCAAGAGAAAGCGTTAGAGACACGAGAAGACGGAAAAAAGCATTTACAAACAATTCATAAAAAAGAACGAGGAGTTAACGGTGATGGAGGGAAATCTGAGAGCAGCGTAAGCAGGAAAAAAAAAAAAAAAGGATAAAAAGCTGCAAGAGGTGCACGAGGAGCTGCATCAATCCCAAAGGAAGCTTTCCCAATTCAACGAATCATTAAATCAACGAGCGAGAGACAAAACCAATCCGACTCTGGAAGTAGAACAACTGAAACGACAACTGAAGGTAAAAACCAAAAAGATCCGAGAACTGGAGAAATTTATAGAAAAGACGTTAAGCTACGACGATAAAATCAAAGAAGAGAGAGAGAAGCTGAGCGAGAGACAGAAACGAATCCATGATAAGTCCATGAGCATCCGCCAAGTGCAAGAGAAGATAGACCAGAGAGAGAAAGAGCTGCAAGAACTAAAGAAGAGCCTGAAATACAAGGAGGTACATCAGCTCAGAATAGAACGAATCGGTGGAGAAATCATTAAGAGAGACGACAAAACGAGAGAAATCGAGAAAAAGAAACGCTGCATGTCATTAGGATTTAGAGAGCGGCGGAGCTCCCAGACATGCGAGTGGTGGAGTGACTCGCGGCTTCCAGGAGCAGTGGAGACAGACGGGAGCAGCGGATTCCAGGAGACGGACGGGAGCAGCGGCAGTAAAATAAATTCCTCTGTCGACCCGATTTGGATTTCCCCACCGAACTCGCCTATTCCTCCATTGATTCCCCCCCTTGCAGAGAGAGAGGGTGGCTGACGATTGGTAGGTGTGCAGAGGACCAGAAAGCGTAAAGACTCAGTAGCCCAGGGTGCGGCAATGGCTTCAGCTTTTCAGGCTTGGTGGGTTACGCATGATGGCAGCAACTGAGGGACTGCGAAAGAGACACACAGGGGGCGAGACGCGCGGTGTGTGCAGCGACACACAGGGGGCGAGACGCGGTGTGTGCAGCGACACACAGGGGGCGAGACGCGTGTGTGTGCAGCGACACACAGGGGGCGAGACGCGGTGTGTGCAGCGACACACAGGGGCGAGACGCGGCGGTGTGTGCAGCGACACACAGGGGGCGAGACGCGGTGTGTGCAGCGACACACAGGGGGCGAGACGCGGTGTGTGCAGCGACACACAGGGGCGAGACGCGCGGTGTGTGCAGCGACACACAGGGGGCGAGACGCGCGGTGTGTGCAGCGACACACAGGGGGCGAGATGCGTGTGTGCAGCGACACACAGGGGGCGAGACGCGGTGTGTGCAGCGACACACAGGGGGCGAGACGCGGTGGTGTGCAGCGACACAGGGGGCGAGACGCGGTGTGTGCAGCGACACAGGGGGCGAGACGCGGTGTGTGCAGCGAAACACAGGGGCGAGACGCGGTGTGTGCAGCGAAACACAGGGGCGAGACGCGGTGTGTGTGCAGCGACACACACAGGGGGCGAGACGCGGTGTGTGCAGCGACACACAGGGGGCGAGACGCGGTGTGTGCAGCGACACACAGGGGGCGAGACGCGCGTGTGTGTGCAGCGACACACAGGGGCGAGACGCGGTGGTGTGCAGCGACACACAGGGGGCGAGACGCGGTGTGTGCAGCGACACACAGGGGGCGAGACGCGGTGTGTGCAGCGACACACAGGGGGCGAGACGCGGTTGTGGCAGCGACACACAGGGGGCGAGACGCGGTGTGTGCAGCGACACACAGGGGGCGAGACGCGGTGTGTGCAGCGACACAGGGGGCGAGACGCGTGTGTGCAGCGACACACAGGGGGCGAGACGCGGTGTGTGCAGCGACACACAGGGGGCGAGATGCGGTGTGTGCAGCGACACACAGGGGGCGAGACGCGGTGTGTGCAGCGACACACAGGGGGCGAGACGCGGTGTGGTGCAGCGACACAGGGGGCGAGACGCGGTGTGTGCAGCGACACAGGGGGCGAGACGCGGTGTGTGCAGCGAAACACAGGGGGCGAGACGCGGTGTGTGCAGCGAAACACAGGGGGCGAGACGCGGTGTGTGCAGCGACACACAGGGGGCGAGACGCGGTGTGGTGCAGCGACACAGGGGGCGAGACGCGGTGTGTGCAGCGACACAGGGGGCGAGACGCGGTGTGTGCAGCGAAACACAGGGGGCGAGACGCGGTGTGTGCAGCGAAACACAGGGGCGAGACGCGGTGTGTGCAGCGACACACAGGGGGCGAGACGCGGTGTGTGCAGCGACACACAGGGGGCGAGACGCGGTGTGTGCAGCGACACACAGGGGGCGAGACGCGGTGTGTGCAGCGACACACAGGGGCGAGACGCGGTGTGTGCAGCGACACACAGGGGCGAGACGCGGTGTGTGCAGCGACACACAGGGGGCGAGACGCGGTGTGTGCAGCGACACACAGGGGGCGAGACGCGGTGTGCAGCGACACACAGGGGGCGAGACGCGGTGTGTGCAGCGACACACAGGGGGCGAGACGCGGTGTGTGCAGCGACACAGGGGCGAGACGCGGTGTGTGCAGCGACACAGGGGGCGAGACGCGGTGTGTGCAGCGACACACAGGGGGCGAGACGCGGTGGTTGTGCAGCGACACACAGGGGGCGAGACGCGGTGTGTGCAGCGACACACAGGGGGCGAGACGCGGTGTGTGCAGCGACACACAGGGGGCGAGACGCGGTGTGTGCAGCGACACACAGGGGGCGAGACGCGGTGTGTGCAGCGACACACAGGGGGCGAGACGCGGTGTGTGCAGCGACACACAGGGGGCGAGACGCAGTGTGTGCAGCGACACACAGGGGGCGAGACGCGGTGTGTGCAGCGACACACAGGGGGCGAGACGCGGTGTGTGCAGCTGGCTGCGTCTCTTATCAGCCCTCAACTGGAAGACAAAATGGATTCCCAACTGTCAAAGCACCCGACCCCCCAACCCCCCCCCCCCTTGGCAGCCAGCACACCACATGTGCAGTGAAACACACGGGGTTAGACACAGTGTGCACGCGTATGAGGATACTGAACACGCTTGTTGTGTTTCCAGGCTTGAGCGACTTGTTCATGGGGGCCGGAGACGATGAAGGAAGAGGCGTCTCTCCTCTCCTCTCCTGACGCGTGGCTTTTTATCTTCTTCATTTCACCCCCCCCCCCTCCTCATATCAATAAACTGCATTATTATTCGCCGATTTGTGTCGTTTTCTGTGTTTTTCAGCTACATCACAGAATGGGATCTGGGGGAGAAGCTGCTTAAAGTTAGTGGCGCTGACACAAGCCGTAACGCAGGCACACAGCTACGCGGAAATCCTGAGGTCTTTCCACGATCACCTTCATAAACTCCAGGGCAAAAGGTGCAGCTGCCTTGAAACCAATTTGCACCGAATGGTGAAATGCAGCATGTGGTGCAATTTGGGGCCAACCGACAGCAGAATCTGTTCAGACAAGAAGAATGGCACGTAACACCTGCAGGAGGGAGGACACACAGCGTGACGGCCGACACCGAACAACCAGGAATGTGTGCAGCGGCCTACACACCTCACTCCAGAGGCGCGTTCAATACCTCAGCCGCTGCAAGTGCTAAGTTAGCAACTTGCCATTGAACGCCGTTCTGCCGCTCAGCACTCAGCACTGCTAACTTAGCACTTGCAGCGACTTGAGGAAATGCTGCGAGTAGCTGAGTGTGACGTATTAAAGATGGCCGCCGCCATGAAGCAAGTAACAATTCCGTACAGCAATGTTAATTTTGAGGTTTTTGTTCACCAAAGCACAAAATATTTATTTATTATTTCCCCCTGCACATAGACATATAATACAGTTCAATTTATATTTTTTTCCAGAAGTAAACATTACGTTTATTCAATAAAAACTATCATTTGTGGTGTGTGCGTACAAAACGGAATTGTGCCGACTGCTTTTAGTTATTTCAAAGCCGGCCTCAGTTTCTGCTAATAAAACTGCGGATATTGCAGAAACTACAGAAATCGCCATTTTGTTTTGCAATTCGCATCCAAAGCGTTCAGTCACTGCTGCAGCAAAACTGAATTGCTGCGCTGCATCAATTCAGCAGCTGCTGAGGTATTGAACGGGGCTCTGATAACACACCTGCCAACAGCAGAAACAAAGGGGCGTATTATTCACCAAGCGCATTTTGTCATGATTAAGGGGGGGGGGGGTCGAGGGATGCTTAATATGATCTTTTTACTTCACGTTTTGAGCCTTGAATTTAACAGACTCTGAGTGCTGCCATCATCTTTGAAGTGTTATTTATACATATATTACACACGCAATATATATATATATTATTATAATATATATAATATATAGAGCTGCTCTGTCAGACAGAACATGAGGATATGATGCAGCCTGTGCTGAAGCCCCGCCCCCTCCTGTGTGCCTGAGAGAGCAGAGGATGCTGTCGGGTGAGAAGGCCCCGCCCTGTGTGTGGTGGGCGAGTGTGCCCGGGCAGTGACACACACGGGGCGAGAGTGTACGGGCAGTGACACACACGGGGCGAGAGTGTACGGGCAGTGACACACACGGGGCGAGAGTGGTACGCAGTGACACACACGGGCGAGAGTGTACGGGCAGTGACACACACGGGGCGAGAGTGTACGGGCAGTGACACACACGGGGCGAGAGTGTAACGGGCAGTGACACACACGGGGCGAGAGTGTACGGGCAGTGACACACACGGGGCGAGAGTGTACGGGCATGTGACACACACGGGGCGAGAGTGTACGGGCAGTGACACACACGGGGCGAGTCTGAACGGGCAGTGACACACACGGGCGAGAGTGCACGGCAGTGACACACACGGGGCGAGAATGCACGGGCAGTGACACACACGGGGCGAGAGTGCACGGGCAGTGACACACACGGGGCGAGAGTGCACGGGCAGTGACACACACGGGGCGAGTCTGAATGGGCAGTGACACACACGGGGCGAGTCTGAACGGGCAGTGACACAACACGGGGCGAGAGTGCACGGGCAGTGAACACACACGGGGCGAGAGTGCACGGGCAGTGACACACACGGGGCGAGAGTGCACGGGCAGTGACACACACGGGGCGAGAGTGCACGGGCAGTGACACACACGGGGCGAGAGTGCACGGGCAGTGACACACGGGGCGAGTCTGAACGGACAGTGACACACACGGGGCGAGTGTGAACGGGCAGTGACACACACGGGGCGAGTGTGCCTGGGCAGTGACACACACGGGGCGAGTGTGCCTGGGCAGTGACACACACGGGGCGAGTGTGCCTGGGCAGTGACACACACGGGGTTAGACACAGTGTGCACACTCTGAGGATACTGAGCTCCAGGCTTGAGCTCCCTTTTCATGGAGGCCGGAGACAATGAAGGAAGAGGCGTCTCATATCGTATCGTCTCATCTCACGCCTACTCATCGTTTTTCTCGCACCCCTCATCCTCATCAGATCAATAAATTACATTATTCTTCCTCGGTTTGTGTCACAGAATGGGATCTGGGGGAGAAGCGGCTTAAAACTAATGGCGCCAACACAAGCTGTAACGCAGGCACACAGCTACGCGGGAATCCTGGGGTCTTTCCACATTCACCTTCATAAACCCCAGGGCTGTCTTTACCACGGGGCAAAAGGGGCAGCTGCCGTGAAACCAATTTGCACCGAATGGTGAAATGCAGTGTTTTTTTGGAGAGACGCACATAGACTAAAGTAAATAAAAAGCAAGCGCGAGGCCCCGGCCGACAGGAGGGAGGACACACAGCGTGACGACCGACACCGAACAACCAGGAATGTGTGCAGCGGCCGGCCGTGTCACCCTACACACCGCACTCCAGATAACACACCCGCCAACAGCAGAAACAAAGGGGGCGTATTCACCAAGCGGCGCATTTTGTCATGGTTAAGAGGGGGGTGTTTAATATGATCTTATTTCACATTTGGAGCCTCTTCAATTCCACACATTTGGGCCTAAAACATGTATGTCGCCGAATGAAGAATAATCTGCATTTTCTTAGAAAAACTTTAACTCTTGTTATTGTTTTGGAGTTGGAAGCGAAGCAAGAAAAAAAAAAAAAAAAATGATATGGCAAACACCGTGACTTGGCCCTTTCGCAACCAGGCGTGTTCGGTTCCTCAGCCGCTGCGAGTGCTAAGTTAGCAACTTCTTATTCCCAGCCAAAGCGTTCAGTGAGACGGCTGCAGCAAACGGAACCGCTGCAAAAGTAGCAATTCAGCAGCTGCTGAGGAACCGAACAGGTCACGTTCTGGCCACAATCTCCACCCAAATTATAAATGAATAAGAAGCTGAAGGAGCAGTAGAGGAAACGGTAATAAATAAATAATAAAAAGTTGGAGGTAAGGGGAAATTGTAACATTTAAATATTTCTCTTTATTATCTAAATAATTTTAATAATAACAATGTCTTCCGTGTTATTTACATTTAAAACAAAAATAGTCAGGATTTCTTTTAAAATGAGGACGTTATTTTATTTAAATGTTACCATTTCCTTCCACGTTTATTAACATTTAAAAAAAAAAAAAAAAAAGATTTGGAGGGAAACGAACATATAAAAAAAAAAAAAAAAAAAATAATAAAAAAAAATAAGCTGAAGGGGAAATATCTAAAATTATAAAACATTTAAATGGGAGTGAAAAATTTATTAAAACATTAAATAAAAAAGTTAAAAATTAAAATATATATAAATCACACACACAACCAGTGTCTGGATTTTGGTGCTTTAGGGATGGTTCAAATTATGACCTGACCTTGGTGTTCACGCGGCAAAAACACGAAAAACATTGTGTGCAGCTCGAATGTCAGCCGTGTGCAGTGACTGCAAACTACAACTCCCATGATGCTTAGCCAGCCTTTGCGTTGCCAGAACACTTCGAAAGCTTAAATAAAAGATTAAAAAAAAAAAAGATTTTTAAATCATGAAGGCACAGCGAATATATGTAGGGGGCGCGCTTGATCTGATGTGTGGCAGGCTGAGCATTATGGGAGATGTAGTTAAAGCACCTGCTTTGTGTCTGTCCTAGGCGCAGCGTGAATCCAGACACACACTGACAGGTGGTTATATTGCGGATAGGTCAGGATTTACAGGCCGCCTGGTGATCGACCCCCTGACCCTTAGGCGGCGAGGTCACAGCCACTTCTTGCTAGGCATGTGAAGGGTTAATATATATATATATTCTTACCGTAGCTCGCCGTCCAGGGCCTGGATGACGGCAGCGAAGCTCCGGCTGGTCTGGTTCAGGTACCTGTAGCAGGTCTGGAGGCTTTCGCTCATGGAGTCCTGTTGGGGTAAACAGACAGGGTGAAACCTGCTGAGGAGCAGGATCTGAGGGGCGAGACATTTGTGCGCCGCGCGGCCTTCCTTCAGGCCCCTCTCCTGCAGGCGGCTCACAGTCAGCAGGGACCGCTGGCCGCAGGGCTTCTGAGCTGGGCCCAGGGACAGAGTCCTCTTGAACAGAGACACTGCGGTCTTGCAGTTGATGCTGGCCATCAGCCAAGCCTGGAGGAACGTTCTCCTGCGCTCATGGACAGGAACCAGGGTGGTGAGTTTTCCCCAGGGGCAGCGGGGTGACCATGGGCACTGCTGCAGGGGCAGGGAGCATTAGGGGGTCCCTCAAAAAAGCCACAGGCAGCTCACCCACTGTGCTCCTCCCCACAGCAATGTTTTGGTGGCGGGGCTCAGGGGCCGGGCTAACATGGGCTGGAGATGTTAACCGTCTGCATGCCGAGGAGAGGGGATACTGCCCCGCGAGGTGGGGTAACCGAGCCCAGCGTGTGCTGTGACCCCGAGACTTATTCCCACCCCGTGCCGGGATCTGAGGAGCCTCATCTGGTAAACAAACCCTGAGGGACACACGGCCACTAAAGGGTTAACGGGGAGAGGACCTTTAAATACACATCAGAGCGTCCCTCCCCCTCCACCAGCAACTCACATGTTCACAACCCGGAGAGGACACCACACACGTGGAACCGACACACACAAACACACGGACTGCCAGTGAGGGGCGAGGGCTACGAAGCATTGCTGGGCATTACAAGGGCACAGCGAGGGGCATAGAGCGGGGCATAAAGCATTACAAGGGCATAGCGAGGGGCATAAAGCATTGCCGGGCATTACAAGGGCATAGAGCGGGGCATAAAGCATTGCCGGGCATTACAAGGGCATAGAGCGGGGCATAAAGCATTGCCGGCATTAGAAGGGCATAAAGCATTGCCGGGCACAGCGAGGGGCATAAAGCATAGCCGGGCACAGCGAGGGGCATAAAGCATTGCCGGGCATTACAAGGGCATAGAGAGGGGCATAAAGCATTGCCGGGTATTACAAGGGCATAGAGCATTGCTGGGCATTGGGAAGGGCATAGAGCGGGGCATAAAGCATTGCCGGGCACAGCGAGGGGCATAAAGCATTGCCGGGCACAGCGAGGGGCATTAGAAGGGCATAGAGCGGGGCATAAAGCATTGCCGGGCACAGCGAGGGGCATAAAGCATTGCCGGGCATTAGAAGGGCATAGAGAGGGGGTATAAAGCATTACAAGGGCACAGCGAGGGGCATAAAGCATTACAAGGGCATAGCGAGGGGCATAAAGCATTACAAGGGCATAGAGAGGGGCATAGAGAGGGGCATAAAGCATTGCCGGGCATTACAAGGGCATAGAGCGGGGCATAAAGCATTGCCGGCATTAGAAGGGCATAAAGCATTGCCGGGCACAGCGAGGGGCATAAAGCATTGCCGGGCACAGTGAGGGGCATAAAGCATTGCTGGGCATTACAAGGGCATAGAGAGGGGCATAAAGCATTGCCGGGCACAGCAAGGGGCATAAAGCATTGCCGGGCATTACAAGGGCATAGAGCGGGGCATAAATCATTGCCGGCATTAGAAGGGCATAAAGCATTGCCGGGCATTAGAAGGGCATAAAGCATTGCCGGGCACAGCGAGGGGCATAAAGCATTGCTGGGCATTACAAGGGCATAGAGAGGGGCATAAAGCATTGCCGGGCACAGCGAGGGGCATAAAGCATTGCCGGGCATTACAAGGGCATAGAGCGGGGCATAAAGCATTGCCGGGTATTACAAGGGCATAGAGCATTGCTGGGCATTACAAGGGCATAGAGCATTGCTGGGCATTACAAGGGCATAGAGCGGGGCATAAAGCATTGCCGGGCACAGCGAGGGGCATAAAGCATTGCCGGGCACAGCGAGGGGCATTAGAAGGGCATAGAGCGGGGCATAAAGCATTGCCGGGCACAGCGAGGGGCATAAAGCATTGCCAGGCATTAGAAGGGCATAGAGAGGGGTATAAAGCATTACAAGGGCACAGCGAGGGGCATAAAGCATTGCCGGGCATTAGAAGGGTATAGAGCGGGGCATAAAGCATTGCCGGGCAGAGCGAGGGGCATAAAGCATTGCCGGGCATAGAGAGGGGCATAAAGCATTGCCGGGCATAGAGAGGGGCATAAAGCATTGCCGGGCACAGCAAGGGGCATAAAGCATTACAAGGGCACAGCGAGGGGCATAAAGCATTGCTGGGCATTACAAGGGCACAGCGAGGGGCTTAAAGCATTGCCGGGCACAGCGAGGGGCTTAAAGCATTGCCGGGCACAGCGAGGGGCTTAAAGCATTGCCGGGCATTAGAAGGGCACAAGGAAAGGCATAAAGCATTGGTGGGCATTAGAAGGGCACCGTGAGGAGTAATAAAGCATTGGCAGGCATTACAATGGCACAACGAGGGGCATAAGACATTAGAAAGGTAACTGTGATACCAATGCAAGCCACGTGCCCAGGCAGCGGAGGGCAGTGCCCATTAAGTACCGTTACGATTACAGTATCACTTCCAGTTGCTAGATTAGGAAGCGTGGCAGGAGTTAGAGGGTGTGGCGGGCACAGTGCCACTCCGCAGCTTTATTAATTGGCACCTTATGATCTGTATAGCGGATCGTCGGGTAAGCGCCAAGCTAATATTTATGCCGTTGGATCCCGGCGAGGCGGCACATCGGAAATCAGTGCATGGTTACGCTAATCCTATGAAACACGCAGCGCTGCCAGCGGGCGACGCAACGGATCGTAAATCCCCGTGCCGCCACGACACACCAGCTCAATGCCGGCAACAGCTGCACCGGCCGAGATACAGCCCGGGGACACGGTGTGTATTTCCAAGGTCAGGAAGCCGGGAGCCATGGAGTTGGGTAACCGAGGCGCCTACATCCCGGGACGAGCACAGTCTGCAGGGGGGGAGGGGCATTTAGAGCGCCGCACACAGTTATACTGAAGGATTGGTGTTTATTGACGCACACCGAGCACAAGCTGCACCTGATCTAGCAATTATTTTAACCCCAAAACTCTATGGGGGGGGGGGGGGGGGGGAGAGGGGGGGGCCAGCGCACGGGGGGGGCGGGGCGCACGGAGAAGGGGCGCCGGGGGACGGACGGGAGACGGGGGAGCACGGGAGACGGGGGAGCACGGGAGACGGGGGCGCACGGGAGAAATGAGGACGCTGCTCAAGAGTTTACAATCCAAGCAAAGAACACCAAAGAACAATGTGTACCCCGTCTCCGTCACCTGACAAGGCGCGCCGGATCGTGCCTCCTCTGCACCGCGGGAAAAAAAAAAGAGGCCAGTTCTATTTTTTGTGTTAAGTGATTTTTTTAGCTGCCGGGTCACGTCGCGCATGTATTATTTTGCGTCGTAGCTCCCTCCCTGTACACGGCGTTAATGCAGGGATGGAGGGGGGGGGGAATGTAAACACCTCAGCGATCCCAAAGACTGGTTACGTGGCTCAGAATCAGGGGACCCCCCCACCACGATCATAGGAGCAGATTGAAACCTCCAAAACCACAAACTGCCTCTATGCATCAGGCACCCCCTCCCCAAAATCACCCGGCAGCGGCCACAGGCACCCCCTCCCCAAAATCACCCGGCAGCGGCCACAGGCACCCCCTCCCCAAAATCACCGCAGCGGCCACAGGCACCCCCTCCCCAAAATCACCCGGCAGCGGCCACAGGCACCCCCTCCCCAAAATCACCCGGCAGCGGCCACAGGCACCCCCTCCCCAAAATCACCCGGCAGCGGCCACAGGCACCCCCTCCCCAAAATCACCTGGCAGCGGCCACAGACACCCCCTCCCTCTCCATCACTCTGTAAGGGTCACACAGACACCCCCCTGTAAGGGCCACAGAACTTTCCATCACCCTGTAAGGGTCACACACCCCTCTCCCCATCACCTGTAAGGGTCACACACCCCCTCTCTCCATCACCCTGTAAGGGTCACACACACACATCTCTCTATCTTCAACTTCTAACTCGCACACCCCCCTCTACTCCTCAACCCCTGTAAGAGACACTCACACCCTGTACAGCGCGCTTCAGTAGCACATCACCTCTGCATAAGGGACAGCTCAGCGACACACCCTCTCTCTCTCAACACCTGTAAGGGTCACACACACACCCCTCTCCCTATCATCCCTGTAAGGGTCACACACCCCCTCTCTTCACCCTGTAAGGGTCACCCCCCCTCTCCATCACCCTGTAAGGGTCACCCCCCCCTCTCATCACCCTGTAAGGGTCACCCCCCCCCCTCTCCATCACCCTGTAAGGGTCACACCCCCCTCTCCATCACCCTGTAAGGGTCACACCCCCCCTCTCCATCACCCTGTAAGGGTCACACCCCCCCCCCTCTTCCATCACCCTGTAAGGTCACAGACACCCCTCCCCCCTCTCCATCACCCTGTAAGGGTCACAGACCACCCCTCCCCCCTCTCCATCACCCTGTAAGGGTCAACCCACCCTCTCTCCATCACCCTGTAAGGGTCACCCCCCCTCTCTCCATCACCCTGTAAGGGTCCCCCCCTCCCATCACCCTGTAAGGGTCACCCCCCCTCTCTCTCCATCACCCTGTAAGGGTCACCCCCCTCTCTCCATCACCCTGTAAGGGTCACACCCCCCCTTCTCCATCACCCTGTAAGGGTCACACACCCACCTCTCATCCATCACCCTGTAAGGGTCACAGACACCCCTCCTCCATCACCCTGTAAGGGTTCACACCCCCCCTCTCCATCACCCTGTAAGGGTCACAGACCCCCCTCCCATCACCCTGTAAGGGTCACACACCCCCCCCCCCCCTCTCCATCACCCTGTAAGGGTCACAGACACCCCTCCCCCATCACCCTGTTAGGGTCACAGACACCCCTCCTCCATCACCCTGTTAGGGTCACAGACACCCTCCCCCCCCCCCTCTCCATCACCCTGTTAGGGTCACAGACACACACCCCCCTCTCCATCACCCTGTAAGGGTCACAGACACCCTCCCCCCTTCTCCATCACCCTGTAAGGGTCACAGACACCCCTCCCCCCCTCTCCATCACCCTGTAAGGGTCACAGACACCCCTCCCCCCTCTCCATCACCTGTAAGGGTCACAGACACCCCTCCCCCCCCTCTCCATTCCCCTGTTAGGGTCACAGACACCCCTCCCCCCCTCCCATCACCCTGTTAGGGTCACAGACACCTCCCCCCCTCTCCATCACCCTGTAAGGGTCACAGACACCCCCCCCCCTCTCCATCACCCTGCAAGGGTCACCCCCCCCCTCTCCATCACCCTGCAAGGGTCACCCCCCCTCTCCATCACCCTGCAAGGGTCACACCCCCCCTCTCCATCACCCTGCAAGGGTCACACCCCCCCCTCTCCATCACCCTGTAAGGGTCACACCCCCCCCTCTCCATCACCCTGTAAGGGTCACACCCCCCCCTCTCCATCACCCTGTAAGGGTCACACCCCCCCTCTCCATCACCTGTAAGGGTCACACCCCCCCCCTCTCCATCACCCTGTAAGGGTCACACCCCCCCCTCTCCATCACCCTGTAAGGGTCACACCCCCCCTTCTCCATCACCCTGTAAGGGTCACACCCCCCCCTCTCCATCACCCTGTAAGGGTCACACCCCCCCCCTCTCCATCACCCTGTAAGGGTCACACCCCCCCTCTCCATCACCCTGTAAGGGTCACACCCCCCCTTCTCCATCACCCTGTAAGGGTCACACCCCCCCTCTCCATCACCCTGTAAGGGTCACACCCCCCCCTCTCCATCACCCTGCAAGGGTCACCCCCCCTTCTCCATCACCCTGCAAGGGTCACCCCCTCTCCATCACCCTGCAAGGGTCACACCCCCCTCTCCATCACCCTGTAAGGGTCACACCCCCCCCTCTCCATCACCCTGTAAGGGTCACACCCCCCCCTCTCCATCACCCTGTAAGGGTCACACCCCCCCCTCTCCATCACCCTGTAAGGGTCACACCCCCCCTCTCCATCACCCTGTAAGGGTCACACCCCCCCCTCTCCATCACCCTGTAAGGGTCACAGACACCCCTCCCCCCCCTCTCCATCACCCTGTAAGGGTCACACCCCCCTCTCTCCATCACCCTGTAAGGGTCACACCCCCCTCTCTCCATCACCCTGTAAGGGTCACACCCCCCCTCTCTCCATCACTCTGTAAGGGTCACACCCCCCATCTCAATCACCCTGTAAGGGTCACAGACACCCCTCCCCCCTCTCCATCACCCTGTAAGGGTCACAGACACCCCTCTCCATCACCCTGTAAGGGTCACAGACACCCCTCCCCCCTCTCCATCACCCTGTAAGGGTCACACCCCCCCCCCTCTCCATCACCCTGTAAGGGTCACACCCCCCCCCCTCTCTCCATCACCCTGTAAGGGTCACACCCCCCTCTCCATCACCCTGTAAGGGTCACCCCCCCTCTCCATCACCCTGTAAGGGTCACCCCCCCTCTCTCCATCACCCTGTAAGGGTCACCCCCCCCTCTCCATCACCCTGTAAGGGTCACCCCCCTCTCTCCATCACCCTGTAAGGGTCACCCCCCCTTCTCCATCACCCTGTAAGGGTCACCCCCCTCTCTCCATCACCCTGTAAGGGTCACAGACACCCCTCCCCCATCACCCTGTAAGGGTCACACCCCCCTCTCCATACCCTGTAAGGGTCACCCCCCCCTCTCTCCATCACCCTGTAAGGGTCACACCCCCTCTCTCCATCACCCTGTAAGGGTCACACCCCCCTCTTCTCCATCACCCTGTAAGGGTCACACCCCCCTCTTCTCCATCACCCTGTAAGGGTCACACCCCCCTCTCTCCATCACCCTGTAAGGGTCACACCCCCCTCTCCATCACCCTGTAAGGGTCACACCCCCCCTCTCTCCATCACCCTGTAAGGGTCACAGACACCCCTCCCCCCTCTCCATCACCCTGTAAGGGTCACAGACACCCCTCCCCCCCTCTCCATCACCCTGTAAGGGTCACAGACACCCCTCCATCACCCTGTAAGGGTCACAGACACCCCTCCCCCCCTCTCCATCACCCTGTAAGGTCACAGACACCCCTCCCCCTCCTCCATCACCCTGTAAGGGTCACAGACACCCTCCCCCCCTCTCCATCACCCTGTAGGGTCACAGACACCTCCCCCCCTCTCCATCACCCTGTAAGGGTCACAGACACCCCTCCCCCCCTCTCCATCACCCTGTAAGGGTCACAGACACCCCCCCCTCTCCATCACCCTGTAAGGGTCACAGACACCCCCCCTCTCCATCACCCTGCAAGGGTCACACCCCCCCTCTCCATCACCCTGTAAGGGTCACAGACACCCCCCCCCCTTTCCATCACCCTGTAAGGGTCACAGACACCCCTCCCCCCTTTCCATCACCCTGTAAGGGTCACAGACACCCCTCCCCCCTCTCCATCACCCTGTAAGGGTCACACACACCCCTCTCCATCACCCTGTAAGGGTCACAGACACCCCTCCCCATCACCCTGTAAGGGTCACAGACACCCCCCCCCCCTCTCCATCACCCTGTAAGGGTCACAGACACCCCTCCCCCCTCTCCATCACCCTGTTAGGGTCACAGACACCCCTCCCCCCTCTCCATCACCCTGTTAGGGTCACAGACACCCCTCCCCCCTCTCCATCACCCTGTAAGGGTCACAGACACCCCTCCCTCCCCCCTCACCTTATCCAGTCGGGGCATCACCGCGCGGCAGCCGCCCATTTTGAACTTGAACAGGTTGTAGATCTCCTCGGGGTGCCCGAGTGACATGAGGATTTCCATGGCGGGGGTCACGTGTCCTCCCAGCTAAAAACAGAATCCCGGAATCTGCCGGTAGCTCTGCCGCATCGTTACAGACACAGCCAGGACCGGCGTGACCCGCCCACTCCAGCACAACATCCAATCGGCGCCCCGCGAAACGACGTGCTCATCCATCCAGCCAATCACCTCCAGTTCCGAGGTGGACTGACGGCAGTGATTGGACTACACACCGTCGAACCAGCCGTGCCAACCACTGAGGAGAGAGCTGTTGCTGGGGTGACGTACGGTGCTGCGTTCTGATTGGCTACTTGCCTGGACCTGCTTTGTTATTACAATAGACTTATTAACCTGTTGCTAGCTGGGGTCCTTCACTCTGAGCCAATGAGAGCATCACCTGAGAGGCTGTGTATGTCCCTCCAGGCCAGAGATCATAAAAACGTAACCTCCCCCCCCACCAGTCGTTTTGAACTACAACTCCCATGATGCTCTGGCCAGCTGTTGCATTGAAGGAATTATGGGAATTGTAGGCAATAACCATCCGGTGTGCCATGAGTCTGAGAGCCCTGTCTAGACCATAGTGTTGCATTACAACCTGCCAGGCGCCCTCTCTGCCCACATGTTACTGATATCAGGGGTCACGTCCAGGGGGAACGCAGTTCTAACACTATTTTTGCAGATGGAACGGAGTTCCCCTTGGTCCCACACACTATAAAGCTTGTATTCAGGTGATCAATATATCTTTCCCTGTTAAGGCACAATGAATATGGGATTTATCACATCTTTGCTTAAATCCATATATATATATATGTGAATATATTTGCGCGCATGTTAAGAGATGATAATTACTATTGGGGGGGATCTTGGGGAGTTTCCACACTTCTTTTTTTTACTTTACCACTGACCGATGTGTTATTATCTGGGAGGAATGGCGTCTTCATGACATCATAGATTTAATATATAAATGGGGTTATTCGCTAACCTCTAGATTTGCCACCAAATTGCACCGAACGGTGAATTTCCCTGTAAGGAGCAATTTCGGGCCAATCCGTCCATTCACTAAACTGTCAATTTGGCAAATACATCGAGGTGAATTGACATCGAAATACAGTGCAGTTCAACGACACCAAAATCACCCCGTAGAATACTATCGTGTCTTCTATTCACAGAATGACGAATAGCACCGCAATTTCGGCGCAATGACCTGATTTTCGGTCAAAATAGATTATTTATCATTTACAGGGTCATTCAAAGAGAAGCGAAAAGTCACCGCACGTTCAGTGACTTTTCGTTCTCTTCAATTCGGTGCGATTTGGCGATCCTATTTCGGCGACCCTGCGGTGTATTCAGCAAGCACCACGGGGCCGCCGTAATGCAGGAAAAAGTCGCCGAAAACTCACTGCAAAATGAGGGCGAACGCACACTGAAACCCGCAAAAACATCTGGATTAACCTGCCGAACGCAACGGAGAAACCCGAGCAGGAGCCGATCACAGCGCAGAGCAGCTGCCGGAAAAACCCGACACCGCAGACGAATGGAGTGAAATAGAAACAGTTTGCTTGAATGTTTGGAAAGTTAAACGCTGTTTGCAAAGAAACTACTGAATGAAAATGTCTGAAATTTACATATAAAATCCAATGAATGATAATAAAAAGGGCTGTTACAGAAAAAAGAAAAAACGATTTAAAAAAAAAAAAAGGAAAAAAAATTTGCAAAAAAATCCCGAAAAATGTCTAAAATATCCTAAAAAAATCTATAAATAAAGAGACTTTTTACTGCAGAATTTTATAATAAACAGTTTATTAGATATTGAATTAAAACCGGAATATTTTTAACATTGAAGCCTATGGGATTCGCCTGAATAAACCTGCCGAATGAAACCACCGAACGGCAGGGCAATTCGGCAACTTTTCACTGCTGGTTTTTGTTCTCTGAATAGACGAAGCAGTGCTTCTCTATGGGGATTTCACTGCCCTCGAACAGGCACCGAACAGGCACCGTATGTGCAGGCAATTCACCAGGATTTGGTGAACTGCCTGCTCTCTGGATAGCTGAATGGCCAGGAAAGGTAACCGTATGCTGAATTTCACTGTTCGGTTACCTTTCTCCAGCCATTCGGATCTCTTTGAATTACCCTGTTATTCATTATCAGGGTTATCCAAAGAGATTCGAAAAGTCACCGCACGTTCGGTGACTTTTCGTTCTCTTCAATTCGGTTCCTTTTGCCGATTGCATTTCGGTGACCCTGCGGTGTATTCAGCAAACACCACAGGGTCCCCGAATTGCAGGGAAAAGCTGCCGAAAACCTGACGAAAACTAACCGAATGCACTATGAAAACAAGCAAAAACATCTGGATTAACCTTCGAAGAGGAGCCGAACAGGAGCCGAAAAGGAGCCGAATCACACAGAGCCGAAGCAGCTGTGACGTAGAGGAGGCAGTGAATAAATTAGAAAAACCATTTGTATGAATCTGGGAAAAAGAAACGCTGTTTGCAAAGAAACTACTGAGCGAAAATGTCTGAAATTTTCACAGGAGGTCCAGGGAATGATAATAAAGAGGGCTGTTACAAAAAAAAATAAGCAAACTGAAAAAAAAAAAAAAAAAAATCGGACTTTTAATTTTTTTTTAAAAAATTCAGAAAAATGCTTAAGTATCCTAAAAAATCTATAAATAAAGAGACTTTTTGCTGCAGAATTTTATAATGAACGGATTATTAGATATTGAATTAAAACGGGAATATTTTTAACATTGAAGCCTATGGGATTCTCCTGAATTAACTTGCCGAATTAAACCACCGAATGGCAGAGCATTAGGGGAACCTTTCACTGCTGGTTTGTGTTCTCTGAATAGCCGAAGCAGTGCTTTTTGATGGGGATTTCACTGCCCTCGAACAGGGACCGAACAGACACCGTATGTGCAGGCAATTCGACAGGATTTGGCGAATTGCCAGCTCTCTGGATAGCCGAATGGCCAGGAAAGGTAACCGAACCCTGATTTTCAGCGTTCGGTTACCTTTCTCAAGCAATTCGAATCTCTTTGGATAACCCTGTATATTTTTTTGCAAAAAGCTTTATTTATTTTTTAAAAGATTTTATTTTGTTATAGACTTTATTTTGTAACAGATCTTATAAAGGACCTTTTTGATGATTTAACCTTTTATTAGTACAGGAGACTTCCTTTTTTTTTCTCCAGTTCGGTGGAATTCGCCGAGGCCAGTTCAGTGCTTAATAGTCACTTTTCATCAACGTCCGATAACTGCTTCGATGACTCAAATTTCAGCACAATACAGTGAGCATCCAATAGCGAAATCACCGAATTGTTGGCAAAATGGAATCGCCGACATGATCCGAAATGCAAAGCACCGAAAAGGTGTTAAATTTCAGGGCTTTATGATTGGATCCCATAGTGTCTAAACAAGGCCCTGACAGATACGCCATATAAGGGATTATTCAGAGAGAGATGATCTGGCCCCAAAATGTCACCGAACTAGGAATTTCCCCGTACGGTGACATTTCGGGGACATTCGGCTATTCAGAGAGCAGGCAGTTTGCTAAATTTTGGTGAATTGCCTGCACGTACGGTGCCTGTTCGACGGCAGTGAAATCCCCCATAGAGAAGCAATGGTTAATCTATTCACAGACCCCGAACAGCAGAGAAAAGTTGCCAAAATGCCCTGCTGTTCGGTGGTTTCATTCGGCAGGTTTAGTCAGGCAATTCCCATAGGCTTCAATGTTGATATTCCTGTTTTTACTCAATATCTAATAAACAGTTTATTATTTTATTCAGCTACCAAAAGTCTCTTTACTTATAGATTTTGTTTGGATCTTTTAGACATTTTTCAGCCCAAAAAATTTTCCCCTTTTTTTTAACCCTTTCGCTGCTGAGCTCATTTTTACCGCTTTCGCTCATCATGTTTAAACGTGATTTGAAGTCACATTTTATTATACGACCCAGACATGTTATATATCGTTCTTTGCGGCAGACTTGGCAGATTCAGAATATATCATTATTATATGTATACGTTATGTTCTGCTTGAATATTAGAACAAAACAAATGCAATAAAATTCGAATTTTCACTCATCTACAGCGTGTAAAGTGTTTTTTTTTTTTCACATTTTACCACATGAGCGTTTGCGGTTAGACTTTCTAAGAGGTGCGCTTGTTAAAAAAAAAAATTGAAATGGGGGCGTTTGCTAAAAATCAGAGTCCCCCATAGAAAAAATCATTAGTGCAGCATCATTGTTCACATAATTGAAAAGGGGAACAATATTGCTGCTTTAATAAAACAAAAAAAAAGTTAAAAAAATTTACAATTTTATTTTTAGTTTACATGCCCATGTTTGGTATCATTGGAACAATCAGAGCATGGCCTTTCCAATGATACCAAACATTAACCCCTATCCGCCACAGATCGGGAGATATGGTAGAGATAAAGGGTTCCAATGAACCCCCTAGGAGTCAGCTAGGGGTTAACTCCCAAACTGACATCATCGCGCTACGCGTGATGACACCAGTAGGCAGGGGGAGATCTCAGACGCTTGGTCAATATCCAGTATGTCGGCCAGCTCCGGAAGGGGACCGCGATCCAGCCCCTGTTGGTGCCGAATCGCGATCCAGCCCCCAAAGGGGTTAAAGGCAGCCACCGCTTGGAAGGGTAGGCTGTGCCCTTCCAAGCACTGCCAGCCTTTTTGCAGTGCCCCAAGCCGATCAGGAGGGAGAGAGGTCCAAAAGGACCTTCCCCCTCCCACCCCTTCAGGCACCTTCCCCGCACTGGCTGGGGGGGGTGCCTGTAATAGACGTCTATCGTGCCCGCCTGGGATCCCGGAGGCTGGGCTGACCTCCAAGAGGTCAGCCCGCACCGGGGGGCCGCAGCGATCGGCTGGAATACCGGCCGATCGCTGCCTCCTGTGCAAGGACGTGCTCAGCGTGTCCTCCGCACAGGAGAACCACTTGGCTGGACGTGCTGAGCGCGTCCTTAGCAGCCAAGTGGTTAAAAAGCAGGTTTTGCATTTTTCTGTAACAGACCATTTTAATATATCATGCATTGGATCTTGACCAAAATGTCAGTGCTCTCTGAAAAAAAAAAACATAACGTGTTTCTCGGATTGCCGCCGTCACTCGTTTTCATAGTATGGCGCACTGCCTTTAGAAATACCTCCCTCACATAATGCAGGCCCATTGGAGCGCTATGAGGAGGTGTTACCGGAATCCACTTGGTTCACTCGGGACGAGGCCGGACTGGACACGAGCAAGGATTGTCTGAACACGAGTTTCTTCAGGAAAGGCAAACTTTATTGTGATATCACAGATGCTCAGACAGGATTGAATCGCAAAGACTGAACCCCGAATTCACCCCGACAAGGGGTCTTATACACCGAATACATAATTAGGTGCATCCCAATTAGCCCACCTCCCGGTGACACTATCCCACCCCACGTGGGTCAATACCTCCCTTAGTCTAATACAAAGACATTCCATTACATTGGCCGTAAATTGGCAAACTTCATGTTAGTTTCGACAGATCATGATTAGCTACTACATTCAGTCCAGGCTGTGCTCGCCTCCCTAGCGCCTGTGTTTATTTGTTGCGGGTAACACCTGGTCTATCTTCTATACTTCTCTTTGTCTCTCTACAGGCCTCTGCGACCTTGGTGTATCCACTTCTCATTCTGTCCCTTCGTGCCAGGAACAGCCTCGATCTTTCTCAGACTTTAATTGCTTTTCTGCTAATTTAACACATTCCTAAATTTCTACGTATGCTTCAATCTAGTTTCAGCTAAAACCTACCTAGTTATATTCAAGTGAACCAATATTCTGAACAAGATGGCCGCCTGGTTTATAATGGCGGCCAGCTTCCAGCCTGATTCCACTTCATTCCCCCCTTGGCTCAAGCCTCAGGTTCTTCTCCTGAGACTTGTAGCCATTACACCGCACTACTATTATTCTTAAGTTCCTCATACTTTGGGGGACCTATTTTTGTTGGGAACATGTCTTGTGGGATAATCAGTGGTATTTTCTGTGTCTGTGTGGGTGTCAGTGCCCTCTTGCATAGTGGCCAGAGACAGAGCCCTATGCGGTACAGTAGTGTCCCTACGACCAAGATCACCACCACCATCAGAATCATGGATCCAATCTGTGAAATAAATCTCAGGATGGATCCGAACCAATCTCCGATTGCTCCGAACCCACGGAGTGGATTCCAGCCTTCAGCAGCGATCCTTCTTGCTGTGTTCTGCAACTGTGCTACCTTCTCCTGGTAATCTTGGATTACCTGGTAATAGTCAGGGACGTCATGTGTAGTGTTCTTGATGAAAGTGCAACATTCGTAGTGCATCGTCATCTCACACAATCCATTCAGAGCCGCACTGATCTGTTCCAGTGCCATATTATGTAGCTCCCGTACTTCCAGATTCAGTAACTGAATATCCATACTAGTCTTATTCAAAATCTCATCCATCAAACTGGCATAACTGTTCATTCTTGCCATCAACTCTCTTCCCCATCCAGTCCATGCTGGAAACCATGCCCATATTCGATCCGCTTTCTGGAATAGCTCCCTCTTCTGTCTTTCAAACACCAGTGGGTACCTAGGGTGGAGTGTTGTGTTTGAATTAGTGTCCTCTCCCCTTACCCTCTGGATTGGGATCAATTTAGCCAGATAACAAATTCCCGTTATGGTAGGTGGTACCCATGTGTAACACACCCTTTCACAGCACACCTGGTACCCTCCTTTCACTATAATCAGACCTTGTTGTATCCATCAAAACACCCGCATATTGAGTATCTTGGATGCTCTCAGTCGAATCTCTCAGGGGCTCATGACTGTGGTCTTTGTTAGCTTTAGCCTCAGTGGATTGGTCTCGTTGGTGACAACCTTCCATACTGGTTTAGGATTGGCTGCAGCTACCTTCAGTCTGGAGTGATGTATCCACGGGACCACCTAGGCAACCTTTACTGCTGTAGGGGTTGATAACAGGACAACGTAAGGACCTCTCCATTTTGGGCCTAGTGGATAATTTTTCCACTCCTTCACCCATACTGAATCACCTGGACAATACTTATGCAGTGGGGGGTACAAAAAGTGAGGTATATTATCTCCCACCCAAGTATTTAATTTCTGCATTGCTTTACCCAACAGTACAACCTGACCATTTAATTTAGTTTCCCACAATGCCCGAAGGTCCCCCCTTAGTCCATTAATCAGAGGGGTAGGCTGTCCAAACATGAGTTCGTACGGACTTAGCTTCAATTGGGGTGTTGGCCTGCACCTAATGTGCAACAGGACTATCGGCAGCACATCCAACCAGCCTAGTGACGTCTCTTGGCACAGTTTGGACATTAAAGTCTTTAGGGTACGGTTCATTCTCTCAACTTTTCCCGAGCTTTGGGTCCTATAAGCAGTATGTAGCTTCCAGGTGATGCCCAACAGGTGGGCAAGCTGTTGTAGACAGTTCTGTATAAATGCGGGGCCATTGTCCGACCCTATTATTTCGAGAGGAAGTCCATAGCGTGGTATTATTTCCTTCATCAGGCTTTTCACCACTTCCACTGTCTTTTCCGTCCTTGTTGGGAAAGCTTCCACCCACCCTGTCAGGGTGCACACCATTACCAGTAGATATTTATATCCTTTGCAGGGCGGCAGTACTGTAAAGTCTATCTGTAATGATGCCATTGGGGACAGCCCGATCGGCTGCTTCCCCGGAGGTTGAGATGGGCCTGTTCTTGGATTATTTTTGGCACATGTCACGCACTGCTGGGCTATTGCTTTGCAGACTACTGACAGTCCTGGCACATAGAAATGTGGCTCCAATTGCTGTTCCATCGTTTCTCTTCCTCCATGAGTACTTGCGTGGAGCATTCTTATAATCTCAGGCGCCAGTGTTGCTGGTAGAACTATTCGTCCATTCTTCAACTGGAACCATCCGTCTTCTCCATATCCGCCTTGTTCTTCTGATAGCCATTTCTTCTCTTTCTCTGAATACACAGGTGTCCATTCACTCAGTGGCGCCGGTAGGAGTGCAGCCACCACTGGTTTTTCTTTGTATTGTGCCAATTCTCCATGGTTTCCCCAGATAAATTCTTCTTTCGGGAAATCATAATCGCCAGGCAAAGAACAGCAGATCTTGTCTGTCCTGTGAATCTCTCACTGCTGGTATAAACAAGTTCATCGCACTTTTCTTCATGCTTGGCAGTTTGTTTTTGATAAGGATCTCCTTGAGGAAGAACCTCACCAATGGGACTTGGTATTCTTCTGCTCCCAATTCTCCCAAACTTAGCAGTATTCGTGTGATTCTTAGATTATTATGAGGGTTGGTTGTTAGATTCTCGAAACGTGAGGCAAAATTTTCTGCTCGTTCAACTTCAACTTTGGTTACTTCTTAGGCTAGGGTCAGACTAGCGCAGTTTTAACGTGCGTTTAGCCGCACGAAATCACGGCCGTACTAGCAGCAAATGACGTCCAATGCCGGGGAACATACGACGAACGGCCGCACGAAAGTTCGTCCGCGCAACGCAAGTGGCCAACGAACGCATTTTTTCGAGAACGTCAAACCGCTACTACTGACGTACAGAGTGCGCTGCGGCCGCATAGCGGCGTGTGTGCGTGATTAGGAGACGTCAGACGCTGCTAATGTCCGGCCAACATAACGTCCAGACTCAAAAAGTGTTTTATTGATGATCCGTACAAAATCACGGACGAAAAGGCGCATCGTATGACCGCTATCGCGTATTCCGGGGGAAAATACGTACGTTCGTTCGACCGAACTTTTTCACGGACGACGTGAAAAATGCGTTCGTCTGACCCTAGCCTGAATCTTCTCCATACTCCCCCATTAATTTTACGCCGAAGAATTTCAGCATCATTTTGTATGCTCTGCGGAGTCTTTTCTGAACTTCTGAGGTGTTAATCATAAGACATGTCTCTTGAGGGTTCAGAGGAGTGGAGTAGAAATTTCGGCCTTGGGACCGGGTTGGGAAAAGCCATTGGATATAAATCATGATTGAGTTCTAATAGTTCATAATCATTGTGCCATTTGTGCAGAATAATTTCAATAAATTCGCCTTTGGGTTCAAATTTTCTCCAATTCATGTAGAACTCGTAATTTGGCATGGGAGGTTGGGCCTCTTGCTTGCAGAGCAGGACTTTGGCTTGATCAGTTGTTAGCAATGGTTTTGCAGCCGCTTTTGCGGCCTGGTCAGCGCGTCTGTTGCCTTTTGGGATTTCATCATGACCTTTCCGGTGGCCACGACAGTGCATAATACTGACAGCACTTGGTTTCCATACAGCTTCTAGAAGGGCTGTGATTTCATTTGCATACTTGATTTGTTGTCCTGAGGAAGTAAGTAGGCCTCTTTCTTTGTAGAGTGCATCATGTGCATGGACAGTCATAAAGGCATATTTGGAATCAGTGTAGATATTCACTCTTTTGCCTTCAGAAAGTTGTAGAGCCCTGGTTAGGGCCGTTATTTCAGCCAGTTGTGCAGATGTATGGCCTGGTAGAGGATTTGCTTCAATAATTTCTTCTGTGGAGACGACTGCATAGCCGGAGACTTTCTTCCCATCATCCATGTAACTGCTACCATCAGTGAATAGTTGTAGATCGTATTTGTCTAGGGGTACGTCTTTCAGATCTGGCCTGCTACTGAACACTTCTTCCATGACTTGGAGGCATTCATGATCTGGATCCTCTTCACAGTCTGGCAGTAAAGTAGCAGGGTTCAAGGTAGCGATGAGGTCCAAATGAACCCGTGGATTCTCACACATCATAGCTTGGTACTTCGTCATCCGGCTGTTGCTGAACCAGTAACCTCCTTTTACATCAAGCAGGGCTTTGACAGCATGTGGCACCTTGACATGAAGAACTTGTCCAAGGGTCAGCTTGTCTGCTTCTGCTATCACGGCTTTCAGACATGGGGGTAGGCCGCAGGCCACAGGATCAAGTTGCTTGGAGAGATAGGCCACAGGCCTTGGCCAGGAGCCAAAATTATGAATTAGCACTCCTGTAGCTGTTTGATTGTATTCATGTACATACAGCTGGAAGGGCTTGCTGTGATCTGGCAGTCCCAGTGCTGGAGCTTCCATTAATAAAGTCTTTAATTTCAGGAAAGCTGCTGTTTGCTCTTCTTCCCAGAGGAAGGGGTCATGCTCTCCACCTTTGGTGGCTTGATGGAGGGGCTTAGCAATATCTGCGAAGTTGGGGATCCACAGGCGGCAGAAGCCTGCAGCTCCTAGGAATTCACGGACTTGTCTCCTTGTCTTTGGTTGGGGTATACGGCATACTGCTGCTTTTCTTTCTGCCCCCAGTGCACGCTTGGTACCTGTTAATTGAAAACCTAAATATTTCACAGTCTGTTTACATATTTGTGCTTTCTTTTTGGACACTCTGTAACCTGCAAGGCATAGCAGATGTAGCAGGGCTTTTGTGGCAGAGAGAGTCTTTTTATGTGGGAGAAGCCAGTAATAAATCATCTACATACTGTAGTAAAACAACTTTGTCTGGCTGAGAGTTGAAGGACAGGAGGTCCTGGCTGAGCGCGCACCCAAAAATCGTGGGCGAGTTTTTGAAACCTTGAGGGAGGCGTGTCCAGGTCATCTGATGGCGCGCTCCCGTGGTAGATTCCTCCCATTGAAACGCAGAAAGGGGCTGGCTTGCTGGAGCCAGGCGGATACAAAAAAAGCGTCTTTTAAATCAAGCACCGTGTAATATTTTGTGTTTCCGGGGATTAATGCCAATAAAGTGTATGGATTGGGGACCACAGGGTGTAGGGTTACTGTGGCTTCGTTAACCGCTCGTAAGTCTTGGACTGGGCGGTACTCTTGTGTGCCCTCTTTTAGTACTGGCAACAGGGGTGTGTTCCACTGTGACACGCAGAATTTCAATATACCGTGGTCTTTAAGTCTCTGCAAATGTGTCTGTATATTCTGCTTAGCTTTCTGTGGGATATGGTATTGTCTTAAAGTCACAGGTGTTGCACCAGGTTTTAAATCGACGTACACTGGAGGGATATTTACAGCTAGTACGGGCGGGTTCTCCTCCGTCCAGACTCCAGGGATTCCCAGGAGTAGGGTGTACGGGTCTGGGTCGGCCGGCGGAGTTGGTGCCGTACGCCATTCTTCTTCTCTTGGCATAATTACTGCAATTTTGACAGGTTGGGTATGCTGGCTGGCTGGGCTGTGCCGCCGTGCAGAGCTGCCACTCTCAGGCAGGACTAATGTAGCGTGACCCCCGGGGAGAAATGTAATTTTGGCTTGCAATTTGCAAAGGATATCCCGCCCCAGGAGTTGGATGGGACATTCGGGCATATACAAAAATTCATATTCAACATTATGCCCACCCACACTACATTTTCGTGAAGCAAGGAAGGGGTACTTAGCGGACACCCCCATTGCTCCCACAATATCAACTTCATTTCCCATTGGGGGGGCAATTTGCTTTGTTACAACAGAATATTCGGCACCGGTGTCAACCATAAAAATTTCATCTTTATTTCCCACCCTCATAGTGACCGTGGGCTCGTGATTACCGAGTGGGATGGGCCCAGGTCCGTGTCAATATGTACCTTGCCCCTCAAATGACGTTCTTGCCAAACCAACAAACCCTGCACCGGCACCATCATTTCTCTCATATCTGACGTTTGTTACCTGACCATTGGAGGCCTGACCTCCCGACTCCCCAGCCTCCCCCTGCACCCCAAATTTAGCCAAAAATTCCAGACAATTATTTTTCCAGTGACCTTCACCCCGGCACCAGGCGCACTGATTGGGTCCCAGGGGTTCCCTAGGGGTTCCCCTACCTCTGCCTCCCCGATCTCTCCCTCTGTCCGGGGCACCTCTTCCTCCATTTCCCATATATCCGACCACACCTGTGTGCCCTTTTTGTCTCTTTATTTCCTTCCGCTTTTCTTCCAAATCCCGATTATAATACACTTTATTAGCAATTTCAACTAATTCGCTAATACCTTTCCCTAAAAACCCATCTAATCTCTGTATTTTATTCCGTATGTCTCTCTGTGACCAACCCACAAAAGAAGAATTAATTAACCTCTGATTCTCCACTGCCTCAGGGTCAATAGGACTATACATCCTGTATGCATCTAGTAATCTTTCTAGAAATGCACTTGGGGTTTCTTTAGAATCTTGCACAATATCCGCTATTTTCCCCATGTTTGTAGGTTTCTTCCCTCCCGCTTTAACACCCATTATTACCGCTGTACGGTACGTCTGCAGGTGGGCAATACCTGCAGCGGTATTGTACAGCCATTTGGGATCTTTTTTGGGGTAGTGTTCCTCTACCCACGCTTCTGGCTGGGCTCTGGCATCTTCTACGGCTTGGGCAAGTAAAATTTTCCACGCGCTACTATTTATTCGGGCTCTTTCTTCAGTGGTGAACATTGTCAGCATTAGTTGTTGACAATCTGCCCATGTGGAGTTATGTGTAAGCATAACTGACTATCATACTGGCCACTGCCGCGGGATTAGTGGAGTACAGTGGTGTGTGTGTTTTCCAGTTGAATAGATCTGTCGTTGTAAAAGGGACATATGTGTATTGCACTGGCCCAGGTGCTCCGTTTTCCAGTAAAGGGCCTGGCACCTCCCGTAGGGGCATTTGCATCTTACTTTTGCTGGGATTGTGCTGATATGGGTCTCGGGGTTTATATATATTGTTCGCTGCGCGAGTGGTAGCACCTTGCCTTACATCTTCACCCTCATCATCACTGTCCTCTTGGGTTACTAGTTTATATACGTTCCCATCGGGCATTTCAATCTTTCCTGGTGGGACCTCTGTCTCCTCCACCCGCTGCCCCCTCATCTTCTTCCGCAATGCCGCTTGCCGGAGCGGAGGAAGCCGGTGGAGCAGTAGCTGCCGCCCACTCCCCCCCCCTCCGCCCGCGCAACTGCGGCACGCAAAACGTCTCTAGCTACCCCGTAATACGATGGATAGGGCGGGGACAGGGAATCAATCTCCTCCGGTTGTTCTACTAACACCGGTTTCCTTTTCTTATTATTTTCTCTATTTGGGGGTACCTGCTTCTTGTTACGTCCCGCCATCATTATAAAATGACTTTATCCTTTACACAATACCTCCATATTGTGACGGTTGTCCGCGGCCCCCCTCCCGGCGCCTGGCAGCGGCTTCCTCGCTGCTCGCTGGCCAGGCGCCGAGTGATATCGCGGAACGCTTCCGCACACGTGGGACGCCGGGGGGCGGGGCCAGGCGTATGACGCGGACCCGCAGAGTTTAAAGCCCGGCTTCTCATTCTCACTGGTGCCCTGACGTGGTAGTTACTTCCCGCAGAGCTCTTGTATTCTGTTGTAAATTATTGGCTATTCTGTGTATTGACCCTTGGCATTTGGCAAACTGACCATTCTGTGTACCGACCCCTGGCATTGGCAAACGAACCATTCTGTGTACCGACCCCTGGCATTGGCAAACGAACCATTCTGTGTACCGACCCCTGGCATTGGCAAACGAACCATTCTGTGTACCGACCCCTGGCATTGGCAAACGAACCATTCTGTGTACCGACCCCTGGCATTGGCAAACAAACTATTCTGTGCATAACCCCTGGTATTGGCGTTTACTCTTCTATCTTAGTATTGAGGTCAGTCTGTGTGGCATCCTAAGCACGCATCAGACTACCTCTTCTATTGTTTAGGTCTTGGGAAGAGCCAACCATTCTAAGGTCTTGTGTACCCTCCTAGTATCGTTCTTTGTGTATACCTATCTTGACGTATTCTGTATCTGTCTAGACGTGCCGACCACTCTAAGGATCGGAAGGGTAGTGAGCGGTCTGCGTAAAGGACCACCATCTTGGTAACCAGGGGATCCGTGACATTACGTCAGGGCCAATGGATCCCGCAGACCTCTCTTCTCAGTTGACAAGAATTGCAGCCCGACAAGAAGAGCAGGACCACAGGATGGACCAAATTGCTCTTGCTCTGCAAACCCTGTTGAATCGATCCACTACTGGTACTGCAAGTCCTCCAGAACCAGTATTGCCTAGGGCCAGTTCGGCCTCACCCGAGGGGTGTAGGCTCAGTATGAAGGCACCCGTACGCTATGATGGTACGCCTAACTTGTGTCGGGTTTTTTGACCCAACTAGAGATTCTATTCGAGAACAATCCAGGCTCCTGTGTATCCGATAAAGCCAAAGTAGGCTACCTAATTAACCATTTAACTGATAAAGCGTTACTGTGGGCCACGCCATTGTGGGAAAACAAAAAGCCCATCATATATGACTATGAGGGCTTTACCTCTGAACTAAAACGTACGTTTGATCCCTCTAGAAGGGCCACCAATGCAGGCAGGTCCTTATTCCACATTAAGCAAGGTAATAGGAGAGTCTCCGACTATGCCATAGAATTTAAGACCTTGACTTCTGAGGTACACTGGCCTAACGACGTTTTAACCTTGGCGTTTACCGAAGGCCTGAACGAGGCTTTGATGTTTGAGCTGGCTCCCTTGAAGTTGCCAGAACATCTGGACCATTTGGTTGATTTCTGTATTGCCATGGACGACCAAATTAGGGACAGGAGGCATTCTAGAGACAGACCCAGAAGGGTTTTGCCTCCTTTACCCTTGGTACCCAGACACACCAATACGTCAGGTACTTCAGAGCCAGAAAGAACCGATCTCTACCGGTCGTAGAACCCATGCAGATAGGTAGAACAGGTATTTCAGAGGCTGAGAGAACGTACAGAAGGGAAAGGGGGCTCTGTTTTTACTGTGCCGGGGCAGGGCATTTTCGTCTTCAATGTCCTCAAAGACCCAGGGGTGGCAGGGGTGACACTGGCAAGCCGGGCCAGAGAACACCTACTAGCCAGGTAATCGGTTCGCTCTATGCCTCCTTTGTTGATAACGAAAAAAAAAAAAACCGGATTCTGGTGCCCATCTCCTTAACCTGGGAGGGGGTGCACCTCGAGACTGAGGCGTTCCTAGACTCTGGAGCCTCAGGTAACTTTATGGATAGAGTGTTTGCCTCCAAGAACCTCATGCCTCTAGTTCTCAAAGAAAGACCTCTAATGGTGGAGGCCATAGACGGGAAACCCTTGTCATGTCCCCATATCACCCACGACACTATAGAGGTATGCATGAACACAGGGGTTTTGCACCGGGAAACCATACGATTCCAGATTATTGACTCTCCCTCATGCCCCGTCGTCCTAGGGTTTCCATGGTTGACTGAGCATAACCCAGTGATTGATTGGGTCCAGAGAGACATAAAATGTTGGGGTCCCAGTTGCCAGTTGAAATGCATGGGCAGGGTCACTGTTATTGGTAGCCTTAATATCGCCACAGCACCTCCTTTATCCACAGTAGTCCCTGACTGTTATCAGGCATTAAAGGAGGTTTTTTCGAAGGCCAGGACTGAGGTTTTACCACCACATCGCCCGTATGACTGTGCCATAGAGTTACTCCCCGTACTATGCCTCCCAGAGGACATGTATACCCCTTGTCGCAAAAGGAGAACGACATTATGGAGGAGTATATAAAAGAGAATCTCGAGCGTGGATTCATTAGACGGTCCTCCTCCCAGCAGGAGCTGGTTTCTTTTTCGTCTCCAAGAAAGAGGGAGACTTGCGACCATGCATAGATTATAGAGGTTTAAACAGAATAACCATAAGAAATGCATATCCCATACCCCTTATAACAGAGTTGTTCGACCGACTGAAAGGGGCCCGTATATACACGAAGCTCGATTTACGCGGGGCCTACAATCTGATAAGGGTGAAAAAGGGGCACGAGTGGAAGACGGCTTTTAATACGCGTAGCGGGCATTACGAATACCTGGTAATGCCCTTTGGCTTATGTAACGCGCCAGCTGTGTTTCAGGATCTCATAAATGACACCCTAAGGGATTTTCTGCAAACATTCGTCATAGTGTATCTCGATGACATCCTGATATACTCTCCAGATAAGGAGACCCATCACGCCCATGTGCAACAAGTGTTAAGGAGACTATTGAAGGCCGGCTTATACTGCAAATTAGAAAAGTGCCTATTTGATATAGAGAAGGTGCACTTCCTTGGGTATATCATAACCCCTGAGGGGTTTCAGATGGATCCTGGTAAATTGTCGGCAATCCTCGACTGCCCCTACCCCAAGGGCTTAAAGCCATTCAGAGGTTTCTAGGTTTTACCAACTATTATCGAAGGTTCATTAAAGACTTTTCGGCCTTGGTAGCTCCTCTCACGGCCATGACTAGGAAAGGGGTGGGAAATCAGAAATGGACACCCCAGGCCAGGCAAGCCTTCGAGGCCCTCAAACAGGCATTCACGACTGCCCCTGTTCTCCGACATCCTGATCCAGCTCTGCCCTTCCAACTCGAGGTTGACGCCTCCGAACTCGGTCTTGGAGCAGTCTTGTCCCAAAGGCGGGCACCCGATAAACCTTTGCATCCATGCGGCTTCTATTCCCGGAAGTTGTCTCCGGCCGAGAGAAACTATGACATCGGTAATAGAGAGTTGTTAGCAGTTATCGCAGCCTTGGCAGAGTGGAGATACTTATTAGAGGGATCTACGGACCCAATCGTTATCATAACTGATCATAAGAATCTCACGTACATTGGAGACGCGAAACGATTGAACGCCAGACAAGCGAGATGGTTTTCTTTCAAGTTTTAATTTCGTCCTCACGTATAGACCTGGGTCAAGAAACATTAAAGCAGATGCGTTATCTAGACAGTATGAATCCTATGAACATAACGTGCAGGATCAACATCCCATTGTACCTCAGGAGAGGATTATAGCCTCTACCACGATTAGTGTCTCATCCCCTCTGATGATCCGATTGCAGACTGTCCAAGATAAGGCTCCGGGGGGAGGCCTCCCGCGAAGCTCTTTGTACCTGAGAAGGAAAGAGAAGAAGTCCTTAAGATTTACCATGACAATAAAACCTCTGGGCATATGGGGATCACCAAAACAGTGGCTAGCATCCGAAAACTGCTATGGTGGCCCACGATGCGCCGGGATATTAAAGATTACATAGCCGTGTGCGAGGTATGCACAAGAAATAAGAGTCCTAAGACAGCGCCCATTGGTTTACTCCAGCCCCTGCCTATCCCCGAACGACCATGGTCGCAGATAGCCATGGATTTTATAGTAGAGTTACCCGAGTCCAAAGGGAATACTGTTATACTCACGATTATAGATCGCTTTTCCAAAATGGGTCACTATGTTCCTCTTCGGAAGCTACCGTCAGCAGCCGAGCTGGTGCCCATTTTCATCGCCAACGTGGTCCGCATACACGGTATCCCTCTTGGGATTGTTTCTGATAGGGGGACCCAGTTTGTCTCCAGATTCTGGAGGGGGTTCTGCAAGAATGTGGGAATAGACCTGTCCTTCTCCTCGGCCTATCACCCCCAAACGAACGGGGCAGCAGAAAGGGCCAATCAAAATGTTGAGAAGTATCTCAGGTGTTTCATATCTGAACGACAGGATAATTGGTCAGACCTGCTACCTTGGGCCGAGTATGCCCTAAACAGTGCCGTGAGTGAAGCCAGTGGTCATTCCCCTCTTCACGGTTTACGGATTTGATCCTCCCGTGCTTCCCACTGCATTTCCTGATACCGCGATTCCTGCTCTGGATGAGCACTTGGCGTCATTGACTGAGACCTGGGGGAGGGTTAAACAGGCACTGGAGAGGAGCAGTATTGTCCAGAAAACGAAGGCCGATAGACGTAGGGGACCAGCACCTGTGTATCAAGTCGGGGACAGGGTTTGGCTTTCTTCGCGGAACATTAAGCTCTTAGTGCCATCGATGAAACTAGCCCCCAGATACATAGGCCCTTACAAGATACTGCGGCGACTCAGCCCGGTCTCCTATGCCTTGGCACTGCCCTCCCATATCAGGATACACAACGTGTTCCACGTGAGCCTTTTAAAACCGCTTTTGTGTAATCGGTACACCAGGGTCCGTGTCCCTCCTCCTCCGGTCTCTGTGGAGGGCGAGGAGGAGTTTGAAGTTAAGGCCATTCTGGACGCCAGGGTTTCTAGGGGGGTCCTTCAGTACTTAGTGGACTGGGTGGGCTACGGTCCGGAGGACCGCTCTTGGCTTCCGGCTACTGAGGTTCATGCCCCTCGCTTGGTGAAGGCCTTCTATTTGGCTCATCCCTGTGCCCCTGGGGGTCGTCCAGTGGCCGCCCGTAGAGGGGGGGTTCTGTGACGGTTGTCCGCGGCCCCCCTCCCGGCGCCTGGCAGCGGCTTCCTCGCTGCTAGCTGGCCAGGCGCCGAGTGATATCGCGGAACGCTTCCGCACACGTGGGACGCCGGGGGGCGGGGCCAGGCGTATGACGCGGACCCGCAGAGTTTAAAGCCCGGCTTCTCATTCTCACTGGTGCCCTGACGTGGTAGTTACTTCCCGCAGAGCTCTTGTATTCTGTTGTAAATTATTGGCTATTCTGTGTATTGACCCTTGGCATTTGGCAAACTGACCATTCTGTGTACCGACCCCTGGCATTGGCAAACGAACCATTCTGTGTACCGACCCCTGGCATTGGCAAACGAACCATTTGGTGTACCGACCCCTGGCATTGGCAAACGAACCATTCTGTGTACCGACCCCTGGCATTGGCAAACGAACCATTCTGTGTACCGACCCCTGGCATTGGCAAACAAACTATTCTGTGCATAACCCCTGGTATGGCGTTTACTCTTCTATCTTAGTATTGAGGTCAGTCTGTGTGGCATCCTAAGCACGCATCAGACTACCTCTTCTATTGTTTAGGTCTTGGGAAGAGCCAACCATTCTAAGGTCTTGTGTACCCTCCTAGTATCGTTCTTTGTGTATACCTATCTTGACGTATTCTGTATCTGTCTAGACGTGCCGACCACTCTAAGGATCGGAAGGGTAGTGAGCGGTCTGCGTAAAGGGACCACCATCTTGGTAACCAGGGGGATCCGTGACACATATATCTATATATGGGTACTGTTCAGGATGTCCGCATTTCCCGGTTACTTGGGAATGCACTTTCTGTATTAGCACCGGGTCCATTGACCCCTGCTCTGGCCAGTCTGGAACTAGCAGTGGCCATACGATGGTACACATTAATGTTAATTTCTCTTTAGTTAACTCTACACCATAATCATGTGTTGTATACAGTGCTTCAAAATTCCGCACCATATACCCTAAGGGCGTCTCACCCTTCTTCACCTTAGTGGGCTTGGATGACCCGTTCGTTACCCATTGTTACTCTTAAGGACAGTAACCTCCTCACAATGCAGATATTACTTTTAGCAAAACCACTTGAAATTTACTGTCTGGTACTTCAGTCAACAATTCATATATATCGGATTCGCTTCCTCCGTCAGTAGCCGGACTGCAGTCGCCTGAGCCGGAAACGTACCTTGGGAGTCCACTCTCAAGTTTGCTTTCTCGCTAGGCGAGTAGGCGCTCGATCACTCACAGCACTCTCAGCAATCATTCACAACCCATACTGTACCAGATACTTTCAGCACAAAACAATACATAAACAATTCAACTCTTTCTACTAGCCGAGGGCACGCCGTCCCTCCTTTTGGCTCCCTATACCCCGTTAATTGAACTCTAACGCTTGTCTGCTTGTGACTACGTGCACCCCGTTCTATAACTACACTCCCGTCTGCAATTCCAATTTGCCTATGGGTAATCTACCCACCCGGCACCACTATCTCTGCAGCTACCGCTGGCCCCAATGAGCCCTCTTCACTACACGACGTACACACTAGCACTGACTCAGGGCTCTCAGCCCAGTCACAGAAATCTCTCCTCCTTTCCTTTGTCCACGTGCAGAAGCTCTATTTACAAACACTGACTACGACTATGCAACTCCACGTGGCTCCCTTCTCCCTCACATACAGAACTACCGTTGAGTTAACATCCGATCCCCCGGGTCCAGACACGCGCTAACCACTCTGGCTCCTTTGCTTGTCCGTGCTTTCGGCAGCAGGTTCGGTATGTCAACGAGACCGTGGGTCTCCTTATCCGACTATGGCCGGACGTTTCCCTTTATACCGGTATCTCCATTAGACATACAAACATAGACACTTTACCTATCGCCGCGCTGTTCGCTGTTTCCTCGGACTCGGTGGTGTCCCAGCTTCCCGGGCCGGGGGTCCGTTTGGGACGAGACGAGGTCCACTGAACAGGAAATCCTGCTTGGCGCCTGCAGATGTCAGCTCACCTTCAATGGATGCCCAACCAGCGGGATTACTCGCACCTGCAATCAACCGCTGGTGTCCAGCAATCGTTGCCGTGCCGGCAAAGGGCCTCGTATCCCAGACGAGCCCCCAGAAATGTTACCGGAATCCACTTGGTTCACTCGGGACGAGGCTGGACCGGACACGAGCAAGGATTGTCTGAACACGAGTCTCTTCAGGAAAGGCAAACTTTATTGTGATATCACAGATGCTCAGACAGGATTGAATCGCAAAGACTGAACCCCGAATTCACCCCGACAAGGGGTCTTATACCCCGAATACATAATTAGGTACATCCCAATTAGCCCACCTCCCGGTGACACTATCCCACCCCACGTGGGTCAATACCTCCCTTAGTCTAATACAAAGACATTCCATTACATTGGCCGTAAATTGGCAAACTTCATGTTAGTTTCGACAGATCACGATTAGCTACTACATTCAGTCCGGGCTGTGCTCGCCTCCCTAGCGCCTGTGTTTATTTGTTGCGGGTAACACCTGGTCTATCTTCTATACTTCTCTTTGTCTCTCTACGGGCCTCTGTGACCTTGGTGTATCCACTTCTCATTCTGTCCCTTCGTGTCAGGAACAGCCTCGATCTTTCTCAGACTTTAATTGCTTTTCTGCTAATTTAACACATTCCTAAATTTCTACGTATGCTTCAATCTAGTTTCAGCTAAAACCTACCTAGTTATATTCAAGTGAACCAATATTCTGAACAAGATGGCCGCCTGGCTTATAATGGCGGCCAGCTTCCAGCCTGATTCCACTTCAGGAGGAATTTCTAAATATTTTTCGTTACCTAGAGCCGTAGTGTCCCGAGCACTACACCAGCAGCTCGGGGCTGTGAGAGGGGGTTGTTTTCCCTCTTACGTCCCTAAAACTGTGATTGTAGAGGGAAAAAAACATTGCAATGACAGAATGAGGTGTGCAGGGAACTGAAGAGAGACGCACCGGGGTGTAAAGGAGCAAAGACACCAAGGGGCGAGGGGTTAATGATTGGAACTTTAAAAACAAATCTTGCTCTAGGGTCCGGCAGATCCCTCTATGACAGGGGTCTCAAACTCTCTATGGTTTCCTGGTTACCAGGTCGGCCATGTTTTCCAGGACACGTTGCTTTCTCACACAGAGGGGGAGCAACGGGAAAAGTGCTGTCCTGCAACATGTATAATTCATAAGCTGCTGGAAGGAAAACAAGGCAGGTCACCTGGGATTCCTTACCTGCAGTTTATGGATTATACATGCCGCGGGGTGGTATTTTTCACACACTGCCCATCAGCATGAATCAATTTGTCCAGGAAAACATGGCCGACCTGGCACCACTAGGATAGGAGTTGGGGGAAGGAAGGGGAGAAAGGGGAGGACTTACTTTTGCTTATTTAGGTGGTCAGGGTGAGATGAGTGTCAGGGTGCAGAGTGTCCAAAAAAAATAAAAAATTTGACCTTCATACCAAAAACATTGTGAGTTAAGAGGAGAGGGCACAAAAAAGACCCCTATTGCTACTTTAAATCAGGGTAACAGTTGTATATTTTTTGTTCTTTAACCATTTTTTTTTTTATTGGTGTAAGAACATTACAATTTGCAGTGGAACAATAAACAAAAAAAACCACACAACTATAAGCGTTCAGGAACACGACACGCAAACAGTTTTCTGGGTTACACACATATCCTTCTGAAAACATATGAGCTGCTGTATCTGTTAGCTAAATGGAATCAAACTTGTGTAAAAGGCACAAAAAAAATAGAATTACACAAACACTCCGTCCCACCGAGTAATTTTCACACAAGTTCCAAAAAAAAAAACGTAAAAATACAGAATTTTCAGTTTTTAAATTTAGCAAAAATAACCTACCGATATACGGTTGATGGGAGAAAAAAATAAATAACTGCAAATGCTTTATTTCTTCTAACGTAACATGTACGCTGCGGCTTTTACATAAATAAACACGTTGATTTCTAATTTACAAATACGTGTCGTGTCGCAGCATGTCCGCTATGTCCGTTCAGTGCTGGAGCACTTTGAATTCTTCTGTAGTTTTCTGGATAATTCTGTGGCGTGAATAATGTAAAGCAGTGAAAATGGGAACGATGCGGGGGAGGGGGAGGACATGGGCAGATTCTATACTATGGGCTAGGTCAGGGGTCGGCAGCAACCTTGGCCCCCTGATGTTTTGGAACTACACGTCTCATGATGCGCATTAGATTGACCGAGCTTCAAGGGAAATGTAGATCCAGAACATCTTGAGTGCCAAGGTAGCCACCCCTGATCTAGATTCGTACCAAACTCCGTAGACGTCCATGGATTGGAGACAAACATATATATATATATATATATATATGTATAAGTTCGATGTTAACGTTTTGCCCATTCGACGTGGCTTCCCCCCCTCCCACTTTATATAGGTCAGCATCTTTACGTTGACCTATAGCTTAGAAAAAGAGAGATTTTCGCATTTAAATATTCGTCCTTGCCCACTGGCCGGCGCCATGTTGCAGGGGGAAGGACCACTGCGGGCCAAGAGCCATCCTACAGGGCGGTCCAATGCCAAGTCGGTGTACTGCTCTGGCTGTCAGTCAGTGCGTGACTGACAGCCAACACAACAGACTGACTGACTGAGGGGCAGCCTTGTAGGATGGCTCTCTGCTTGCAGCGGCCCCTCCCACTGTGGCATGCCGCAGGTCACATGGGAACCTTTAGAATCCAAAAATCAGTTTTTTTACATTCTATAGATCAGTGAAAAAAATTCTGATCTTTAAATGGAGTGATGCCCTGTCAAATGGGCAAAACCTGTTTTTCCCATGACAGTATACAGTGGGGGGGGGGGGTATGAGTGGGGACAGAATTTCAAGCTGGACTGAGTTTAGTTATGTTTTAGTGACCAATAGGAGAAGGTTTTAGTGGTTACAACAGTAACCGCTCCCCTGGGAACGGATGGTCCTTTTTGCGGGCAGGTATTTGTAAAGCAGATTCTAAAGAGGCTTTAACTTTCTCAAAAATATCTACAAGAAATACCTCAAAATCCCCAAACCGCCATTTTTGGTCTGTATGGGCACCTCTGACCAGAAAGTGTGATGAAAAACCAATGAAACGATAAAGTTTTCCTGAAGAATTGAAGTTGGTTAGGTGACGGGGAAGGAGAGTGGTGGTGTCCATGCTCCTCCTCATGCAACATACCTTCTTCGGTTAGGTAGGAGTGCCTGCTTAAAGGACAGCCCCACTGTTAAGGTTCCTCAGAAAATGATTTTATGATTAGACCACAAAGCAACCCACCTCAAATCATAGATTTAAAGTATTAGTGGTTTTCTTAAGAAAAGGTAGAAGGTGGACCTGCCAATTGTCTTGACTTGTAACCAGATGAAGATATCTTATCTCGATGGAGACTGGGCTTGACCAAAAAGACAAGGGCTTGCCCAGATATCGGAGCTCGAGTGAATGGTGTGTCTAGTGGTTTTAGAACACTTGGGTTTTTCACCCAAACTACCGAAACTCCCCCTAGGAAGAAAAAAAAACAACAAAAGCAAAGAACAAACATGTGGAGAACCTATAGGCCTAGGATCAATCCCCCACATTCCAGCATCTGTCATAACGTTATGATGGATCGATTGGGAGGGCCACGCGATGTAACGTGCGTTCCTCCGTAGAAGGAGCACACAGCGAAGTAGGCACACAGGTGCCCGTGTGGATGGAAGTCTGTTGTCACAGAAGTTCTTTCCGTGCCCTTGTGGCCCCAGCCTTAAAGAAAATGTGAAATTTAGAGAATGGATCTGTGAGTTTGGTCTACAGCGAGTCGGACGAAGCTGCATCCTTGGGCTTAACGCGCGGTTGACATTCTGGGCAATACCAGGTTAAGCGCTTGAGCCCATACGCGGGACCTATGGCTTCTTTCTCCACCTCGTGGCCCTTGTCGCAACGTTCTTTCATGTAGATATGATAGTGAAGACCCTTCCTCTGGAGCTTGTTTTCCAGCCAGCTAGAAGTGAACCGTATGGTGTGATCCAGCACGGACTGTAGTCTCTCTGGTGGCAGGAGCGAGCCAAATGAAAGAGGGTGGACCTGTGCCAAGAACAAGACTTCGTTCTTGATTATGTTTCCTGAAACAAACATGAACAGATGAACACAGTTATGGGTTATGTGGAAGCAAGAGAAAGGGAAGTTGGATTTCAAAGTCAGTAGAAAAGTTGAGAGCGTTTTGAGGGATTATACCAGTGATGGAGAACCTTGACTCCGCGGATGTTTTGGACTACATGTCCCACAGCCCTTAGCCACAAGTAAGACTGGTTGGGCATCGGGAACAAGTAGCTAAGAAACATCTGGGGTGCCAAGGTTCACCAGCACTGGTGTATACCATTGGTTTCTTCAAACCTGTGAGGTAGACCGTTTCCACAAACCTTTTGTTTCTAAGCCTCATTCATAACAACTTTTCAAGCTCTGGCCGCTGAAGAGGAGGTAACTCAAGGCTTGAGACAATGTTTGCCATACAGTGGAGCTGGTTAGATTAATGTGGAGATCGGCATCATGCCACCCTCCTAGGTGACCATTTACCGATTCGCTTCACAGTTTAATCACCATATTCTAACCCAGGGACATGGCCTGTATATACTGGTCCTCAGTGAGGGATTATGGAGAGGGTGATGAGGTCATATTGCTCCATATATCCAGATGAACTGGATAGGATACGGTGAGGGAGATGGGTTATTTAGACCCCCTCATTTCTACGGTCATAAGCCCTATGGTCCTCCAAAATATGTTATTTGAAACCTAATCTCCTGATCTTTCAAATGCTGGTCTTTGTTTTATAAAATATAATTATAACTCAAACAAATGAGTTACATAGCTATTTAGAAGTGTGTGTGTGTAAGAGTGAGTGTATGTGTGTAAGAGTGAGTGTATGTGTGTAAGAGTGAGTATGTGTGTAAGAGTGAGTATGTGTGTAAGAGTGAGTATGTGTGTAAGAGTGAGTATGTGTGTACGCGTAACTGTAAGAGTGTGTGTGTGTGTGTGCCATAACCAGGTATATTTAAAGGTAGATCATATTTAAAATTACATTTAGCAGGTTGTGGAACCTTAAAAATAGGTGAAACAAAAAAAACGTTTAACATCGGTGCCAAATTACCAAATTTGTTGCATGCACGGTTTTTGGGGTAGAATTGCAAGTCACCCCTCATTTGATTCAGCTTGGGATTTACAATATAAAATTATACAGTATATATATATATATATATATTTTAATACATTAAGGTTTGAAAATAGACACACTGTACTTTCATTCTACAGCAGCTCATTTATAGACTATAAAGGGTGAAATTGTCCCAGTCAGGACGGTCTGTTTTATTGTCTTGTAGCCTGATGCTATACATTTTATTTATTGATTTTAATACGGACTCAAGATGAAAATAATAAGTGGCCATTGAATTGCTCATTGTTCTCCAGCTGTCCAAAAATTAGTTGACAACTAGTCTCCTTATCAATTAACCGATTTGTGTACAGCACATAAAGCGTTATAACCTCATATTCTGCTTCGTCCTGTGCCACCACCCCAACCTGCCGGTCACACGGAGTTAAACATTATAACCTCATATTTTGCTTCATTCTGTGCCATCACCCCAACGTGTCCGTCTATTGGGCTCTATTACATTCTCCGTGCAAATTCGTACGAACAGTGCAATTTTTGCGCGCAGAGTTAAACATTAACGCGCATATTACGATCCGAGCGCATTTTTTCGTCAGTCAAAAAATATCGCGTGTAAAAAAGACGTGCAACAATGAGCGCAGATTAACATTGCGCGCAGAAATCGGTGGGCAGACTGTTTTTTCACGCGATTCAGCCAATCAGAATGAAGAACCTCAATTGTCTCCCGTTCAGTTTTTACGCCTGTCAAAATCAATCTGCGTATATATGCTGCAGCAATAATAAAAACACGCACAACTTCTCCATTTTATTGTTTGGGTATGTGTAGAATGTGTAACTATACTGTGCTGTATTTTTTTTTCGTGCTGGTGTTTTTGGTTTCGGCCAGAACGTTCAGACTTGCCGTTACCACCAGCTTTTCAAAGATGTTAAAATTATGCGCGCAAACGTTGTTCGTAAAAAGTTGCGCATCGATTGTAATACCAGCCGCGTACCAGCGCACGGACGCATTTGCTCTCACAATGTTAAGTATGGGATGCGCGCACGATCTTGCGCTCGCACAGGGTAACTCGCGTTAGACGTTAACGCGCATTTTGTGCGCTAACGTCGTAATTTGACGGTCAGCGCGAAGGGTTTTTCCCCTCGTGTTAATGCGTTTTTGCGCACGTGACAGACGCCGCTACTCGGAGGGAGTAGATCAGAGGGAGTAGATAGTGAGCAGCGGTAGCGAGCCGGCGTCAGGTTCCTTGCTGGAATATAGCGAGTCAGCCAGGAGGAAATACCTGGCAGATAGTCCCCTCTTCCCAAATACTCGTCGAGACGCAGTATAGGTTAAGCAAGTTGGTTTATTTTAAAACAGCACATACACGGTCCATTTATATGGTACAGTCCCATTGTTCTCTCCCATGCCCGCCCCCAGACACCCCGGCGCCAGTTCTGCCACTAGCCCGAGCCCTTATTGTATGTTTAACAGGGTTCCAGCTCTTGGTCCCACACTGTCTGGCCCGTCCTGGGCTGCTCCCCGCCTGGGAAATTTCACCCCCTGGAGTGCGAGCTCTGACTCCGGCGCCGGATGTCCTCTGCGGCTGGGAAACCCGACCTGAGTCCAGCGGCTGATTGGGGGGGGGGGGGGTGATCTCGGTGGCGCTGGTCTCTAGCAGGGTTATTCAAAGTGAATCGAAAAGTCACCGCACGTTCGGTGACTTTTCGTTCTCTTCAATTCGGTGCAAATCTGCTTTCCCATTTCGGCGACCCTGCGGTGTATTCAGCAAGTACCACAGGGCTGTCGAAGTGGAGGGAAAAGCTGTCGAAAACCCGTAAAAACATCTGGATTAACCTGAAGACGCCAGAAAAACCCGAGCAGGAGCCGATCACATGCAGCGAAGCCGCTGGAAAAAGCCGACACCGCAGAAGAGGCAGTGAATAAATTAGCAAAACAGTTTGCTTGAATGTGTGAAAAGTTAAACGCTGTTTGCAAAGAAACTGAGCGAAAATGTCTGAAATTTACATATAAGATCCAATGAATGATAATAAAAAGGGCTGTTACAGAAAAAAGTAAAAAAAAAAAAAAAAAATCCAGAAAAATGCTTAAAATTTCATAAAAAGAAAAAAAAAAAAAATCTATATAAAAGAGACTTTTTACTGCAGATTTTTATAATAAACGGTTTATTAGATATTGAATTAAAACGGGAATATTTTTAACATTGAAGCCTATGGGATTCTCCTGAATAAACCTGTCGAATGAAACCACCGAATGACAGGGCATTTCGGGAACCTTTCACTGCTGGTGTGTGTTCTCTGAATAGCCGAAGCATTGCTTCTCTATGGGGATTTCACTGCCCTCGAAAAAGGCACCGTATGTGCAGGCAATGCGCCAGGATTTGGCATATTGCCTGCTCTCTGGATAGCCGAATGGCCAAGCAAGGTTACCGAATGCTGATTTTCAGTGTTCGGTTACCTTTCTCCAGCCATTCGGATCTCTTTGAATAACCCTGTAGAACTCACCCCACAGTGGCACCATGTCCCCAGCGCCCCTCTGCCCAAAAAGCACTCCGGTGGCAGGAACAGGGGCTGAGCGGTGCAGGGTGCAAGGCATGTCGGCTGTGCTTGGCCTCGGCCGGCGGCAGCTGCAGCAGGGTTGCGCTGGGCAGATAAACTATGATGGCTGGGCAAGGCAGATTTGGCAATGAACCTAATAAACAGCCATAAACATAAGGGCACAAATTGTACTAACGAATTCTACACTTGGGGGAACGAAAACTGGGCAATTTGGGTGTTATTAAATTGTGAGGGATTGCAGACGCGTTTGGTGCAGGGAATTTGCGAGGGGAAACACAATACACCCAGGGATCACACAGACATAAAAAGTGTATAAACAAAATTTAACCTTGAACAAACGAACTTTTAACGGGCTAATAAATTGAAGGTGACGGCTGTTCTGTCACAGCGCACGCGCACATTTTTGCGTGAAGAATGTAATAGAGCCCCTTATGTCTATCTGAGCGCTCGTAGCAGCGTTCGTTTGGGGAGGAAGCAGACATGTCCTTAAGCGGAGCACACAGCATCAATCCATCACTGACCAGGTGCTCGTGTACATTGTGTGCAAAAGGTATGCTTTTCTTTTATCCAATGAATCGATTCATCGAAAAAATTATTCGGCCAACTAAAATCGATTATGAAAATAATCGTTCGTTGCGGCCCTACCAAAAATTAACAAATTCCCATACAAAGTATAGGAAGCATTAATTTACAGTAAACTGACTCAACAGCAGAACTCCAAGAGAAGTTTGTGGCTGGGCTGGAATAGTATGGGAGCACCTTTAAAGAAAAGGGCAGGGCCTTTTAAAGTGCACCCGCCGTCTGTAACAGATTTCTTGATAAGTGTTTAGTTGTATATTAATTAATCCATTAAACCTTCCAGTGGAGTTTTGAGAGAGTTTTTGTAGCTTCTAATCACCTGCTCTCCTCATAGAGGCAGCCATGTTTTTTTGCTGCCTCTCCTAGGAAGGATTAAACATCTATGCTGTGTGACCGACAACTCAGAAAGGGGGGGAGGGGAGTTCAGATAGCAACGATTTTCCAATATTAACTCTGAAAGGTTGAAAAGGTTTTGTCCCCCCATCCCACTGCTGGTCTGCAGTGAAAACATTAACTTGTAGATTTATATAACCCCCCCCCCTTTTCCCTCCAAGAAACTATATTTCTTCAGCTGACACTTGAAGGGGGAAAAAAAAAATCACAGCATTGTAGGGAAGGGTTAACAGTTGAACCTTACTAAGCATCCCTGACTGTTTAGAAGATCTGTGTCATTTGCAAATGTTAGTTCAGTGGCAGCATCTCCTGCTGTGAGAGACATAAATCCCTCCCCAGGGAAACACATCATGCGGCATGCCGCAGCACTGGCAGCAAACAGGAAGATTTCTTTCCATCTGTCAGCAGTTTGACTAGCAAAGTCTAGGTAGACTAGGGAGATCTTTCGAAGGAGCTAAAGTTGTTTTGGACACAATTGGTGAATTTCAACTTAATGGCTCACTTGGAATAGGGCCCAAAGTTAAGAAAAAAAAAGAAAGAAGAAGGTCTATGAGCACGAAGAAACATACCCACGCCGGAGAAATGCCTCTGATCCATAAGGCTTATGCAGATTGGCCTTGGCTCGGCCAGGGCTCTCAATGCTCTTTCCTTGTCAAACTCTGAGCAGAGGATATCGCAGGCCGGATCGGACACCGGGGACGAGCACCACATCATGCGGCAGTTATAAAACACCAAGAATCCCCCAGACTCAAAGTGGAGAATTAACCTAAAAACAGGGGGGGGGGATATAAATTAAAATAAATAAACCACAGTAAAGTGGGGGAAAAAACATTTAAATTTTTTTGTAGCGGATCCCAAGAAGCTAAACTGTGGTCAACATGGCCCTGTTTCTGCATTCTTTCCTCCTTGGAGATATATATATATATGTATCATGACCAGTGCGTGGCTTTTAAGGGAGCATGGCTGGAAATGTGTTTTTCACTGTCAACTGGTTACATGCGAAATGTGAGAGTCCTGGGAGTCTGTGGAGGTCTTTGCATGTGAAGCGGTTTTTGGGGTGTTTTTACTCATCTTTTTTTCCTTTGCCGCTCGCTGCTCCTCCGCGGCGGCTCAGGGGCTCCGAGCCCAGACGTCCCTGAAGCCTTTCTGCGCAATTTACGCTCCTTTATTACTCGCGTAGCGTAGGAAACACAAATTGCACTGCACTACGGGACTTGTGCACTTTACATTCGCAAGTTAAGCAGTGCTTGCGCAGAGCGATGGGCAGGGTCGGTGCTAGACTATTTTGCGCCCTAGGCAAGACCAGCTACTTGCACCCCCCCCCCAAAAAAAAAAAAAAAAGCTCACATGGTGAATATATTGCCTCCAGCTCACACATGGCATGGAGATATTGCCCAGGCTCACACATGGGTACGTGCCCCCGGGCTCACACATGGGTACTTGCCCCCGGGCTCACACATGGGTACTTGCCCCCGGGCTCACACATGGGTACGTGCCCCCGGGCTCACACATGGGTATCTGCCCCCCCCAGGCTCACGCATGATATTTGCCTCCCCAGGCTCACACATGGATATTTGCCCCCCCCAGGCTCACACATGGATATTTGCCCCCCCCCCAGGCTCACACATGGATATTTGCCCCCCCCCAGGCTCACACATGGATATTTGCCCCCCCAGGCTCACACATGGATATTTGCCCCCCCCAGGCTCACACATGGATATTTGCCCCCCCAGGCTCACACATGGATATTTGCCCCCCCGGCTCACACATGGATATTTGCCCCCCCAGGCTCACACATGGATATTTGCCCCCCCCCCAGGCTCACACATGGATATTTGCCCCCCCCCCGGGCTCACACATGGATATTTGCCCCCCCAGGCTCACACATGGATATTTGCCCCCCCCCAGGCTCACACATGGATATTTGCCCCCCCCAGGCTCACACATGGATATTTGCCCCCCCAGGCTCACACATGGATATTTGCCCCCCCCAGGCTCACACATGGATATTTGCCCCCCCCAGGCTCACACATGGATATTTGCCCCCCCCAGGCTCACACATGGATATTTGCCCCCCCCCGGCTCACACATGGATATTTGCCCCCCCCCCAGGCTCACACATGGATATTTGCCCCCCCCCAGGCTCACACATGGATATTTGCCCCCCCAGGCTCACACATGAATATTTGCCCCCCCGGCTCACACACATGGATATTTGCCCCCCCCCAGGCTCACACAAGGATACTTACCCAACAGCTCACACATGGGTATTTGCCTCCAGCGCTGTCTTCCTGTAGCCAGTCTCATGCGTGGTGGCGTCGCCGCTGGCGTCAAGGAGATGGAGGCGTGGACTTGGTCCAGGAAGCTGGAAGCAACAAGTCCACGCCTCCGTCTCCTTGACGCCGGTGGTGACGCCGGCTCGTATTGGGGCTGGCTGCAGCACGCGGCCGCCCCAGGGTGCCCCGCGGGCATTTTTATTTACAATTTTTTTTTTTTTCCAATTGGTCGTGCCGGCTGCTGCTGCGCCCTAGGCGGGTGCTGCGCTCTAGGCGCCCGCCTAGTTGACCTAGCGGCCAGGCCGGTGACGATGGGTCGAAGCTGCACGCGCAGAGATCCAGATCCATCAGCTGCCTCTCTACTTCACCCTGTTGTTTGGCATTTTTATTTACAATTTAATTATTTTTTTTTCAATTGGTCGTGCCGGCTGCTGCTGCGCCCTAGGCGGGTGCTGCGCTCTAGGCGCCCGCCTAGTTGACCTAGCGGCAGCGCCGGCCGTGACGATGGGTCGAAGCTGCACGCGCATGCAGAGATCCGATCCATCAGCTGCCTCTCTACTTCACCCTGTTGTTTGGCATTTTTATTTACAATTTAATTATTTTTTTTTCAATTGGTCGTGCCGGCTGCTGCTGCGCCCTAGGCGGGTGCTGCGCTCTAGGCGCCCGCCTAGTTGGCCTAGCGGCAGCGCCGGCCGTGACGATGGGTCGAAGCTGCACGCGCATGCAGAGATCCGATCCATCAGCTGCCTCTCTACTTCACCCTGTTGTTACAGCGCTTGGTCTCAGAGGGTGACATCAGTCGCGCTGTGTGCTGATGTTACTAATGGCTGATTTGGTGACCGGCAGCCGAGAAATTCAAAATCCCGGCTGCTGGGTGGAGTGGAGGAAACTCCTCCACTTCACCCAGCGTTTCTGACAGATCTGCGGAGCTGGGTGGGGGGCACTCCTCACATCCTGACCAATTTACAATTTTTTAAAGTGGTCAGCAGTAGAGCGTCCCTTTAGGCTAGGGTCAGACTGAGGCAGTGCGAACGCGCGTTCTGGCGCACTTAATCACGGCCGCACTAGCAGCAGATGCCGGGCAATGATGGCCAATATACGAAGTACGGTCGCACAAAAGTCCGGCTGCGCAACGCAAGTGGAAAATGAACGCATTTTTTCGAGAACGTTAAACCACTAGTACTGACGTACAGAGTGCGCTGCGTCCACTAGCGGCGTGTGTGCGTGAATTGGAGACGTCAGACGCTGCTAATGTCCGGCCAACATAACGTCCAGATGCAAGAAGTGTTTTATTGATGATCCGTACAAAATCACGGATGAAACTGCGCATCGCAGTATGACCGCTATTGCGTATTCCGTGAAAAAATACGTCCATTCTTCGAACGCACATTTTCACGGACAACGTGAAAAATGCGTTAGTCTGACCCTAGCCTTAAGTTTACACCAGCTGTGGAATAGGGTCCATATTATGCTCTCTGAACGCCAAGTAAGGCCAGGAGGCAGTGAAGGACAGATAAAAGATAGAACACAAAAGAAGGAGTAAAAGGACAGACCTGCGCCTAGCTTCTCCCCGCATCACCTCTTCCCATGACAGTACGAGGGAGAGCGTTCCAGAGAATGGGGGCTGCGCAGGAGAAGTCCTGTAGTCTGTCAAACTTTCCCCTAGTGTCTCTTCCTTCAAAACACTCCCTTAAGGCCTTCCTATTTAGAGAAGCCGATCATCCGCCGCAACCAGTCCATCGCTCTCACCTTGAAGCCCACCGTTCCCACCTTCCAGTCCTCTTCTCCTGTTTCCACCCCCAACCCTTCTAGATTTTGAGTTCCCACGGAAATAGGGCCCTCGTTTCCTCCTGTACTGGTTTGTCAAATGTTGTTCAATGTATTGTAACCCTGTCTATATTGTACCCATTGTACAGCGCTGCGGAATATGCTGGCACTTTATAAAGATTAATAATAACTTGTTTATCAGAATACAAATATCTTCCCAAATTCTGTTTTATATTACATACAGATTATCAGTATATTCATTATATTAATGAGACATTACGTTGTGTACCTCGGAGACGGGTCTCGCCAGTCACCCTTCTTGTTCCCTTTCCTTGCCCTTGAGAACTCATTGGCTCGAACGCTTCCATAAAGCCCAAAGTGAAACCGAAGCCATCTTGACCAATCACCATCTTCAGCAGGTTCTCCGACATGCAGATCATCGGGAACTTTTATGGGCTCTTCCAAGGTCTCGTTGCTCAACGAGCAAGGTTCTTCTACTTTGCTGGCTGCTGGATGGCTCTCCGACTGCTCCTCCTCCGAGTGACGTAAATCCCTTTTTAACGTTCTGTCGCCAGGTCCAAATGCCAGGTATAGGTTCTTCCCATGAACCTGGTGACAAAAATAAAAAAGACAACTTCATGAAATGGGTTATTTACCTCAATGCCATCATTATTGTGTAGCGCTCACTCCCGGAGGAGCCGCTGAATAAACCTCGGGATAGTCTCACCGCACTAGGAAAGAACTATACACCAGCACTGTTGTGGATTTTTATGTATTATATTCTTTACTGATCCCAATAAAGCAGCATATATTACGTATATACGGTATTTAAATGACAAGAATTCGTAAAGCGGGAAAAACACGCGGCGGGAAAAGAAACGGTTAACCCCCTCAGTTCTGGAGTGTAAGTCCCGTGAATAATAGCTCAAAATCGTGTATGTGTATTGTCTCGGGTACCTGGGTACTGTATTCAACTGGCCAGTGAATGAAACAAAACAATCTTCGACTAGTCACCATTGGGGCCCTGTGGATTTAAACAATACTGCAGCATGCGGTTCTTATTTGGGAACTGCGGCCTGGGAGGCCTCTCACCCATCCGGTAGACAAAACTGTCCAGCACCCGATCTGAGACCTTCTCCCCTGTGTACTGGGACTCTGTGCCACTGGATCCGCTCCCTGCTTGCCGAATCTCCGCAACTGGAACTACGATCCACCGCCTGCACTCCCAATCGATCAGCGCGGTCTCCTAACTCGGGGTCCAGCCGGAACCAGCTTGTCATCCAGACCTCTTAGCGATGCCTAGGTAGGTTTCAGCACGGTCACTGTCCCGATCTCCAGCACCAGTGAGGCAGCGTCTGTACTCCGGCCTGGTCGTGATCCTTGACTGCTCTCACGTGCGTCCTCCACCTTTCACCGCTCCGCTCACTCTGACCTTTTCTTCCATGAGGCCGCTGATCTCCTTCCTCCTCCTATCCCACCCCCTTCCTGTCCTCCCGCAAAGAATGATGGTAGGTGTAGTTCAGTTTTTGTCCAGCATAGTCCACTATGTCTCTGTCTCCCTCTGGTGGCCATAATAATTAAAATGCAGCAGAACACAGTCTTTAAAGCAGCGCTACAATTGTTTTTGGAGAGGCTCCCTGGTCAACTTGTTGGACAAGGTGGCCTGGGAACTTCCCACTTGCAGGAAAATCATCTTATGGCATCGGGTCCATGTTGTAGTTCTGAATACAGTGGAGTCCAAATCACATCATATTGAGGAACACAATCAGATCTAGTTGACAGAGTCGACTAGTCTCAACCATGGTCTGTTGACAGACTAGGCTCGTTCCCAGACACAGAAGGTAAGGCTGGTAGGGAAGTAGTCTAATATTACATCAGCTAGATGAAATGTCACCATCCTCCTAAACATTAAAGTGCCAGAAAAGTCATGGACTCCAACAAGTGCCAAATTCAGATCCTTTATACTCCAGGATCTGAAGGTTAGAGTGCCGCCGTCCAATCCATTCAACCTCCATTGTGTAGATGCAGTGTCCCCCTCAACCCAATGGTGTCTTTGCTCAATCTTCCTCACCCAATGTGCCTTAATAATGCGCAGAATGAGCCTCCGTAACATCCACTTGCCCCAATTGTTCTTCAAGAGGTTTTTTGTTGTTTGAGTTCACCTGGCCTTTTTGCGACACATGCCTGGAGTCGCAGCTTGGCACCACATTATCCAACGAAGACCCATATCCCACCGACTGCCCTTGATGGCACCTACCTGAGAATTTATGAAGTGTTGTCCCATCAAATCAGGAAGTTTTATCTGTTTTGTACTTCCTCCGACCTTTACTATTAACTGGCTCACAAATGGACGAACCAGGGAGCTGAACCTACGTAAAGTCGGACCTTCAGGCATCCCTAAAAAGAGAAAACGTGGATGAAAAACGCACATTATTGGGTTTCAGAAAGAATCGGCTTTTATTTTCTTAACACAGGTTTGACGTTTTGTGGTTACACAAGCCATGGTGGCGTCGTAAACGTTATCTCCTTTTAATGATGAACACTACCTAGGTTTTTAGATGTTCCTTAATGGGTGTATTCTACAAAAGGCCAACATGGCCTGTGCCAAGGGCAGCAGATTGATGGGGGCCAGCACTTTTCCCCCCCTATATATTTGGGGTAAGGAGGGGACTTTCCAGGCCAGTGGTTCTCATTTTAGGGGATCCTCCGCATATTTGAAGCTAAGGACAGTGGATCATGTCATGGCATGGCCATCAATCAGATCTGGCCCTAAACCTAATAATAATAAAAAGAGACCCGTATACTCCGGTGCTGTTGTGCAAATATCTACAAATCACACAGAAAAAATACATATATTTGTGTAGCTCTTCAGAATAGTGTGGGTGGTAGTGATGAACCAAAGTGACGTAAGGTTGACTGCATTTCATCCCGCCCCCGGGACTTCCTCAGAGCATACGTCACCATTTTCCCGGCAGGTTTTTTTCACTCCATTCGTCGGCGGTGTAGGCTTTTTGCAGCGGCTGCTCTGATCGGCGCCTGCTCGGCTTTCTCCAGCGTGTTCGGCAGGGTTAATACAGATGTTTTTGCGGGTTTAGGTGTCGTGTGCGATTGCTGGGTTTTGCGGTGAGTGTTCGTCGGGTTTGCGGCGGCTTTTCCCTGCACTACGATGGCCCTGTGGTGCTTCCTGAATTCACCGCAGGGTCGTCGAAATGGGATCGTCCAATGGAAGAGAACAAAAAGTCACCGTACGTGCGGGGACTTTGATTCTCTTTGAATAACCCTGAATATCTTTACTCCCCCCCCCCCCTCAAAAGACTGTTTTTTTTCTTCATTTTCAGCACAAGACTTATTTTCTTAGAACACCTTTTCTGTATTTTTTTTTTTAAATTTTTATTTCCAAATTATTTAAAAAAAAAAAAAAGTTTTTTTTAACAGACTTTTTAAATTATTTTTAAAAGGCCCTTTATTATGATTATTTTGGCACATTTTAATATGTTTTTATTGGCTTATAACACCTAGGAGATTTTTGGTGTTTTTTTTTTTTTTGCAGGTCACTGGAATTTGCCAAGGTCACTTCGGCGCTCGTCTTCAGGCTACGTTCTCCAACTTTTCATGGGGCTTCGGTGACTAAGTCTAGGGTCAGACGAACGCATTTTTGGCGTTGTCCGTGAAAAAGTGCGTTCGAACGAATGGACGCATTTTTTCACGGAATACGTGATAGCGGTCATACGATGCGCATTTTCGTCCGTGATTTTGTACGGATCATCAATAAAACCCTTTTTGTGTCTGGACATTATGTAGGCTGGACATTAGCAGCGTCTGACTTCTCCTAATCACGCACACATGCCACTAGCGGACGCAGCGCACTCTGTACGTCAGTAGTAGCGGTTTGACGTTCTAGAAAAAATGCATTCGTTTGCCACTTGCGTTGTCACTTGCGTTGCGCGGACGAACTTTCGACTTTCGCGCGGCCGTTCTTCGTATGTTCCCCGGCATTGGACGTCATTTGCTGCTAGCACGGCCGTGATTTCGTGCGGCTAAACGCACGTTAAAACTGCTTTCGTCTGACCTTAGCCTAAATGTTCGACACACTACGGTGACCGTTCGCGAAATTTCAGCAAAAATGGGATCACCGAAATGCGCCGAAGTGAAAAGCACCGAAATTTGGGTGCTTTGTGAATTGACCCTCACATATCATCGCAGGTCATCAAGCTGTAGAATCACCAACAGTCTAGAGATCTGTCGGGCTTTTCAGGGCTTGCAGTATAAAGCGTTCATACACCGCAGAAAGGAAATGCCTTTGGTAATCCACCATGATTAACACACAGATTTCCTTCTGGCAGCTTCCAAGAGCTACACAGTGTTGGGCAGCAGTTTTCATGTGCTGTCCAGCCACATGAACACACTACTAACACCGAGGGGAATATCTGCGCCTCTCGCTTGTGTAATAGAGCCTATTGTGTGGTAAAATTTTTAAAAAAAAAACACTTTTACACACATTAGGCGTTTCAGGTCGGCCACATTTTCCTGGACACACAGTATGGTTTCATTCAGAGGGGGAGCACAGGGAAAAGTGCTGCCCAGCAACCTGTATAATTAATATGCTGCAAGGAGGAAATCAAGGCAGGTCACCTGGGATTCCGCTATGATTTCTAAGGCTAGGGTCAGACGAACGCATTTTTTTCGCATCGTCCGTAAAAGAGTGCGTCCGAACGCATGGACGTATTTTTTTTCACGGAAGACGCGATAGCGCTCATACGATGCGCAATGTCGGCCATGATTTCAAACGGATCCAAAAAAAGGAAACTTTGGGTGTCTGGACGTTATGTAGGCTGGACATTAGCAGCGTCTGACTTCTCCTAATCACGCACACATGCCACTAGCGGACGCAGCGCACTCTGTACGTCAGTAGTAGCGGTTTGACGTTCTAGAAAAAATGCATTCGTTTGCCACTTGCGTTGTCACTTGCGTTGCGCGGACGAACTTTCGACTTTCGCGCGGCCGTTCTTCGTATGCTGCCTGGCATTGGACGTCATTTGCTGCTAGCACGGCCGTGATTTCGTGCGGCTAAACGCACGTTAAAACTGCTTTCGTCTGACCTTAGCCTAAATGTTCGACACACTACGGTGACCGTTCGCGAAATTTCAGCAAAAATGGGATCACCGAAATGCGCCGAAGTGAAAAGCACCGAAATTTGGGTGCTTTGTGAATTGACCCTCACATATCATCGCAGGTCATCAAGCTGTAGAATCACCAACAGTCTAGAGATCTGTCGGGCTTTTCAGGGCTTGCAGTATAAAGCGTTCATACACCGCAGAAAGGAAATGCCTTTGGTAATCCACCATGATTAACACACAGATTTCCTTCTGGCAGCTTCCAAGAGCTACACAGTGTTGGGCAGCAGTTTTCATGTGCTGTCCAGCCACATGAACACACTACTAACACCGAGGGGAATATCTGCGCCTCTCGCTTGTGTAATAGAGCCTATTGTGTGGTAAAATTTTTAAAAAAAAAACACTTTTACACACATTAGGCGTTTCAGGTCGGCCACATTTTCCTGGACACACAGTATGGTTTCATTCAGAGGGGGAGCACAGGGAAAAGTGCTGCCCAGCAACCTGTATAATTAATATGCTGCAAGGAGGAAATCAAGGCAGGTCACCTGGGATTCCGCTATGATTTCTAAGGCTAGGGTCAGACGAACGCATTTTTTTCGCATCGTCCGTAAAAGAGTGCGTCCGAACGCATGGACGTATTTTTTTTCACGGAAGACGCGATAGCGCTCATACGATGCGCAATGTCGGCCATGATTTCAAACGGATCCAAAAAAAGGAAACTTTGGGCGTCTGGACGTTATGTTGGCCGGACATGAGCAGCGTCTGACGTCTCCTAATCACGCACACACGCCGCTATGCGGACGCAGCGCACACTGTACGTCAGTACTAGCGGTTCAACGTTCTTGCAAAAAATGCGTTAGTTTGCCGCTTGCGTTGCGCGGCCAAACTTTCGTGCGGCCGTACTTCGTGTGTGGGCCTGCGTTGGATGTCATTTGCTGCTACCACGGCCGTCATAAAGTGCGGGTAAACGCACGTTCGCACTGCGTTCGTCTGACCCCAGCCTTACCTGCAACGTATGGATAATACATGCTGCGGGGTTGCGTTTTCCAAAACAAACCTTGCCATCCCTGAGGGTTGTACCAACAATACAGTAACCACTCATCCTCCGGGATCCAAATATCCACAACAGGGGTTGCCAGATCGGCCATGTTTTCCTGAACACATACTGTATTACTATATCATGCAGACGGCGAGCAGCACAGTGAAGATGCTGCCCTGCATCATGTATAATTCATATGTTGCAGGACTGGGGAACAAATTAAAAGGCAGATTTCCTGGTATCCCGGTTTGATATTTTTTTTATCTGCAGTGTATGGGTTATACATGCGGCAGGGTTGTATTTTTCATGTGCTGCCCATCAGTATGAATAAATTATATGCGTCCAGGAAATCATGGGAGGATGTGGCAAAACCATCCACAACATGTCAAACACCCAACAAAAAAAAAAGCAACTCATGTATAAAGTAAATAGAGAGGGGGGGGGGACCCACACAAACAACATACACTAAACATGATGGCACCCATAATAAAACTCCTGAGGACACACACCATGTACAAAGCAATCCATTCACAGCCAGGTCACACCTTCTTATTAATACAGAGATAGACACAAATCTATACATTATTACACACTAATCTATATAATAAAAGCTCACTTAGCAGGATGTTGCTTCATTCAAGACCCAGCAGGATGAAAAAGGGGTGTTTTTGGGGGGGTGAGGGATCTCTCTTAAATTTCCCCTGCAGTTCCTACAACAGGGATCAACCACCTTGACCTGCCAGAATATCTAGGACTACATCTCCCATGATGCTCTGCCACTCATTAGGTTGACAGAGAATCATGGGAAATGTAGTTCAAAAACACCTGGCAGGCAAAGGTCGATTCTTAACAGGAAGAGGGTGGCAACTCCACTTAAGTATTACAGGCAGTCAGACACCTCTTTGCATGCATGCCCCAGATTTAAAGCAGGGTAGCCAGGTCAGCCATGTTTTCCTTGACACATAGAGATACAGTGCTCAGGGATACACAGTAACAAACACATACACAAAACATATTACACCGTATCTGTGTATTATATGAGCAATAAAACGGAGTAAGGAATTCTCCTGTTTCCAGCCCGTTTTATCGTATAACGGGATAACTGACCGAGGTGACCGTACGGGTTGTCGCCGAGGAAAGCGGATACTCAGAGCCGGTTACGACGCCGTGGCGGCTCTAGACGGGTCACTAGTTTCGGCTAACCCCCAATTTCCATGACGGATTCTCCTCAGTGGGATACACTGATCTCCATGGTAGGGTTGCCAGGTTGGCCATGTTTTCCTGGATACATATCACCATTTCATGCAGAGGGGAGCACAGGGAAAAGTGCTGCCCTGCACCATGTATAATTCATATGCTGCAGGAAGGAAATCAAGGCCGGTCACCTGGGATTCCTTTTTGATTTCTTACCTGCAGCGTATGGACTATACATACTGCGGGGTTGCATTTTTCATGCACTGACCATCAGCATGAATAAATTCCATGTGACCAGGATCTGGCCGACCTGGCAACCCTTAAATTTAAAGGGGGTGAAGTGAACCCCAAACCATTAAATCCTACCCCCCCCCCCATTATAAATGTATCTATAATATTTAGGCTGGGGTCAGACGAGAGCACCATGTGCGTCCATACTGACGTGCCTTCTGGCGTCCGTCACAGCGTTGTGACGTTCACTCACACGAACGTTCCTTCTGCTCTTCAAAACGCTCGTCTGACCCCAGCCTTAGCGTTATTCACTAATGTCTGAGTGTGCCACCAAAGTGCCACAAACCTGTGAATTCCTAGGGCTGCCAGATCGGACATGTTTTCCTGGACACACTACAATGTATTCATGCTGATAGGCAGTGCATGAAAAATGCCACCACGCAGCATGTAGAATCAAAAAAGGAATCCCAGGTGACCTGCCTTGGTTTCGTTCCTGCAGCGCAGGGCTCGAGTTCTGCGGGAACGCGCGGGAACGGCGTTCCTGCACTTGTCCCACAGCGAGGACGCTGCGTTCCCGCTGTGGCCCGAGCCCGAAACAATTTAGCTGCCCGCACATTGCCGGCGGCCGTGTGTTTTTCCTCCTACAAGCGGCCGCTGGCATGAAGCGCGGCCGCTCACCTGGGATCCAACAGCCAGCTGCGATCTCGCGAGATATATCCACGTGAGCTGGGGGCAAATATATCCATATAACCAGTGCTGGGTATATAATTCTGGGGGTCCAGTGCTGGGTATATTATTCTGGGGGTCCAGTGCTGGGTATATATTCTGGGGGCTCAGTGCTGGGTATATTACTCTGGGGGTCTAGTGCTGTGTATATAATTCTGGGGGGTCTGTGCCTGGATATATAATTGTGGGGGCTCAGTGCTGGGTATATTATTCTGGGGGTCCAGTGCTGGGTATATTATTCTGGGGGTCCAGTGCTGGGTATATTATTCTGGGGGCTCAGTGCTGGGTATATTATTCTGGGGGCTCAGTGCTGGGTATATTACTCTGGGGGTCTAGTGCTGTGTATATAATTCTGGAGGGTCTGTGCCTGGATATATAATTGTGGGGGCTCAGTGCTGGGTATATTATTCTGGGGGTCCAGTGCTGGGTATATTATTCTGGGGGTCCAGTGCTGGGTATATTATTCTGGGGGCTCAGTGCTGGGTATATTATTCTGGGGGCTCAGTGCTGGGTATATTATTCTGGGGGCTCAGTGCTGGGTATATTATTCTGGGGGCTCAGTGCTGGGTATGTTATTCTGGGGGCTCAGTGCTGGGTATGTTATTCTGGGGGCTCAGTGCTGGGTATATTATTCTGGGGGCTCAGTGCTGTGTATATTATTCTGGGGGCTCAGTGCTGGGTATATTATTCTGGGGGCTCAGTGCTGGGTATATTATTCTGGGGGCTCAGTGCTGGGTATAGTATTCTGGGGGCTCAGTGCTGGGTATGTTATTCTGGGGGCTCAGTGCTGGGTATATTATTCTGGGGGCTCAGTGCTGTGTATATTATTCTGGGGGCTCAGTGCTGGGTATAGTATTCTGGGGGCTCAGTGCTGGGTATATTATTCTGGGGCTCAGTGCTGGGTATATTATTCTGGGGGCTCAGTGCTGGGTATAGTATTCTGGGGGCTCAGTGCTGGGTATGTTATTCTGGGGGCTCAGTGCTGGGTATATTATTCTGGGGGCTCAGTGCTGTGTATATTATTCTGGGGGCTCAGTGCTGGGTATAGTATTCTGGGGGCTCAGTGCTGTGTATATTATTCTGGGGGCTCAGTGCTGGGTATGTTATTCTGGGGCTCAGTGCTGGGTATAGTATTCTGGGGGCTCAGTGCTGGGTATATTATTCTGGGGCTCAGTGCTGTGTATATTATTCTGGGGCTCAGTGCTGGGTATATTATTCTGGGGGCTCAGTGCTGGGTATATTACTCTGGGGGTCTAGTGCTGTGTATATAATTCTGGGGGGTCTGTGCCTGGATATATAATTGTGGGGGCTCAGTGCTGGGTATAGTATTCTGGGGGCTCAGTGCTGTGTATATAATTCTGGGGGGACTGTGCCTGGATATATATATATATATATATATATATGTATGTGATATATATATTATATATAAAACGCCTTAGTCCAGTTACCAAAATCACGAGTATACCTGTACGTAGTGATACCTTTCACTGATCAGTATAGTTTCCAGACCTGAAGAGGAGAGGTTACACTCGCGAAAGCTTGTCTTTTAAATAGAAACATAGAAACATAGAAAAATGTCGGCAGATAAGAACCTTTCGGCCCATCTAGTCTGCCCAATTACATGGATACTTTACCTGGATTTATCTTTTGTTTAGGATAGCCTTATACCTATCCCATGCCTGCTTAAATTCAATTACTGTTTTGGCCTCTACCACTTCAACTGGAAGACTGTTCCATGTATCCACCACCCTCTCAGTAAAATAATGCTTCCTGATGTTACTTTTAAACCTTTGCCCCTCTAATCTAAGACTATGTCCTCTTGTTTTGCTACTTTGTTTCCTTTTAAATATACTCCCTTCCTCTACCTTGTGGATTCCCTTTACGTATTTAAATGTTTCTATCATATCTCCTCTGTCTCGTCTTTTTTCCAAGCTGTACATGTTAAGATCATTAAGCCTTTCCTGGTAACTTTTCTCCTTCAAGCCGTACACCATTGTAGTAGCCCTTCTCTGAACTCTCTCTAAGATGTCTATATCCTTCTGGAGATACGGTCTCCAGTACTGCACACAGTACTCCATACTACAAATGTAAAGTTAACCCAATAAAAATGGCTATACTCGTGATATATATATTTTTTCTCCAGGTAATAGGGGTTGTGGAATTCGTGGGTGAGTTCCCCCACTTTTTTTCCCAGGCCTTGACCCCTGCTGCAACGTATGAATTATACATGTTGCAGGGCAGCACTTTTCCCTGTGCTCCCCCTCTGCATGAAATCGTAATATGTGTCTAGGAAAACATGGCCGACCCATCAACCCTGTGAATTCCATCGTTCGGTTCAATGTCGGGTCAATCCGTCTATTCACAAAGATATCGATTCACCAGATCCAGGCGAAATACGGTGCATTTAGCGGCAATTCAACGGCACCAAAATTGTCCCATAGAAGACTATCGATTTGTCTATTCACAGGACGCCGAATTGCAGTGAGATTTCAGTGAAAATACCTGATTTCGGTGATTTCAAATTGTCAGGTCTAAACGGGTGAATTAATAGGTTTCACAGGAATATATTTAATATAATTATTATTTAAATGTCTCTATTTCCTCTTCTCCTCTTTCAGCTTCCTATTTTTGTAAAAAAACTTTTTTTTATTTTTTTACTCTTTCGTAATTTGAGTGGAGATTGTGGCCAAAACTCCTGGTTGTGAAAGGGCCAAGTCACGGTGTTTGCCATATCTTTTTTTTTTTTCTTGCTTCACTTCCAGCTGCAAAACAATAACATGAGTTGAATTTTTTCTATGAAAATGCAAATTATTCTTCATTCGGCGACATACATGTTTTAGGCCAAAATGTGTGGAATTGAAGAGGCTCCAAATGTGAAGTAAAAAGATCATATTAAGCATCCCCCGACCCCCCCTTAACCATGACAAAATGCGCCGCTTGGTGAATCTGCCCCCTTTGTTTCTGCTGTTGGCGAATGTGTTATCTTGAGCAGCGGCATAGCGTGGGTTGTCAGCGCCCGGGGCAAGGCAAGAATTGTGCGCCCCCCCACCAACCTGTGGACACAGTAACACACCCTGATTCCCTTCTACCAGTAGAGTATTGACCCCCGTTACCCCACAAGCACATGTATTGTATATAAACAAAATTCTGATGGAATAAAAAAAATTTAAACAGACATGCCTCCCCCACGCTACGTCACTGCTACCAGTCACCCTATCCCAGTATACCCTAGCATAGTTCCACTCTCCCAGTACCCCCCAGTCACCCTCTCCCAGTTACGCTCTCCTCTCTCAGTACCCCAACCTTCTCCCTGTACCCCCAGTCTCTCTCTACCAGTACCCATTCTTTCTCTCCCAGTACCCCAGTCACTCTCCCTGTACCCCCATTCTTTTTCTCCCAGTACCCCCAATCCCTCTCTCGCTAAGTACCTCCAGTCTCTCTCTCTCCCTGTACCCCAGTCACTCTCTCCCAGTACCCCCAGTCACTATTTCTCCAAGTACCCCCACTTTCTCCCTGTACCCTCCCATACCCCTCACTGTGTGTTGGTTACACTGCTCTGGTGTCACCTACCTGTGTGGAGTTGCTGGTGGCCCGGGTGGGGAGCTTTCCAGGGGGCTTAGTGGAGACCGGATTTTAAATGTACTGCAGGGCAGGCGCCTCCCTCCTGTACTGCGGCTGCAGGTCTGCCAGCGGTGCGGGGCTGGCACAGGGCTTCAAGGGGGGCTGACAAGCGTGGTACAGGGTGTTCCGTCAGATAATGCTGCGCTGCTTTACATGACTCATGTCAGCGTTAAAGAGTCATGACCGGACCAGAATGTTCTGTCCTGGTCCTCCCTTCTGGATCCTGAGTACTAAGTCACCACCGGCGCCACAAAACTGGCAGCTGCCCATGCAAGGGCCTCTCACGGACACCAGTGTCTATAAGCAGACACCTTGCTGATCCCGGCTGGAAAATATTAGGGGTTCAAATTCCTTTTGAAATTTTGCACCCCCTAAGAAAATTGCACCCGGGGCGACCGCCCCCGAGGCCCCCCGCGCTACGCCACGCCACTGATCTGGAGTGAGGTGTGTAGGGTCATCTTAAGGTGACACGGCCGCTGCACACATTCCTGGTTGTACGGTGTCAGCTGTCACGCTGTGTGTGTCCTGCCTCCTGCAGGTGTTACGTTCCCTTCTTCTTGTCTGAACAGATTCTCCTGGCGGCCGAAGCCCCGTGCTTGCTTTTTATTTATTTTAGTCTAGGTGTGTCTCTCCCAAAAATTGCTTAAATAGCACCAAACGCTGCATTTCACCATTCAGTGCAAATTGGGTTCAAGGAAGCCAGGGCAGATCCAGACACAGGTTTCCGGGGGGGGGGCATTCTAGGTATGTGGTTGGACCCTAATCTATCCTTTGGCCCCCACATCGAAAAACTCATCTAAACTTTACCCCAAACTAGGTGCCCTGTACAGAAACAAATCCTGCCTGAGCCCCGCGGTAAGAAAGCAGATTGTACAACAAATGCTTATGCCAGCTATTGATTACGGAGATGTAGTGTATGCAGCGGCCCCGCAAACACACCTTCATAAACTTACTACATTGTAACGCAAAGCGGCAGAATGAGTTATACAATGTAACTACATGACCCACCATTGTGACATGTTAAAAGAACTAAACTGGCCATCGCTGGACTCTAAACGCACCCTTCACCTCTCCAGCCTGGTGTCTAAGAGCATTTCTGGGAAGCTGCCACCCTACCTGAATAGACTGCTTCCCCCAGCAGCTCCCTCATCCTATAACCTCCGATCCAGGACCAGCACCTTACTTGCAATACCACAATACAAAAAGACAGTGGCTTGGTCCTCATTTTCCTACAGAGCACCACAATTATGGAATAACCTCCCAGACACCATCAAATCTTCCCCCAGTCTTAAGTCACTCAAAAGCTCTTTACTAACATACCTCAATACAGAATGCACCTGTAAACATGTAACATAATGACTATTTCCTACATATTTATTTTCTGTTAATCTGTATATTTGTGTTGTTTTTTAATATCTTGCATTGTATTACTTTGTATTTCTGTAACTGTAACACTTCAATGTTCTTGAACCCAGGACATGCTTGAAAACTAGAGAAATCTCAATGTATCCTTCCTGGTAAAATCCTTTATAAATAAATTTTACCAGTTTTGGCCAAGAGCTGGTGTTGGGTTCGCAGTGACAGGCGGATATATTTGCCCCCAGTTTATTTTAAATATAGTTGCAAGAAAAAGTATGTGAACCCTTTGGGATTACGTGGAGTTTTGCATGAATTGGTCATAAAATGTGCTCTGATTTTCATCTAAGTCACAACAATTTGAAAAACACAGTCTGCTTAAAATAATACAACACAAACATTATGTTTTCATTGAACAGAACATGTAAACATTCACAGTGCAGGGTGGAAAAAGTATGTGAACCTTTGGACTAAATAACTGGTTGACCCTCCTTTGGCAGCAATAACCTCAACCAAACGTTTCCTGTAGTTGCAGATCAGACCTGCACAACGATCTGGAGTAATTTTGGACCACTCCTCTTCACAAAACTGTTTCAGTGTAGCAATATTCTTGGGATGTCTGGTGTGAATCGCTCTCTTAAGGTCATGTCACAGCATTTCAATCGGGTTGAGGTCAGGACTCTGACTGGGCCACTCCAGAAGGCGTATTTTGTTTTGTTGAAGCCATTCTTTTGTTGAATTACTTGTATGCTTTGCGTCATTGTCCTGTTGCATCACCCATCCTCTGCGGAGCTTCAGTTGGCGGACAAATGGTCTTACGTTTTCCTGCAAAATGTCTTGATAAACTCTGGAATTCATTTTTCCAATGACAACAATCCGTCCAGGCCCTGAGGCAGCAAAGCAGCCCCAAACCATGATGCTCCCTCCGCCATGTTTTACAGTGGGGATGAGGTTTTGATGTTGGTGTGCTGTGCCTTTTTTTCTCCACACAGTGTTGTGTGTTTTTTCCAAACAACTCAATTTTGGTTTCATCGGTCCACAGAATATTTTGCCAGTAGTGCTGTGGAACATCCAGGTGCTCTTTTGCAAACTTCAAACGTGCTGCAATAGTCTTTTTTGGACAGCAATGGCTTCCTACGTGGTGTCCTCGACATGTACTCCATTCTTGTTTAATGTTTTCCTTATTGTAGATGTGTCAACAAAAATGTTAGCATGTGCCAGCGATTTCTGTAAGTCTTTAGCTGACACTCTAGGATTCTGCTTTACCTCATTAAGCATTCTGCGCTGTGCTCTTGCAGTCATCTTTACAGGACGACCACGCCTAGGGAGAGTAGCAACAGTGCTGAACTTTCTCCATTTGTAGACAGTCTGTCTTACCATGGACACATGAACATCAAGGCTTTTGGAGATACTTTGGTAACCCTTTCCAGCTTCATGCAAGTCAACAATTCTTGATCGTAGTACTTCTGAGAGCTCTTTTCTGCGAGGCATGGTTCACATCCAGCAGTGCTTCTTGAAACTAAAAACACACACCAGTTTTGGGTTTACTAAATGGCAGGACAGCTTTTAGCAACGCATCCAAGAATATCACACTGATTGGACTCAAGGTTGGCTCACTCCTGGCTCCAATTAGCTCTTGGAGAAGTCATTAGGCTAGGGGTTCACATACCTTTTTCCACCCTGCATTGTGAATGTTTACATGTTCTGTTCAATAAAACACATGAAAACATATGTTTCTGTTGTATTATTTTAAGCAGACTGTTTTTCAAATTGTTGTGACTTGGTCATAAAATGTGCTCTGATTTTCGTCTAATTCATGCAAAACTCCACGTAATCCCAAAAGGGTTCACATACTTTTTCTTGCAACTGTATATTTGCCCCCAGCTCATATGGATAGATATTGCCCCCAGCTCTCACCTCCTCTGTCTGCGCCTGTTCTGCCTATGAGCGGCCGTCGGCATGCAGCTTGGCTGCTCACCAGGAACCACCTGACCAGCGCAGCTGTGTTCTCGCAAGTTTGCGGAGTTCACGTGAACTCCGATCTCGTGCGCTGGTCAGGTGGTTCCCATCCCAGGCGAGCGGCCAAGCTGCATGCCGACGGACGCTCATCGGGAAAAGAACAGCCGGCTGCAGCGATTTTCTCAGGGGTGGGGGCCCAATTGCCCCCGCTGGATCCGCACCTGAAGGCAGCTGCCCCTTTTGTCCTGTGGTCCATTTTTTACATTAAGACTGTTGAACGCAACCACTGAAAATCAGGGCATTTCACTGACATTTCAGTGTACTCTGAATAGATTATGGGAAGGTCACTGCTACTGCAAGGCGCTGTATGTCGCTGTCCGTGGCTTGTGGTGCCAAATACAATAGATTCAGCACCACAGCCAATGGACAGGTGAGTCCAAGACTTGAAACGGTGTAACGAATCAATTCGGAAAAACAAAAAAAAACCTATTGGTTTCATTTTCGTTCCGTATTGTACGAAAATTGATTCGTTATTTCTAAAGTGCTTCTGAAATACTAATTGGCACAATTTCGCCCGAATTGCGAATCAGAACGAAATGAAACATATCTAGTGGTAATGATCACGAGAGGACCCACAGTAATTACCAAACCTCATGCAATTGTTACCACTCAATAGGGATGCAGTCACAAACCTTGGAGAACTGAACCACTGGTCGGGGGCCCCCCCCATTTCAGTAAATTGGTTTAAAATAAAACATTTCACTTTCTCTTCTGCTTACCTTATTGTACAGGGAGAGGGCCAAGCCCCTGGTGGTACAACAAGGGGAATGGGCCAAGCCCCTGGTGGTACAGCAAGGGGAATGGGCCAAGCCCCTGGTGGTACAGCAAGGGGAATGGGCCAAGCCCCTGGTGGTACAGCAAGGGGAATGGGCCAAGCCCCTGGTGGTACAGCAAGGGGAATGGGCCAAGCCCCTGGTGGTACAGCAAGGGGAATGGGCCAAGCCCCTGGTGGTACAGCAAGGGGAATGGGCCAAGCCCCTGGTGGTACAGCAAGGGGAATGGGCCAAGCCCCTGGTGGTACAGCAAGGGGAATGGGCCAAGCCCCTGGTGGTACAGCAAGAGGAATGGGCCAAGCCCCTGGTGGTCAGGCAAGGGGAGAGGGCTAAATCCCTGGTGGAAGAGCACCAAGTCTGCACCTGTACCTGATGCAGACCATATCAAAATCGCTCCATTAGTGAAGAGTCAGATTGCAGACGTCGCAGCCCACTGTGAAATGTGTGGATATCTGAGGGCCTCTCCTGGGTGGCATGAAGGGACCTTTAGATCTATAGCACTTATACAAGATGCTGAGTTTGGCAAGCACCCGGGTCCCTTGGAGCCCACGAACATATCACTGTCACCCGATGGCAACCCTGCTGCTTGACTTAGAGTGCTGCAGGGGCCGGGAGATCTGGCGATAAGAACACAGGTTTCCTGTACAAAAAAAAAGGTAATAAAACCAAAGACATTACTTTCAAAGGTGTATTCGCACCTCTCTACATGCGCATTTTTATTTAAAATTAACAGAAGATGGAACATTACAAAAAAAAAATAAAAGTTGCTGTGAGGATGTAGCACAATAAATAAAAACACATTAATAAAAGGCAAAAAAGGCATGTAGGCGATGACAAATTAAAAAAAAAAAGAAAAAAAAAACAAACATCATTTTGCATATTACCAGAATTAAAAATATCACTTATCCCCATATTAATTCTTATTTACGCCGTGTTGGCTTTGGCCGGGAGAGCTCCACTGGTGCAGAATAAAGTGTTTTACAGTCTAAAAACATTACATTCCTGAGCAACAAAAAACCCTGTGAGAGCCATCCCATTCCTTCCGATTTATTAAAATATTTAATAGCATTAGAATATTATTTGTATTTATTTACTCCATCACCAGTAGGTTCTAGACTCTGGCGACTTTATTTTCAGTTAACCTTATTTGGATAAAAAAAATTACTAGTTTTTGGGGCAGTTCATATATGCACAAAAGACCCATATATTTTTGTCAGTCCGGCTACCCCTATTCCCAAAATCTGGATCTACTGATGGATAAAAGAGGTCTTTTTGAGGTGCGATAAGGGGCGAGAATATGTTATTAGATAAAAGAAATAGAAAATAGATGCACAAATATGATGGTTTGTTCAGAGGAATCATTTCATTATGCATAGTATGAATGCGAAGATCCAGGGTGATCCGACACCGACTGCATCTACGGTAAAGTCCTTGCACAACCACCAATGAAAAGGCTACATCATAAACAATATTGGACTGGGGCAATAAATCGAACAATTCCTTGCTTTAACCAAAAAAGTTAGTAAAAATAACAAAGTATACAAGTTTTAGAGTGACGAGATAGAATGGCAACTGTTCTAGATGTGCTTGTACTCCGACTCATTTCGCATGAAGAATTTTGGCCTACCAATCAGTTGAAACCCAAATTAAGGCTTCACCGAAGCTCGTCTATGCTCTATAGATTTACCAACAGAAATCAACAATGAGTTTGGCAACACCAGTCTTTTGGCCTGGTGAGGGTTTAATTCACAAAGGAGAAGTTGGGTCTACGGACGTTTCGGAAACCCAGTTAAACATTCACTCTTGCCTCCGATGAGACTGGTCAACAGATCCAAAATCCCAAAGCGGTGTCAACCCTCCAACTGCTTTTTGACAGCTATTGCAGATGGGGAAGGAGAACGGGAATGCGTTTTAGGAGTGGGGCCAAAGTAGAGTGTTTTTAATCAGTCGAAAGGTGACCACGCAACAAACGAAAAAGATGAAACAAATGGACACACGAGTGCAATATAAAAGTAACAGGTAACATTGGAGTGCTCAAAATTTAACTGCGGAGAGTGGATGGAGACAACATGGTATAATAACAACAATAGTGCATCTACATTCTTTATCTCTAATTTTTATGGTGAACTGTAACTTCACAACATGCCTTTCTTGCCCCACCCCTTCCCTGCCGACTCATGTCACTGTCGGTGAAGAGCACGCCTTCCTTCTAACTGCCTACAGCTCCCACCAATGGGATTGAAGCAAACTGGAGGGGAGGAGTGATCATGTAAGGTGAGGGACGTCCCATAAGGAGCTGAAGGTTTGTGAAGTTACAGATTCAGGTTACTGAGGGGTCCAATAGGAAGGTAAAACGGAGTGTTCAATATAGATAAGAACAAAATAGAATGGTGTATGAATAGTTGGGGTGTTGATGAGGGTACACAAAGTATATTTTGATTAAATTATATTTTAAAAAATCCAAATTAGTGATTATTGAACAATTCCCACAACATGCATAGGTCGAGCAAGGAAACTGAGCCGATCGGTCCCCTTAAATATAATAAAAAGGCATTGGTTATATGCCCCAGCTATTTTCTTCCTGGTGAGTTAATAGTTTTTAATTTACAAGTCTCATAATCATGTGATCTTTAAATTATCCTAGCATGGCAGCTACAAAGGGCCCCCACCTGGATTTACCAATTCCACAAGTTAACGTTATCTGTGGAAACATCAAGACTCACGTTAAGTCGTCTCGCTCTAAGTTGGCATAAAATTGTGGGTTAAATTCTGCTGGTTAGGAGGCTTAATTTTAGCCACTCTTGCGTTAGACGCCAACGCATTTTGCAGGTCAACAAAGTATCCTTTTATTCCTAGCACAAGCCGTGCGTAGAGGAGCCATGATAAATAAAGTCAGTCATATTTGTGCATTTATTCTGCTTTTCTTTCTAAAACCTGAATATTTTAATAATAATATTACTTATACGCTCGGTTTATACACAATTAAATTATGGGTTTCCATCCGACGTAACGACCAAAACACCGGGCGTCGTCGGCGGCGTGCACGTCGCACCACCCAAAAAAAAATTTTTACACGAGGTCTTCTTGGCTACGATTATTCTAGGATGCCGATAGAAAGGATTCGTCGGGGCCAGACTCCTCATTTGCCAGTATTCGCCGACGGAATTCCGTACATAGATTTTTAGGATTCTCTTCCCATTTCTCGCTGCTAGATGATGGCGATAGTGTTCACTGAGCAAAGGAAAATGATAAAAATGATGGGAGAGGTTGAGGGCAAGAATGAAACTTCATTGCGTGCCGTGAAACGGCCAGTACAGCAACACATCTTTTTCATTTCTCTCGCACAGATTTAAAAAAAGGCTTGTGTATAAAGAGTCCATTTCTAGAATAATAGATCTTAAATTACATTGTTAGTTCTGTATTTTAAAAATTGTATAACCCGAGACTCTGGGGAGCTTGCAGTGTTTTTATTTTTCTTCTTTTTCTCTTTTCTGTATAGTTAGGTTAGAAGTTCATTTAGGTAGAAATCTCCTTCGGATTTTTAGTCTTCTGGAGGTGAAACGCGTTGGCTGTGCAGCAGTTTATGCCAGGACTAAGCTGTTCCAGGAGTCATGCTTGGAGCTTGTTTGCGGAGATGTGCCGATTGCCGAGAGGTGACTGTGAGGCGATAACTTCATGCCCACCATAGAATGGATCGCCGATCCGTGGCTTGTGATCGCGGATAATGATGGGGCCTGAAACACAGAAAAATCAAGAATTATGACAAAGAAATTTACAAGATCAATAACTGAAAAATGGCAGTCATTTTGGCAAAATGAAAGAGACTGGATCACGACAGTCAACTTTTTTCTTTATAAAAGTCAATTTAATTTTCCATAAATTTCTACACTTGCATCATCGCAACATGAAGTCTGGAGCAGTAAAACACTACCAAGGTATAAAAGCCACCAAAGAAATGGGGGGGGAAAAAAATCTTAAAAACACAGATTCTATACAAAATATTAGGGACTGGCCGATATTTGTCTGATAGTAACAATTTAACGTATAGTTTGTATCAGTCTTCATTGTGCTGATAGTGTCAATATTGGTAGTTGTATCTTAAAAAAAATAAAAAATTATCTGATTTAACTACGGACGAATTTGGACGATCTAATTTGACAGTGGTTGAATTGGAGAGTATTTAGAATAAAAAAATTAAAAATATAAAAGATTCAACTACCAATATCGCTATTAAGTCCAATGCCGATTATGGATTGGCTGGTACTAAAAATGTAATAAAATCGGGCGATCCCTACAAAAATGTCAAAATTAAAGAAAGAAAAAAAAACAAAAACGTTTGGACCGGATTTGTAACATTTACAACAAAATGGCACAAATGGTTCAAGACACGTGCACAAGCCAAAAATTTGGTTCCGTATATTAAAAACTTGTAGGTTTCAAAGCATTCAGAAGCCGCCAATTTGGAGTGTTGGAAGAGTCTGACTTCTAGGCTTCAAAAAAAATTGACGCACAGAATGAAGCATACGCTCCAAACATTACGCACGGGATGTAGTATATGCAACAAAAAAATGGCACATCAGCCTCAATAAATCTGGAGTGTTCCAAGTTAATTGAAATATATGTAATTGTACTTGGATCTGGCCGATTATAATCTGATCGGATCATCGAGATTTTTTTTATTCAGAAAGCAATTCGGTTCAAACATCGGCAATTCAGATTGATCCGGATCACCGAATTGCTGTTTATTCGGCCAAACTGAGTTGATTAAAACCGATTCGCACATGTCTAAACAGATCCATTCCCTACCTCTTTCTTCCATTTGGAAGGATGGGCAGAATCATATGAACATGGAACTAATCCAATTTCTGCTGGTGGTTGGGAGCCACACAACGGTATAGTGAACATGCGTTGTGCCAAGGAGAGGCGAAGAACAAAGTCGCAACGTGCTCATGAGCATGTGAGCCTCATACAGGAGTTATGATGAGGGAATGTCCGTCTGTGAACGATCAGTAAGGTCTACCTCTGTTTATAGAAGATCTAATGCTATGTAAATTGGTGGATGAATAGTTCAAGTTGAGTGTGTGAAACCCATACCTGAGCTATGGAGATAGCGTGTCCGTACTGAGGGGACAATCCGGGTTCTATCTTTATTGGACGCATGTCCTCGGCTGTGCTGGAGTTGGCTGAACTGGTTGAAGGAGTGAGATTATCGCAGTTTGGTCCTGTGGGAAGGTAATGAACGAGAGGATTAATAGGTCATCTAGAGTAAAGTAGGTCCAGGAAAGTAGAATTGGTCAAAGAGTTACAGGAGCAATTCACTAAACACCGATGTTCATAGTTTGTGCAACAAGTGTGAGCCTCATCTTTCCAGAGGATGGCAGAGAATGCTCCAGCAAAATCATACTGAACATCGATGAACGGTACCACCGTTATTCTTAATTTACCATTGTTTCACCGTTTTGTCACACCTCAATGATTTAAAGATTTTAAAGTGGTGATCTCCATGGGACCTCCCATACAAAATACGGTAAACCTGTGGAAAACAACACTTCGACTGAAACTACGGTGTATACTATGCTAAATTACTACGGCAGAAACTACGGTGGAAAGAACCGTGAAAAACATGAGGAACTACAGAGGCAGTTCACAAAATATTGACGTCAAGGGGTGTCATCATATTTGTTCCACTCTAGTTTTCCCAAACTAAAACCATTGTCCGTTCTCTCTAGGCCCCCAATGTCTGACCTTTTTACATTTCTGGGGAAGGGAGAGGACTGTATCTAAAAGGGGTTAATTCACCAGCGTCCAAAATTTGCCACCGAATTTCAAACCATGAGGTGTGATATGTGTATTTAGAAAGCTGTCGTTTTCCCAAATAAAGGTGAATTGACAGCGAAAAGTGGTGCAATTCGGCAGCAACAAAATTTTCCCATGAGAAGTAACGTTTGGTCTATTCACAGAACGCCGAATTGCACCAAAGTTTTGTTGAAATGACCCGATTAAACAAGTGAATGTAATAGGTTTCAATGTTAAAAAAAAAAAAAAAAAAGACAGGTAATAGAAAAGACAGGTAATTTTACTTATTTTTTAAAGGGCCTTTTTGTATTTAAGACATATTTTTATATTTTTAACCCCATAGTGATAGTGACCAGGTGGTTTTACGATTGTCCATTTGAAAGTACCCGCTGATGTTTTTACGTTTCTGCGCGGTTTGTGTTTAGGTCTAATTTTCCTCTTACTCGTTTATGGAACCCACACCTATTATATACCGTTTCTCGCCATTAATTGATGGACTTTCTAAAGATACCATTATTTCCATCATACCGTATAATTTACTCTAAAAAATATATATGAAATATGGAGAAAAAAAATTTTTTTTGGAACTTTGACCCCAAAATCTACAACCACCGAAAAAAAAAAAAATCCTGCTAAATAGTTTCGAAATACCCAATGTTTACTTGTTTTTTAACCCAGTCACTGCTGAGCCTCTGTGTGGATGAGTTCATTTTGACCGTTTTATGCTCAGGTTTAAACGAGATTTGAGGTTTTATTTTATTCTACGACCCAGACAAAATAAAATAAAATAAAAAAAAAAAACACACGTTTTTAATATTTTCCTTTTACACCAAACATGCTCTGGCCTTTCCAGCGATACCAAACCTGACCCTCTAGCAATTCCGGATCGGGAGATAAGAGGGTCCGAAGGACCCTCTTATCTCCACCGTAGGGATTGCAATAGGAAATTCCTGTGCAGCTATGGATTAAATCATTGAGCCGAGTGCCTCAACCCCTCGAGGGGCCGGAGTTTGACAGGCCTGCCATCAGCCATGCTTACCCGTTGGTGTTTTTGATTTGCTGAGATTCTTTGGCTTGCGTTTTCTGGTCTGTATTCCCTCTTTTTTCATTGCGAGAGGTCTGGGGACCTGTCCAAGAAAAACAACCCCCAATTTATATATGGTAAAAACAGGATGATTAACCCCTTCAGCACTGAGCCATTTCACACGCTGTGTGCAGAGTTCAATTTCACCATTTTTGTGCACACCATGTTTAAATGTGATTAAAAGCACTTGTTAGATTACAGGACCCAGATAAATTATACATCATTTTCTAGTTTCGGACTCTGTACACGTCAGAGTGTTATATAAATATATATATTTTTTCTATTTGGATTTCAATCATGCTGGGTTCACACCTCAGCGTTTTACAGCGCGTTCCTGCGCCCTGTAAAACGCCAAGACACGGAAATCCCATGATTTCCTATGGGACGCGTTCACACCTGAGCGTTTTACAGCCCACAGGAACGCGTTGTATAACGTCCTACGCCCAAAGAAGTACGGGAGCTTTTTTGGGGCGCATTTGCAGCGCGTTCACTCTGCAGTCTATGGCTGTGAACGCGCTGCAAAAACGCGCTTATTGCGTGTGGAAAAAACGAGCAGGTGTGAACCCAGCCTTACAGCAGGGGTGTCTGTGCAGCTTTTGGTCTTCCAAATGTTTTAGGACTACATTTCCCATAAGACTCAGCCAACATAAGAAGCAGCTGAGCATCATGGGAGATGTAGTTCCGATACATCTGCAGGAACAAGCTCATTGACCCCTAATTTACACACACCAAAAGTATATATATTTTTTTTAAATGTGAAAAAAATAAAACCAAACAACAGCAAAACACAGAACTTAATGACATACCCCATGTAGCTTCATGTAGAGCCCACAGGCATTGCAGACTGGTTCCCCCTCCGCGTTTCGGCGCCATAGGGTCGTAGTGGTCGTAAGACAATTGGCGCATGACAGACCGACACGACGAGAGGCTGACTGGAAGACAAGAGGGGGGGGGGAAAGGGTTAAAAAAAAAATAATAATAATAAATGTAGAAAGGGTTTAGTAACAGGTCTGTCAATGTGGAGGATACTTGGCATTTCTCCTACTGTGCCACAATAGCATCATGTTGGCAAATTGGGGAAGGGGGGAGGGGGACAAAATACGCAGGCCTCCAATTTATCCAAAATTCCCTGCGGAAAGCTTACATCCAGAAAGGATTGTGGAATAAAAATCCTGCTGCCACATTATTCTCAGCCACAATGTATTTATTGTTATTTCTGTAAGCGCACAAAATAAGGTGTGATGTATGGATCTTAAACTCCCCGTCCCCCCCTCCCCCAGACGTCTCTGAACTACAACTCCCACGATTCTCTGGCCACCTATTGCATTCAAAGAATTCTGGGAATCGTAGGCCATCCACATGTGGGTGGCCAGAGTTTGAGATCCCTAGTGTGAAATATACATTGGCTAAAACAACTTTTATTCACCTTTGCTGTACATTCAAGGTCCCGAACATTGCCTGCATTACATCTTGGCACCTCTAGGTGGTGGTATGACTCAGTGTCATCTGGTCCTGTGCAGTAGTTACAGTGCTGGGAAAGAGAAGGGGCCAGTCTATCAGCTGCCCTATAATAACACAGAACGTATGCTTAGCCCTTTTCTTCCCATCTTTATATGCTATTTCGTGGGTCCTTCTCTGCGTTTATACAATGTGTAACTATGCAACATCCCAAGAGGGGGAGACTACAATTATTTTCTACGTTTTCACACTTAAAATCTGAGCGTGGAGATTTACCACCTTTCTACCGGTTACTTGGGACTGTTCATTATCATCATCAGGATTTATATAGCGCCAACAGTTTCCGCAGCGCTTTACAATAAAAAAAGGGGAGCATTATACAGATAAACGGACGTAGGAAACACTAGGTGTAGAGGGCCCTGCTCATAGGAGCTTACACTCTAGAGGAATTGGGGTTGAGGAAGACCAGCGGAGTTTTACTGGACGGCAGGATCATTAGTGCCAGTGGTTTGGGAATGGTGGGGCCATGGAAGCAGCTTCAATCATGTGTGAGTAGGTGAGCAGAGGGATGAGTTGCATCAGTGATGCGGTACAATAATCTGAAGAGATGGGTTTTGAGGGATTTCTTGAAGGTCTGAAGGTCAGGGGAGAGTTTGAGAGGGCAAGGCAAGTCATTCCACAGGACTGGTGCTGCCCTTGACAAGTCTTGGAGGCTAAAGTTGGCCGTGCAGGTGTAGACCGATGACAGGAGGAGATCGCCTGCTGACCGGAGCTGTCTAGATGGGACGTGCTTGCGGAGTAACGAAGACATGTAGGGAGGGGTTGAATTAGTGAGCGTCAGTATTTTAAACTGTATCCTGAAACAGGAAGCCAATGGAGGGACCGGCAGAGGGGGGAGGTATGAAAGGTGCGTCTGGTGAGAAAAATAAGCCTGGCCCCTGCATTCATTACAGATTGCAAAAGGGGCAATAAGGGAGTTTGGGCCAATGAGGAGAGAGTTGCAGTAGTCAAGTCGTGAAATGACAAGAGCATGAACCAGCACCGTCAGAAAGGGGCGGACACGGGCGATGTTCTTGAGTTGATTGTAACAGGATTTGGTCAAATAAGGTTCAGTTTTAGCACCACACAATTTGTAACAAACTTTGGAGCGCCACGTGCTGCTTGTTTTGTTTGACTTCATCTTCTGTCAAGTTGACGGAAAACCTCCATCACAAGGTGACCCAGGATGGCGCGGTTCAAAATTCGAGAAAGCGTTTCCCATCAACAGTGAAAACGCCATGTTACAATGTCCATCACCTAAATGCCCTCACATGAGGTGTTGATCAGAAAAAGGCAAATTTGGTGGTGAAATCCAAGGGGTCTAAGCCAGAGTTGTCAAACGTCCGGCCCCCCAGATGTTTCTGAACTACAACTCCCACGATACCATGGCCATCTATTACATTGCAAGAATACTAGGAATTGTTGGCATCAACATTGGGGGGCGTCAGGAGTTTGACAGCCCTGGTCTAAGCCGAAGTGATGGAGAGTTTGGGAAGGGGATACAAATTAGTTTTTTTGGCCAAAATTTGCATTTTTGTACCAATTTACTGCTTAGAGAATAATCCATATTGCTCAATATTCATCATTTTATGGTCCAGCACCTCCCTTAACGGTTCCAGTTTTACCCTCAGAGGGTACTCCTAGCCTTTCACTGATGACCACTTAGGTTGAGAAAATGTGTGTCTTTATTTGACACAAGATGGACTTAAAAAAGGGAGGAAGAATGAAATAACGTTTCTAGACGGCACCAGGAGACGTCCTCAGAGTGGTTTAGAGGTCAAAGTATCACATAGTTGATTAGGAAAGAGGTCAAGCAGCTGTCATCAACGATGCAAGATAGACCTAGGAAGACACCGCGCGGAAGGATAAACCCCAAAACGTCCAATTAGAACCACTGCACATTAATTGGTTTAGTATAGACTAGATGCGTTAAAATGCGCATTTTAAAAAAATGACAATTCAGCCACGGCGGAAGCTTCCAATTCGGACGCGGGTGACTGAATGCGCAGAGTTTGGCCATGGCTGAATCGGATGCTCAGGTCCAAAAAGGAGCATAGTTTTCCTTGTGTTAGACATTATCTCTAACCCTAACCCTGGGGTTAGCGTCAGGCATTGGGATCAGGGCCAGCGTCAGGCATTGGGATCAGGGCCAGCGCCCGGAGTCAGGAGTCAGGGCCAGCGCCCGGAGTCAGGGCCAGCGCCCGGAGTCAGGAGTCAGGGCCAGCGCCCGGAGTCAGGAGTCAGGGCCAGCGTCCGGAGTCAGGAGTCAGGGCCAGCGTCCGGAGTCAGGAGTCAGGGCCAGCGTCCGGAGTCAGGAGTCAGGGCCAGCGTCCGGAGTCAGGAGTCAGGGCCAGCGCCCGGAGTCAGGAGTCAGGGCCAGCGTCCGGAGTCAGGAGTCAGGGCCAGCGTCCGGAGTCAGGAGTCAGGAGTCAGGGCCAGCGTCCGGAGTCAGGAGTCAGGGCCAGCGTCCGGAGTCAGGAGTCAGGGCCAGCGTCCGGAGTCAGGAGTCAGGGCCAGCGTCCGGAGTCAGGAGTCAGGGCCAGCGTCCGGAGTCAGGAGTCAGGGCCAGCGTCCGGAGTCAGGAGTCAGGGCCAGCGTCCGGAGTCAGGAGTCAGGGCCAGCGTCCGGAGTCAGGAGTCAGGGCCAGCGTCCGGAGTCAGGAGTCAGGGCCAGCGTCCGGAGTCAGGAGTCAGGGCCAGCGTCCGGAGTCAGGAGTCAGGGCCAGCGTCCGGAGTCAGGAGTCAGGGCCAGCGTCCGGAGTCAGGAGTCAGGGCCAGCGTCCGGAGTCAGGAGTCAGGGCCAGCGTCCAGAGTCAGGCATCAGGGCCAGGCTCAGGGTTACAGTTAGGCATTAGGGTTAGAAATGAAGGTTAAAGTTAGAATTTAAGATTCAAGTTACCATTTGAGCAAAATGTTATTAGGGTTATAGCCAACCCTAAAAAAAAATTAAATAAAAAAAAACCCTCAAATGGCCCCACAATCCCTATCTTCTAACTTTAACCACAATTTCTAAACCTAGTTTTTCACCATAAACCTTGCTAGTATTTCTAACGATAAAACAAGAGCGTAGAACCAGAAACACGTCCAATTCGTCCACAGCCTGTTACGATGGGCACCAACTTGGGCCATCATAGAAACAAAGAGGAGTTAGCCCTTGCAGCAGGTTGCTGCTGGTTTAAATAACAGACAAACAATACAGATTCCGGGGCAAGAAAGAAACCAGACTGAAACACAAGGGACAGGAGGAAAAGGAAGAAAACTAAAGGGATCCCTATGCTGGGAATGATTTCTATCTAAGAAAACCGCACAAAGAATGACAGAGCCAGGGGAGCAAAAAGGGCGAGGGTTAACCAGACAGAAATCCTAGACTGGAGAGGTCCTTATAACTGGCCTCTAAGAAAACTAGATACAGACAAAGCAAACACCACAGAAAACAAGAACCATAAAAGAATGGTCAGGACTAGCAGAGGTTGGCAACAGAACAGGCATACAGGTTACAGGGCGTAATTAGAATGGGTGGTCGAGAAAGCCGAGGTCAATACCAGAGATCAAATAAGAATAGAAACACAGGAACCAGGATACACAGAACCTGAACTCACAGGAATGGAATATACAGAGTACAGGGAACAGAGAATAGTCAATCTAGCCGAGGTCAAAACCAGATAAACAGACATGAAATGCTAAGCAGCAACGTGGGAAACAGGAATCTGGACCAGAACAAGAACACACAGGAACGTAGCCACCATGAGAACTCTTAACAGGTCAATGAACCTCTGATGCTGGCAGTGATGTAGGGAGCAGGTCTGTGTGATTGGACCATGTGACTAGAGACCAGAATATCACAGTAGAACCCTGGAGCAGCCCAAGGCAGCACAGCCAAACACAGAGAAGGGAAGAACTGATATGAATGCCTCTCACCACCAGGGGGCATGGCTGAAAACAGGAAACGTAACATTGACGCATCACTTTTCAAGACAATTTTTTTTTTTTTGACACGTCTAAAAGAAACATACACTATATTGCCAAAAGTATTCGCTCACAAGTTCATATGAGAGTCAAGGCAGGTGAGCGAATACTTTTGGCAATATAGTGTATCTTTCCAGAGCATTTCATGTAGATCCGGGTAGAGACGTTGGATTGTAAATCCAACTTCAGGAACCATTCCCATCCGCCTTGTTATAATCATTTCACCCGTGGCTCGACAGCCGACACACTTCAACTCTGTAGTTTTTCACAACCTAAATGTTTCCTCTACACCCTGCGATCTTTAGTCTAGGTCAGGGAGTATGTGGCATAACAAAGTGCAGGAACATTAACCTCTAATCCATATGGTGTCTTCTAGATCATTCCTCAAGTCATGTCCTTGTGCCCCACGTCACACTTTCCACAATGTCACTTCAGCCGAAAGCAAGCGTATTGCTTTCTAGAGCCAACATAAAAGGGCTGACTGTTGCATATCTGTGCTCTTTGGTCCCTCGAGTACAATTCACACCATAAATGGTCTTGAAGATCAGAGCGGGCTTTTTTTAAGAACATCCACAGTAAAACTTTGCTCTACATGAACTTATCTGTACAGAATCGTTAGGATTTCCATTGTGTTATGAATTTGTATCCAAGTTCTTCTCACACCCATCAACACATCATAAAATGTATCTACGGAAGGAAGCGTTCCCTGATCTGTAGCAAAATGTCCTTATTTTGGATTGTGGTAGCAATGACCTTCAATGAAACATAATATGCCATCGCATATCCTGGGGTCTGACTGGTTATACCAGTTTATCTCCACTATGCCACAGTAGCCATAAGCGCACCAACAAAATTGTTCTCTCGGTACCAATTTAATGCACAGGTTGAGCATATTAGGCCTCGACAAATTTCTATTAATTGTAGGAGCCGGAAACAAAACATAAAAGCCAACCATATCTATTAGGAGACAAACTCCATTTTGTCCGTAAAAAATTTATTTTTTTAAAAAATCCTGACATTTTAGGAGCAAACGGTAATATTTTAGGGGCCAGCAGCTCCTGGATTTGTCGAGTGCTGTATTATAAAATTAGGTTCCCAACTTACGACACGACAGAATTCAAAACTATACAGCAGACAAATCCAAAATATGGACTTCCAAATGGTTATTTAGCCAAGGACACCTGGTGTGATAGTCCCCCTAAAAAGAAAGAGTTGATGTTCTCCATTGCTGGAGTGCCCAATGAATCCAGGATTACCATAAGGGGAATAGCCAAGATGGGGAGGAGAAACCCAGAAATGTCAAGCAGGAGGAAACGTCCACTAACATGAAGGACGACCAGTACACCACCATTGGGACATGGAAACAAGGTGCACCAAGCCTCAGAAAGGCCAACTTCAAAAAACACATAGACCATGAGCAAAAAAGGAATGAGCCACTCAGTCTTCCAACAACAACAGATTTTTTGGTAAGATTTGATGAGGTTTTGGCCTTTCATGAACCTTTCTCAATCCTGGAGAAAGGAACGAAACGTCGACAAATTTTTCCAATATGTCTGCCATTGTTGGAAGGCTAAATGGTCCGGTCCTCTTTTGCTCATGGACTAGGAGGAAAGTTCTAAACTGCGAAACAGTTCTTGTAATGGCTGGGTCACTAACCGAACAAGAGTAGTCAGAAAAGCAAGCCAGGGTCAGGATTCCAGAGAGACAGAAAAACGAGAAGACAAAGCCAAGGTCAAAATCACAGGAGAGATTTCGGTCAGAAGAGCGCTGGATCGAAACCTAGAGATGTGCATTAGTTTCGGAAAAATTCAGAACAAAATTTGATCATTCGTATTTCGGAAGTACTTCCGAATAATGAATCGATACGAATTTCTTAACGGAACGGTATTGTAACAAATTTATTTAGTTTTACACTGTCATCATAAAAGAAAAATTTTAATAATTGATATCAACTATCGAATTTGAAATGATCAAATGGATATCAACAACTATTGAATCGATTCGAAATTTCAAATCAATCCGAAACACGAAACTAAATTATTTACGAAATTCCGAAAATGAAATTATTTAAAAACATAACGTAACAAAATAAAAATTTTCAGCCATGCACATCCTACAATAGTACGTAAGGCATTGACTTGTAAACAAGAAACATGTCAGGGCAACTACACACATAAACGGGTAGTCCTAAACTCCCTAAGGTGTGCTCTGATTGGTGGTGAGGGGGGATGGGGTGCATCGGCAAGTGCAGGAAGACCAGTGAGCAGTATAATGATGCAAGGACGTGTTGCCGGAATGACTTGGTATACGGGAGACGTCATCGATATGACGTGGCTGTGAAAAACCGTTGCCAGTATGGCACAAGTCAGTGTAAGGGTCACCTGGGGTCGTATGTTATGACAAATCCTGTCAGGATGGAATACCGGAGACGCATCAACTAAGGATATGTGGTTAGTATGGCGGGGTCTCCTATGCGGAAGTGCGACAGAATCTCAAGTTTGACCCGTCCGTGGCACAAGAAGTGTTTTTAATACGAGTAATACAGTTTTAAGTACGTCACTTCATAGTATTTGATATTTTTTATAAATCTATGATAATTGATGGAAAAGGAAAAGGTTCCTCACTAGTCTCCGCTGGGGCTTGATCAAGGGTCGGTTGATTCCGTTCATCTTGTGATACAGTCCGCAAGCGTTGCATAAATAGTGACCCGTTCCATCCCTCCTCCATAGAGGCGTAGACATGGCTCCACAGTTGACACATTCTCGTCCCTCCGAGAAATCATCGAAAAACTCTACAAAAGATTAAAAAGAAGTAACCTTAGACACGTGATCATACTTTACAATCACAAACCAACTTGTAGAACAGTAGATCTCCGCTTTGATTGTCGCTGCATGTTAAAGGTTTCATAGACCATGTGGCGGAAGATACATGTATTTATAGGTTTCCTAAAAGCGACGCATGTGGAGGTTGATGGTGGATATTACGATATGTTAATTTGTAGCATACATTACCTGTAACAGACTCACCCCATCTCTCCAGTCCTTCAAGAGGTCTCTGAAAACACATTACTTTAGAGAAGCCTATGAGCTCACTCCATAATCCCACTCTGTTCATCTTCAGCTGCATCTTCCCACACGCGCCTCCGCTATGTCACATTCTCTATTCACCCTCACCTAGTGTGTCACCCCTATCCTCTTCGATTGTAAGCTCTTGAGCAGGGTCCTCTCACCTACTGTACGTGTGTTTAACCTGTATGTCTTATTTGTTGTTCTGCCTCCCACTGTACAGCGCTACAGAACTTGTTAGCGCTTTATAAAAACTTGTAACTGTAACCGTAACCTGCCTCAGGGATACATTCTCCCAATTTATATCTACACGCAAATGACGGATTCAACGTTGGCTCTAGAATAATCTGCACGACCTAATTTTTCCAGATCCCCCCAACCCTACATATTTACTTTATCTTCATATTTTAAAAAATAGCGCTTTTTTTGCCCTTAAAATTTCGGGCAGACGCTGATGACTATTTTCCGTTTTCAGTGATTTTACCTTTCCCCCCCCCTTGCCGCGCGCTCCTCCTCCTCCTTTTCAGCTCAGACTCCTGAACCCAGAAATCCCTGGGCGATTTGCATTCCTACACAACTTTAAAAGAGTAAGAACTGCAAACTGCGCATTATCCAGGGCTTCGCACATTATCCATGCAAGTTCTGTAGCGACTGTGCAGAACACTGGATCGGAGCTGCGCGATTGTACAGCTAGTCCTGCCTCTCTGAGAACGGGTAACTCCATGCTGACATCACTCGTGATCGATCGGATGACTGGCAGCCGGGAAATTTAAAAATCTCAGCTGCTGGTGATGCAGGGTGGATCAAAGGAAGCTCCTCCACTTCACCCTGCATTTTCCCCAGATCGATGCTTGGGGAGGGAGAAGTGGAGCGCTCCTCACATCCGGATCACTTTAAAAACACTAAAGTGCCATGATGAGTAGCGTGTCGCTTCAAACCCAATGTCCAATCCCTGCGCTATACACACACGTTCTGTTTATATTGGTTTAATGTCCTAATTATACATTTCCTCCATCAGCTGAAACACAGCATTTATCCTTCCGTCCGTATGTCCTGACTCTACGTTGTATCTGTTCACGCTTCTCGGAAGAACCAGATTCTGCATCATCAGAACTCTCTGTGTCAAGAGATAAGGAAGCCGTTATAGTGTGACCAATGCAGCCATCGTGCTGAGCAATAGGCATCCTATGACTCTCAGCCAGTTATAAGGCAGTGTGTACAATGTCAAAGCTTGCCCATCAATGCATCACGCATGCTGGATTGGGCTCCAGGGTCTCTCTCTTTCCCCCCCCCCCCCCCCAAAAAAAAAAAAAATTAAACAATTTATTGTAACAAAAAAAATCCTTTTTTTTCTTGCTGCTCCATCGAAATTCTCCTGGTCTTCCTCAACCCCCAATCCCTCTAGATTGTAAGCTCTATGAGCAGGGCCCTCTACACCTCTTTTTTCCACCCTATGTCCGTTTATCTGTATCTCGTTCCCTTTGGTTATTGTAAAAGCGCTACGGACACTGTTGGCGCTATAAAAATAATCAGAATAATACTAGGATATCTTTAACATGGACTAAAGCACTGGGCAGTTGTCATTGGGGACCAGAACATTGCAGGAGACGCCAATCTGTATATTTATTTACATTTTATGTAGCAGACAAAAAAAAAAAAAGTTATATAATAATTAATATAATTATATATTTACTTTGAGCAAGAAACGACAGCTGTCACTACAAAGGGAAGTAGTAAGGGGATGACGGCACTCTGGTACAATGCAACTGTGCTACAGAGAGTCAGTGGAAATTGGGTGCTCAGGGAAGTCACCCTATGTAGACAAAAAAGCAAGCAGGGACCCAACGCTCCGGAAGCGAGAACGCATTTTATTTACAACAGTGGAGCATCGGCAAAACACTCAGTTGAAACGCCACTGTTGTAAATAAAATACGTCCTCGCTTCTGGAGTGCCGGGTACCTGCTTGCTTTTTTTTGTCTGCAGAAGGCATTTTTAATTTAATTTTTTTAAATTATTATTATTGGTTTTATTTTTTATTTATTTTTTTACAACAGATGTCCAAAATTCTAGACAGAGGAGAAATTTCCAAAACGCTTGATGATGCACGATGCCCCTAATGCACACAGGAAGGTTATGCGGAGACAGAATAATTCAACTGTTACAATGCTCTTTGGAACAGCACCTAAACTACATAAATTGCAATCGCCCCATCTATGTGTCAGGACAAAAATCAAATGGCACACTGACCACAGTCACTTCTCTCAAATATCTAGGTATGTGGTTGGACCCTAATCTATCCTTTGGCCCTCACATCGAAAAACTCATCTAAACTTTACCCCAAACTAGGTGCCCTGTACAGAAACAAATCCTGCCTGAGCCCCGCAGTAAGAAAGCAGATTGTACAACAAATGATTATGCCAGCTATTGAATACGGAGATGTAGTGTATGCAGCCGCCCCGCAAACACACCTTCAGAAACTTACTACATTGTATAACTCATTCTGTCGCTTTGCATTACAATGTAACTACATGACCCACCATTGTGACATGTTAAGAGAGCTAAACTGGCCGTCACTGGAATCCAGACGCACCCTTCACCTTTCCAGCCTGGTGTTTAAGAGGTTTTCTATGGGAAGCTACCACCCTACCTGAATAGGCTGCTTCCCCTAGCAGTTCCCTCATCCTATAACCTCCGATCCAGGACCTGCACCTTACTTGCAATACCACAATACAAAAAGAAAGTGGCTCAATCCTCATTTTCCTACAGAGCACCACAATTATGGAATAACCTCCCAGACGCCATCAAATCTTCCCCCAGTCTAAAGTCACTTAAGGCTCCCTATTAACATACCACAATACAGAATGCACCGGTAAACATGTAACACAGTGACTATATACAGAATGCACCTGTAAACATGTAACACAGTGACTATATACAGAATGCACCTGTAAACATGTAACACAGTGACTATATACAGAATGCACCTGTAAACATATAATACAGTGACTATATACAGAATGCACCTGTAAATATGTAACACAGTGCCTATATACAGAATGCACCTGTAAACATGTAACATAGTGACTATATACAGAATGCACCTGTAAACATGTAACATAGTGACTATATACAGAATGCACCTGTAAACATGTAACATAGTGACTATATACAGAATGCACCTGTAAACATGTAACACAGTGACTATATACAGAATGCACCTGTAAACATGTAGCAGTGAATATATTTATTTTCTGTTAATCTGTATATTTGTGCATTTTTTTCATATTTTCCATTACTTTGTATTTCTGTAACACTAACAATTTAATGTTCTTGAACCCAGGAGATACTTGAAAACTATAGTAATCTCAATGTATCCTTCCTGCTAAACTCCTTTATAAATACAGTAAATTAACGGGGGGGGGGGGGGGAGAGAAAAAAGTCAGTTTAAAAATAAAAATAAAAAAAACCAACTGTATAATTCCATGATTAGTAAAATAAATCCTTAAAAGGCATATCAAGACTGAGTTTTTTTTGTTTGTTTTTTCCAAAATCTGCATTTCCGAAATGCAAGAAAACTCAAAGATTCGAAACTCAAGAGTACGATAAGTGTCCCCCCCCCTTCCTTCTTTCTAGGCCTGTAGACTTGTGGTTCAGTGCAGACTCAGGACTCGACCTTGTGGCCTGAAGGAGGTTTACCCGTCCCTGGTTATGGCTGCAATGAAAACAAACGGGGTATAAATCACAGCAGCCAGGCAATAGGCAGTAGCATTTTCCTGCTGCTTGTGCTAATATTTTCTTTGTTAAGAGGCCTGTGATTTGAACTTGCAGCTTAAAGCCGCCCGTCATGTGTCTTTATGGCCTTCAGCTACTTAACTTGGCTTTAAATCCTTGCATTATGGGCTTTCCTGACACGATCCATGTCCCCCTCGCTCACACCCCCTCCACGCTTTTATTTAAAACAAGACAGGAAAAGAATGGATTCGATGGTCTTCAAATTGCCCAGAGATCTCCCCCGGGATCGCGGAACAATGGGAATTAAGAGGGGTCTTTCCTACGCGGCGCTGGATCACCAGAAGACAATAATTTCCCCTTTTCACAGATTTAAAACACGCCGAATGACAGATTGGGGATATAAATGCGAAAGACGCCCCCATGTGTCATGTTGAGTGATTATAAACTATGAATTTATTATCAGGAGAAGATCTCAGGTCCAGGAGTAAAGTCCTACAAATATCAGTGAGGGAACTCCTCAGTATCTCTGGCCCCCAAATTAAGGGATGCTGTACCGTACATAACCAAGTTTTTTAATTTATATAAAATAGCTGAGATTTATTGCGGATTCGTAAAAGAAAGGAAAAAATTTAAGAGTGTGGACCAAACGGGAACTCCGTTCCTCCTGAAAAATACTAGTGGGGGGGGGGGGACTGCGTTCCTGCTCGATTTGACCCTTGATCAGGTCCTGGAATATTACTGAAAATTAGAGGTGTGCACAGCTGGAAAATTTTGTTTTCAAAATATTTTCCTTTTTGTTAGGTATGTCTGAGCACTATAAAACCCATAAGTTGGGATCGATTCGATATCGATTCGAATTTTGGATCACTAACTAAAACCCCAATTAAACAAATCCTGCTGTTAAAAGGCAAGCTAGGGTTAAATGTTGAGCTGTCTATCGCCCTGTGGTGCTGACAACAGATTCAGCACCACAGGCCAATTTAAAGGGACAGGGTGCTTTGTGAAACAGTCAAACGAAACGGGTTTCATGTCGTTTGCTTTAGTACTTTTATGTATTGTAAGTTGGGAATCGATTCGAAATCACTGAACAAAACCCCAGTGAATCAAAACCTGCTGTTAAAAGGCAAGCAAGGGTTAAATGTTGAGCTGTCCCGGTGGCCTGTGGTGCTGACAACAGATTCGGTGCCACAGGCCAATTTACAGGGACAGGGGTGCTTTGTAAAACAGTCCAACAAATCTGATTCGTTCCATAATGTCGTTTGCTTTAATATGGTCTTGTATATAATGCAAGTTGGGAATAAATTCGATATCAATTTGAATTTCGGATCACTAAATAAACCCCTAATAAAATCAAATCCGGCTGGATGGAGTAGAGGTAACATCACTGCTCTACAACCGTGGAGACCCAGGTTAGAATCCCGGCAAGAGCACCTCTCTGGATCATGGAGCATCACGGAAAGAGGACTTGATCCCACTCAGAAGACGCCACCAGCGAGTGTCCTTGGGCAAAACACCCAACGATATGGATGCTCCAACCTCACAAAATACCTATACATCTCATAGATTGGGATAATTTATACACGTGTCTTAAATAGGAACAGGAAGAGGTCAGGGGGTCTTTGAGTTCATGACCACCCACGAGCCGCACAAGGCGAGGTGAGAGCTGGAAAAAGAAAGGTTCTGCAAATTACCATTTGAATGTTGCTCTGGACTGGGTGCAGATCATTTAGACATGTCACCTCTTGTCTTGCCCAAGTAATTCTATTTACAATGAGCCAAATGTTTTCTCCTCCATTGTATGTAGAGTTCATTTATAAAAAGGCGTCCCACTGGGCGCTTTCTCCATTACACAGTACAGTAAACACCCCGGGGGTTGGTACAGGTACAATACAGGATCATTATTATGTACAAAGAGGCGACGGAAAGAAATCACATTCCCGAATTGTAAAGAACAAGGGAAATCTGTCAAAAATAAATATACTTTTAGAGTAAGGTGGGTACGAACGTTGTAAATCAGTCATTACAAATCAAATACATTCAGGTGGGGACTGAGAGTGTAACTCATACAATAGGTGCTCGCCTTCCATTGGATAATTACTGCAGTGATTAATATGTTTCAGTATAAAATGAGGTCATGTGACTCCAAATATACTGAATGAGCAGGTCGTTCCATCAATGGGTTTTTTCTCCCCTGATGGCACAGCGGGCATATTCCAAGATGGCAATGCCAGGATTCATCGGGCTCAGATTGTGCAAGAGTGGTTGAGGGAGCATGAGACATCATTTCACACATGGATCGGCCACCGCACAGTCCAGACCTTAACCCCATTGAGGTTAATCTTTGGGATAATGTGCTGGAGAAGACTTTACGCAGTGCCGCGACTCTCCCATCATCAATACAATATCTTGCCCACAAATTAATGCCACTCTGGATGGGAATAAATGCCGTGACATCGCATGAGCTTTTCCAAACTATGCCGCAATCACAACCACATATTACATGGTGTGACTTTACTTGACCAGGCGCTTTATATACAGAGAGACAATGTGGTTTGATCCCCCCCCCCATCCTCTAGGGCTGTGACGGCGAACCTTGACGCTCCAGATGTTACATATCTACATGTTCAATGAGGCTTAGTTGCTTTGAATGGCTGAGCATCATGGGACATGTAGTTCAGAAACTTCTGGGGTGTAATGGTTCGCAATCACTGCTCTAGGGGCCTTTTCCCTTTGTGCCATGTTTTAACCCTTGCAGCCTTTTATTCTTTGTAATTTGAAAACTGTCAAATTACAAACTATATTAATAATTTAGGATTTTCCTTTTAATAGTCCAATTTAATTTTTCCTGTGGTGCTCAGTCGTTCAGCATAAACTGGCTCCGAAACCTCAAACCAGGAATGGTGGCCGTCACGCCAATAAGCAATTAGAAGAGATTACTTGTTTTTGACGGCTCATCTTTCTCATGTGGCCATTTGGCGTCCATTAGGAGGTCAAAATAATGTGTTATACGAGCTGTGCAGAGTATAATAATATCACAAGGTGAGGTCTCTCTGAAGAGTTAATCAAAAACCAAATGATAAGAGAACGCTCAGATTGCATTTAACTCCCGACATCGTGGTTTAGAGCAGTGGCTTTCACCCGTTGTGCCGCGGGAATTTGCCAGGAAATGGCAGAATGAGGTGTTGGTGTAACTGGACAGTGACACAATGTGGGCGTCATGGAGCAATGGCACCAAGGGGACGATAGGGAGATGTATCATTAAATAAAAATAAAAAAAATAAGATTTAATGTTCTAATAAATCATAAAATAGGTCTTTAAAATTAACCTGCCGCCGTTGTGTCATGGCAAGGTTTTGCTCCCTGTCAGGGTGCCGCAAGATGAAACGTTTGACAGCCATTAGTTTAGAGCAGGGATTACTATTATTCTTTATTTATAAAGCGCCAGCATATTCCGCAGCGCTGTACAATAGGCACAGTATAGACAGGGTTACAATACAATACATTGAACAACATTTGACTGACAGAACAGGAGGAGATGAGGGCCCTATTCCCATAGGAACTCACAATCTAGAGGATCTCAAACTCCGCCCCCTAGATGTTGATGGCCTACAAGTCCCAGAAGTCATTGAATGCAAGAGGTGACCAGAAGCTCATGGGAGTTGCAGTCCAGAAACATCTGGAGGGCTGGAGAGCTCGTTTAGAGGAAAGACCCCTCATAAGTAAAGAGCACCAAGCACTCCACATCATGCGTGTGAAACCTCAGCCCCCCCCCCCCGCCAAGTTGATGGCCTGCGACTCCAGAATTTTTTTAACGTAATAAAAATAAAAAAACACTGGTGGCTCCAGAGTTTGACAGCCCTGCTCCACGTGGTCCCTCAGAGGATGACAAGATGCTGTTGGGCTGTGAAACATACCCCCAGTCTGGTTTGGCTGCAGATTCTCATGGCGTCCTCCCGATCTATGGACTCCGCATATAGATCTATTCACAAAGGGGTGAAGTCAGGAGAAGAGAACAATGTAGACCAACAGGGTTATTCAGAGAGGTGAAAACCAGGAGACTGACTGGAGAATTGAAAATTTATAGGTCAAAATAGCCAAACCAGAAAAATTCTCCCATTTATTTCACTTTCCAAATCGGCGATTTGGTCTAGATTGTTCTCTTCTCCTGCCAATTCTCCTTGTTTTCACCTCTCTCTGAATAACCCTGCAAATAGCCGATTTGGAAAATGAGATTAATGGGAGAATTTTTCTGGTTTGGCTATTTGGTCTAGATTGTTCTCTTCTCCTGACTTCACCCTTTAGTGAATAGACCTGATGGACAGAAAGGAGAGCGGATACATATCAGGGAGGAGATGTTCCTGCATTGGGTCTTTCCTCAAGTCTCTATGGGAACAATGTGTAGCGCTGTTTAAAAACTGTTGATGTATTGCTCGGGTTTGGCCACCAGAGGGAGACAAGCACAATGTAAAGTATACTGGACACAACGGGACTACGTTTTTCCATCATGCTTTGCGGCGGGGACAGGAAGTGGGTGGGAGAGCGCAAAGGACATCCGCAGCCTCGCGCGAAGGAGAGCCAGTGTGAGCCGAGCGACGAAAGGTGGAAGACACACGTGAGACTGCCAGAGATTGAGACCAGGCCGGAGAGCAGGAGCTGCCTTGCGGGTGCTGAGAATCAGAGACAGTGCTGGCGGAGACCTATCCACACATCGCTGAGAGGTTTTGCGCAGACACAACGTTCCGGTTTGGACCCCGAGTAAGGAGACCGCGATGATCCACTGGGAGTGCAGGCGGTAGGCCGTAATTCTCGTTACCGAAAATGGACAAGCAGGAGAAGCGGATCCAGTGGCACAGAGTTCCAGTATAAATCAAGCGGAGAGAGATCCTTGATCGGACAGCGGAACAGATTGTCCAGGGGATGGGGGAGAGGCCTTCCGGGCCACAGTCCAAGTTTAAACAAAGCACGCTGCAGTATTGTTTAAATCTACAGGGCCCCAACGTGACTAGTCGAAGAATTACTCAATCCATTCACTGGCCAGTTGAATATAGTACCCGGGTACCTAAAATCGCACACACACACACACACACACACACACACACACACACACACACACACACCTTTTTGGGACATTACTTTTGCGAGACTTACACTCCAGAAACAAAGTGGTTAAACTTTCCTTTTTGCCGCCGCGTGTTTTTCTCGCATTACGAAATCCTGTCGCTCATATACTGCGTTCACATTATATATGCCGCTTTATTGGGATCAGTAAAGTATATAATCTATAAAATCCACAACAGTGCTGGTGTATATTTATTCCCTAGTGCGGAGAGACTGACCCGAGGTTAAATTCAGCAGCTCCTCCGGGGGTGAGCGCTACAAATGAAAACAATGTATCTAGTTTGGCTTTAATTTTCATAGGACAACCCCCCCCCCTCCATGTAGTATACATCATGCACATGTCACCAGGCAGCATGTGAGCATATACAATTAATAGGTCGTGGTGCCTGGACTGTCCCTTTAAGAGCAGGTTTGACAAAATTTGTATCAACTGTAGGAGCCAATAGGAAGATATAGGAGCCAGATACACTTTTGTGTTTTGGCTTTTAACTTCTAGATTTAAAAGGTGACCACTTAACATTTATAAAGTGATCAGGATGTGTGGAGCCCCCCCCCCCCCCCCTTCTCACTCACCTCCCTGCTGCCACAAGCTGGAGAAACCACTGGGTGAAGCGGAGGAGTTTCCTCCACCCCACCCAGCGCCACCAGCAGCTGGGATTTTTGAATTTCATGGCTGCCTATCACCAGTGATGTCACACACAGAGCAGCCGACGTCACTCTGACGCCAATCCCTGTAGTGAGCGCTCCCAGAGAGGCAGCCGATGGATCAGATCTGTGCATGCGCGTGCAGCTCCGACCCATTGCTCTGTGCAAGCGTAACTTCACTGAAAAGATACATAAATAAAAACTAAAAAAAAAAAAAAAAAAAGGTTAAAAATAAATCTAAAATACGTTATTTTAAAAAGGTGCAGATGCTAAACACCTCCTAATACGGATGATGATGCCATCAGGTCCGCTATGATTTCCTGGACACAATTTATTCAGCTGCTGGGCAGTGCATGAAAAAGACACCCCGCAGCATGTAGAATCCATACGCTGCATATAAGAAATCAGTGGAATCCCAGGTGACCCGTCTTGATTTCCTTCCCGCAACGTATGAATTCTACATGTTGCAGGGCAGCACTTTCCCCTGAGCTCCCCCTCTGCATGAAATAGTGATAGGTGTCCAGGAAAATATGGCCGACCTGGCAAACATGAGCTGCACAATCATTAGAGGGAGGGTTAATGGCGCACAGTGTATCGCTTTAAGTATGACAGACGTCTCTGCAGTCATGAATAAATTGGTTGGCGTTCAGGAACTGCGAGTTTCCCTTTTCGTCCCAGCTTTAGAAAGAGAAAGTTCGAGACGTTGTGATGTGTTGGAGTGGCCGGGGACAAAGTGGGAAAGTGTTGGAGAACAATGTACGAGCAACACCTCGTTAAATTACTTGCAGGATAATTACAGGAATTTTAAATCTCGATTCTGGGTCCGGCGGGATTATTTCCAGGGTATTATTAATATCTATTCCCAAATAGGAGGATTATCGGGGGTAAAGTCTTAACTCTGGGAACTCACCCAAATTTCTGCACCCGTTTAAGCAATACCAAAATCAATGTCATCTCACATTTAACAGAAGACCCCACTCAAGAGATATAAATATATGCACACAACTCTATATAGGCAAACACGCGATGATAGTATTTATCGGTTTATTTTTACACATTATATGGTCGTATTTGGTATCATTGTAAAGACCAGACTCTGCCCTTTCCAGTGACACCTCCCTTAACCTTGTGCGCTTTAACCTCCCTGGCGGTCTGTTTTTTTGACATTTTCATGTCAAAAAGCTCTCTATTATTTTATTTTGCCCCCCCCTAGCGGCATCCCGAGTGTTGCTCGGGGTTAAACTCCTATGCTGGAAGCAGCAACCCCGAGCAACACTCGGGATGCCGCTGGATACATCATATCTCCCTGCGCTCCCTCGATGTCCCCGCAGCCTCCTCCGGCGATCGCGACCCTCATACTTCCTGGATTCCGTCTCGCGAGGAGGGAACCAGGAAGTATGAGGTCGGGATCACCGGAGGAAACGGTGGTGATCAGCGAAGGAGTACAGGGATGGAGCCGCACCACACAAAAACAAAAGTTTTAGACTTTAAAAAAACAGATTTTTCTAAAATGAGATTTTGTGTGAAGGAGTCATTATCAGACTGGAGGAATTTAAAGGGAGTCCAAGAGAAATGGGATTATTTAAAGGAAGCATTATTGAAGGCCACAGGAAATTGCATTCGGCTTGTTAGCAAAAACAAAAAAGGGAAGAAACCACTGTGGTACTCTGCAGAAGTGGCCAAAATAGTGAAGAACAAGAAATAGCATTCAATAATTATAAAAAAACTCAGCGTGAAGAAGATAGGCAAACCTATAAGATTAGGCAGAAAGAGGCAAAGCAATTTATAAGAGCTTCCAAAGCACACGCAGAAGAGAAAATAGCTCAGTCAGTAAAAAAGGGGGACAAAACATTTTTTAGATACATAAACGAGAAAAGAAAAGTAAAACAAGGATTAGTTAGATTAAAAACAAAGGAAGGAAGGTATGTAGAAGAGGATAAAAGTCTCGCTGACTGCCTCAATGAATATTTTTGTTCAGTCTTTGCAGAAGAAAAGGAAGGAAAGGGACCTCAGTTAGGAGAGAACACTAAAGAGACATTTACATATCAGTTTACAGAGGAGGAGGTTCTAAAGTAAAGACAAATAAGTCAATGGGGCCTGATGGGATCCACCCTAAATTATTAAAAGAGCTCAGTGATGTAATAGCAAAACCGTTAACAGGCGAGGCGTCGTCCCAGAAGACTGGAAATTAGCAAATGTTGTGCCATTTACAAGAGGGTAGTAGGGAGGAATCGGGGAACCTATAGGCCAGTTAGTCTTACGTCAGTAGTAGGGAAATTAATGGAAACCATGTTAAAGGAAAGGATTGTTGAACACTAAAAACACATAGATTACAGGATCAGAAACAACATGGGTTTACCTCAGGGAGATCATGCCAAACTAATCTTATTGATTTTTTTGATTGGGTAACAAAAATAATAGACACAGGTGGTGCAGTAGACATTGCTTATTTAGATTTCAGTAAGGCTTTTGATACTGTTCCGCATAGAAGGCTTATCAATAAATTGCAATCTTTGAGCTTGGATTCCAATATTGTTGAATGGATTAGGCAGTGGCTGAGTGACAGGCAACAGAGGGTTGTGGTAAATGGAGTTTATTCGGCGCAAGGTCTTGTTACCAGTGGGGTACCTCAGGGGTCAGTACTTGGACCCATTCTCTTTAATATTTTTCTTAGTGATATTGCAGAAGGTATTAATGGAAAAGTATGTCTTTTTGCTGATGACACAAAGATTTGCAACAGGGTTGACGTTCCTGGAGGGATCAGCCAAATGACAAATGATTTAGGTAAGCTAAAAAAATGGTCGGAGTTGTGGCAATTGAGTTTTAATGTGGATAAGTGCAAGATAATGCACCTGGGACGTAAAAACCAAGGGCTGAATATAGAATATTTGATACAGTCCTAACCTCAACATCTGAGGAAAGGGATTTAGGGGTTATTATTTCAGAGGATCTAAGGGTAAGTAGTCAATGTAATAGAGCAGCAGGAAATGCTTGCAATGCTTGGAAATGCTGGCAGAATGCTTGGTTGTGTAGGGAGAGGTATTAGCAGTAGGAAAAGGGAAGTGCTCATGCCACTGTACAGAGCACTGGTGAGACCTCACTTGGAGTACTGTGTGCAGTACTGGAGACCGTATCTCCAGAAGGATATAGACATCTTAGAGAGAGTTCAGAGAAGGGCTACTAAAATGGTGTACGGCTTGCAGGAGAAAAGTTACCAGGAAAGGCTTAATGATCTTAACATGTACAGCTTGGAAAAAAGACGAGACAGAGGAGATATGATAGAAACATTTAAATACGTAAAGGGAATCCACAAGGTAGAGGAAGGGAGTATATTTAAAAGGAAACAAAATAGCAAAACAAGAGGACATAGTCTTAGATTAGAGGGGCAAAGGTTTAAAAGTAACATCAGGAAGCATTATTTTACTGAGAGGGTGTGGATACATGGAACAGTCTTCCAGTAGAAGTGGTAGAGGCCAAAACAGTAATTGAATTTAAGCAAGCATGGGATAGGCATAAGGCTATCCTAAACAAAAGATAAATCCAGGTAAAGTATCCATGTAATTGGGCAGACTAGATGGGCCGAAAGGTTCTTATCTGCCGACATTTTTCTATGTTTCTATGTATACAGCCCGAGTGTGGCTCGGGGTTACAGCTATCAATGGTGAAGTTTAACCCCAAGACACACTCGGGGAAATAGTCAGGCAGGTTAACAATGCAGGTTCCAAAGTCCCCCAGTCTCTCCTCACTGCAGGTTGTCGAAACAATGCATTGCATCATCCGGTCCACACTTGCTGGCAGTGTGGGAAATGATAAGGTTAGTGCAGCATCACCGTGCACCTTATAATTATAAAATGAATAATAGTGCTGCGTTAACAAAATATCTTTTTTTTTTTCTATTTTACTTTTATTTCTAACCTGGTTATATTTGGTATCACTGGAAATACATATGATGCATCATTGGAAAGGCCAGATTATGGTAGCTCTAGCCCTTAGAGCTCCGCCTCCAGTGGTCTAAAGAAGAGTAAACAGTTGTTTGTGTTTTCTTTTTCTTTTTTTAACAGAGCAAAGCGCCCCCTTGTGGCAGGCACCTGTAGGCACATGCCTAGTTATAAAGCCAGCCCTGACCAGGAGTGCTTCTAGAGTGTATGTGTATATTTATATGTAATAAATATATTCTGGGTGAGCATGACATTTACTCACCTTCCCAGTTATTACTACTGCTAAAATCTGTTCAACAAAAAAGGAGCTAAAGCTATGATCATGGTAAAAAAAAAAAAAAAAAAAAAAAAAAAGGAAATTATTAGGAAATATTAAAAAAAAAAAAAACGGAAGAAATTAAAAATGTACACCAGTAGCTTAGGTTTGATTTTTATTTGCAGGGATGGTATATACAGTATATTTGTATATATTAATTAACTTAGCGTTTCACGTACTGAAAGGATGAAAGAATCTCCAAAAAAGAAGGGAAAGGACAAAAAAAAAAAAAAACTAACAGGGTTATTCAGAGAGCGGTGAAAAGCAGGAGAATGACTGGAGAATGGAAAATTCTAGGTCAAAATAGCCGATTTTGAAAAGTGAGATAAATGGGATAAGTTTTCTGGTTTGGCTATTTTGACCTAGAATTTTCAATTCTCCAGTCATTCTCCTGGTTTTCACCTCACTCTGAATAACCCTGTAAGTATTCAATTATTGAATTTCATAAAAAAAAAAAAAACATTCTCGAACCAATAAAACCTGGGGCGAATTACAGATACCAGCAGAATCAGGAACCTCCCTACCTTGCAGAGATAGAAAGAAGCTCACACAGCGACGCGCAGCAGAAGCAAGAATCGACATTGCAACATAGCTGGTAAATAAACCACGAGAGGGAGAAGTCTGCGGACCTTTCAGTTAAATAGAAATAAACTTGCTGAAAGTTAGGAGATATACATATGCATTTTTCCTGATTTAGGTCCACTACTTTACCAGCTGGATTGATATAGGTACGGCTAAGAAATTACTAGAATGTCCATTTTAAACCACACACACATCTTGAACAAGGATTAGGGCCAAACCAGAGGGTTCTGTAGGACATCTTGGATCTCCTAATGAGGCCCCAGCTAAAGGAGAAGGCGTTTTCTTCTTTCGATGTGTACATAATGAGAATATATCACTACATCCACTCGCTCCCCTTCCTTGCACCCAGTGAAAGTGGATTCCATTAGGGCACCTCGCAGAGCTTTGTTTACATCGCCGGCGGAAAGTAATGAACATCCCTCATGCAGACTAAGTGAAATGCCTCTGCCAACCCTTGATTGCCCTCAGGAACACAGAGAGGTTACATGGACTGGGTTTCCGAAAGTCATTTACAACATATTTAAAATTCTATGGTGTCAGAACAATTTATCTGGAAGGTGAATTTCACTATTACCCAACGCTGAAACGGCCGTGTTTATACTGGAGCGACCCCTCGAAACGCAAGGCATCGGTGGTTTGTGTTAGATTGTAGGAGAGACATTTCACAACATAAAAAGTAATCAACTGATGGAGCTTGCTGGATTTTTTTCCTGTTTGTTGTGGGATCCTCCTTTGTTCATTTCCTACAAACACTTCCAAACCCAGACGACTCCTGGTAGATACTTTCCTCCAGGTTGGTGTTCACGAGTCGATTGCGTAACTGATGACCATTATGGCACGTCCAGTCAGAGTCCATTTGTTGGTTTAGACCAGGGCTAGGCAACCTTGGCCCTCTCCAGTTGTTTTGGACCTACATTTTCCACAAGGTCCATCCAAACTAATGAGAGGCTGAGTATCAATTGTGATGTAGTTCTGAAGCATCTGGGGGGGCAGGTTTGCCGGCCTCTGGTTTAGACTTTTGACGTGCGTTCTTCGATCCTGGTGATGGACTTCACCAAGACTTCTGAGTAGATGTAAAACAATCACACCTACAGTAGAAGTTATCCCTGCTCACAATACCAATGGTGTCCAAGCCCCTCTTACATGCAATGGGTGGGACCTGTAAACATCTTCATTGGGTGGATGCTGGACTTTTCCACCCTTCCTAGTCTATTAATTCAAGACTGACTAAATCTGGCACTCAGTGTTGGATGCCAGATTAAAACAAAGCGGTGATCACCCACAGTGAAAGTTCGTTCTAACCTTCAGTACGAGTCATCCTTCCGCGCCGAACCAGAAACAGTGTTTATGTTCCACTCCCCATCAACTTTAATCGGAGCATGTAGGCATCAAGCCTGGGGTACTTGTCCATTTTTGGATTCCAAATTAGGTGTAGCAAAGTTCTAGACCCAGAGTAATTCGGGAATGCATCTCTGGTACAGGCCACCACTACTCTAATGTCCAAGCTGATGGGATCATGACCCTGTAGACATCTAGACTGCTGGTTTCCAAGACAGACCTAACTACATAACGAGACATGAATGGCAGTACTCACATCCGGTACAAGCCGACTCACAGCCAAAAACTTTGCATCACCTGTTTATTGGATTCTTGCCACAAGACCTCCAGACTGAGGAAGGTCAACCTTCACTACCCTTTCTAGCGCGGCATCCAAATAGACCTCACCACCAGTCGATATAGAAGTTATTGCTTACTGCCAGTACTAGTCAACCCTATACATAACGCTCTCTATAGTGCAGTATGTTTTGTAATAGCACATTAATGGGTTCGACAAAGTCACAGCTTCCAGTGTCCTCACCAGTGTTATCATGCCTCTATTAGCACCCATATATTCAGGGTAAAACTGGGCGATCGCTCGAGGTCGACCGCAGCCTTAAGCTTGCAAAACTTGAGTTTTCTGGATGTGTTGAATGAGGGACGTTCCTTCCAAGCAATGGTAGAACCAGTAGGTTCCATGGGCACCTGCTAAACCTATTGGCTCTGCTCTACTGAAGCCCAGACGGAGAGTCCCTCTATCAACAAATACAGAGTCCAAGATTTTTGCAAGTGTAAAATCTCGCTCCACCTCTATTAAATTGGACTAAATCAGGGATATCGCCCAGCCTTAATTCAGGGTAAAGGTGGATTAATAAATACTGTATGTCTATGCTATGGGACAGTGTATGATAAAATGCTGCTCATGGGCATGTAGAACACATGTGCTGCATGACTTCCAGTCTTTGATACTCATGCTAACATTTTAAACCAGAAATTACCCAACGGAATAAAAATAAAGTCAATAGCAACAGAACTCCCCGAGAGTCCCAAGGTTTGGTTAAATGGTTTGCGTATTGCGCTATCGCAACCAAATAACGATAAACAGAAATGAAAGCCTAGGTCTTATCTTGGAGATCCACTGCGGATTGATAACCACATATCCCTTACTGTCCTTCCCCCATCTCCCAACGCTGAAAAACCACAACACGCACTACGTGTTTGGACTGGGGTTTTTTTTGTTTGTTTTTGAAGTATATGTTTGGCTTGCTGGTGTCAACTTCAAACAAGAGTTATATTGTGGCTGTCGAAGGGTTAAGTCATAAAGCGTGATAAACAGATACGCGAGGCGCAGTGCAACGTTTATGATCTGCTGCTACAGAACAGGAAACGAACATTTTAATACTCAAAGTTGTATGCAAAGTGCAGAGAAGAATGGCCGATTATACACGTAGCCGCTCCCACACATCTTGTTTATCCTGCCTAAAATAGGTCGAAATAGAAGACGTGTGACTCCTAATGTGCCATTGCCACCCACTTTGCTACTGAAGATTAATACTCCTATTTCTAGTCCCGCATGAACAGACCACGTCCCAAAATGATACCGGTCAAAGTCAAGTCTGGACTGCAGCTCCAGAGGTTCGAGTCACAGGTGGGATGAAGCCATGTCATGCTTGGCCAGTTCTGTTTGTTGAAGCCATTGGATCAACAAAAGGGTAGACCCACCCAGGTTGTAAAAGCTAATCTGAGCGGACACTCTACCCCGGTCATTTTTTGTGGTTTATTTTTCCGACATATATTGTGATTAAATTATAGGCATTCAATGATTACGCTCTTGGATCCTGCCCTTACAAGAAGCAGTCGGAAAGGTCAAACGGTCCCCCCTTCCCATACAGCCACGTGTCTCATCTTACCTGAGCCAGATGGGTCTTCCTTTTTTGTAATTTTGAAATGAAGACATGCAAAGAACGATTAGAAGATCATGAAATGTGGGCTCCTTTGAATATGAAAATAAGCCTATCCCCTTCCACCCATAGACACCACATGATCAAAGTCTCACATCAACAATGTGGGAGCTGGTGGAGTTCAATCTTTTCAGCAAGGCTTAAAAAGCACCCGTCTTACTTGCTTAGATGGTGCCGCCATCTTGGTTATAACAACAATCTGAGATCCAATCAGAGCCGCTGTTCTTAACCATTCAGACGAGATCATAAGAGCTGGCCTATAGGTGACAGGCAATTGCGGTGTCCAGTGGGTGAGCATGACAGGTGCCCTTTGACAATTAGAGGTTAGGTAGAAACAGAAAAATGTCGGCAGATAAGAACCTTTCGGCCCATCTAGTCTGCCCAATTACATGGATACTTTACCTGGATTTATCTTTTGTTTAGGATAGCCTTGTGCCTATCCCATGCCTGCTTAAATTCAATTACTGTTTTGGCCTCTACCACTTCTACAGGAAAGCTGTTCCATGTATCCACCACTCTCTCAGTAAAATCATGCTTCCTGATGTTACTTTTAAACCTTTGCCCCTCTAATCAAAGACTATGTCCTCTTGTTTTGCTACTTTGTTTCCTTTTAAATATACTCCCTTCCTCTACCTTGTGGATTCCCTTTACGTATTTAAATGTTTCTATCACATCTCCTCTGTCTCATCTTTTTTCCAAGCTGTACATGTTAAGATCATTAAGCCTCTCCTGGTAACCTTTCTCCTTCAAGCCGTACACCATTTTAGTAGCCCTTCTCTGAACTCTCTCTAAGATGTCTATATCCTTCTGGAGATACGGTCTCCAGTACTGCACACAGTACTCCAAGTGAGGTCTCACCAGTGCTCTGTACAGTGGCATGAGCACTTCCCTTTTCCTACTGCTAATACCTCTCCCTACACAACCAAGCATTCTGCCAGCATTTCCTGCTGCTCTATTACATTGACTACTTACCCTTAGATCCTCTGCAATAATAACCCCTAAATCCCAACCCTCAGATGTTGAGGTTAGGACTGTATCAAATATTCTATATTCAGCCCTTCGGTTTTTACGTCCCAGGTGCATTATCTTGCACTTATCCAAGTTAAAACTCAATTGCCACAGCTCCCACCATTTTTTTAGTTTACCTAAATCATTTGTCATTTGGCTGATCCCTCCAGGAACGTCAACCCTGTTGCAAATCTTTGTGTCATCAGCAAAAAGACATACTTTACCATTAATACCTTCTGCAATATCACTAATAAAAATATTAAAGAGAATGGGTCCAAGTACTGACCCCTGAGGTACCCCACTGGTAACAAGACCTTGCGCCGAATAAACTCCATTTACCACAACCCTCTGCTGCCTGTCACTCAGCCACTGCCTAATCCATTCAACAATATTGGAATCCAAGCTCAAAGATTGCAATTTATTGATAAGCCTTCTATGCGGAACAGTATCAAAAGCCTTACTGAAATCTAAATAAGCAATGTCTACTGCACCACCTGTGTCTATTATTTGTGTTACCCAATCAAAAAAAATCAATAAGATTAGTTTGGCATGATCTCCCTGAGGTAAACCCATGTTGTTTCTGATCCTGTAATCTATGTGTTTTTAGATGTTCAACAATCCTTTCCTTTAACATGGTTTCCATTAATTTCCCCACTACTGACATAAGACTAACTGGCCTATAGTTCCCCGATTCCTCCCTACTACCCTTCTTGTAAATGGGCACAACATTTGCTAATTTCCAGTCTTCTGGGACGACTCCCGTTAACGGTTTTGCTATTACACCACTGAGCTCTTTTAATAATTTAGGGTGGATCCCATCAGGCCCCATTGACTTATTTGCCTTTACTTTAGACAGCTGCTGTAGAACCTCCTCCTCTGTAAACTCATATGTAAATGTCTCTTTAGTGTTTCCTCCTAACTGAGGTCCCTTTCCTTCCTTTTCTTCTGCAAAGACTGAACAAAAATATTCATTGAGGCAGTCAGCGAGACTTTTATCCTCTTTTACATACCTTTGTTTTTAATCTAACTAATCCTTGTTTTACTTTTTTCTCGTTTATGTATCTAAAAGATGTTTTGTCCCACTTTACTGACTGAGCTATTTTCTCTTCTGCATGTCTTCAAGGTAGCCATGAACTCCTCAAATTTGACTTTTAAATCGCTGAAATATCTGGCTATTCTACACAAAAACGAGGCCTACCACGCTCGATATGAAATGGTTAGGCTCTAAAGGGTCTATTCACAAAGCACCGAAATTGCGTGCAATGTCGGTGCTTTGCATTTCGCCGAATTTCGGCAATTCCATTTCGCCAAACATAATTCACTATTTAGCAAATTTTCACCACATTTTGCCAAATTGACCGTGAATTCCACCGAACGGAAAAAGAAAAAAAAAAGTGAAAGTCTATTAATTATCATCCTAAAAAGGGGTTACTTTAAAAATCAATAAAATTGTATTAAAAATTTGTCCAAATAATAAAAAAGGTCCTTTAAAAATAACAAGGTCCGTTACAAAATAAAAAAGTCTTAACTCCTTAAAGGATCACTGACGTACATAGAACGTCCTGGAAAAAAGTCCTGTTAAGGACCAAGGACGTACTATGTACCTCATGGTTCTCTGGCCAGGGTCCGTTGTCGATCTGGCTTCCTTTTAGCCAGATCGAAGGTTTTATGGGCCCTGGCCGTCGCACTGACGTCATCGTCATATGCGTGATGAAGTCAGTTGGCCAGTTAACCCCCTAGCTGCCAAGTGGAAATAGGTAAGTCCTTTGGATAATGATGAAAATAATGGTATCTTAGAAAATCCATTTAATGGCGAGAAAAACGGTATATAATATGTGTGGGTTCCTAAACGAGTAAGAGGAAAATTAGAGCTAAACAGAAACCGCGCAGAAATGCAAAAACAGCAGCGGGCACTTTCGGACTGTCAATGGTAATATCGCCTGGTCACTATGGGGGTTAAAAATAATTAAAAAAAAAAAAAAAGTAATATTACTTTAGGAATTTGTTTAAAACATGACATGAAACATGACTGAAACACTGAGAATCATGACATTTCGCCGGAATTTTCGTTGCATATCGGGGTTCTGTGAATAGAAGGCACGATAGTCTAGGTGACAATTTTTGTGCTGCTGAGCTGCACAGTCTTTCGTTGGCCATTCACCTGTATTTGGTGAAGCGACGAATTGATCCGAACCGTTGAAAAAAATAAAAAAAAAAAAAAATATTCGGTGCAATTTTGGGGATTACTGAATAACCCCTTAACCGACAGGCACTGGAGAAGGATTACAAGATGTGAACTATAGCTAAAAAAATGATGGTAATAAAAAGTTACAACCCGCCCCCGCCTAATTCCTTCCCTGGACGCCTTGAGGAACACATTCAAACTATGACTTTCCGCACACGCTTCAGTTTAACTTTTTATCTTAAGTTTCAGATAAGCGCATTAATTTGTACAAAAACACAACCGGGAACGGGTTCAAACTCCCACCTGCTCCGTTGTCCAATCGATGAAAAGTTCTTCGCTGTGGCCTCTGTACATTTTTTTTTCACCCCCCCTTTTCCCTTTTTGAAACGTTGCAGAACGCGGCTGAACTTTGAGACTTGGGAGTTTATTCAGCGATTATTATTAACTCGCATCGAGATCCCATCGATGGAATGCGACAACCCCGGCTCAAGCGAAAACCGGCGGCCACCTTTAATCAGCAATGAGGTCGAACTGAATGGAGAGAATACGAATATATATTAATTTTTTATTTTTTTTTAATTGCCTCTGGAAACGCGCGGTTCCTCAAAAAGCCCTCAAAGGGTTTATACTATAGTACTCCTGCCATGTCCTCCTGTATCCGCTGGCAGGAATAATGACCTGCCTCCTGTATGTATTATAGAATTAGCCTGTCTTTACCCATTGCAACTTTGTACAGCGCTGCGGAATGTGTTGGCACTTAATAATAAAATAATAATAGTATCGCTATTTTACATTAACTCTTCGGTTGCCCAGGTTTATTTACCTACTCTTAGACTAACAATTAATTTAAACACCAAAATTTATTTAAAAAAAAAATATATGGATTTAATTTTTTTTATTAAAAATATATAACAAAATTTTAATACAATAAAAATATATTTAATGAATAAAAATTTAAATACCAATAAATATTAAAAAAAACAACAAATACCAATAAAAAAAGTTAGATTTAAAAAAAATATTTAAAAATAAAAATATTAATAAAATTTTTTTTTAAAAAAATTACAAATAATTGGAATTTTTTGTGGCGAGTAGGAGCTACAAAACAAATAATATTGACCAGGTTTTACATAGACTTTTTAACCTAAAATACTGTGATAAACATAACTTTGACCTTACAGGGTAAATAGCATTTTAGATTAATAGCAACACAGTAATGTAAAACTTGTTTCTTGGCATTTTGGACTTATTTAGCCCCCAAACCCAAATTTTTATTATATTAAAAAACCCAAAAAATTAATTATCACTATTTGTATAAGGACCCGGTATAGGAAGGTAGCAGGCTCTGCCGTAGTAGATATGACAGTAGGTAGGTATGTTCTACCTATGTAGAACGTGTGACACCACCACCCCCCCCCCCCACTGGGTCAATTTTATATTTTTAATTTTATTTTTTGCGTGTGTGTCTTTGCCTGGCTGACTGACCGATGCATTCATAGCAAGCAGATTTCTGAAAACCTTAATAAACCTTGTCCAGTAAAAGAAGCATTTTAGCATTTTAATTTTGTACCCCCAAGATGTTAAGCTTATTTATGAAGAACCTTTATAGAAACTGCAGACTCCACTGCTCATGTTTGTCCAGTAGAGCGACGGAGGTTCTGCTGTTCTGTGCACGGGGAAGAGCATTGATATCAAGTTACAGAGTTTAAAAACTGGAAGATAAAGCTCGGCTGTAAAAATACAGTTTCATCGTTTTAGAAGGGATTTCGTGACGCAGTTTGGGAGCAGGGAAAAACGATTTAGGGTCCGATTGGCATTAGTCTGCCTTAAAAATTTAAGAAACCATGAAAAGGGATAACGGCCATAGAAAATGTAGAATGCCGCAATACATGTTGGTGTAAGGGAGGGAGGGGGGTGGATCGAGATTATAAAGTCCCGCTACCTTACAGAAATAAAATTCTAAATACGGTCACCGTCTCTGCACACTCTTCATCTCACCCAGACACCGACTGCACTCCGTCTGATATTCTGGTGTCCCTCTAATCTCCTCCTCCCATTGACCCATCGGGATTTCTCCATGGCTGCTCCGAAGCTGTGGAACCTTTCCCCGATCTATCAGTTTTCCAAACGTCTCCACAATATGCCCCATTTTCTACCCACTACACTATTTCGCTTTTATCAGTACGACAGTGAACATCCTTTTGTCTCCAGCCTCTTCTCATTTAGAAGGCACGCTTCATGGGATCAGGGCCCTCTGTGCCTCTGTTTTAGTACATCTATGTACTAGCCAAATTTATTGTAACCCCTGTAACACCTTGTGGAATGTTGACACACTACAAATAAAAAGAAAAATGGCTGCCTGGATTCTAGGCATAGAAACATAGAATATGTCGGCAGATAAGAACCTTTCGGCCCATCTAGTCTGCCCAATTACATGGATACTTTACCTGGATTTATCTTTTGTTTAGGATAGCCTTATGCCTATCCCATGCTTGCTTAAATTCAATTACTGTTTTGGCCTCTACCACTTCAACTGGAAGACTGTTCCATGTATCCACCACCCTCTCAGTAAAATAATGCTTCCTGAGGTTACTTTTAAACCTTTGCCCCTCTAATCTAACACATACAGGGTTATCCAAAGAGATCCGAATTGCTTGAGAAAGGTAACCGAACGCTGAAAATCAGCATTCGGTTACCTTTCCTGGCCATTCGGCTATCCAGAGAGCAGGCAATTCGCCAAATCCTGGCGAATTGCCTGAACATACGGTGCCTGTTCGAGGGCAGTGAAATCCCCATATAGAAGCAATGCTTTGTCTATTCAGAGAACACAAACCAGCAGTGAAAGGTTCCCCTAATGCCCTGCCATGCGGTGGTTTCATTCGGCAGGTTTATTCAGGCGAATCCCATAGGCTTCAATGTTAGAAATATTCCCGTTTTAATTCAATATCTAATAAACCGTTCATTATAAAATTCTGCAGCAAAAAGCTAGATTTTTTAGGATACTTTAAGCATTTTTCTGAATTTTCTCTTTTTTTTTTCTTTCAAGTTTACTTATTTTTTCTGTAACAGCCCTCTTTATTATCATTCCCTGGACCTCATATGTAAATTTCAGACATTTTTCGCTCAGTAGTTTCTTTGCAAACAGCGTTTCACTTTCACAGATTCATACAAACGGTTTTGCTAATTTATTCACCTCCCTCGTCTGCGGTCTCCGCTGCGTTCGGCTCCTGCTTGGGCTTTTTCCTGTGGTTTTCGCAGGTTAATTCAGATGTTTGAGGGTTTTCGGCGTGCATTCGGCAGGTTTTAAGGTTAGTTTTCGTCAGGCTTGTGGCAGCTTTTCCCTGCAATTCGGGGACCCTGTGGTGTTTGCTGAATACACCGCAGGGTCACCGAAATGGGATCGTCAAAACAAACCGAATTGAAGAGAACGAAAAGTCACCGAACGTGCAGTGCCTTTTCGAATAACCCTGTATGTCCTCTTGTTTTGCTACTTTGTTTTCTTTTTAAATACAGGGGTTGACAAGGTAGAGGAAGGGAGTGTAACAGTAGGTCACCGGTCCTTTATGGGCTTTGGACTAGGTGGTAGATTTAATAGGACGTCTTCGAGACACCATCCAAGGGAAGGAGCCCATGAACTGGAACTCGGGGCTTGATCACACACTACTTGGAAGAGGGGGGGTCACAGGTCACGTATAACAATAAAATGCAAATCAAACTATGCATATGGTTTTATTGCTCTACTTATGCAAAGGCAACTACACTATATTGCCAAAAGTATTCACTCACCCATCCAAATAATCAGAATCAGGTGTTCCAATCACTTCCATGGCCACAGGTATATAAAATCAAGCACCTAGGCATACAGACTGTTTTTACAAACATTTGTGAAAGAATGAGTCGCTCTCAGGAGCTCAGTGAATTCCAGCGTGGCACTGTGATAGGATGCCACCTGTGCAACAAATCCAGTCGTGAAATTTCCTCGCTCCTAAATATTCCACAGTCACCTGTATTATAAAGAACGTGGAAGTGTTTGGGAACGACAGCAACTCAGCCACGAAGTGGTTGGCCACGTAAACTGACGGAGCAGGGTCAGCGGATGCTGAGGTGCATAGTGCGAAGAGGTCACCAACTTTCTGCAGAGTCAATCGCTACAGACCTCCAAACTTCATGTGGCCTTCAGATTAGCTCAAGAACAGTGCGCAGAGAGCTTCATGGAATGGGTTTCCATGGCCGAGCAGCTGCAGCCAAGCCATACATCACCAAGTGCAATGCAAAGCGTCCGATGCAGTGGTGTAAAGCACGCCGCCACTGGACTCTGGAGTGACAAATCGCGCTTCTCCATCCGGCAATCTGATGGACGAGTCTGGGTTTGGCGGTTGCCAGGAGAACGGTACTTGTCTGACTGCATTGTGCCAAGTGTAAAGTTTGGAGGGGGGGATTATGGTGTGGGGTTGTTTTTCAGGAGCTGGGCTTGGCCCTTAGTTCCAGTGAAAGGAACTCTGAATGCTTCAGCATACCAAGACAATTTTGACATTTCCATGCTCCCACCTTTGTGGGAACAGTTTGGAGATGGCCCCTTCCTTTTCCAACATGACTGTGCACCAGTGCACAAAGCAAGGTCCATAAAGACATGGGTGACAGAGTCTGGTGTGGATGAACTTGACTGGCCTGCACAGAGTCCTGACCTCAACCCGATAGTCTCCGCTCGAATTCATCCCAAAGGTGTTCTGAGAGCCAGGCCTTCTCGTCCAAAATCAGTGTGTGACCTCACAAATGCGCTTCTGGAAGAATGGTCAAAAATTCCCATAAACACACTCCTAAACCTTGTGGACAGCCTTCCCAGAAGAGTTGAAGCTGTTATAGCTGCAAAGGGTGGACCAAAGTCATATTGAACCCTATGGATTAGGAATGGGATGTCACTTAAGTTCATGCGAGTCAAGGCAGGTGAGCCGATACTTTTGGCAATATAGTGTATATTTACTCTTCAAATTTATTTTCCAGTCATACGATGACAGCAGGATATACAGCACAGATGGCAAGAGGATTATGCATTACATGTGCAGAGCAATTTAACAACCTGCACCTATGACCAAGGAGAGGAAGCCTTCAAGTGGAAGCGCCAACCTAAACCAAGATCTTTGCCCATTCTCATATGAAGAAACCAAAATATTTCACATGATCTAGAATTACTAGAATAATTTGTCTTGAAAAACCCATGGTCCAGTCCACCATGACACCCAAGACTTGACATTGACTAGTAACTGGATGCCACCATGTATCCTCCTGAAGACCGTTGACTAACCCTGCCAAGTACTGGGACAAAACGTTTCCCCACCAAATGACAAAAATGTACTGTGCCTCCAATACAATGATTTTTTGTCTTCTACCTTCTTACATTTGACACATTTGTCAAGATTCGTAGAGGTTATTTGATTGAAGAAATATCCTCATTCCTTTTAATTTTTTTTCTATATCTAAAAAAATAATAATTAGCTGTAAAAGTTGAAAGAAAAAAAATAGAATCCATCATTCTCGCCTAATATTTGAGGTTTCGGTTTCCAGTTTTCTACAATTCCAGAGTTTAGTCCCATCCAAGGAGCAATGGATCTCCAAAAGGAAGGACTCTGATGCAGGTGACACATTTTGGGGTATATTGAGCAGAGTGTGGGAGAAATCAATGGACATGAACTCTAGGTAATGGGCAACTGGACTGCAGAGCCCAACCTGGGACTCAGACATGCGTTCATGTGTCAGTTGTACTTTGTTATTCCAATTACCTAGTATTCAGGAAAAGTGTTAATGACATTGTAACCTGCCTTGAAATACCCCATAAAAAAAGGTTAAAAATCTCTTATCCTGATGAGTTTATGGCTCAGCGGTTGATAAAGCACTAAAAGGGATAAAGCAGTCCTTGGATCTCTAGATTTGGACTGAGCAGATCTAGCTGGTGTTTGTTATGTCACAGTGTGGGAAACACGAGGATCGTAAAACCTTAACCATGAACCAATGAAACCTAATTAGCGGTAATAGCTATCAGAGGCGTTTACAGCAGCAGTGCCCTAAATAAATTAATAAAAGCTGTTAACCTACACAAATCGCTCTCTTAATATAGACTCTTCAAGGGAAAAAAAGAGCTAAAATACAGCCGGGAGTTAAAGATTAGACGTAGGTTGAGCCGGAAGGTTATGAGAGGTTATGGAAAAAAAAATAGACCATGATAAGTGAAGGCCGACACACAGGCCGAGAGACACGGCGATTGGATTGGCCATTTTTTAATAGAGCCAATATCTTAAAATGGTCACAGAATGAAGGGAAGAAGGAAGAGGTAAATAAATAAAATTAATGGAATTATCAGATTCGTCTACAAACAAAACACAAACAAAACCTACTCCTTAGCCTATTAGGCACGGATCCTCTTTGTATATGGTTTCAAAATATTCTATAAATGGAACAAATTAGAAGATGGTTTATTTGAGGAATAGCAAAGAGACCTACAGGGTTATTCAAAGAACTCCGAATTGCTGGCGAAAGGTAACCGAACGCTGAAATCCAGCGTGCGGTTACATTTCCTGGCCAGTCGGCTATCCAGAGAGCAGGCAGTTCGCCCAAATCCTGGCGAATTGCCCGAACATACGGTGCCTGTTCGAGGGCAGTGAAATCCCCATAGAGAAGCAATGCTTCGTCTATTCAGAGAACACAAACCAGCAGTGAAAAGTTGCCGGAATGCCATGCCATGCCATTCGGCAGGTTTATTCAGGAGAATCCCATAGGCTTTAATGTTAAAAATATTCCCCTTTTAATTCAATATCTAATAAACCGCTCATTATAAAATATTCTGCAGCAAAAAGTCTAAATTTTTTTTAGGATCTTTTAGGCATTTTTCGGGATTTTTTGCAAACTTTTTTAAATAGTTTTTTTCTGTAACAGCCCTCTTTATTATCATTCATTGGATTTTATATGTAAATTTCAGACATTTTCGCTCAGTAGTTTCTTTGCAAACAGCGTTTCAATTTTTTCAAAACATTCAAGCGTACGTTTTTCTTCTTCACTCCATTAGTCTGCGGTGTCTGGTTTTTCCGGCGGTTGCTCTGCGCCGTGATTGGCTCCTGCTCGGGTTTCTCTGGCGTGGTTAATACAGATGTTTTTGCGGTTTTCGGTGTGCGTTCTCCCTGGTTTTGCAGTGAGTTTTCGGTAACTTTTCCCTGCATTATGACAGCCCTGTGGTGCTTGCTGAATACACCGCAGGGTCGCTGAAAAGGGGATCGCCAAATCGCACCGAATTGAGGAGAACGAAAAGTCACCGAACGTGCATTAGCTTTTCGATTCGCTTTTAATAACCCTGTATATCTTACAGAAATCTAATCAAAGTGACGATCCCCCCAAAAAAAAAATCTCAAAAACAAAAAGTCTCATTATAGCCAAGAAGTTACCAGCTCTTATTAATCTATGTTTTAATCTGTCTGAAACCGTCAAAAGTACAGTAAAGGGACGGCGACCAATGGACAGGTGACTAGATTCAAGAAACAAAAATTCTAAATGCACCTCTAAGTATTCAGACCCTTTCGTTTTTCCCATTATTCATTTCTTAATTTTAACAGCTGCAACACAAAAAATAAAGAAAAAAATTCCCTAGGTCACAAAAAGACACTCAACACCCCATAATAACCAAGTAAATAACCTAAAATGTTGACAACATTGCAAATTTATGACCGAGAAACGAGAAAGAATCCCTGAAATCTCATTGACATAAGTATTCAGACCCGTCACTTGGTAGTTAGATGAAGCCTCTTTGGCAGTGATTGATTAGACTCAAGTGATGTTGGGTGGTTTGGCACATCTTGACTTTGGTTTCATGTCCAGCTATGGCTTGGTCACTCAAGGACATTCATAGAATCATCCCAAAGTCACTCATGTGGTCTTGGCTTTGTGCTTAGGGCCACAGCCCTGAAAAAAGTTGACCCATCAGTCCGGCCGGAGGTTCTGAGTGATCTAGACAAGGTTTTTATGGAGGATATCTCTGTATTTTAAAGTGTTCTGTTTTCCCTTCAACCCGGAAACGTCATGTAGACCATGCCACTGGGGAACACCCCCAAAGCATGAGGTTACTACCACCACCATGCTTTACGGTTGGCCAGGTATGATGTGTTGCCTGGTTTCCTCCAGACATGATTCTTTGAAGGGAGTCCAAACAGTTCAGTCTTCATTTTGTCAGACCAGAGAATCGTGTATCCTCTAATGGCTTTCCACAAATTCTAAGCGGGCTTTCATGGGTGGTTGCTGTGACGAGAGGCTTATGTCCAGCCAGTCTACCCAGATCAAAGAGTTGCAGGGGTGGTTGGCTTTCTGCAAGTTTGTCACATCGCATACATGAACTCTGTCAGAAAGGGGACACCCCATCTAAGACCATTCTCCCCCAATTTGCTCAGTTTGGTTAGGTGGCCAGCAGTATGAAGAGTCCTCGTGGTGTCAAACGTCTTCCATTTAAAGACTCCTGGAGGCCACTCTGCTCCTCGGATCCTTCAATGCCATTGGAATTTTCTTGTGTACCTTTCCAAGATCAATGCAGGATACAATCCAGTTTCGGAGCTCTGAAGGCTATTTCTTTGACCTCATTGCTCATTTTTGGCTCAGAGCTGCATTTATAGGTGTGAGACCTTATAGACAGGTGTACACCAATCCAAATCATGTCCAAATCAACTCAAGCCGACACAGGTGAATCCAAAGTGTAGAAACATCTCAAAGTAACATCAGGAAGCATTATTTTACTGAGAGGGTGGTGGATACATGGAACAGTCTTCCAGTAGAAGTGGTAGAGGCCAAAACAGTGATTGAATTTAAGCAGGCATGGGATAGGCATAAGGCTATCCTAAACAAAAGATAAATCCAAGTAAAGTATCCATGTAATTGGGCAGACTAGATGGGCCAAAAGAAAAAGGTCGGCAGATAAGAACCTAGGTTTCTAAGATGGTCCAGAGAAATGTGGTACACCTGAGTTAAATTTCAAATGTTCCCCTACTCTATACGGCCTCTCTGGGCAACCTCATCTCTATCCATGGTTTCCAATATCATCTCTAGGCTGACGACACCAAAATCTAGGTTTCCTCTCCCGATCGCTCTCCTCCTGTTTTGGAGACAGCCGACAGGCAGGCAGTTACACGGTCCAATTGGATGACTTCCCGTTTCCTAAAGCTTAACCTCTCGAAAACTGAATTTATACTCCCTCCCTCTAAAAACCAACATTCCTGCGTCCATTTCCCTTCAGGTGAATGGTGCCACCATCAGGGGTGTAACTACCAGGGGTGCAGAGGGTGCCACCGCACCCGGGCCCTTGAGTCTGGGGGGCCCACACTCGCCTGCCTGGGGGCTTGCTATATTTTATATTATTTTTAAAAAAATTATTTTATACTCAATTGTGAGTTTCTCTTTTTGAGCTCTGTGATACACTCCACACATATTACTGTGGGTTTTGTTGCTGTAAAACCTGATTTACACTGATACACACTGCACATTACTGTAAGTTTTATTGCTGCGGAGCTCTGTGATATGCGCATACACACACCGCACATTACTGTGAGGTTTATTGCTGTGGAGCTCTGAGATACATACAGGGTTATTTAGAGAGAGGTGAAAACCAGGAGAATGACTGGAGAATTGAAAATTCTAGGTCAAAATGGCCAAACCAGAAAAATTCTCCCATTTATCTCACTTTCCAAATCAGCTATTTGGTCTAGATTGTTCTCTTCTCCTGCCATTCTCCGGGTTTTCACCTTTCTCTGAATAACCTGGATAGTGCACATTACATAAAAAAAATAAAAAAAAATGGGATGGATTTAAGAGGTCATAGTGGACCTGGAAAAAAATGGGAGAGAGCCAACTTTCCAAACTGCCTTGGAGCCGTGGATGGCAAACATGTCCGCATAGTGAAGCCACCGCACAGTGGCTCACTGTATCAGAATTATAAACATTACTTTTCTATTGGCCTACTGGCGGTGTCAGATGCCAACTATAGTTTCGTGTATGTGGATGTCGGTTCATACGGCAAGGACTCTGACTCCACACTGTTCAGGAACTCCACACTGTGGAATGAAATTGTGAGTGGGACCCTGAACATCCCCAGAGCCGCACCATTGCCTGGCAGTGACGTGACAGTCCCCTATGCCTTCGTGGGTGACGAAGCATTCGGACTATCCACACACCTCCTAAGGCCCTACTCAGGGACACACCTGACTGAAGAAGCGGGTGTTTAATTATAGGCTGTCGCGGGCGAGACGGTATGTGGAGTGTACCTTTGGCATACTGACCAACAAGTGGAGGATTCTACATAGACCGCTGGATGTGAATGTGGACTTCTGTGTGGACATAGTGAAATGCTGTTGCATTCTACATAACTATGTGCGGGCCAGGGATGGTTTTAATTTTGACGATACCCTCACAGTTGTCGGTCTTGAGGATGATGTGAACTATGACATCATAGCTGTGAATAGATACAGCAACAGGTATCGCGATGCTCTATCTAATTATTTCATCAGTGATGCAGGTGAGGTGCCCTGGCAGCTGGGGAGCATTTGAGTTTCACATCAATGATTTCGTTTGTTTATTATTATTATTGTGATTTACATTTATGGGATTATGAATTAAATAATATTATACTCACTCTGTATGTGCTGCTCCTTCTCGGACCACGTATCGTACTCCGGGTACACCTGACGGGACACCTCGACCCATGCGCTCGCCTTCTTCCCTTGTCCTTATAACGCTCGCAGGCCGTATCCCAGATCCCTGGATGCTCCCCCACAGCGCTGATGAGCCTCTCGACGTCCATCTCTGGTCCAGACATCATTCACAGTCGCAGGTACTCACCAACGCAATTCTAGGGAAATCTGGCTGTTCGAACGTTATGTAGGCCGCACACTAGCAGCGTCTGACGTCTCCTAATCACGCACACACGCTGCCATGCGGCCGCCGCGCACTCTGTACGTCAGTAGCAGCGGTTTCACGTTCTGAGAAAAATGCGTTCATTTGCTGGTTGCGTGGTGTCGGCGCACTTTCGTACGCACGTACTTCGTATATTGGCCGTCATTGGCCGTTATGTGCTGCTACTGCCGCCGTGATTTAGTGCGTCTGCACGCGCGTTCCGACTGCCCCACTCTGACCCTAGCCTAAACCTGTCGAATGAAACCACCAAACAGCAGGGCATTTCGGGAACCTTTCACTGCTGGTTTGTGTTCTCTGAATAGACGAAGCAGTGCTTTTTCATGGGGATTTCACTGCCCTCGAACAGGCACCGAACAGGCACCGTATGTGCAGGCAATGCGCCAACATTTGGCGAACTGCCTGCTCTCTGAATAGCCGAATGGCCAGGAAAGGTAACCGTACGCTGAATTTCAGTGTTCGGTTACATGTCGGGGCCAGATCGGCTCTCTCTGAATAACCCTGTTAGATCTCTCCTTCCCTCCTCACATTCAGTCCCTAACCAAATCCTGTTACTTCCACCTAAAACACATTGCACCTGTCTGTCCCGGTTGTAGTCAGGACTCTGCTAAAATGCTCGACCAAGCCCTTATCTCCCGCCTTGACTACTGTAACCTCCTCTCTGGCCTTAAAGAGATCCCAGATTCTCCCTCTGCAGTCTTATGAATGCCTGTGCCAAACTCCTACACCTCACCTCCTGCACCTCTCACGCCTCACCCCCTTTGTCAATCTCTACACTGGCTCGGGTTTCCTATAGAATCCATTTCATTATATTGATGCTCACATACAAAGCTCTCCATAACCGCGCCCCGGCCTCCCTTATTAGCAGGTATATCCTGTCCCAATCACTTCGCTCAGCCAATGATCTGATGTTGTCGTCTATTTGTACCCGCACCCCTAAGGCTGGGGTCAGACGAGCGTGATTTCTACGGACTGTACGTCCGTGCAGTACGGACATCGTCAGTACGGATGACGCAGTAGTGGTCACACAGTCCGTTTTTTCACTGAAGTTATTTTTGACGGATGTAGGAGGGGAAAATAAATTACAATGAAAAAACATTCTGTCCGTCAAAAATGCTGGACGTATAAATGCCGTCCGTCTGACCACGCTCCATCACTCACACACAAAGCTATGCAGACGTTGTGGACGTGGCGCACTCCGCACGTCCGTTCTAGCAGTATTACGTTCTTGCCTAACCTGCGTCCGTTTGCCGCGGCCGTTGTGCGTCCGCAGTTCAGTGCGGACGTACTTCATGTGTCAGGCTCCAATGGACTTACTTTCATGCTATCACGGACGTACTTTTAGGCGCAATCACGGACGTGAACACTACGCTCGTCTGACCCCAGCCTAACTCCCGCCTTCAGGAATTCTCCCGAGCTGCCCCCTTTCTATGGAACTCTAAATTAAACTCCCCGTCTCTCCAGTCCTTTGAGAATTCTTTGAAAACCACATTACTTTAGAGAAGCCCATTGGCTCACTCCATAATCCCTCACCGTTCACTTCTGACGCCATCCTCCCACCCAGCCCACATGCAGCACTACTCCAGGTTCTCTATTTACCCTCACTTAATGTGCCACCCCATTCCTCTTAGATGGTAAGCTCTTGGGCCGGGTCTCCTACTGTTCTGTGCGTTTAACTTTTATGTATATATTTTTTTCTGCCTCTCCCATTGTACAGCGCTATGGAACTTGTTCGCACTTTATAGAAACTTTTAACTTTAACGGTAACTGAATGTCAAAGCAAAAGGGTCCAAATATTTGTCAATGGGATATTTCAGCGTTTTCCTTTTAAATAAGTTCACAGTGTGGTGAAAAAAACAGTTTTCTCCTTGTTGTCAGGTTATGATGCATTGTGGGGCGTCGATTGATGAAGAAAAAAAAATGTTTAGACATGATCACAAGGCTACGACAAGTAAAAGTTACAAAAATGAGGGATCTGAATACTTTCTGAATACACTGTATATCAACGTTATAGATTCACTCAATGATGAGCTTTGATAGAACAAAAAAGGTACCACTGATCTGTCAAGGTTACCATGTGTCGCCCCATTGGGACCCAAGTACAGGTGCTCCAAAACGCCTCAATGACTCTGGATTATAGGGCGACTGATTTTGGAAGGAATGCTATCCACCCATCAACTCACGCAACCCCAAACCCTTTACTACCACAGCAACATGAAAGTCTACAACTGCTTCTGCATCATGTGGGTGGGAAGCTGGGTCCTGGCTTGGTGGCTTTACGGGACTTCGGGAAAGCTTGACGAAAGGAAATTCTGAATGTTGATCGGAATTAACGGATCTTGTCTCACTCGTCCAACAAGATGCCACATTGTGTTATGGCGAAACCATGGATCCAAACGCTGTCACAGCCTTAAGGCTAGGGTCAAACGAAAGCATTTGTACACGCGAACGTAAAAAAGTGCGTCCGAACGAATTGACGTATTTTTTCACGGAATACGCGGAAACGGTCAGACAACGCGCATTTTTCGTGCGTGATTTCTTTCGGATCGTCAATAAAAAACTCTTTTTGCGTCTGGACGTTATGTAGGCTGGACATTAGCAGCGTCTGACATCTCCTAATCACGCACACACGCCGCTATGCCGCAGCTGCGCACTCAGTACGTCAGTACTAGCGGTTCAGCGTTCTCAGAAAAATGCGTTCGTTTTCCACTTGCGTTGCACGGCCAGACTTTTGTGCGGCCGTACATCGTATATTGGCCGTCATTGCCCGTCATTTGCTGCTAGTGCGGCCGTAATTATGTGCGCCAGAACGCACGTTAAAAGTGCGCTGGTATGACCCCAGCCTAAAAAGCAAGTCTTGGCAGATGTATTTTTATTTTAGGAGACAACAAAACTTCCTAATTTCTAGCTTTAGGCTACCTAAATTAGAGTCAGCAGTGAAATATACTAATACACACTCCATGAAATGTCAGAATTTGGGGTAACTGCTGTGTGTGTATTCGAGTACAGTCCCGGTTTATATTGGAGTTTCGTGTGAGTTTGCCATGATTTTTTGGTCATTATAAAGAGCACAGCAGGCTTCTTCACCCACAATTGAAGCAGTAAAACAGGAGGTAAGACAGAGCAATTGTGGGGACAAGCAAGTCTACTTTCAATATCGCGCGACCCCCACCTCTCCTGTACTATGTATGTTTTAGGCTAGGGTCAGACGAAAGCATTTTTCCCCGCGAGCGTGAAAAAGTGCGTCCGAACGCATTGACGTATTTTTTCACGGAATGCGCAAAAACGGTCAGACGACGCACATTTTTGGGTGTGATTTTGTACGGATCGTCAATAAAACTCTTTTTGCGTCTGGACGTTATGTAGGCTGGACATTAGCAGTCTCTGACATCTCCTAATCACGCAAACACGCCGCTATGCCGCAGCTGCGCACTCAGTACGTCAGTACTAGCGGTTCAGCGTTCAAAAAAATGCGTTCAAATTCCACTTGCGTTGCACGGCCGGACTTTTGTGCGGCCGTACATCGTATATTGGCCGTCATTGCCCGTCATCTGCTGCTAGTGCGGCCGTAATTATGTGCGCCAGAACGCACGTTAAAAGTGCGCTGGTCTGACCCCAGCCTTAATGTACCTCCAGCCAGGTCATCATTGCAGCACGTTCCGCTCCGTGTCTTTGTTTTTTGATCCCGAGGCGGATTTGTTTCTGGGGGAGCATAAATAGGAGCCCACCAGTTTACCCCACGACTGAAAAGCAGCGCGAGCAGTGATGGTTCACTACATGGCAGCCTATGGCTTCATTTTTGGATAGGACTCGCCTTCACTAGAGGTGCCGTGACGTTCGGCAGGTGAACTTACACTTTTAATGGCCATTAACAGAAACCAAAGCCTCTAATTGTGTTTTGTTTCACACGGTGTAATGGGAATAAGCGATGACATATTTTTTCTTATGTTTAGTTTATACAGGTTGCTGGGCTGGATACATCTGGTGGTTGCAGCCGCCCCATCGGGGAATAGGCGCGACCCCCACCCCTCCAATATCTCGACTGGAAATGGAACTCGTAGCTTGGTAAACATACAAGAACCATTGAGGTACAGGCAACTCATTCACACTCATTCATTTTGCTGCAAAATCCGCATTTCGATGGAGCCGTTCACATATTGCCGCGACGTCGCGGTAGCATGTCGATGGTACATGACCCTTTTTTTGCGATTTGCAATTTCCTTTGGTGGTGTTCTGCAAAATTGCGATGTCGCGAATATGAAAATCGTGCAGAAAAAAACGCGTGATTTTCAAATCGCACAGTGTGAACGGGGCCTTAAAAAGTAACAAGGCGTGAAAAGAGAGGGCAGGCTGGGGAAAGACCATGGAGAAACTCAGAGAGGGGTTTGCCTAGTAATAGGTATGGTTAGAAAAGGAAAAACCCCTTTGTCCACAGTTCAGCACAGTCAAGGACTCTATGGGAGGTAGGGGACACTATGCAGTAAACATGGACATTTTTACTGCATTTTTAATTTAAAAGGAAACAAAGTAGCAAAACAAGAGGACATAGTCTTAGATTAGAGGGGCAAAGGTTTAAAAGTAACATCAGGAAGCATTATTTTACTGAGAGGGTGGTGGATACATGGAACAGTCTTCCAGTAGAAGTGGTAGAGGCCAAAACAGTAATTGAATTTAAGCAGGCATGGGATAGGCATAAAGCTATCCTAAACAAAAGATAAATCCAGGTAAAGTATCCATGTAATTGGGCAGACTAGATGGGCCGAAAGGTTCTTATCTGCCAACATTTTTCTATGTTTCTATTTGCGTCAGAGTCCCCTTGTAGCTTAGGGTGTACCATGTTTTTATCGGATCATGGAAGTAAACTACGCAAAACGTAAACAGTTGATAGTTACACCTCTGTATAATAAAGCATGATAGAAATAAAAAAGCGACAATCTCCAGAAGAACGAGATTTCTGCTGTAGGGTACAACCGGCATCTAAATTTAACGCTCTGGTCGTCAACGAGCCAGAGTCGTCATCATCTGGATTTGGATCCCGCCACGAGCAGAGATAAGTTTATCTCTGGTAACTGGAATGAAAAGCTCATTCAAGCCTATTGGAAAATTGCTGTTCAGTTTTCCAGCGATAAAACCTATCTCCGTCCACAGAATCAAGGCCCTGAAGGAGAGCAAAGGTTGGGGACATCCCTGGATTCAAGGGTGTTTTCCTCATTCTGAAAGTCACTTTGACTACAAGTCACAGTTTCACGTGAAAATTGGATATTTCAATGCGGCTGTGATGAACAATGACACGAGGAACACGATGGAGCGCCCAAGGAATCGGATTTCTAATGCGGCACATTCCTACCGATACATTACGGACAACGCTTGGCACAGGAGGCTCTGGAGAAATGGCATTGCCAATCTATAGATGGGTGGTTCACCAAGCACCATTTCGGCAGTGAAGTTCACCGCAGTTTCCAACAACAAAAATCACCTATTCACAGACTTCAGATTCTACCATGGCAGGTGACGTTGCTTCAAACAATGGTGAACAATGTTTAATGATTTACCACCGTTATTTGTAAACAGTGACTAGTCTCCAACTAGCATTGATTAGCCATTGTGTGGATCTTCGGGGATTATAAAAATGGCGATTTCCATTGGACTCCGATAGAAATCAGTGAAGTTAAATGTAAAAACCAATGCTAGAAGACAACTTTGTCAAATTATGGTGGCAACATGTGGAAGATCTAGGCTAAATAAGCAGAAATGACAGCAAGAAAAATGGGTGAAAGTGCAAAGAACCATGGTGGAACGTCCATAACTAGTGAATCCATCCTAGTTTCACCATACTTGTTGCACCATAGTACCATTGACTAGATCCACTGTTCTTTGAATAAAAAGAGGGTGGTAAGTGAACAGCCCCTAAAAACAGGTTTCAACAACCTTGGCCCCACCCACCCAATGGAACTAATCTCCCATAACGCTCTGCTGCGCATTAGGTTGGCTGGACCTCATGGAAAATATATGTCCAAAGCACCCGGACACACCCCTAGCCAAAAGGGTCTCCTTCCGTAACGTCTGGGATAGAATGACACCATTTTAGAATTTCTTTCTTGTTACTTGTCCATTCTATCTAGAAACGGAAGACACTTGCCAAAATGTGGTAAAGCCAGGTAAGCCGTCAGAATGATGCCTGGGCGTGGAAAATAGGGAACCTGGAAACCGGTTACACATTTGTACGAGCAAGGTCAAGTTATCTCTATATATGGAGTAACTCAAATATTTAGTAGATAGAGGGAAAATTCTAGAAGCCGGCAGCCACCCAGCTCCGGGATTTGTCAAACAATTTGCTGCACAAAACCGTAGGTCGCCGCTCGTCTCCTAAAAAGGTGCAGTTGGCTCCCAATTTGGGAATCCGTTGACAAACTCCTTCGGAAAAGGATCTAGCTTGTCCTTTATGTGTATATGTTAAATACTTTTGTATTTGACGAAGTCACAATTACAAAGTATGGCGACACATGGGATGAAAGCCGTGACTGTAACAGCCTGGAATAGGACGCAGGACATTTCTATTTGCATGGAGGTCATATACATAAACCCATGGAGATCACACCGGGGGAGACTTAACTCGTTTTCCCTCATTATCTCCTATGAACATGCTCACATGGCCCAACAACATCATTAACCTCCCATTGTTTTTGTTTTAAAGTCCCCTTCTCCCTGAAAGAAAGAATCCCCTCTCCTTGTAAATTGTATCTGGTGAACAGAATTGGATTCATCTGACACGGTTTATGGAGTTTAACAAGACTAATCAATGATACCAAATTGTAGGAGACTGGAAAAATACCCCCCTCTGTATTCAGACAGAGCCCCTGGCCTTGTGGCTACAAAAAAAAAAAAAAAAAAAAAAAAAAACACAAAACCTCTCCACCTTTAAAATACACAGTAGGACTTCATAAAGGCTCTAAACACAATTCACTTGAGCTCTCTAACCTCTGAAATGGATTTTTAAGGTGTTTCTTTTTTTCCGATTACAGAAAGAAACCCAAACTAAAAACAAATAAAATGTAAATAAAAAACGCACAAAATAAACTGTACGTGAAGCAACACGGACAGACTTAAAACACTGTATTTTTGACTGATGAAACTTGTAAGGTAATCACTTTGGAGAATTACAGGCTCCGACCCCCTCCCGCCAACTCTTCCAATTCTGCCGTCTACTTTATCAATTTGGCTTTATTTATTTATTTATTTATTCGCAAAGTATTTTAAAAGATTGGAGATTTCTCTCGTTTTCAACCATATCCTGGGTATTTTTAGCATTAAATAAATTTAAAAATTTAAAAACATTTAAAAAAAAAAAAAAAAGACAAATTCCTCTCCAGTTCGCCACGCTTCCTCCCGGATTGTTATTATTTATTCATGCAGCAACACATTCTGCAGCGCGGTACAATGGGTTGGACAACAAACAAACAAACAAAGCAGAGCACAAATAAATTTGACACACCGGGATCGACAGGAAGAGAGCAGCCTGCCCACGTGAGCTTACAATCTATGATAACGGTCAGCAGCCGTTCACACCTGGGCGTTTTACAGCACGTTCCTGTGCGCTGTAAAACGCCTAAAAACACGGAAATCCCATGATTTCCTACGGGGCCCGTTCACACCTGGGCGTTTCACAGCACGTAGGAACGTGCTGTAAAATGTCCTATGCCCAAAGAAGTACAGGAGCGTCTTTGCGGTGTATTGCAGCGCGTTCGCAGCCATAGACATGGACGTAAACGCGCTGCTATGCGCGTTTTTTAAAAAACGCACAGGTGTTTTTTAAAAACCAGCCTAAAAGGTTTTGGAACTACATATACACGAAGCTCAGCCAACCCTATGAGTAGCTGAGCATCATGGGAGACGTAGTTCTAAAACAGCTGGAAGGCCATGGTGGCCGACCGCTGCTCCAAGAGGAGGATCGCTCCGTTAAACTGATGCGCTATTGGATTTAAGTAACGCCTATGCGGACTTTTTTGGTGGGATTTGGGGAATGTCCGCAGCACTGTGTGTTCAGCTGCCAAACACTGAAGTTGCTAAAATAAAAATCTATATATTTTTTTACCGTTTTGATCATAAAACCTTTGATTCATAAAGAGTACCTTCGCTCTGTCAGAAGCACACTTTAATAATATGGATATTGTGGATTCAGTCTAGCAAAAACAGACCCCCTGGGTCGGACCAAGCTTATAAACTTAATAATCTCCCTCCTACAGGTTCAGTGCAATATTATTATTTTATGATTTAATTTTAACGTCTGCCTTTTATTATTTATTATCCATTTATCTTTGTAGTAATAAAATTAGTACATATATTTTATAATATTGTGCACCGAACATTGATTTTAGCAATAACCCACTACAAGCACCGGCCACTGACGGGGATAAAGAGGGCTAAACGCCACCCTGGAGAGCGTCATATGTGCACAAGCTTAAACCGGGCCCCCTATAGGCTCTACTTCTGGAGAGTTTTTATAATCCCCCCCCCCGTCTGTTATAGGGAACCTGTGCCGTGTGCTGCTCCATGCAGCGTCTTAGGGCTCTTTATGGGACGACAGAAAAGGGCTGTGCTGCCCCCAGATTCGGCAAAGAATATTGCGAGCGAGCATGTCTATGGATCTATATAGAGTTTTAGGCGTATATAGACCGTATTGAACACAAAGAAATTTCATGCAGTGTCGGCTCAATTCGGCAATTCCATTTCGCCGAAAATATGGTGAATTCACCATTTAGCGAATGATCACCCTATTTTGCTGAAAATGGAGACGCCGAAGCCGTTATCGGAAGTCGGTGAAAACTGCGAATTTCTTATAGGAGTTTAAATGAAATAAAAAAAGTATTGATGCGTTTAAATAATAGAAAAGGTCTTTCACAAAAAAATAAAAAAAAGTCTGTTAAAATATTATATATATTTTTAAAAATTTTAAGAAATTAGAAAATTACAAAAAACGCTTAAGAAAAAAGAAAAAAAAACAGTCTTTATAAAATTTATTTATATATGAAAAAATATACATATTACATTTCTTACATTGAAACCTATGGGATGCGACTGTTTAAACCGGTCGAACTGAAACACCGAAAATCAGGACATTTCCGCATTCTGTGAATGGAATACATGATAGTCTATGGGACAATTTCAGTGCTGCCAAACTGCGGCGAATTGCACCGTATTTGGCAAACTGATAGAAGTATCGCCGTGAAATTCACCGGAGGTTAGTGAATAACCCCTTAAGTTTAATTCTCTGGATTTATTGAATATACCAGTATTTTATTGCTCATAAGGGAAGCTCACTGACGCAACCATCAATCACTCTCACCTTGCAGTCCTCTCCTCCTGTTTCCAACCCCAACCCTCCCAGATTGTGAGTTCCTACGGGAATAGGGCCCTCATCTCCTCCTGTACTGTTTGTCAAATGTTGTTCAATGTATTGTAACCCTGTCTATACTGTGCTTATTGTACAGCACTGCGGAATATGCTGGCGCTTTATAAAGAATAATAAGCTACATAAAAAAATTAAAAAAAAATGACTATCGTAATGCTGAGAGAAGTCGAGGGGATTATGAACAATAAATAATTAATGGTTGAAAACACAGGGTCTCTGGGACAAAAATTGTCTTTTTGAACTATATTTCCTAAATCCTAACTCTTTTCATGTAATAAATAATATTATTATCATTATTAGAATTACATAAGCGTTTGCCTTTTATTGACCTACATTTCCTAAGTCCTATTTTTGCCTTTGTGACCCTGGGTGGTCAACCACTAAATTTATTAAAATAAATAAAATAATAAATTAATTTAGTGGTTGACCACCCAGGGTCACAAAGGCAAAATTAGGACTTCGGAAATATAGTTCAATAAAAAGGCAATCTTTCCTGTAATAATAAATATAATAATAATAATTCATAATATTATTATATGAAAACAGGAAATATAGTTAAATGAAAGGTAAACTGTTTTCATATACTATTATGAATTGTTATTTTTTTGTAAATATTCATTTTATAAAACATGACAAATCCATACAATGGAAATTCAGAAAACAGGAAAACTAAAAAAAAAAAAAAAAAAAAAAAAGGGAATATAATATATATTTTTTTATTATTTATAATTTATTATTACAGGAAAGTTTGCATTTTATTGAACTATATTGCCTAAGTCCTATTTTTGCCTTAGTGGTTGACCACCCAGGGTCACAAATTGAATTATTAAATTATTATTATTAATAATTAAATTAGTGGTTGACCACCCAGGGTCACAAAATGCAAAAATAGGACTTAGGAAATATAGTTCAATAAAATGCAAACTTTCCTGTAATAATAAATATAAATCATAATAAGATTAATATATAAAAACAGGTTACTTTCATTAAACTATATTTCCTAAGTTCTACTTTTGTCCCCGAGACCCTGGGTGGTCAAACACTAAATTATTATTCCAAAAGTAGGCACTCGGCACCTCAAAACAAAATCAAATAAAATCACCATTAAGCGATTCAGCCCCATTGCAGCCTCCACAGCACAGTTTCAACAAACCAAGGGCACTCAAGGGTCTTCACATAAAAGTCCAACCTTTTTTGCAAATTAAACGACGTTTCGCTCGATCGACCCATCAGCAAAGCACTTTATAAAAGATTTGAATGAGCCAGAACGTCGGCAATTCAGGATTAATTTGCAAGACAGGTTTGGACATTTATGTGAAGACCTGCGAGTGCCTAGGATTTGTTGAAACGCACAGACGGGGAGGGCTGGCAAGAGGGGCAGGAGTGTCCCCTGGGCCACTAGCATAGAGGGCCTGTGAGTCACAAGTTTATAACCCCATTCCCAATTAAATACGACGAGTTCTGCGGGGCTGTCTATACACACAGCGCTGCAGGAGAGAGGCAATCATGGGGTTAATTTACTCCCTAATGGGGGGGGGGAAATATAGGGATTTTATTGGAGGAAGAAAAAAATGGGGTAAAATTGTGCCTTAATGCTACAGTACTCTGCCAGGTGAAAACACAAGAGATCCTGTGGAGACACAGGTTCGAATCCCGGCAAGAGCACCTCTCCAGTAAGTGTCCTTGGGCAAGACACCTAACGGTACATACTCGCCACCCAGGACATACTTGAAAATGAGAGAAATCTCAATGTATCCTTCCTGATATATTATATTATATTATAAATTCTATACATTTTCTGGGTATTATTCGATTAGAATTTGGATTAAAATGTCCAGCTTTATTAGAAGTATAGGGGGCACTAGTGTCTCATCAGGAAGCGGTTTAATTTAGCGCATGTTCAAAACCAAAGCTCGTTTGGGATTTGCAAGACGCGGAATTAAAACGCGTCAGTTCTTTCAGTGCAAAAAGAATTGAAACTTATACATCACGTAAACTCTTTCAGGTTTTACCAATTAGAGAAAATGAAAACAAAAACACAGCTGTAGCCATTAATTTCTAAAAGGAAAAGGAGGAAAATTACGTTTTTCTTTGCCGGCACTTTATAAATATTAATAAATAAATAAATCTCTTAATTGTTAATACAATGTTATAAAAATTAGGTTGTAAATGTGTAAACATTTACCTGTAGATTACACACATTTATTTTTAAAGGATTTTACCAGGAAGGATACATTGAGATTTCTCTGGTTCTCAGTATGTCCTGGATTCAAGAACACTGTATTTCTGTAATGACTGTAACATTTCAAAGTAATAAAATGCAAGATATAAGAAAAACAAAATAGGTATGTGTGTGTATATTTATTTTTAAAGTATTTTACCAGGAAGGATACAAGGATACATTGAGAAAACACGAACACACACACACACAACTTTATGTTAAGATGTGGAAAACCTGTAAAATCTCAAAATCTTATCAAATCTTTGAAAACCATGAATCTCTTTCAATTTTATGACCGGACGGTGAATTGAGGCACACGGTACAATTTTGTGGCAGTTCAGTTATTCGGAAAGTCAATTCACCAAACACAGGCCAATTGACGGCAAAATACGGTGCAGTTCGGTGATCTTCAGCGGCAGCGAAATTGTCCCATAGAGAAGTAATGGTTAATCTATTTAGAGAACAACGAACTGCACCGAAATGCCCCGATATTCAGTGTTTCAGTTCAGCAGGTTTAAAAAAGAGACTCCCATCAGATTCAATGTAAAAAAAAAATATTGTGTTTTATTCGGCTGTTTATGCTTTTCATTTGTGCATTTACATTTTTTATTATTTTTTTGACAACATTTATGACTCCCAATTTTCTTTAAAAAAAAAAAAGTTTTTTTATTCTTTAACCGACCGTTTTTAATTATTTAGACACATTTTAATTGGGTTAAGGCTGGGGTCAGACGAGCGCAGTGTTAACGTCCGTGTTGCTGCACATAAGTACGTCCGTGATAGCATACAATTGTGTTAAATGGAGCCCCACACACAAAGTACGTCCGCACAGAAGTGCGGGGGCTGACGGACGCTGCAAACGGACGCAGGTTAGGCTGGCGGCACACGAGCAGAGGAAGGAACGTCTGTGAAAGTGGACGTTCCTTCCACGCTCAGCGTACAAAGCGCGATCCTCCTATGGAGAATCGCGCTTTGTATCCTTTCAGCGTCCGTTTAGCTTTTTGACGGGGAGCGCTTTTTCACGTCCGGTGGAGGGCTTTCCCCGTCAAAAACCCACGGACGCAGGGAAGTGCGGGCGCACATGAGCCAAAAATATGCTCGTGTGCCGGGGGCCTTAGGCAAGAATGTAATACTGCTAGAACGGACGTGCGGAGTGCGCCACGTCCACAACGTCTGCATAGCTTTGTGTGTGAGTGATGAAACAAGGTCAGACGGACTGCATTTATACGTCCAGCATTTTTGACGGACGGAATGTGTTTTCATTGTAATTTATTTTCCCTGCTACATCAGTCAAAAAATACGTCAGTGAAAAAAACGGACTGTGTGGCCACTATCTTGTCGTCAGTCAGTATGTATGTCTGTACTGCACGGACGCACAGTCGGTACAAAATGCGCTCATCTGACCCTAGCCTTAAACACCTTTTAGTGTAATAGAGTTGCTTTTTTTTTTTTTGCAGTTCAACTTTGAATAATGAATAATGAATTCACCGCAGGGTCGGCGAAATGGAACTGCCGAAGTGCAATGAAATTTCAATGCTTTCTGAATAACCCATTAGAGGGATTGTGGAATGATAATACAGTAACACTCACTTATTCATGGATTCACATGCATGGCCTGGGCTTCCCTGAGGTTTCAGAGAAGATTTTGAAGTAAACAAAAGAAAAAAAAATCCGTGTGGTCCTGGGTCTGTTAAAGCGCTAGCTCCCAAGTCAAGGCACTCAGGCCTTATCTGCAGGAATTGCAGCAGAGTTTCATTTTTCACTTGAAAACATTCCTTGTGTTCACTTGCAATAAATAAGAGGGGGGGTCTCGTTTAATACACAAAACATACAAATTGTGTATACACACACTTTAGACCTGCATCTATATTTAGATCTATAGAATATTTATATCTGCGTATAGGAGTATATGTATATAAAACGTTGGAGATACATTAACTTTCTTCAGGACATACACAATATAGAGCTAGTGCTCTCGAGGTTTGATTAAACATCATCGTTTCAGCTCGCAGCAGCAGTTGATGAAAGCTCCGACTGCAAGCCAAAACGTTGACTCCAATGAATATGCACCAATATAAGGCTTGTGTCAGGCGAACGCATTCTGTGCGTCTCTGCACAGTGGATGTACTTTCGGACTGACAAGGTAGCGGCCACACAGTCCGTTTCTGTGACTGATGTTTTTTTGACGGATGTAGATGGGAAATAAAATTAAATATGAAAAAACATTTTGTCCGTCAAACATGCTGGACGTATAAATGCAGTCCGTCTGACTACGTTCCATCACTCACACACAAAGCTATGCGGACGTGGCGCACTCGGCATCCATTCGAGCGGTTTTACGTTCTTGCCTAACTTTCGTCCGTTTGCTGCGTCCGCACTTTTGTACGGACGTATTTCGTGTGTGGGTCTCTATTGATAATAATTGTAGGCTACCACGGACGTTAAAACGTGCGGCAACACGGATGTGATGAGTGCGCTCGTCTGACACGATTTGCATAGAAATACACACACACAGTACAGGAGATTGATTGATTAATATATATATATATATATATATATATATATTAATCAATCAATCTCCTCTCAATCATATATTATTCATTCAAATCAAACAGACCCAGGATGCAAAAAAATGAAAAATTCCAGACGTCATTTGCATGTCTTACCCAGAGTTCCATGCTGCATATGGGGAATGTAGCACATGAGCGCTGTGATGCAGTTTATTTAATTGAGGTGATGTGATTATTGCTTCTGCAATAATAAAACACACACCAATTTTAAAGTCAGTGCTGGTTGATATTATACAACCATATTTGTTACAAATACAGATACAGACATTAACACACATGGATACACAGATGCACAGAAATGTTGTGATACAATATATGTGCCTAGATCTGTCTCTGATACTTTGTAACTGAATCCCTATATCAGGTGTTTTTAATTTAAGTGCAGTGCTGCATTTGTTATGTTCATTGGTCTCAGGAGCTCCTTGTAGAAACAACATGCAGGTTCAGGATAGATATCTTACTTACATTGCTTTATTTTGTGGGTTTTTGCTGCACCTATTTATGTATTTTTTTTCATAAAAACACATTTTCCAAAACATTCCCTTATTACATGGCTGCACAGTTAAAGTGAGAAGTTTTGTGTGATACAATGTAACATTACACAGTGCCCCCTGACATAATGTAACCCCACCCTTTAACTGATTGTACAAGGCGAGCTGTTACCCCCATTCATAGCCCTATGTGCTGTTTTTAAAGCTAATACAATTATGTTATTTACACTCATCTGACTTGCATTCATATTAGCAGCACAACTGCCCCCTCCCAGGGATCCCTCACTCCAGGTCACTGCCCCCCCTCCCAGGGATCCCTCACTCCAGGTCACTGCCTCCCCTCCCAGGGATCCCTCACTCCAGGTCACTGCCTCCCCTCCCAGGGATCCCTCACTCCAGGTCACTGCCTCCCCTCCCAGGGATCCCTCACTCCAGGTCACTGCCTCCCCTCCCAGGGATCCATCACCCCAGGGATCCCTCACCCCAGGTCACTGCCCCCCCCCTGCGTGCATTACATTACTGACTATAGGGTGGCAGTGCTTATTCCAGCAGGAAATCCATTCCATGAGGATTTGCAATTTTTCCATAAAGAAAAAAAAAAAAAAGTACAATTATGTGTATTATTTTATTAATTAATTGGTTTGTGTGTTTTAATAAGAACTTTGTGATCCCACTCCTTAATCATTATGGTTTCCTTTACTGTCCATGGGGATTTTATTCAGAATATTTTTTGTGTGTTTTCAGGTTAAAAAAAAAAAAAAAAAAAAAAAAAAAAAAAAAATCACCCCGTTGATAGATTTTTTTTTTTATTGGGGAGAGGGTTTATAAAACAGAACTAGGGATTTTTTTTACTGGGAAAAGGGATTTTCAGTAATTTAGACACAAAGCCTGTATGGGAATGATTCTATCCTGCATCCCTCAAAACACAGAATTTAATCACTGGCAGAAATTCAGGAATGTGTGAAAATATTACTACTGGACATGGCAATTTAATACTCTGTTGCTTGAAATTAAATCGTATTAGGAATTCTTCAGTTTTATGCAATAGAATGATAGAATAATGAATATTCTCCAGCACGCGCCAATAGAATTCTAGGCAGATTATAGTGAGACACACACAAGCAGTGCATTATGGGGTGAAGAGATCCTGAGTGATCTGGTATTAAGCAGAAACTGAACAAAAATATATAAAATCAAAAGAACATCAAGAGAACAAAATGGAAAACCCATCAGATCCATGTTATTTTACCAAACACAATGCACATCTGAAGTGCTCGAGATACATCATGAATTCTATGGAATTATTAGAATACATTATATGACACTGTGTGGATACATTAAACTTAAAAACATCTCCAAAATCACATTTCAGCAGCAGCAGAATAGAGTTTAGTATAGGTGTGTGTTAAAGAAGGTTGGGGTTTATTGTTATGAAATTCCTCCGAATCTTCCCCAAAGTCTAAACAAAATATTTATACAAGTGCGTGCACTAAAATTATATATATATATATATATATATATGTATGTGTGTATAATATATAAGTGTAATTATATATATATATATAAACAGACACACAAATATATATATATATTAACACATATATAGTGTGTATTAATATAAATTTGTTAAATATACACATTAATAATATATAAATTAGTGTGTGTGTAATATATATATAAATACATACCCAAAAAAAACGCTATATTTCAACTGCAGATATGTGTAGGTACGTGTTTATACATACGCAAACAAATACAACAACATTTACACACAGTGTGCTGGTACACACGCTATAACATGTGACATGTGGATATTCACACACATATACACGGGGCAGATTTTCGATGTGTATAGGTTTAGTATGTATGTATGTAATACACCAACCCACACAAAATACAGAGGTATATAGACATTGCAAAACACCAGAGACCGACATGCATGTAGAAATATATAATCTGTGTGTGTTTAGCTATTTACACACAAAACATGCTTTTTCTATTTACACATATAAACACACGCAAATACAGTATATTCAGTGACGGATACGTATATATATACACACACATCTATACAGAAAAAAACAGTACACAGATGTGTGTACATTTGACATACACAAAAATATTCATACAAAGGCCAATATGTGAATAATAATTCTTATACACACACTTATTTATAAAGTATTTTACAGGAAGGATACATTGGGATGTCTCTCCTTTTCAAGTCATACTATTCTGTTGAATTAAATGGTGTATATTCAGGGAGTAAAGGATCACACATGTTGCACAGGGTGGTTACATTTAATGCTCTCCTGTGGGATTAGTTGTATAGTTATTATTTCTGCCCTGTCCTGCAGGTTATAAAGCTGTGTGTCAGCCTGTCCATACAGCCAGGTGGAATAGCCATGTGATCTATATAATCTTACACAAGCAGTTACAGCCTTGGTCCCAGCTCTCATGTGCAAACCTGTCCTCCATGTGATTGCTCCTAGACAGTAGAACATTGCATGTGGCTGAGAAGAATAGACCATACATCATAGGATGGGTTTATAGACATTTGCAGGCACAGGGTTACATGATAGGTTCATTGGATTGGGGTCTTACCTATATTGGGATGTCTTGGGGTCCCAGGTCCTCCCCTGTTCTGCATGTTGTGAAGCATGGAGCCATCAAATGGAGAAGTCCAAGCAGCACCCATGTCAGGGCCCACGTAAGTTGGGTAAGGGCTGGAGTAGGTGGCACCTAGCCCCCTGCCATAAGGCTCCCTTCCATTAGCGGTCATGGCCAGGGGGCTGCTGTAAGTCACCTCTCTTGAAGGAGCTGAGATCGGAGGACTGGAGGAGAAGGCAAACCTTGGAGACACAGGAGTGTGAGAAGATCCAGGATTGTAAGAAGAGTCTCCAGCTGCTGGCCACATGTTGTGGCCTGACACAGGGCTTGATTGTTGAGATGAGCTGCTGCCCTGGAGATAAGGCAGGCTGGGAATCATGGAGGACACCCTGCTGGGGGGCACATAGACTGGAGAGGAGGTGGCAGCACTATGCATGAAGCCACCAGCTCCATCATATGATGGTGGTGCATGGTTGGCAGACATGGCAAGACTTTGATACATCATCACAAGCTAGAGACGTCCACAATCCCACCAGAAACTCCACAGCTCAGTGTGTGGAGATGACTTTCCAGACAGATGTTCCTCCAAGGATTTTTTTTTCTAAAAAAGCACAGATTGGGTAAAAGACACCAGAAATGAATCCAGTTCACCAAAGCTCCAAGGATATGTCCAGATAGATCACCAGTGGAGAAGGTCACTCATCTTCTTCAGTCTGCACAGACCTCATCTTCTGGGTGTCCAAGTTTATTATGAGAGGTCCCCTCCCCTTGTCCTTCAATTTATACCTGACACCTACAAGACAAGAGAGAAGAATAAGCCCCAGGACCAAGGCTAAGTACACATCTCCCTGTGGATTAAATAATCAGGTTACTCAGGGGTCTCCACCATTGTTTTATGCTGTAGGTGGTGGACCTGGGGGAAGAGGAAAGAGAAGGGGGCTTTGTTTGGACAATTCCCTGGACACACTTCACTTTGATCCTTTCACAAAAGGGTAAAAAAAAAAAAAAACACTAGTGAAAAACGAAACAAAATCTCATTAAATCCTCAAGGTACTCAGCAAAAGCAAATATCAGGTGGAGATACAGCACCAGCAGGACAGCCATGGAGCTCCAGCACATGTCCAGCGAATGGGGTGAAGAAAAAAAAAATTATATATATATATATATATATATATATACACACACAAGTCTATTCAAAGAAAGATGAAAATCAGGAGAATGAACAATCTAGACCAAATATCCTATTTGGAAAGGGAGATAAATGGGAGAATTTTTCTGGTTTGGCTATTTTGACCTAGAATTTTCACTTCTCCAGTGTTTCACCTTTCTTTGAATAGACCTAATTTTTTTTTTTCCTTAAAAAAAAAAAAAAAAAAAAAAATCTAAGGATCCAATATTCATTTTTTTGATATATATGAAAATAGCTGTTTACAGAAGAAAAAAAATATAAAATCAAGAAGTTTAATTTAAACCTTTTACATTTTAAAATTTTATAAAATTAAATAGGTTTTTTTTTTTTTTTTTCGAACCAAACAGTGTCAGGGTAAGAAGAGACATACATCTCCACAGATATCATAGTAACAGCATATATTTATGGATCTGCATACTAAATATACACACATACACTCACTGATATCCAGACTGGCTGCATATAACCTACTAAAAAACAAACAAACACAAACACGTTTATAAAAGGATTTTCCCAGGAAGGATACATTGAGATTTCTCTCGTTTTCAGTGTCTCCTGGGTTCAAGAACATTGAATTGTTACAGTCATTACAGAAATACAGATTAATAAAATGCAAGATATTAAATTGCATTTTCACAATCTAACATTAAACACATTATTGTGAGGGCAAGATGTATAAACACACACATTACATCCAACCACTATATGCCCACATATAAACATTATATTTGTGTATACACACAGATTGCAGAGATATATAAACATAGACACAAACATTTCGATCTGTCCTTTAATATTTTAACAAATAAGGAATTCGAAATTAAAAATGAGATTTCTATCATTTTTTATTTTATTTCTGGAAAATAAAAAAAGTGTACACACACACACACACACACAAAGCTCCTATGAGCAGGGCCCTCTACACCTCTTGCTTCCTTCCCATGTTTATTTATTTGTGTCTTCTTTTCTTTTCGTTATTGTAAAGCGCTGCAGAAACTGTCGGCGCTATATAAATGATAATATTATACATTCTTCTATTCTACACATAACTGTAACATTCCACAACTCTGGGTGATTTAAATGTAGCAGAACATGCAAGATTGGATCCTGAAATCAGAAGAAACATCTCACATGTCTGTGTTGGTTGAGCAGCCAATATAAGAATACAAGAACTTTAAAGGGGAAATAAGATAAAACCATTAATTAACATTAGCAGAATCTTACTGACTACTACACCAGCAATTGTAACAACAATACACAGTGTCAATGACACTAATGAGTGTCTGAGTCACGTTATTTGGGGTAAAATACAATATACAACTGCTACTAAATATCATGAAAGGCATTTAGAACCCCCCCCCCCACCGGAAATCACTACAATAACAATATACATGAAATAAATAAAAGGAAGGAAGATCAGAAAATTCACTGGAGCTGTTTGCACACAGTAAATAAAATGACCCATAGACCATATGTAATGCAAAAATAATAATTAAAAAAAATACCAAGAAAAACTAAACAAAAACAAAATTGACTGGAAACTAAAAAGAAAATTTAAAATAAAAAAAATATGCTAAAATTATAGATTAGAACAAAACCTATCATAATGTAGATCTATAGTACTTTTGGAGTACAAAAGTAAAATTTAAGAAAATTAAATATGATTTATATCATGCCTAAAATGTGATTATATAACGTTTAGTTTAAAAAAAATAATCCAAGGGTTTATAGAAAATGTAGAAATCTAGCTTATTTAATACGGATCTGAGTTACAGTGCATATAGCTATAGTGATTTACACATATATATGTAATTATATTATATACATACACACAAAATAAAAACCTACATTTTAAATAAGGCTCATAAGGTGAAGTTTTAAATATTATTTTATTTATTTTTATTTATAAAAGGATTTTACCAGGAAGGATACATTGAGATTTCTCTCGTTTTCAAGTTACATACCACTATTTATAAGTAGTTTTATATAGAATGTTTTAGAAGTGTCACTGTAACTAGTTATTTCCCTGTATTGTTAAAAATCTAGGTTATAGATAAAGTATATTCTGGATCACATATATGCAGTGATATATTCTATAACTACTAGTCACTGTGTGTGTCTATATTTTGTGTAAATGTAGACTTTTGTTGAAGAACATGCTATACATGTATCACTATATGTTCAGCAAAAAACGACAATTCACACAAAATATAGACAGTGATTAGTTCGAATATATGAAAAATTGTGTATCTAGGTATATTAGTTATACCTAAAATATATATTCTATAACTGTCACTTTACACAGCAAACATGCAGTTACTATTGTAGAATATTTAGATTCTATAGAAAACCCTAAACTGTGATCTAAGTAGTTGTATAATTTATATTGTAGATATTTCATTAAATAAAAAACACACACATTAGAATATTATTTATTATAAACACAAACACGATACAAGTATTTATATAGTGATATACTAAATTATATAGCTACGTATATCCCTAGGTATATATTACACATTGTATAAAACGTAGGTAATTCTTAGTATTTCTAAAATATATATTCTAGAACCTACATGTTAAGCAATATATGTATACACCGTGATAGATATATATATATATATATCTATAATTTCAAAAATCTTAAAAAGGTCAAATTAAATTTATATTTGAGATCTACACTTTAGAAGCAAAAACCCACATTTAAGACCTATATAGTGATATGAAACATTTAAACAGTGATTTTTCTATATACATAAAACACACCTATTATAAATATAGACACACTCAAATAGCTTAACAAAGAGAAACCATGCACTCATTCAGTTCAAAAACACATAATTACACAAATATACTACCATTTATAAAAACCACCAAGGATAAATAGTGATGATTAAAACAATAAAAAACATTAAACAAGTTGCAGGTGAGCTTTTTATATGCAATTACAAACAGTATAAAGATAAATATGCAGCTCACTTCATATAAGCAAGTGTTTAATATGCTCAGTAACATGCACACACAGCCCACAGATTGTGTTATTTACTAAACAATGTGTTTTATAAATACAATATATGTTTCTAACGAGATGATTAAAGCTCTGGTGACTTTCTGTTCTATTCTCCTGGGTCACATGTGACTCACCTTCAAATCCAATCTGTATTGTTCTATGGACAGAAACAGTAATTTATCTCTGTCTGGCTGTGGTCACCATGACAGGGGTATCACCCCCCCCCTCAGATTGTCCACAATTTGGCAAATACTATCACCCCGTCCCTCCTCTCTCTGACAAACTGGGGGACAAAAAGCCAAAAAAAAGAGCAGATAAAACCCTGATAATTGGAGATAATCCCACTATCAAGCAAAAACTGGAGCTGAGTTACAGTATACCCTGGGCTGTCTCAGAGCCCCCACCTTGTATGGACTCAGGGGGTGGATTATCACACACTCCAAAAATAAGGAGATTCCAGATCTCATGGCAACAGAGTTATCCTTATCTACCATCTATTAATTCCATCAAATTGCTGGGCTGGTTTCACAGATAAACAGTTAATATCTAAACCTTTAAAACCCATCTATGTAGCTGCAGAAGATACCCCTTCCCCCTGTGTTTCCAGGAACATCTGACAGTATCTGTAGGGTTTAATTGAAATGGACATCACCACCCAGACAGGAGTGAGGACCCTCAGAGAGAGATGGAACTCCCAGAGAGAACCCTGAGAGAGATGGAACTCCCAGAGAGAACCCTGAGAGAGATGGAACTCCCAGAGAGAACCCTGAGAGAGATGGAACTCCCAGAGAGAACCCTGAGAGAGATGGAACTCCCAGAGATGGAATGTTGCAGAGTGGCACTGCTGGCAAACAGTGTTACAATGTAGCAAGTAGACCCTGCTCAGAGCTTCACACCAACCTTCATGCACCTGGAAGAGATGGACCCTGGTGACCCATAGGACTGCAGCAAGGAGCAAAAGAGGACCTGGATGAAGCAGCTCAGACTGAGAGTTAGCCCTGTGTCCAAGCCTTGCCCTTTTCCCCCTTCTCTCCTCCTGCTGACTGGTTTTTCCCTATCACGTGGGATTAATATCTCTTGCACCATCAGCAGGCGCCAGACTTCATTCCTGTTAAAAAAAAAAAAAACACACAGAGCAGCCAAAGTCCAAACTCCCCACTGGAAACTCAAATATGTATCCAAGCTTTTAATAGAGAGCCCTTTTAATACCCCCCCCCCATTTATTAATGCCCCTGCACAGTCCATGCACCCCCTGCTGATTATCTCCATGGGAAGGGCACATGCCAGGGAGTCACATTAGGGAGGAGGATGTGTTTGGATCAGTGACATGCCTGATCAAGCAGAGCCTCTCATCTGACCCTCTATTAAAAAGCCATTACCCCTGACAATTCCCCCATAATGGTTTTATAGTGATGTGAAGATGGAGCATGGCAATATTCCATGGGCCATTGGGCTGGGTGTCCCAGGAAACAGTGCTGGCCAGTGGCCACCACCAGACAGGAGCTAGGGGGTGGGGGGGGGGGAGGAGGTGTAAATCAACACCCTGTCCAGTCATTAAAACCAAAATGCAGCTGATTGCGGGCAGTGAATAGCCCTGATAGAGGGGACCCCAATTTATCAATGGCATTCACACTCTGGCCAGCAAAGGGGTGGGGGTCTCCTTTATTTTTTTTTGGTAAAGGAGGGGGCAGGGTGAGACTGAGCCCCATTTTTAATCAGGAGATAAAGCCTGGCTGGCTGCTCCTTCATATAAAAGAATGCTGGATAATACATGGAGCTCAGTCACTATGCAGGGACACCTGGGACAGCAAGTGCATCCATGGGGGCTTCATGGAGGTAGAGGGTAAGGCCAGGGGGGGAAAGGGGAAAGCAGGGGATTGAGACTTGCTGTATCTTTAAAAAGAACAGAAATACACGAGTATAAATTCATAAAAAAAAACATCACCAGTATATGCATGCACTAACACAACAAAAATGCACACACATACATACATATATATATGTGTGTGTGCATTTTGTTTGGGTGTGTGTGGATTCTTTTTTGTTTTGCTGCATGTGTGTATACGTTTTTTTATGAATGTATACTTCTGTTGGTTTGTTGCATATATGTGTGTATACATTTTTTTGTCGGTTTGATATATATATAAATAATCAAACCGACAAAAAAAATGTACACACATATATGCAACAAACCAACAGAAACACACACTTACACAAATACCTGCACTAAACAAAAAGGAATATACAAACTTATGTTTCAATACACACACACACACACACACTTTTATTCATATATATGTATAGATACAGACACATTATTTAAATGTATATAAACAAAACACACACACTAATGACGTGTGTGCAACACATCCACACAAACCGTTTAGTAATATACACAAACTAACACCATATACACACACACACACACACACACACACTGTGTATACTTATTTATAAAACACACACTGTGTATACTTTGTATACTTATTTATAAAGTATACAGTGTGTCTTTATAAATAAAGTATACACAGTGTGTGTTTATAAATAAGTATACACAGTATGTCTTTATAAATAAGTATACACAGTATGTCTTTATAAAGTATACACAGTGTGTGTTTATAAATAAGTATACACAGTATGTCTTTATAAATAAGTATACACAGTATGTCTTTATAAAGTATACACAGTGTGTGTTTATAAATAAGTATACACAGTATGTCTTTATAAATAAGTATACACAGTGTGTGCTTATAAATAAACACACACATGGAATATTATACAGGAATATTTCTCAGTGTGAATTCATGCAAACCGGTGACATTTACCCCAAAACACAGAATATAATACACGGAGAGCTTTTCCTCCACCCCTGGTGTATTTCGGTTTTAAAGATTAGAATTTTTTTCTTCTATTCAAAAAACGAAAACAAAAAAATCCCTAAAAAAAGGTGAAAATAAAGTGGAGGCGACAAAACCGAAAAGCAGCGGATTGGGGGCAGAGAGAGAGTGACCCGGCAAACTGTATCACTGGATTATTTATAAAGTGTTTTAGCAGGAAGATACATTGAGATTTCTCTGCTTTTCAGTAAATCCTGGATTCTGCGCTGTTTATAAACACTTTCATCCAGTCGCAAAACATAGAAAAGTAAACAATAAACAAAAAAGATATAACTGCTATTGCTAAATAAAAAGATATAGATGTGTAGAGAGGATGGATTGGATTAACAGCCGGCAATTAACACTGTGACACTAATAGAGTATTAAACCGGGAAAATGTAAAAATTATATACATTTTTTTTCACGGTATATATATATATATATATATATCACTGCTAATTATTTATTTAGATATATTCTCGTAGTACGTGTGTGTATAATATATTAGAAAGATTACTAATAATATATATTCGGCTTTATGTTTATTACAGGTCTACCTATAAAAAGGAAAACATATACACAGACATGCAGAATATTCCATATATCGAGATGGGCTCTTACAGAGACGATTATAGAATGCAACAGTTCTGTATACTGTGTGTATTCGTGTATTAAATGCAGAAACAGCTGGATTGAGGCAATAGATATATCCATTACACAAAAAAAACAGATCATAATAAAATAAGTACATACATACCTCACTTTTTGTCGTCCACCACAATCCTTGTAAGAGTAATATATATATATATATATATATAATATTCGTGTAGAGATATTTTTAATATTGTCTGGTTGGAAAAAAATATATAATTTCGACCAGATCCCATTAAAAAAGTGTGGGTGTGTGTATACACGAATATATACAGTTGTTAGATAGAGATATCTCTAACACATTTTTTAATATGGTCTGGTTGAATGAATAGATTTCAACCAGACCATATTAAAAATATGTGCATCTCTATAGTTCCATGTGTATATACATACACACCCGTTATATACATTTTAATATGGTTTGGTGGCTACATTAATAAATCTAATATATATATATATATTCCAGACTGAGTGCTAGATCACATTTATTTTTTGCAGGAACCCGAGTAGGTCATTCTAGAGATAATGTTACTACAATAACTTAAAGTTGTTACAGATAAAAAAATATATATATTTTTTTATTAGTTAATACAATAATAGGTTGTTCTGTTTCTATATATTGCTGTTATCAGTGAATAAATAACATTTGTTCATATTACTCAATTTACAGTGAATAATGAAGCAAACTATAGGTAGTGCTAACTATTTAATACACCTGGGATTCGCTTTACTGTTTATTATTGTCACTGAGCTAGTAAATCCCATCAAACACTCTTTACCCAATGTGCAGGGATTGCTCAGATCCAAACTCCATGCAAAAAAAAAAAAAAAGAAATAAAAACGAGATCAGAGGAGGAATAAAACACACAAGCCATAAGAAAAACAACACCTTATAAAAATAGAAGCAATACTACTCAAATAATAGAATAAAAACAAAAAAATATAAAAGTAACAAAAAAACAACAACAAGAGACATAAGGATGAAACATCTAGATTGTAAGCTCCTGCACACCTCTGGTTTCTGTAACATTTTATTTATTCCCTAAGGGGAAAGTAATAATAATAATAAATAATTTAAAAAAAAAAAAAATGAATACTACCCCCCCCCCCAAAAAAAAAAATCCAGGAAAAATCAATCCCAGCATTAAATAAGAAATGACCCCTCTAATAAGCAGCAAAGTCAGGGATAATAAATAATAATCGTAATTATCTGCTCATTTTGAGATATTTTGATAATTTTTTGCTCGGTGCTGTACTCCCTGGCTGAGCTCTGCATGGGAGGATGGGATATTTGGGAGGCAGCTGTGAGCTCAGACACTGTGCAGGTCCTGTCTCCTCATATAAACTGCTCAGACACTTTCAGGCTGATTTATACACAGCTTTATACACTTTATACACTGTATACACTCTCACAGCACACACTTGAGATTCATTTAGCATCCAATTAATGAGGCAAAACTAGAAAGACTGAGCAATGATTTTAGTGAAACCTCACCCCACTTCTACATTCGACAGCCAACTCTGCCACTGCAATTCCCATCATCCACAGCCAGACCAAAAAACATTCACCACTTAAAATGGTCAATTCAAAGACATACAGGGTTATTCAAAAGAGGTGAAAAGCAGGAGAATGACTGGAGAATGGAAAATTCTAGGTCAAAATAGCCGATTTGGAAAGGGAGATGAAAGGGAGAATTTTTCTGGTTTGGATATTTTGACCTAGAATTTTCCATCCTCCAGTAATTCTCCTGCTTTTCACCTCTCTTTGAATAACCCTGTATAAAAATGCACAGCTTTAGCATTCTGCTTATTTTAGCTTTTCCTTCAAACCAAATTTATTATTAAATGCAAAAATAAGAAAATTTTATACAAATAAACACATTGATACAAATAGGATTATTTGTAACAACATCATTTATATATCGCCAACAGCGTCCGCAGCGCTGTACAATAACCAACGGGAACAAGACAAAATTAAACCGCAGAAACAAGAGGTGTAAACAGATAATATTTCACCACTTTGTACTGAGTATTCAGTTCTAAAAAAAACACCAACAGGCAGGAATTTCCCACTTTGGAGAAAAGAAGTTAAACTTTTCTTTAAAAAAATAAAATAAAAAAAATAAAGTACTTTTTGAACAATCAGAAGCAAAGAAAACAAAAAATAAAAAAACAACAACAATGTAAAAAGACACAAAACCCCCCCAAAACAACCCAAAGTATCAAAATAGAAATTGTTTGAAATAAAAAAAAAAAATCAAGCTTCAAGTCCTAAAACCATTGGTGTGGGAACTCCCCAAAATTACTTTCCCCCAATTATCACACATAACCCAAACATACGCTCAAATCTTATATACATTTATATATACGGGAAATGTAGCAGAAATATATAAAGTGACAATATATGATTTAACGGGAAAGATTTGCTTAAAACACCTGAATAGAAGCTTTATAGTATATAGTGTGTGGGACCAATGGGAACTCCGTTCCCTCTGCAGAACTAGTGGAGAAACAGTTCGCCCCATGATTTGTCCCCTGCCCAAAAGGGATTGGAAAAAAAAAAAAAAAATCCACACACCCTTTAATCCCCGTATTCGTGTTGCTACAGTGTGGTTATGGTGTTCCGCCCAAGTCATTTGTGTACACACACCTTGCAGCTGACTGCGCCGGATAGAATCGTTTCGCATTGGACAGCTTTCCTGTGTGATACATGCAACCTGGGAATGACAGAAGAAAGAGGAGCTGGATGGCATAATATATAGGGGGGGGGGGACACGATTTGCCACCAAGAATAAAAGCAGAGGCTCAGCACATGTACACGGCCTGGAGGAGAAGCTGCAGGAGGGCAAGAAATCAGATTATATTATTATTGCAGTAACAAACGGGGTGAATTTGCGCGACTAAAGTTAAAGAGAGTCGCACCCCAACGCGTTTTACTCTAGTTCTTATTGGTCAACAAAAATGTCAGTAGATTTTCATCCTAGTTTTAGGCTAGGGTCAGACGAACGCATTTTTCACGTCTACTGTCAAAAAGTGCATCGATGCGTCCGAACGCATTTTTTTTCACGGAAGACGCGATAGCGGTCAAAAGGTGAAAAAAAACAAATGAACGTGATGTTGGCTGGACATGTGCAGCGTCGGACGTCTCCTAATCACGCACACACGCCGCTATGCCAACGCAGCGCACTCTGTGCGTCAGTACTAGCGGTTCCACATTCTCGAAAAAATGCGTTCGTTTGATGAAAACCTTCGTTAAAGTCTAGTTTTGATAAAAATCATTCGTCGACGAAATTAACACCGATATTAACCAATGAAACCATCAGAGCCGTGAAGGATATTTAAGAGTTTGCCCTGGAAAGTCTTTCACTGCCACGCGAGGACGAGGAGCAGATTCCCCAAAAGGCGGCGATGACAATGTGTGCAGTTTCTAGTTGAAGACCTCTAGTTTACAAGGGAAAAGACTGTACGAGCGAGCGGGCAAAGCCCAGAGATTCAGAGGCTGTACGAGCGAGCGGGCAGAGATTCAGAGGCTGTACGAGCGAGCGGGCAGAGATTCAGAGGCTGTACGAGCGAGCGGGCAGAGATTCAGAGGCTGTACGAGCGAGCGGGCAGAGATTCAGAGGCTGTACGAGCGAGCGGGCAGAGATTCAGAGGCTGTACGAGCGAGCAGGCAGAGATCCAGAGGCTGTACGAGCGAGCGGGCAGAGATTCAGAGGCTGTACGAGCGAACGGGCAGAGATTCAGAGGCTGTACTAGCGAACGGGCAGAGATTCAGAGGCTGTACTAGCGAACGGGCAGAGATTCAGAGGCTGTACGAGCGAGCGGGCAGAGATTCAGAGGCTGTACGAGCGAGCGGCAGAGATTCAGAGGCTGTACGAGCGAGCGGGCAGAGATTCAGAGGCTGTACGAGCGAACGGGCAGAGATTCAGAGGCTGTACTAGCGAACGGGCAGAGATTCAGAGGCTGTACTAGCGAACGGCAGAGATTCAGAGGCTGTACGAGCGAGCGGGCAGAGATTCAGAGGCTGTACGAGCGAGCGGGCAGAGATTCAGAGGCTGTACGAGCGAGCGGGCAGAGATTCAGAGGCTGTACGAGCGAGCGGGCAGAGATTCAGAGGCTGTACGAGCGAGCGGGCAGAGATTCAGAGGCTGTACGAGCGAGCGGGCAGAGATTCAGAGGCTGTACGAGCGAACGGGCAGAGATTCAGAGGCTGTACTAGCGAACGGGCAGAGATTCAGAGGCTGTACTAGCGAACGGGCAGAGATTCAGAGGCTGTACGAGCGAGCGGGCAGAGATTCAGAGGCTGTACGAGCGAGCGGGCAGAGATTCAGAGGCTGTACGAGCGAGCGGGCAGAGATTCAGAGGCTGTACGAGCGAACGGGCAGAGATTCAGAGGCTGTACTAGCGAACGGGCAGAGATTCAGAGGCTGTACTAGCGAACGGGCAGAGATTCAGAGGCTGTACGAGCGAGCGGGCAGAGATTCAGAGGCTGTACGAGCGAGCGGGCAGAGATTCAGAGGCTGTACGAGCGAGCGGGCAGAGATTCAGAGGCTGTACGAGCGAGCAGGCAGAGATCCAGAGGCTGTACGAGCGAGCAAAGCCCAGAGGCTGTACGAGCGAGCAAAGCCCAGAGGCTGTACGAGCGAGCAAAGCCCAGAGGCTGTACGAGCGAGCAAAGCCCAGAGGCTGTACGAGCGAGCAAAGCCCAGAGGCTGTACGAGCGAGCAAAGCCCAGAGGCTGTACGAGCGAGCAAAGCCCAGAGGCTGTACGAGCGAGCAAAGCCCAGAGGCTGTACGAGCGAGCAAAGCCCAGAGGCTGTACGAGCGAGCAAAGCCCAGTGGCTGTACGAGCGAGCGAGCAAAGCCCAGAGGCTGTACGAGCGAGCGAGCAAAGCCCAGAGATTCGGAGGCTGTGCGAGCGAGCGGCTGCATGGAGCAGTTTCAGTATAAATGACTTATCACAATGTAATGTTACAACTTCCCAAATAAATGTCACTTGTGTTTATGGACGCTCCTTGAAGAATAGCGACACACGGCTTTTTATTGAAAGCGATAACGTTTTTTTTATGCATTAAAATAATTACAGATTGACATTCCTAAAATATTTTAAAAAAAAGTTAAATATATCGCACGAGTATTGCGCGTATAAAAAAAATAAAAATATTTTAAAAAGAACCTTGGATATTTCAGCAGCAGATAGAGGAGGCGTCGCGCCCCCCCCTTCCCAAATCTATTTACACTCTTGGTGGTAGAAATAAGATTCCCCAAATCTAGAGATGTGTACTTACAGCTGTAAGACCTCATTTATCAGGGGGGGGGGGGTCAGCAACCCCGGCCTGCCACCGGTTTGGAACATCATATCCCCTTGAGGCTTTGACGATCTAATGAGTAGCTGAGCATCATGGGAGATGTAGTTCAAAACATCTGGAGGGCGGAGGTTGCCGATCAGTCCAGTCGATTGAGATGTTTCTACACCGTGACTGGATCCACCTGTAAACAGCGAACTCAAAGATGATCCAGAGAAGCGGGATCTGAGCCGAAATTTCAAGTGTAGCAACAAAGGGTCTGAATCCTTTCTGAAGGCACTGTGTATTATAAAACACCCACACTGACCCACAATGCCACCACCAGAGGGGTAAAGACAGTACAAGCGGATGGGACCCAGCAAGTCCAGGGGGCCCGGGCCTCTGCCAAACCCATTGACACATGGCTCCTGTAGCCGCTGGGCACGTGTTCCTGGCCCTGCTGGAGAAGCATTGCCCACTGCACCCGCGCCAGGTACAGACCACCTGATAACGGCCAGCATGTAGTCATTCTGAAAGGTCATCAATGAGTGCGGGAGTGGTCGGGCTGTCCATACCCAACGCAGGCGTGCAGGACATGCTGCTCTCCCTCTGGACTACCAGGGATTTGGCACAATGTCAGCACACGGGTCCAACATGTTCAGGGTGCCGGCAGCAACGCCGTGCCGTCAGGTCACATACACCATTTACACAGACAGTCTGACCTAGCGCTCAAAATATCAGCTCCCACACGCAGCATGCCGGGAGTCAAGGGGTTACTGCGCGTCTTTGCTATACCTCTATATGCATTGCTGCCGCACAAAATATATACGCACAGATATATACACAGCCCTGCCAAAATAAAGTCACACGCTGTAACGTTTGGTTGTGTTGCCTTTTGCTGTGATAGCGGCACGTATTCGCCGCGGCATCGTGTGGATAAGCTCCTGCGATGTCACGGGATTTATTCCCATCCAGAGTGTCATTAATTTGTGGCCAAGATCTTGTATGGATGATGGGAGAGTCGCAGCGCCGCGTAAAGTCTTCGGCTGGGGTCAGACGAACGCAGTGCGTACCACCCGCACTTTATGACTGCCGTGGTAGCAGCAAATGACGTCCAACGCAGGCCCACACACGAAGTACAGCCGTACGACGCAAGCGGCAAATGAACGCATTTTTGCAAGAACGCCGAACCGCTAGTACGGACGTACAGTGTGCGCTGCGTCGGCTAGCGGCGTGTGTGCGTGATTAGGAGACGTCAGACGCTGCTCATGTCCGGACAACATAACGTCCAAAGTTTCCTTGTTTGGATCCGTAAAAAAATACGGCCGACATTGCGCATCGTATGATCGTTATCGCGTCTTCCGTGGAAAAAAAAACATCCATGTGTTCGGACGCACTTTTTTTACAGACTATGCGAAAAATGCGTTCGTCTGACCCTAATCTTCTCCAGCACATTATCCCAAAGATTAACCTCAATGGGGTTAAGGTCTGGACTGTGCGGTGGCCAATCCATGTGTGAAAATGATGTCTCATGCTCCCTCAACCACTCTTGCACAATTTGAGCCTGATGAATCCTGGCATTGCCATCTTGGAATATGTCCGCTGTGCCATCAGGGGAGAAAAAACCCATTGATGGAAAAACCTGCTCATTCAGTGAGTCATGTGACCTCATTTTATGGGCACAAAATGTTGTTGAACCCATACCTGACCAAGTGAAGCCCCCCCAGATCCTAACAGGATGGTACAGCAGGTGGGGGCTTATTTGCTGGCCAGGCAGTGTGTATAGCTCACGCACACACACTATGGGGTACATTGAGATTGTGGCAGGGTTATGCAATGTGTGATCATATTTTGTGACCAAAATCCCATAGATTATTGCTAAATCAGGTGCTTTTAGGAACATTAAAAAGATGGGAGTACCCAGAAACACGCACACACTTATTATGGGATGCGGTTGTGATCCTGGTGATATGATGTTCATGCTGCTGTCAGCCATGAGGAGGTAGCGCTCCCCCCCAGCCCATGTCAGCCCCATGATATTAATGAGGTGTTTGGTGACTGCTGGCAGCAGATAGATGCTCCGGGGGTTGATCCAGCAGGAGCCGGGGTGTCTCCTCGTCTTGCTGGGTGACAGACACTCAGGCGCTGGGGTCAGGGCCCGGGGAGACCCCACTCCCCTCTCAGGGTCCTGCTCTGGATACAGGACATAGAGGGGGCAGGAAAGAGACATGAGATTGGGGAGGAGGGGGGGGGGGTGAGTGTCTGTTGCTTGGCTTCCCCTCCTGCATGGAATGTACAGCAAGGTCCATTAGGTTTCCTCCTCTGCAAGAAGAGACGTGGCGTGCGGGATAATATCTGAAACCCAGGATGTGTGTGATGGGAGTGCGTGCGTGCGTGATGGGAGTGCGTGCGTGTGTGTGATGTGAGTGCATGCATGCAATGGGAGTGCGTGTGTACGTGCGTGTGATGCGAGTGCGTATGTGTGTGCGTGCGATGGGAGTGCGTGCGCGGGATTGCGTGCATGTGTGATGGGAGTGCGTGTGTGAGAAGGGACCATACCAACAGCGCACAACAACAAGTGTAAGTGTTACACTCTGAGCGGTGTGTGCTCAAGGATACACTGTAACAAACACATACGCAAAACATACGGTGTAATATGTTTTAACATGTGGTCACAGGTATCTGTGTATTCTATGATCAATAAAAAACGGAGTAAGGAATTCTCCTGTTTCCAGCCCGTTTTAACGTATAACGGGATAACTGACCGAGCTGACCGTACGGGTTGTCGCCGAGGAAAGCGGATACTCAGAGCCGGTTACGACGCCGTGGCGGCTCTAGACGGGGCACTAGTTTCGTGTATTATCCCCTCCAATTTCCATGACGGATTCTCCTCAGTGGGAAACACGGATCTCCATGGTAGGGTTGGCAGGTCTTCCTGGACACCTCGCTATTTCATGCAGAGGGGGAGCACAGGGAAAAGTGCTGCCCTGCAATATGTATAATTCATATGCTGCAGGAAGGAAATCAAGGCCGGTCACCTGGGATTCCTTACCTGCCACGCAGGGGCGGACTGACCTATCGGGCACTGCCCGAGGATCAGTAGGGGCCCGGTTTGGGGCGACACAGTGGGCCCCCGGCGGTTTCCCTCTGATGATCAGTGCACTTAACAGGCAGCCAGCAGCACACTCTGTAATTGCCGCGGTGGCGCCTGCATCCCAGTCTAAAACTGGAGCAGGGACGTTGCACTGGCGCCGCCCCTCATGTGACACGTCACGTGAGGGGGTGGCGCAGGCGCCACCACGGCATTTACAGAGTGCACTACTGGCTGCCTGTTAAGTGCACTGATCAGAAGGAAACCGGCAGGGGCCCACTGTGATGCCCCAAACCGGGCCCCTACCGACCGCTGGCCCTCAGAGCCGGTGAACAATGGGGAGGAGGGGGGCAGTATATATCCATGTTTGAGCTACAGGGGGCAGTATTTATCCATGTTTGAGCTACTGGGGGCAATATATAACCATGTTTGAGCTACTGGGGGCAATATATATCCATGTTTGAGCTACTGGGGGCAATATATATATCCATGTTTGAGCTACTGGGGGCAGTATTTATCCATGTTTGAGCTACTGGGGCAATATATATCCATGTGTGAGCTGCACATTCCAGTGAGTTTTATTGCTGTGGAGCTCTGTGATGTGCAGTGTATCAGGATTGTACAGTATCTGTTAAGTGATCGGCATTTTCCCACATTTTCCACAGGGACTTTCTGTGCCGGGGTGTAGCCTTAGCTGCAATGAGTGGGTGATGGCTGCTGCAGCAGTGCGGTGGCCATCTGTAAGTATGGAGGGGGGGGGCACAATTCACTGCTGGGTCCAAGTGGATTTTCAATAAGGTTATTTTTTAGGAGTTCAGAAATGAATTATTTAGTACAATAATGTACATGGGGGTGTTGCATTGTAGGGGATGGGGTTTTTATGGGTGTGGCCTCCTGCGGGTGCAGAACAAGGGGGGCCCCATGATGACCTCCTATTGTCCGGGGGCCCCATTAGTTGTCAGTCCGCCCCTGCTGCCGCGTATGGATTATACATGTTGCGTGGTGGCATTTTTCAAGCGCTGCCTATCAGCACGAATAAGGCTGGTGTCAGACGAGCGTAGTGTTCACGTCCGTGATTGCGCCTAAAAGTACGTCCGTGATAGCATGAAAGTAAGTCCATTGGAGCCTGACACATGAAGTACGTCCGCACTGAACTGCGGACGCACAACGGCCGCGGCAAACGGACGCAGGTTAGGCAAGAATGTAATACTGCTAGAACGGACGTGCGGAGTGCGCTGCGTCCACAACGTCTGCATAGCTTTGTGTGTGAGTGATGGAGCGTGGTCAGACGGACTGCATTTATACGTCCAGCATTTTTGACGGACAGAATGTTTTTTCATTGTAATTTATTTTTCCCTCCTACATCCGTCAAAAAATAACTTCAGTGAAAAAACGGACTGTGTGACCACTACTGCGTCATCCGTACTGACGATGTCCGTACTGCACGGACGTACAGCCCGTAGAAATCACGCTCGTCTGACCCCAGCCTTAACCACTTGAATGCTAAGGACGCGCTCAGCGCGTCCTCAGCATTCCCGCTGGTATGCGGAGGACGCGCTGAGCGCGTCCTCGCATTGGGGTCAGCGTTCGGCCGGGTTCCGGCCGATCGCTGGCCCCTCCGGTGCGGGCTGACATCCTGGATGTCAGCCCGGCATCCGGAGCAGTGGCCGCCATTATTAGGTGTCATCGCGCCCCCGCGATGACACCTAATTCAGGCGCCCCCCCGCATTTGCGGAGGAGGCGCCTGAAAGGGAGGGGGGGGGGAGGTCCTTCGGACCTCTCTCCCTCCCGATCGGCGGCTCACAGGGGCTTAACCCAGGCATCATTTGGAAGGGCACAGCCTGCCCTTCCAAATGATGCCTGGCATTAACCCCTGGGGAGCTGGATCGCAAATCGGCGCTGAAAAACGCCAATTTGCGATCCTTCCCGGGAGCTGGCCGACATCTTGGATGTCGGCCAAGCTTCCGGAACTCCCCCAGAGGACTGGCGTCATCGTGCGCAGCACGATGACGCCAGTCCTAGCATTAACCCCTAACTGCCACGAACTGTGGAGATAGGGAGTTCCAATGAACTCCCTATCTCCCGATCCGTGGCAGTTAGGGGTTAAATTTTGATATCGTTGGATCGGCCAGAGCATGGCCGTTCCAACGATACCAAACATGAAAGTAAAAAAAAAAAATTAAAAAAAAAAAAAAAAACAAACACTTTTTTTTTATTTTTTTTGGTTTGTTAATGCAGCAATATTGTTCCCATTTCAATTATAATGTGAACAATGATGCTGCATTAACGATTTTTGTATGCGGTGCGTTTGTTAAAAATGGTGTCATTTTCCCCAAAAAAAAATGTAACGAGACCCCATCTCTAATTTTTTTAACAAGCGCACCCCATACAAAATATAACCGCAATTGCTCGCATGTTAAAATGTGGAAAAAAACACTTTACACGCTGTAAATTATTGAAAATACATATTTTATTGCATTTTTTGTTATAATATACAAACATGACATAACGTATACATATAATAATGACATATTATGAATCTACCGAGTCTGACGGAAAGAACGATATATAATATGTCGATGTCATATACTAAAATAAGCCTTCAAAACAGGTTTAAACATGATGCGCAAAACAGGTAAAAAATGACCTCAGCACAGGGGCGGGAAAAGCCTCAGCAGCGAAAGGGTTAATGTGTGTCCAGGAAAACACGGCCGATGTGGCAACCCTATCTCCAAATGACATGTTAGTCGTTAATGGGAACCCCCCCCCCTACGGAGGAATGGTTTTAAATACATTTAAAAGAAATGACTAGAATGCCCTTTAAAAAGAGACGCCTCCACACACTGACCACTTTAACGGTTTAAGTAATCTGATGGCAAGCATGGGATAGGCATAAAGCTATCCTAAACAAAAGATAAATCCAGGTAAAGTATCCATGTAATTGGGCGACTAGATGGGCCGAAAGGTTCTTATCTGCCGACATTTTTCTATGTTTCTATGTAATCACTGGGTGAAGTGAAGGAGCTTCATCCGCCCACTCCAGCTTCACCACCAGCAGCTGGGATTTTGAATTTCCCAGCTGTCTGTCACCAGATCGGTCTGTGGTGACGTCACCTTCTCTGACAGCTTGCAGTAGAGTGCCAATGGATTAGTTTGCAAATGTACGCCGCTCCGATCCATCGCCTCTCCCACTACAATCCATTCTGAATACCTCTGCCAGGCTCATCCACCTCACCCGTCGCTCTGTCTCTGTGAGTCCCTTCACTGGCTCCCCATCCACTGCAGAATTAAATTCAAAATCCTTATCCTTACCTACAAAACCCTCACTAACTCAGCTCCCCACTACCTGTCCTCACTAATCACCAAATACACCCCAGCCCGCTCCCTAAGGTCAAACAGCGACCTGCATCTAGCTTCCCCCCGCATCACCTCTTCCCATGATACACTGCAAGATTCCTCACGCACAGCCCCCCATCCTATGGAACGCTCTCTCTCATACTGTCAGACTTTCCCCTAGTTTCCCTTCCTTCAAATGCTCCCTTAAAAAGGGACACTCTAGGCAACATGACCACCTAAGCTTTTTCAGGTGGTCATGATGCCCTGAGTATGCCCTTGTCTGTCCCCCCTCCCTCCGCTCATCCGATCGGCTGAAAACAGCTGAGAGACGCGGAGGACTTTACTCCACCCTCCCAGCTGTCAGTCAGCAGAGCGGGATTCAGATTTCCCACTTCTGCCGAGTAGGAGACGTCTTTGCACTTTACGAGTCATTATTCCGGTGCAAAGAACAGAGCGACCCATCAGACATTACTATTTATTTTTATCAAAATACAGGGATTATTCAGAAAGCACAGAAATTTCCTCGCCTTCTCAAATCGGCGCACTTTGGTGATTCCATTTTTGCTGACCCTGCTCTAAATTCACATTTCATCTCAGGGTCCCGGGAGAACATGGAGTAGCCAAACTGACCACTGAACTGCAGAAGAGCGAGAATATTAAAAAAAAAAAAAAAAAAGCGTTTAAAAACAATAAAAAAATCCATTAAAATGAGAAAAAAGGTCCTAATAAAACACGCCAAAAAAAAAAAAAAAAAAAAAAAACACGCCTTAAGATTGGGAACAAAAATTTCATAAGAAAAATATACATAAAAAGGTGTTCCATAAAAATAAGAGGTTTTGCTGAAAATGCAAAGAATAAGGCTAGGGTCAGACTGAGGCAGTGCGAACGCGCGTTCTGGCGCACTTAATCACGGCCGCACTAGCAGCAGATGCCGGGCAATGACGGCCAATATACGAAGTACGGTCGCACAAAAGTCCGGCCGCGCAACGCAAGTGGAAAATGAACGCATTTTTTCGAGAACGTTAAACCGCTGGTACTGACGTACAGAGTGCGCTGCGGCCGCATAGCAGCGTGTGTGCGTGATTAGGAGATGTCAGACGCTGCTAGTGTGCGGCCAACATAACGTTCAAACAGCCGGATTTCCCTAGACTTCTTTTCACCCCATCGTCATGAAATACGTCCAGAATTGCGCATCGTCTGACCACTTAAGCGTATTCCGTGAAAAAATGCGTGCGCACGCATCGACGTACATTTTGACGGTGGCCGCAGAAAATGCGCTCATCTGTCCCTAGCCTAAACTGTTGCTCCTTGTAGGAGCATAAATCAATAAATGTAGTAAAAACACGTCCAAATAATAAAAAAAAAGGTCTTTTAAATAAATAAATTCTGTTATGAAATAATAATGAAAGGCCTTTTAAAAAAAATAAGTCTAAAAAGTACAAAAAAAAAATATAAAATACAAAAAGGTGTACTAAAAAAAATGAAAAAGGGGTTTTTGCCAAAAATGAAAACGGATTTGTTTTGACATTGAATCCTATGGTATTCGCCTGTTTAAACCTGTCGAACTGAAACACCGAAAATCAGGGCATTTCTCAGACTTCTCAGTGTTCTATGAATAGATTAACCATTACTTCTCTATGGGACAATTTCGGTGTCGCCGTAGGTCCCTGAACTGGTGCAAACCATGCCGTATTTTGCCGTGAATTCGCCAGTATTTATTCCCTATTAACATACCTCAATACAGCGTGCACCTGTAAACATGTAACACAGTGACTATATACAGAATGCACCTGTAAACATGTAACACAGTGACTATATACAGAATGCACCTGTAAACATGTAACACAGTGACTATATACAGAATGCACCTGTAAACATGTAACACAGTGACTATATACAGAATGCACCTGTAAACATGTAACACAGTGACTATATACAGAATGCACCTGTAAACATGTAACACAGTGACTATATACAGAATGCACCTGTAAACATGTAACACAGTGACTATATACAGAATGCACCTGTAAACATGTAACACAGTGACTATATACAGAATGCACCTGTAAACATGTAACACAGTGACTATATTACTTACATATTTATTTTCTGGGTTAATCTGTATATTTGTGTTATTTTAATATCTTGCATTTTATTACTTTGTATTTCTGTAACAATTCAAGGTTCTTGATCCCAGGACATACTGAAAACGAGAGAAATCTCAATGTATCCTTCCGGTAAAATCCTTTGCAAATAAATGAATAAATTTATAATAGTTTGTAAATAAATAAATCCAGACATTACAGGTGGTGCGGCGCTGTATGAAGGCCCCGGATACAGGGAGGGATGGATTAGAAGGCCTGGGTTCACACAACACATGAAGACCCTCAGCCATGGCTTCGCTCGCTGTCATGGAAAATGAACGATCTTATTGGTGACTCGATATCGCATGGATTTCCTTTACTATAAACAGTCTTTAGTCTTTTCCTATCGAGCGTCTCCTGGACAAATAAACACAGACAGAAAGCTGGCAGGTTAAGTGCCGCACTGGCATCTTCCTCTTTGTACTCTTTGATGGAGCTGGGAAGGCTCGCAGCGGGGTGTCATACGGAATGACATGCACCGCTATGGGTAGCCTGGGGGGGGGGGGAAATATATATATATATATATATAATTTTAATTACACACATACCCGAAACAGCGCCGTCCTAGGAGTGGCTTTGACCAGTTGCATAAACCTCATCTCTGCTAGAAAGTCACAGTGTGGCATAGCATTGATTTTAGGGGTATCAGATCCAGGATGCATAAAAGTGAGACAGATGTAATTTGCATATCCTACCCAGAGTTCCTTGCTGCATATGGGGAATGTGGCACAGGAGCTCTGGGATGCAATTCCTTGAACTGCTGTGATGTGCAAGTGGAATCTAATATCTATCTATCTATCTACATACACACTAAACACCAGCACGCCATGCCAACACCAAAAAACCCACTAAATAACATGAATAAGAAATGCCTCTGTGCAATCCTCAAAATATCCAAGATTAATTGGAACAATGATGGAATCAAGCACTTAATAAAATTTTGCTTTTAGTCATTTAGAAATAAACCCCTAAAATAAAGGTTCAGTTGGGAGCGCGGCCTGTACCTATGGCTGAACCGCGTTCATGTAAAATAAACTTAATTTCATTCCTTATACTTAGCCCCATTTAAAAAAATAAAATATAAATAAATTTAAAAAAAAAAAAAAAAAAAAAAAAAAAAAAATTGTATATATTTTTTTATTATTATTGCCAATAATAATATTGTTATTTAAGTACAACACAGATGAACTCTAGCTTTTATTTAGACATTTAAAATTAAACCAAAGTTTCGGCTCCCAACTGGGCCTTTATTTTAAAATGACTAAATAAAAATTTAAATTTTATTAAGTCCCGGTGATCATCCGTGTTGTAATTAAAAATAATAGAATATAAAAATGTATATAATTTTTTGAAAATATATTTAATTACAACACGGATGATGATCTCCAGCACTTAATAAAATTTTAAAACTTTTAGTCATTTTAAAATAAATTCCGCCTAAAATAAAAGGCCCAGTTGGGAGGCAAAACTTTACTTTTATTTAGTCAATAAAAACTTTGGTTTGTTTTTAAATAAGTCCTGGAGTTTATCTGTGTTGTAATTAAATATTTTAAAAAATATTTATATATTTAATTTTTAAAATAGGGCTGCCTATACCCAGAGAGGTGTAAGTATAATAAATGAAATTAAGTTTATTCTGCATGAACGAGGTTCAGCCATAACCGGGGTTTTATTTTAGAATGACTAAATAAAAGTTAATCTGTTATTAATTCCTGGAAATCTTCAGTGTTGGAATGAATTATAAATATATTATTTTAATATATACATTTACACTTTTTTTTTTTTTTATAAATACACCGGACTGCCTGTACCCAGAGAAGTGTAAAGTAAAATGAACAGAACGTTATTCTGCATGAATAGTATATAGTGAGCCCAGTCTGGTAAACTACCAATTCCACACTTTCAGTGCGGTGTACAATGCGGAGGAGGAGCGGGGAGGTGGCCAAGATAATAACTCAGGGGGTCCAGGGAACTGCAGCATTATCTTTATCTCAAAGCTCCTTACAGCAGGGCTGTGAAACTCCCCCCCCCCCCAGATGTTTCTGAACTACACCTCCCATGACGCTCTGGCCATCCATTGCATTCAAAAGAATTCTGGGAATTGTAGGTATCAACATCTGGGGGGCAGAGTTTACGATCCCCGTCACCTAGGATATATACAGTCAGGTCCAGAAATATTGGGACATCGACACAATTCTAACATCTTTGGCTCTATACACCACCACAATGGAGTTGGAATAAAACAAACACAATGTGCTTTAACTGCAGACTGTCAGCTTTAATTTGAGGGTATGTACATCCAACTCAGGTGAACAGTGTAGGACTTACAGCAGTTTGCAGATGTGCCCCCACTTGTTAAGGGACCAAAGGTAATGGGACAGAATAATAATCATAAATCAAACTTTCCCTTCTTAATACTTGGTTGCAAATCTTTTGCAGTCAATCACAGCCTGAAGTCTGGAACGCATAGACATCACCAGACGCTGGGTTTCATCCCTGGTGATGCTCTGCCAGGCCTCTACTGCAACTGTCTTCAGTTCCTGCTTGTTCTTGGGGCATTTTCCCTTCAGTTTTGTCTTCAGCAAGTGAAATGCATGCTCAATGGGATTCAGGTCAGGTGATTGACTTGGCCATTGCATAACATTCCACTTCTGTCCCTTCAAAAACACTTTGGTTGCTTTCTGACTGCAAGAACCATATAAAGATCAGACGCACGGAGACTGGGATAATATATGCAAAAGGAGTAAATTTATTACATCAAAAAAGCATCAACGTTTCAGTCCCACGCGGGACTTTCCTCAGGATTAAAGGCCCACGTGGGACTAAAACATTGATGCTTTATTTTGATGTAATAAATAATCACAAAAACACAGCTATGTTGTTTTTCACACACACGCTTTGCTTTATTAAATGTTGCCACCCAGGACATACACTTGAAAACGAGAGAAATCTCAATGTATCCTTCCTGGTAAAATCCTTTCTCAAAATGCACTTTTAATGTGTATGTATATGTACAATGAATAAATCACGCACACAAAAAAAAAAGACAGTGTTTTTGTGCTTTGTTTGTTTTATTACATGTGCTTTTAAATTATATATACACACATATAAAAAATATGTAACCCAGCAGGTCTTTCAAAAACGTTTATCGTGGGAGCAACACAACACAGACAGCCTGGATGTGAACGAAGATGTGTTTGGAAAGTAAAGTGCGTTGGGCTTGCATTCTCATTTTGGAATCTGAACGTTTTCACCCACCCAGAAATTTCCTGCGACACAGGCCCATCTTCAGCATGAGCAGCATTACACATACTCGGCACGGCTGTGCGGCCTGTGCTTGCGCTCCCTGCTGGGAGCGACTGTAAGGAAACGGCTAATATGGAGAGAAAACAGGAGCTCACATTCCAGGCGTGTGACAAGTGACACTTCATGAAAATAAACAGACACAAAGTGGACCCTCCTAGTCAGGGGACACAAAACACACACAATACATATCCCGCCGTATGCTATACTTGGGTTCGGCTGTCACATACAAACAGGAGACCACGTCGGTAGAGGAGAAAACACCACAGGAAGTGCAGAATAGACAATGGAGCAAGCAGGGGGATATCTTCCTGGAAACGTATACTTCTTGTGGTGTTACTCTTAGGAAGTTATATTTACAAAGTGCCAGACAAAATGTCTCCTACTCCAACCTCACCACGTGTATCCCACTACATGCGGCAGTGCACCCAAGGAGTGAAACAATTGGGCCATGTCATTCAGTGCACAGAGACAATGTTCAACATCGCTCCATCCTCAACACCAGATGCCATTCTGCCTCAAGTTTTGGCCTCCTCTTACCAAATCCTCTTTTGAGGAGGATCACACATGGGAAAATGCCACCTGAGGAGAAGGTAGCGTTGGTTGGCCTTGTTTTCCTGGACTCATTACTACGTCACACAGAGGGAGAACACAGGGAGAAGTGCTGCCCTGCAACTTGTGCTGCAGGAAGGAAATCAGGGCAGGTCACCTGGGATTTCTTATCTGCAGCATATGGATTATACATGCTGCGGGGTGGCACTTTTCATCAGCATGAATAAATGTGATTTAGACTCATGGGAGATTTAGTTTGAAACCATAAGGAGGTTGCTGACCCCCTGACAGTCAGCGACGTAGACATGTCATGCAAGTGGGGAAGCTGCAATGACAACCTACGTAGAAGTCAGCCATGAGTACACAAACCTGCATGACCACATATTGATATATAACATAACCGCAAACAGGAAGGAAACGACAAGAAAGATAAAAACACACACACAAAAAAAAAAAAAAAAAAAAAAAACATTGTATCTGTGAGACGCTGGGGCAAAAGGCCCATCATGCCTAACACAAGCTGGACGCATTTCACAGGGAACCGTTCCATTTATATCCACTTATGGTACCTGGGATTCAGTACACACACACACACACACACTTTGGAATACTTAGGACCCCGAACACTCCGGATTCTTCAGGAGTTCAGAATCCGGGAGAATCCGATCCTTAAGGCTGGGGTCAGACCAGCGCACTTTTAACGTGCGTTCTGGCGCACATAATTACGGCCGCACTAGCAGCAGATGACGGGCAATAACGGTCAATATACGAAGTACGGTCGCACAAAAGTCCGGCCGCGCAACGCAAGTGGAAAAGGAACGCATTTTTTCGAGAACGCCGAAACGCTAGTACGGACGTACAGAGTGCGCAGCTGCGGCATAGCGGCGTGTGTGCGTGATTAGGAGACGTCAGACGCTGCTCATGTCCGGCCAACATAACGTCCAGACACCCAAAGTTTCCTGGTTTGGATCCGTAAAAAAAATCACGCACGCAAATGCGCATCGTATGACCGTTTTCGCGAATTCCGTGAAAAAAATACGTCAATTCGTTCGGACGCACTTTTTTATGTTCGCGTGTAAAAATGCTTTCGTCTGACCCTAGCCTTAGATCAGTGTTTCCCAAACCTGTCCTCGGGTCCCCCTAACAGGCCAGGTTTGCAGGATATGTGAAGCACAGCACAGGTGATATGATTTGCTGCTCAGTGATTGCAGGATTCAGTCTGCGTTTCCCCAAGGTGATCCTTAAAACCTGGCCTGTTAGGGGGACCTGAGGAACGCAGTTGGGGACCACTGCTCTAGAGGATGGAGGTCACAGTGGGAGAGCCATGATCCCACTCCCTGCTGCAGCCACTCAACTATACACCGTCTGGGAGCGCTGTGCACAGTTACTACACTGACACGATGCACATGGGCAGCATGTCACATGCTGGGGCTCCCGGTGTACGCCATGGTCTGCTGCAGCGCTTGAGAGCAGAGTTCCCGAGCGGCAGAGACCGTCCTGAGCGCCTTTAACCCGGAAAGCTCAGAAAATTCTGTGTTTTGGAATTTCCCAGATTTTAGAATTTTGGCTAAGTAATGCCGACCGGAAATTTATATGTATTTCATTCACATTGCACACGCCAAGATTACAGGGAACGTGTTCTACGATGATCACCCCGTGGCTGTGGATCATAGGAATCGTATTCCATTTTGCTGTGAATAAAGCACTGTAGGGCGGACGCCTCTCTTCCTCGCGGCGCCTGCACGTCGCCATAAGACGCCCACCTTCTGCGCTGTTAGGGGAAGGGGCTCTGCGAGCCGCCACTGAAAGCTGCACCATGAGGAACGGGTAGAATATGGAACCCGGGTTGGGGCTGGCTGCACCCTTAGGCGGCAGTGCACACTAAGTGGTTGCCTAGTGGGAGCACCGGCCCTTGTTGGTGCGTTACTCTGGCCTATGTGGTCTCCCCGCGCGTAACATTAAAAACAAAAGAACCTTTTTATACTGGGACTTTATCACAAATAAAAAATATGAGCAGGCAGCCGCGCACACACACAGGTCCTGTGTAAACCACCTGGCGCCGGTGCTGCGTGCAAGCTGCAGGTACAGAGTTCAGAACGTAACACACACACACACACACACACACACACAATATTAAGGCCAATATATTTGCAACATAATGTCTGGATACATTTGTAATATAATAAAACAATGTTATCAGAACACGTCTTCCCGTGCGCCCCATTCTGAGCTCATACACCGGTCAAGTCAGAAATGATAAGCAGGATTACCCAGGCAGCTTCGCGCAAAGCCCGAAAAGAATCAACCCGGGTAAATCATAATCTACCCAAACACCTCAGGGTAACATGTTATCTAAGGCTAGGGTCAGACGAACGCATTTTTCACGTTGTCCGTGAAAAAGTGCGTTCGAACGAACGGACGTATTTTTTCCCGGAACACGCGATAGCGGTCATACGATGCGTATTTTCGTCCGTGATTTTGTATGGATCATCAATAAAACACTTTTTGTGTCTGGACGTTATGTTGGCTGGACATTAGCAGCGTCTGACGTCTCCTAATCACGCACACACGCCGCTATGCGGACGCAGCGCACTCTGTACGTCAGTACTAGCGGTTTGACGTTCGAAAAAATGCGTTCGTTTGCCACTTGCGTTGCACGGACGAACTTTCGTGCGGCTGTTCGTCGTATGCTGCCCGGCATTGGACGTCATTTGCTGCTAGCACGGCCGTGATTTCGTGCGGCTAAGGCTAGGGTCAGACGAGCGCAGTTTTAACGTGCGTTTAGACGCACGAAATCACGTCCGTGCTAGCAGCAAATGACGTCCAATGCCGGGGAACACACGAAGTACGGCCGCACGAAAGGTCGTCTGCGCAACGCAAGTGGCAAACGAACGCATTTTTTCTAGAACGTCAAACCGCTAGTACTGACGTACAGAGTGCGTTGCGTCCGCTAGAGGCGTGTGTGTGTGATTGGGAGACGTCAGACGCTGCTAATGTCCGGCCAACATAACGTCCAGACGCAAAAAGTGTTATATTGATGATCCGTACAAAATCACGGACGAAAAGGAGCATCGTATGACTGGTATCGCGTACTCCGTGAAAAAATGCGTCCATTCGGTCGAACGCACTTTTTCACAGACAACGCGAAAATGCGCTCGTCTGACCCTAGCCTAAACGCACGTTAAAACTGCGTTCGTCTGACCCCAGCCTAAAGGGTTATTCAAAGGGCACCGGAATTTCAATGCTCTTTGGTGCGATTCAGTGACTACAGTTCGCCGACCCTGCGGTGAATTCCCCATTTCACTGCAGGGTCCCCGAAATCCGTTGAACTGAAAAGAAAAAAAACACAACCCCCCCCCAAATGGAACTTTTAAATGCCTTTTAAAATAGACAGCAAAAATGCACGAAAACGTGAGGAAATGGCAGAAAAGGTCCTATAAAAAAATAATAAAAAAAAAAAAAAAAAAGGGTCGGGTGGGGGGTATAAATAAAAAAAAAAAAAAACCAACACAAATCCAGAGATATACCTAAAAAAGCAAAAATCATAAAACTTTTTGCTGAAACTGAAAATAAAAAATATAAAAAAAAAAAAAAAAAATTATAAAAAAAGATAATATTTTCTTCCATTGAATCTTATGGGATTCTCCGGTTTAAACCGATCGAACGGGATCACAAAAAAAAAACAAAGAAAGAAAACAGGGCATTTCACTGACACTTCAGTAACCATTACTTCTCTATGGGACAATTTCGCTGCCACGGAAGGAAGGTCGCTGAATTGTGGAGAACTGCACCATGTTTCTGTCAATTTGTCATTATTTGGTGATTTCACAGCTTTCCGAATAGACAAAATGCCACGAAATAGCGCCGAACGGGGAAATTCAGTGGCAAGTTTGGTGCTTAGGCTGGGGTCAGACCAGCGCACTTTTAACGTGCGTTCTGGCGCACATAATTACGGCCGCACTAGCAGCAGATGACGGGCAATGACGGCCAATATCCGATGTACGGCAGCACAAAAGTCGGCCGTGCAACGCAAGTGGAATTTGAACGCATTTTTCTGAGAACGCTGAACCGCTAGTACTGACGTACTGAGTGCGCAGCTGCGGCCGCATAGCGGCGTGTGTGCGTGATTAGGAGATGTCAGACGCTGCTAATGTCCGGCCTACATAACGTCCAGACGCAAAAAGAGTTTTATTGACGATCCGTACAAAATCACGCACGAAAAGGCGCATCGTATGACCGCTATCGCGTATTCCGTGAAAAAATACGTCAATGCGTTCGGACGCACTTTTTCACGTTAGCGGGGAAAAATGCTTTCGTCTGACCCTAGCCTTAATGAATAACCCTGTAAGAGATGCAAGTAGCTTACAGTTTGGTTTTCCTGGACATTGCTACTTCATGAAGAGGAAGAGCGCAGGGAGGTTTCTGCCCCGCAGTATGTGTAATTCATATGCTGCAAGAGGGAGAGCGCAGGGAAGATTCTGCCCCGCAGTATGTGTAATTCATATGCTGCAAGAGGGAGAGCGCAGGGAAGATTCTGCCCCGCAGTATGTGTAATTCATATGCTGCAAGAGGGAGAGCGCAGGGAAGATTCTGCCCCGCAGAATGTGTAATTCATATGCTGCAAGAGGGAGAGCGCAGGGAAGATTCTGCCCCGCAGAATGTGTAATTCATATGCTGCAAGAGGGAGAGCGCAGGGAGGTTTCCGCCCCGCAGAATGTGTAATTCATATGCCGCAAGAGGGAGAGCGCAGGGAGGTTTCTGCCCCGCAGAATGTGTAATTCATATGCTGCAAGAGGGAGAGAGCGCAGGGAAGATTCTGCCCCGCAGAATGTGTAATTCATATGCTGTAGGCGGAGATCTGTTACCCAGTCATGGCAGGTCACCTGGGATTCCCCTTTGAAGTCTTACCTGCATCACGTGAGTTCCACATACTGCAGGGTTCAAAAAAATTTTCATGCTGCCCACCAGCCTGAATAAGTTATACGTGTCCAGAAAGACATGGCCGACCTGGGAACCCTACTTATATTTGACGAAAAACCTAAGGATTTCCCATATCCATGGCTGACCCTAAACCAGAGGCCCGTTCAATACCTCAGCAGCAATTCAGTTTGCTGCAGCGCAGCAATTCAGTTTGCTGCAGCAGTGTCATTGAACGCTTTGGATGCGAATTTCGAAATAAAATGGCCGATGATTTCTTAATGAAAGATTCAGATTGTTTTTCGGATCACTCGGACAAAATATGATAAAGAAAAGCAGTCAGCACAATTCCGTTTTGTACGCACACACCACAAATTATAGTTTTTATTGAATAAACGTTATATTTTGTTTCAGAAGTAAACCTAAGTTGAACTGTAATATATGTCTATGTGCTTTGGTGAACAAAAACCTCAAAATTAACATTGCTGTACAGAATTGTTACTTGCTTCATGGCGGCGGCCATCTTTACTACGTCACACTCCACTACTCGCAGCATCTCCTCGGGTCGCTCCAATTGCTAAGTTAGCAGCGCTGAGTGACAGAACGGCGTTCAATGGCAAGTTGCTAACTTAGCACTTGCAGCGGCTGAGGTATTGAACGCGCCTCTGAGCAGCGTTCAATACCTCAGCAGCAGCTGCTGTATTGATGCAGCGCAGCAATTCAGTTTGCTGCAGCACGGTCATTGAACGCTTTGGATGTGAATTTTCGAACCAAAAATGGTCGATGATGCCCCCAGCTCATATTGAAAAATTGCCCCCAGCTCTCACACACACAGGTATATAATGCTGCTGGCTTCAAATGAATTTTTAGCAGAGCTGAGCAACATATGGGGGGGGGGGGGAAAAAAATATAAATTTGACTATTACCACTTAAAAATGTAAATAGTTACCCTTTTCCAATAAATATTTGGTGCTTTGCTGTACTGGATAATAACTTGCTCCATGGCGGCGGCGGCCATCTTTACTACGTCACACTCAGCTACTCGCAGCATCTCTGAGTCGCTGCAAGTGATAAGTTAGCAGGGCTGAGCGGCCGAATGGCGTTCAGTGGCAAGTTGCTAACTTAGCACTTGCAGCGGCTGGAGGTATTGAACGCGCCTCAGGGTCAACAGGTCGGCCATGTTATCCTGGACACATAAATACGTGCTGAAGGGTAGTGCCTTTGGAAAATGCCACCCCGAAGCAGGTGTAATCCATACACTGCAGGCAAGAACTCAAAAAGGAATCCCGGGTGACCGGCCTTGAGTTCCTTCCAGCAGCTTATGAATTATACATGTTGCAGGGAAGCACTTTTACCTCAGCAAATAATACTAAAAATCAGGGTTATTCAGAGAGCGGTGAAATGTAGGAGAATGAAAAATTCTAGGTCAAAATAGCCAAACCAGAAAAATTCTCCCTTTCATCTCACTTTCCAAAATCGGCTATTTTGACCTAGAATTTTTCATTCTTCAGTCATTCTCCTGGTTTTCACCGCTCTCTGAATAACCCGGTTTGTGTTCAGGAAAACATGGCCGACCTGGCAACCTAAACCTGACCCTGTTAACCAAGTTTACCCAAGGGGGGGGGGGGGGGGGAGTAGGCCACAAATTACCAGAGTACAGCTCAAAAATGACATTTTGTTTTGTGGCCTTAAACACTTTTGGGTCATGCAGACCCTACCCAAACGAAGCTAGTGTTACCCAATCTCAGACGACCGACACAGACACTTTAAACGTTTTAAAACCTCCAAATTTGTGTAAAAGAAGGGAGATTTAGTGGTTTAAATTCCTCGCTTAGTTACGCGTTGCACAAGCTGCCAATATGTCTTAAATATTGATTTATTAAGAGGTGGGGGGGGATATCATTCAGGTTTGGGATTTTCCTCCTACCTTACACGGAGTTACACGTGATCCTACGCTTAATGCGCGGCTCGTTTCCCAGCATGCTCTCTGACTTTTCATCCCAATTGTTTTTCTTTTTCTTTTGGGTTAATTAGCTAAACTGAGGATTGCTGGTCACTGATAAGTGTGTGTGGGGGGGGGGGGTTGCCAGGTCGGCCATGTTTTCCTGGACACATGTTACTATTTCATGCAGAGGGAGAGCACTGCATTTTAGCAGAGTCCTGATTAAAACAGGGACGGACGGCACCGAACTTATCCTATAGATCAGTGGTTCCCAACCGCGGTCCTCCAGTACTCCTAACAGGTCCCGTTTTAAGGATTCCCTTGCAGACTGAATCCTGCAATCCGTGAGCATCAAATCATATCACCTGTGCTGATCTTCAGATATCTGGAAAACCTGACCTGTTAGGCCTGTGTCAGACGAACGCAGTGATCACGTCCGTGTTGCTGCACAGTTTAACGTCGTAGCATAGAATCATGAGCAATAGAGACCCACGCATGAAGTGCGTCCGCACCGAACTGTGCACGCACAACACACGTGGCAAACGGACGCGAGTTAGGCAAGAACGTAAAACTGCTACCACGGATGCGCAGAGAGCGTATTCTGCCACGTCCGCGTAGCGTTCTGTGTGAGTGATGAGGAGATGTCAGACGCAGCGCATTTGCGACGTCCAGCACCTTGACGCACAAAATGGATTTCATATCCTTTTCAAATTTTTACCATTTTTCATATTAATTTTATTTCCCATATTTCCCTCTTTTTTCTACATCCGTCAAGAAAAAACGGACCGTGTGGTGTCTACAGTATCTTCTGTCAGTACGTCTGTCCGTTGTGCATGCAGAGTGCTCTCAGACTGCGCTCCTCTGACATTAGCCTTAGGGGTACTTGAGGACGGCGTTTGGGAACCACTGAGCTAGAATATTGTGTCTTCTATTCACTGAACGCCGAACTGCACTGAAATTTTTGTGAACTGCCCTGATTTTTGGTATTTCAGTTTGACTGGACTAAACAGGAGAAGTCCATAGGATTCAATATAAAAACATATTTTTTAATTGTTCTTATAAAGACCGTTTTGTATTATGTTTATTTTTTGCAAAAAATCCTTTTAATTTTTTAGACAAGATAAAAAAGTATTTTAAAAAAATTATAAAAAGGCCTGTTAAAAAACAAAAAAACAAACACCTTTTCATAAAATAAAAATTTAAATAAATTTAATAAAATAAAAACAAAATAAAAAATAAAATAAATTTAATAAAAATAAAAATAAAATAAATTAAAAAATAAAATAAATTTAAAAAAATAAAATAAAATAAAAAATAAAATAAATTTAATAAAAATAAAATAAATTTAATAAAAATAAAATAAAAATAAAATAAATTTAATAAAATAAAAATAAAATAAAATAAAATAAAAAATAAAATAAAAATATAATAAAATAAAAAATATTTTATTTCATTAAAATAGGTGTTTTTTTTCATTTTTTTTAACAGGCCTTTTTATTTTTTTTTTAAAAAGACTTTCTTTTAATTTGGACACCTTTTTACTGCATTTTTTTTAATCAGGAGAACTGGAGACTTCTTTTTTCTTTTTTGCAGTACGATGGAATTCGCCGACCTCAATTCGGTGCTTATCGGAGCAATGCGGTGGTTTTTCGGCGACGTCTAACAATTTCTGCAAAATATGGTGACCATTCGCTAAATAGAGAATTCACTGTATTTTGGTTGAAAATGGAATTGCTTAAGTGAGCCGAAGTGCAAAGCACTGACCTCACACGCAATTTCGGTGTTTTGGAAGGAGACCCTATAGCTTTGTATTGAAACAAAAAGGACCAAAGAGGAAAATAAATAAATTTACTTAAAAAAAAAAGAACAAAATATAAAAATAATGCGTAGATTGCCATAATAACCCTTACCCCCTCCACGCTGGTGCAGACAGAGCGGTGACAATTTTTGGGCTGTGGCTATTGATTTATTGTGAAGTCAAGAAGTGTGTCGGCAAACACAAGGTCACTCCACTTGTCCAATTGACAAATAGGCCCGGGGAGTGTGACGAATTCTCTTCTTCTATCACAATCTAATGGATTTCAAGAAAACAAATGCGTTCTTAATAGAATTACCACAAGTGTGAAGTCTAAAAGGGTGATTCTTCAAAGAGAACCAACTTGTCCCCGAACGGTGAATTTCCCCGAACGGTGCAATTTTGTGGCATTTCGTCTATTCAAAAAGCTGTCAGTTCACCAAATATTGGCGAATTGACAGAGAAATACGGTGCAGTTCGCCACAGTTCGGTAACAGCAAAATTGTCCCATAGAGAAGTAATGGTTAATCTATTCATAGAACGCCGAACTGCACCGAAATGTCAGTGGAATGCCTTGATTTTCGCTGATTCAGTTCGACAGGTTTAAACAGGCGAATCCCATAGGATTCAATGTTTAAAAAAATATTATCGTTACATACATTTTTTTATTCAACCGTTTATCCTTCTCATTTTTGACAAACCGTCTTTTTATGTATTTATTGGAATTCTTTGGGATTTTTTAGGTGAAATTCTTGATTTCCATTTTTTTTAATGTATCAGACCTTTTTATCATTTTTATAGAACTTTTTTATTGTTTAGAGACATTTTCATGCATTTTTATTGGTTTTAAACACCTTTTAAAGAATAGCAGAGTTTGCCTTTTTTTCCCCCTGCAGTTTGGTGGTGTACGGAGGTCTTTTTCGGCGGCGGTTGGCAGCAGCATTCGGTGGGCTGACCGGCGGGCTTCAGCGGCATTCTGCGGTCTGTTTAGCGGTCGGTGGTGGTCCACGTTCACCACTCTTCAGGGACCCTGCAGTGAATAGTGAAATGGTGCTATCTGAATAACCCTCTAAGCCAGTGCTTCCCAACCGCGGTCCTCAAGTCCCCCTAACAGGCCAGGTTTGCAGGATATGTGAAGCGCAGCACAGGTGATATGATTTGCTGCTCAGTGATTGCAGGATTCAGTCTGCATTTCCCCAAGGTGATCTGCAAACCTGGCCTGTTAGGGGGACCTGAGGAACGCGGTTGGGAACCACTGCTTTAAGAGATGGCGGTGGAGTGGCGATAAAGAGATTGGACGTACGTGTTAATTGTGATTCAAACATGAAGGGCGTGAGGTGTAGTCAGACTATCTTGTGTCTCCAACTCCTACTGTAGAGACCGGTGTGCGCCACGGCATGCCCAGGCCTGTCCTACGGTAGGAAGTGATCCTTATGCATGGATCCCATTAAATTACAATGAGATTAGCAGGTGTGAAGGTTAGGAAGGTGTGAAGGTTTGGGGATGTTTAAACATCGATCTATACTAGGGATGGGCTGCCTGTTCGGATCGGTTCGAAGTTCGACTCGAACATCAGCCGTTCGAAAGTTCTCGAACTTCGAACTTTTCAGGACATTCGCGGAAATTCGAGAAAAAAAAGTTTTAAAATAAATTCAAAAAAATGCTTAAAAGATCCTTAAAAATATCTAAAAATAAAGAGACTTTTTACTGCAGAATATAATAATAAACAGTTTATTAGATATTGAGTTAAAACGGGAATATTTTTAACATTGAAACCTATGGGATTCATAAACATTTCCCACTCATTGTTGGTCTAACATTTCCCACTCCTTGTTGATCAAACATTTTCCCACTCATTGTTGGTCAAACATTTCCCACTCCTTGTTGATCAAACATTTCACACTCCTTGTTGATCAAACATTTTCCACTCATTGTTGGTCAAACATTTCCCACTCATTGTTGGTCTAACATTTCCCACTCATTGTTGGTCAAACATTTCCCACTCCTTGTTGATCAAACATTTCACACTCCTTGTTGATCAAACATTTTCCACTCCTTGTTGGTCAAACATTTCCCACTCATTGTTGGTCTAACATTTCCCACTCCTTGTAGGTCAAACATTTCCCACTCATTGTTGGTCAAATGATTCCCACTCATTGTTGGTCAAACATTTCCCACTCCGTGTTGATCAAACATTTCACACTCCTTGTTGATCAAACATTTTCCACTCATTGTTGGTCAAACATTTCCCACTCATTGTTGGTCTAACATTTCCCACTCATTGTTGGTCAAACATTTCACACTCCTTGTTGATCAAACATTTTCCACTCATTGTTGGTCAAACATTTCCCACTCATTGTTGGTCTAACATTTCCCACTCCTTGTAGGTCAAACATTTCCCACTCATTGTTGGTCAAATGATTCCCACTCATTGTTGGTCAAACATTTCCCACTCATTGTTGGTCAAACATTTACCATGGCTTCAAATCGCATTTAAACATGAGCAAAAGTGGTAAAAATTGGCTCAGCGCACAGCGGTATGAATGGCTCAGCACTCGACAGTAAAAGGGTTAAAACCTTTTTTCACCCATTGTTTCCTGTCCCCCATAAAACTTTTATGGCCATTATCTTGGAGGGGACCTTAATTTTCTAACGTTCGAGCCCCATTGATTTGCACGGTGTTTGCATTGTGTTCGAGTTCGCGGTCTAACTTTTTCGGGTGTTCGAGTTCGAATGCGAACCGAACACGAGGGTGTTTGGCCCATCACTAATCTATACCTGTATCTGTCTTAAAAATGATTCTGGGACTGTTAATGGGACGTTCTGCAATAAATAGAGCAGTCTACGGAGAGCCTAAATCTGATTATTTGTGTCCTGTCGGGCCAGGGCACACCATGTGATGTCAATTCATGGAGCCCAGAGACAAGCTGCCTTCAAGAGAATGGAGAAGCTGGCTCCACCTAATTTATAGAGGTTATTCACTAACCTTCGAATTGGTCCCGAATTGCACCGAACGATGAGCTTCACTGTCTGGTGAAATTTCGGGTCAACTTGTCTATTCACTAAACAGTCAATTTTTCAAATACAGGATAATTGGCGGAAAAATACGGTGCAAGTCACATCACCGAAATTGCGGTCAATTCACGTCACCGAAATTGCAGTCAATTCACGTCACGTGGCACCAGAATGACCCCATAGAAGTCTATTGCGTCTTCTATTCACAGAATGCCGAAATGCTAGTACGAAATTCCGGTGAAATGCCCTGATTTTTGTTGTTCAAGTTCAACAGGTTTAAACCCGTCGGGTTCAATGTAAAAACATAATATCAGTTTTAATTTTTTACAAAAAAAACCCTTTTTTATTTTTTTGAACACCTTTTTGTATTTTTTGTACTTTTTAGACGACATTCTTGTTCTTCTTATTTTTTATAAGGTGTTTTATTTTTCATTTCGTAACAGACTTTTTTATTATTTTTTTAAAGGACCTTTTTTTTTATTATTTGGACGCATTTTTACTACATTTTTATTGATTTATGCTCCTATAAGGACAATAGGAGTTTTCCTTTTTTATATTCATTGCCATTCGGCGAAATTCCATGATGCCAATTTGGCGGTTTTCCCAATAACTGCTTTGGCGACTCCAATTTTTGTTTTTTATATACAAAATGTTTTTATTCGGAAAAGCAATCAGCAGTACAGCAGACATCAAAAAAGCGCAGGGCCCACAGAAAGACATCACAGAGTTAGCGGCCACGCAGGGCCAAGGCACGAAAGGGCTGCTTCAAAAATGGAACCACCGCAAGTAACATCACAGAGGCACAGAAAAAAGAAAATATGGAGGGGGTGTATACTCCTCTATATAGCAGATGGTGACCCTAGAAAGAAAAAAAAGGGGGGGAACGGCCGAGGCCATTGTAGAGGGCCAAGTATGGCAGATAGAGCCATGGTGATTGCCATGGAGCGCCATGGAACAACCCGAAAAGTGGGACGGGTATACCATCGCTAGCAGAGCAAGCATCAACAAAAAACAGAAGTGGGGGGGGGGTATAAAAATGATAATAGGGAAATAAAACATAAAGAAAAGGTGAGAAAAATAAAAAAGGGGGACAATGGAAATACAAAACAAACATGTCCAAAAATAACCTCTAAAAAGGTGACAAGCATAGAATCACACAAAGCATAAGGGGGCGACACTACCCAAGGGTCAACAGAGAGTCAAAAATGTCACCACCAGTAAAATGTCTCAAAGGTGAAGGGGGGGGGGAGTCATCAGCCCCCAATCAGCGCATACAGCAATCTTGGTGAGAGGCCTTCTTCCAAGAGGGTCCATGAGAGGGGTGAGTCAGCTGGTGTCCAAAAGCAAGGGGACAGCCTCGTCGGCTGCATTCGGCGGTCTGTTCAGCGGTCTGTTCGGAGGACAGTCGGCTGCGTTTGGCGGTTTGTGGCTGTGTTCGGCAGTGTTCACTGGATCGTCAGCTGCATTTGGCGGTCTGTTCGATGGTCTGATCGGAGGATCGTTGGCTGCATTCAGCGGTCTGTGTTCAGCGATCGTTCACTGGATCATTGACTGTGTTCGGCAGTATGTTCAGTGGATCATCGGCTGCGTTCGGCAGTCTGTTCAGTGGATCATTGTCTGCGTCCGGCGTTGTGTTCGGCGGTCTGTTCAGTGGATCATCAACTGCGTTCGGCAGTCTGTTCAGTGGATCATCGTCTGTGTCCAGTGGTGTGTTTGGCAGTGTGTTTGGTGGATCGTCGGCTGCGTTCAGCGGTTTGCGGCTGTGTTTGGCAGCATTAGCTGGATCGTCGGCTGCATTCAGTGGTCTGTTCGGCGGTTTACCACTGTGTTCAGCGGCGTTTGGATGGATCGTCGGCTGCGTTTGGCAGTCTGTTTAGTGGATCTCCGGCTGCGTTCGGCAGTCTGTTCAGTGGATCATCAGCTGCGCTCAGTGGTCTGTTCAGTGGATCATTGGCTGCGTTTGGCGGTTTGTTCAGTGGATCATCGGCTGCATTCGGCAGTCTGTTTAGTGGATCTCCGGCTACATTCGGCAGTCTGTTCAGTGGATCATCGGCTGCATTCGGCAGTCTGTTCAATGGATCATCGGCTGCGTTCGGCGGTCTGTTCAGTGGATCGTCAGCTGCGTTCGGTGGTCTGTTCAGTGGACCGTCGACTGTGTTCGGCGGTCTGTTCGGCGGTTGGCGACTGCGTTCAGCGGATACATTCGGCGCACTTCGGGGACCGTGTGGTAAATGCCGAATTCAATGCAGGGTTGGCGAATTTATCTTGCCGAAGTGCACCGAACGTGAGAGCACCGAAATTTCTGAATAACCCCTTTGTAAAGAGATGGGACCTTCACCCCCTCCTAGTAGTCAGTCACTCTAGCTCTCTTATCTTTGGCGGCTTGTGGACCTTGTTACAAGAAACACTATATAAGGAATATGTTATTAATAAATATTCTTTATTTTGACGACGTTCCTTGGAACCAACCCTTGTGCCTCGAGGACCTGTCACCCGGGAGGATATACCAACATACCTCATTTTACATATTAACCACACATTAACCTTGGGTCGCACTAGTCAATAATATAGCTTTGCCGTCAGTACAAAGTGCGCTCTTTATTAGTTTATTGATTTTAGTTTTTAATGAAATAGGGAACTGAGTGGTATTTACCTAACCTTAAATATTACCCCGGAGTATGAGAGATATATCACTGCCACATTAACCCATTCAGCGGCAAGTACAAACAGGGTGACTAATTGCGAATAATAAATTATTATGAGGGATACCGTGTGTTTTGTTGGTGGATAAGGGGGAATAGTGGCTGAAAAGTGGCTGCTTTGGGTCATTAGCGGAGCTGAATAGCTGACACCGCTACAATAGGAAGATAACGTAAATAAGGAAGGTTATAAAAATCCTTCTAACTTATCCCTGTTTACCAGTTACTGCCGAATAAGAGGGAAACAGTTAGAAAACGCAACTTCTTTATTAAACTTACTGTATTAAAAAAAAACACAGACAAAACTTATTTCTCCAAGCTGTAGGCGAAATCTCTTTTCTTCAAGTTTCAATGTCTCACATCTTGACAGTTCTACAGTTCTGGTAAGATCTGGCCCAAAAAAGTCCCCACCTGAATTTAACTAAGCCAATAGGTGCTCGTCTTCCATTGGATAATTACTGCAGTGATTCATATGTTTCAGCATAAAATGAGGTCACGTGACTACCTGAATACACTGAATGAGCAGGTTTTTCCATCAATGGGCTTTTTCTCCCCTGATGGCACAGCGGGCATATTCCCAGATGGCAATGTCATTCATCGGGCTCAAATTGTGCAAGAGTGGTTCAGGGAGCATGAGACATCATTTTCACACATGGATTGGCCACCGCACAGTCCAGACCTTAACCCCATCATCAATACAATGTCCCATGTCCCATCATCAATACAAGATCTTGAACACAAATTAATGACACTCTGGACGCGAATAAACGCTGTGACATTGCATGAGCTTATCGACACGATGCCGCGGCGAATGCGTGTCGCAATCACAGCAAAAGGCGACACAACCAAATCTTACAGCGTGTGACTTTATTTTGACCGGGCGGTTTATATTTCTTGTACTATTTGCATTTAGAGAGATTCGCTGATTTGGGTAAAAACCTCCTGGCTTTAAATTCCTATTTGTAGAATAAACTGTATTCCCTTCTCTAAACTGCAAATGGACATTATTTAAAGGGACACGACCACTTACATAAGCTGTATCGAGATTACTTGTGCATTATAAATAAAACCAATATAAAACACATTATAAAATACATTATAAAACACTTGCTGCTTTTTCTTTGTTTGACGTAACTTCATGTAAAGAGGAAAAATAAAGTTAGGTTGTTTTATCTCCTGTTTCCATTTTGCGGATTTTTCCCATGATGCAACATTTTTTTTTTTGAGAAAGGATTTTACCAGGAAGGATACATTGAGATTTCTCTCGTTTTCAAGTATGTCCTGGGTGGCGAGTATGTACCGTTAGGTGTCTTGCTCAAGGACACTTACTGGAGAGGTGCTCACTGGGATCGACCCCATGTCTCCACAGGATCTCTCCACGCAGAGCAGTGATGTTACCTCTACTCCACCCAGCCATGCAAACCTTTTACTTTACTTCTGTGGTTTATCTAATCTACCGTATTTTACAGTTAATGAGGTTGAGGAAGGAATGATTAGATAAGGTGGCAGGAGGCTATTGTGATCCAGGCTACCTGAGATAAGAGCTGGCAGCTGAATGAGATAATAGAGGGAGGCTTAAAAGTCTTCTAATTTACACCCCTGTGATGTCCTTTGAATACATCCACACACAATACAATGATGTGAGTTGGTGACTGACCCATTCACTCCATTCTATGACCAAAGCCACACATTGAGGAGCAAGTGATGGAAAGATACTGTGGAGTGGGGTGGCAGTTTACAACACAAAATATCACACAATGGATGCGCCCAGTGACTCATATAGAGGAAAATATCACACAATGGATGCACCCATTGACACCTATAGAGGAAAATATCACACAATGGATGCACCCAGTGACACATATAGAGGAAAATATCACACAATGGATGCACCCAGTGACACATATGGAGGAAAATATCACACAATGGATGCACCCAGTGACACATATAGAGGAAAATATCACACAATGGATGCACCCAGTGACACATATAGAGGAAAATATCACACAATGGATGCGCCCAGTGACACATATAGAGGAAAATATCACACAATGGATGCGCCCAGTGACACATATAGAGGAAAATATCACACAATGGATGCACCCAGTGACACATATAGAGGAAAATATCACACAATGGATGCACCCAGTGACACATATAGAGGAAAATATCACACAATGGATGCAGCCAGTGACACATATAGAGGAAAATATCACACAATGGATGCGCCCAGTGACACATATAGAGGAAAATATCACACAATGGATGGACCCAGTGACACATATAGAGGAAAATATCACACAATGGATGCGCCCAGTGACTCATATAGAGGAAAATATCACACAATGGATGCGCCCAGTGACACATATAGAGGAAAATATCACACAATGGATGCGCCCAGTGACACATATAGAGGAAAATATCACACAATGGATGCACCCAGTGACACATATAGAGGAAAATATCACACAATGGATGCACCCAGTGACACATATAGAGGAAAATATCACACAATGGATGCGCCCAGTGACACATATAGAGGAAAATATCACACAATGGATGCACCCATTGACACATATAGAGGAAAATATCACACAATGGATGCATCCAGTGACACATATAGAGGAAAATATTTTCTTAACTAAACATACAAGAGAAAAACAAACACATGTAAGATATCAGCAACATCACATAAACACAATAAGGACATTGCATTTTTTGGTGGTACTGGCCCTTTAAATTTACCATAAAAAATTCTTATTATCCTCAGTATTATTCCTGTTATTAACCCTTTCGCTGCTGAGGCATTTCACACCTCCTGTGCTGAGCTCATTTTTACCGCTTTCGCTCATCTTGTTTAACTGCGTTTTGTAGCCATATTTTGATATATGATCCAGACATATTATATATCGTTCTTTCCGGCTCCACAGATTCATAATATGTCATTATTATATGTATACGTCATGTCATGTCTGGATATTATAACAGAAAATACAATAACATTAGAATTTTCAATAATTTATTATGTGTAAAGTGTTTTTTTTCACATTTTAACATGCGATCGTTTGCGGTTATATTTTGTATGGGTTGCACTTGTTAAAAAAATTAGAAATGGGGACCCATTACATATTTTTGTGGGGAAAATGTCGCTATTTTTAACAAACGCACCGCATACAAAAATTGTTAGTGCAGCATTATTGTTCACATTATAATTGAAATGGGAACAATATTGCTGCATTAACAAAACAAAACAAACTTGTTTATTTTAATTTTTTTTAGAATTTTTTTTAAATATATATATTTTTTTATTTTTAATTTTAATTTTTTTTAAAAAACTTTTTTCATTATCATGTTTGATATCGTTGGAAAGGCCATGCTCTGGCCGATCCAACGATATCAAACGTTAACCCCTATCTGCCACGGATCGGGAGATAGGGGGTTCATTGTAACCCCCTATCTCCACCATTGGTGGCAGCTAGGGGTTAACTCCAGGACTGGCGTCATCGTGCTACGCACGATGACGCCAGTCCTCAGGGGGAGTTCCCGGAGGCTTGGCCGACATCCAAGATGTCGGCCAGCTCCGGGAAAGGATCACGAACCGGCGCTTTTCAGTGCCGATTCGTGATCCGGCTCCCCAGGGGTTAATGACAGCCTCCGTTTGGAAGGGCAGGCTGTGCCCTTCCAAACGGTGCCTGGATTAACCACCTGCCCCCCTGGCGATCGGGAGGGAGAGAGGTCCGAAGGACCTCCCCCCCTCCCTTTCAGGCGCTTCCTCCGCGCATGCGGGGGGCGCCTGAATTAGATGTCATCGCGCCGCCGCAATGACATGTAATTGCTCCGCCGGGGTCCCGAGTGCTGGGCTGACATCTTGGATGTCAGGGGGGGCACAGCCGGGGTCCCGAGTGCTGGGCTGACATCTTGGATGTCAGGGGGGTCGCAGCAATCAGCCGGAATCCGGCAGATTGCTGCCTCCTGTGCATGGATGCGCTCAGCGCATCCATAGTACAGGAGAACCACTTGGCTGGACGCGCTGAGCGCGTCCATAGCAGCCAAGTGGTTAATAGTCATTATGAACATGTGATTATGATGTTTTCTGTTACATTGGTGATCGCTGCTTTTATTACATTTCAATTGCTGTAGTTTAACCCTCAAGCTTCCAAGGCATCCAGACATCCAGGGTGGATTTATACCTAGGCAGAGTATTCATGTGCCGACAGGCGCCTGCCACAATTTTTGCTCTGTACAAAAAAACATTTATTTTTTTACAATTTACAATCATTTAGACCACTGTATCTCTGTAGCCCTAAGGACTAGAGGGACATATGAGGTATCATTGGAAAGGTCGGAATATGGCCTTCTCAGTGATACCAATTATAACCAAGTTAGATTTATGTAAAAATAAAATAACAATAACAAATAACAAATGTCTATCGCAGCACTATTATTCAGTTTACAATTATAAAGTGCACAGTGATGCTGCGCTAACCCACCTTCTCATTTCCCACACTGCCGGCAAGTGTGCTGATTATGGAACGCATTGTTTCATCGACTAGACCGTGGCGCTGCAGTGTGGAGAGACAAGGGGGCTTTGGAACCTGCATCTCTGAATTGTACAGCGTACAAGGTTAAGTGAGGAGTCATTGGAAAGGTACCAAATATGGCCATGTAATGTGTAAAAATAAAAAACTGAAAAAAGTAAATGCAAAATGTATTTTTTTCCTCTGTTCTACTGCAGAGGCATTAGTGTTTCATTTGGCCCAATACGAAAATTTTAAAAAGTAATTTTGGCATGTTTTTTTTTTTAGTGCGTGAGGGGGGTAGCGGCGCTCCACATTTCTGTGCTAACAGGTTCCTGAGCTGCAAATCCGGCCCTGCAGACACTAGTGAAGTTCGCTGTCTTGGAGTTACACTTGACTCTGCTCTTTCCTTCATCCCCCACATAAAGTCTCTTTCCTCCTCCTGCCGCTACCAACTGCGTAATATTTCCAGAATTCGGCCATTTCTTACCGCTGTCACCACAAAACAACTCATACACGCCCTGGTAATCTCCCGACTCGACTATTGCAATAATCTCTTATCTGGCCTCCCTCTGTCCCGCCTCTCCCCCCTACAATCCATCCTGAACGCCTCCGCCAGGCTAATTCACCTCACCCTCCGCTAGGGATGTGCGTTTCGGGTTTCGGAATTTTGGAATTTTCACGAAATTTCCCGATTCGTGTCTTCGGATGCGGCCGAATTTCCGAAATTTTTTTGATCCGAAAACGGCAGATCCGAAATGTTTTCCGAGCCGAATCGAAACATTTTCACAATTTTCGAATGGACTTGAAATGTGTCAAATCGAAATTTATTTTCCCTCTATTCATGATTTCGGTTCCATTCGGGATTTCGGTTCCATTTCGGTAATTCTGAACATCGTATATTTAACTATTATCGGTTATTTCGCTGATTCTGTAAATTTTGTATTTGTAAATGTGCTGGGGCAAATCAATGTGCTGGGGCAAATCAATGTGTGAGCTGGGGCAATATCCTATGAGCTGGGGCAAATCCATGTGCTGGGGCAAATCCATGAGCTGGGGCATATCCATGTGCTGGGGCAAATCCATGTGCTGGGGCAAATCCATGTGCTGGGGCAAATCAATGTGCTGGGGCAAATCCATGAGCTGGGGCATATCCATGTGCTGGAGCAAATCAATGTGCTGGGGCAAATCAATGTGCTGGGGCAAATCCATGAGCTGGGGCAAATCCATGTGTGAGCTGGGGCAATATCCTATGAGCTGGGGCAAATCCATGTGCTGGGGCAAATCCATGAGCTGGGGCATATCCATGTGCTGGGGCAAATCAATGTGCTGGGCAAATCCATGAGCTGGGGCAAATCCATGTGTGAGCTGGGGCAATATCCTATGAGCTGGGGCAAATCAATGTGCTGGGGCAAATCCATGAGCTGGGGCATATCCATGTGCTGGGGCAAATCAATGTGCTGGGCAAATCCATGAGCTGGGGCAAATCCATGTGTGAGCTGGGGCAATATCCTATGAGCTGGGGCAAATCCATGTGCTGGGCAAATCCATGTGCTGGGGCAAATCCAATGTGCTGGGGCAAATCCATGTGCTGGGGCAAATCCATGTGCTGGGGCAAATCAATGTGCTGGGGCAAATCCATGAGCTGGGGCAAATCCATGTGTGAGCTGGGGCAATATCCTATGAGCAGGGGCAAATCAATGTGCTGGGGCAAATCCATGAGCTGGGGCAAATCAATGTGCTGGGGCAAATCCATGAGCTGGGGCAAATCCATGTGTGAGCTGGGGCAATATCCTATGAGCTGGGGCAAATCCATGTGCTGGGGCAAATCAATGTGCTGGGGCAAATCAATGTGCTGGGGCAAATCCATGAACTGGGGCAATATCCTATGAGCTGGGGAAAATCCATGAGCTGGGGCAAATCCATGTGTGAGCTGGGGCAATATCCTATGAGCTGGGGCAAATCCATGTGCTGGGGCAAATCCATGTGCTGGGGAAAATCAATGTGCTGGGGCAAATCCATGAGCTGGGGCAATATCCTATGAGCTGGGGAAAATCCATGAGCTGGGGCAAATCCATGTGTGAGCTGGGGCAATATCCTATGAGCTGGGGCAAATCCATGTGCTGGGGCAAATCCATGAGCTGGGGCAAATCAATGTGCTGGGGAAAATCCATGAGCTGGGGCAAATCCATGTGTGAGCTGGGGCAATATCCTATGAGCTGGGGCAAATCCATGTGCTGGGGCAAATCCATGTGCTGGGGCAAATCAATGTGCTGGGGCAAATCCATGAGCTGGGGCAAATCCATGTGCTGGGGCAAATCCATTTGCTGGGGCAAATCAATGTGCTGGGGCAAATCCATGAGCTGGGGCAAATCCATGTGCTGGGGCAAATCTATGTGCTGGACTGCTGGGGCAATAGAGTTAGACAGCTTTGAAACGAGGAGAACAGATGTTCCGAAAAAAACTAAAATTTCCGAAATAACGAAAAGCCGATACAAAAAACGAGCAAAGTGACACGAAAATACGAAAAAGGGTCGATATTCCGAAAAATAAATGTACCCGAAAAACAAATCGAGCCGAACCGAATCGAAACAGAAAGTGGTCGAAACGAGCCGAATCGAAAAGTTTAAAAATTTGAAAAATCGAACCGAATCGAACCGAAAAAAAAATCAGTGCACATCCCTACCCGCCGCTCTGTCTCTGCCGCTCCCCTCTGCGAGTCCCTTCACTGGCTCCCCATCCACTGCAGAATTAAGTTCAAAATCCTTATCCTTACCTACAAAACCCTCACTAACTCAGCTCCCCACTACCTGTCCTCACTAATCACCAAATACACCCCAGCCCGCTCCCTAAGGTCAAACAGTGACCTGCGCCTAGCTTCTCCCCGCATCACCTCTTCCCATGATACACTGCAGGATTTCTCACGTGCAGCCCCCACTCTCTGGAACGCTCTCCCTCGTACTGTCAGACTTTCCCCTAACTTCTCTTCCTTCAAACGCTCCCTTAAAACATTCCTATTTAGGGAAGGCTACCACCCAACTCACTGACGCAACCATCAATCACTCTCACCTTACAGTCCTCTCCTCCTGTTTCCAACCTCAACCCTCCTAGATTGTGTGTTCCTATGGGAATAGGGCCCTCATCTCCTCCTGTACTGTTTGTCAAATGTTGTTCAATGTATTGTAACCCTGTCTATACTGTGCCTATTGTACAGCGCTGTGGAATATGCTGGCGCTTTATAAATAAAGAATAATAATAATGATAATATTTCACTTGTCAGAGATATACCGATGGCCTATCAGGGGCGGATCCAAGGGGGTGGCAATGGGGAAATTGCCCGCACCCAAGAAAATCGCCGCCCCCGCACATTCCTCCACCTACGAGCGGCCGCCGGCTTACAGCTTGGCCGCTCGCCTAGGATGGGAACCATCTGACCAGCACACAAGATCGCGATCAGGCGAGAACGCGGCTGCGCTGGTCAGGTGGTTCCTGGTGGAAACCAAGCTTCATGCTGGCGGCCGCTCGTAGGGATAAGAATGGCCGCAGACAGAGGAGGTGAGAGCTGGGGACAAATATATCCATGTGAGCTGGGGGAAAATATATCCATGTGAGCTGGGGGAAAATATATCCATGTGAGCTGGGGGAAAATATATCTATGTGAGCGGGGGGCAATATATCCATGTGAGCTGGGGAAAATATATCCATGTAAGCTGGGGGGCAATATATCCATGTGAGCTGGGGGAAAATATATCCATGTGAGCTGGGGGCTATATATATATCCATGTGAGCTGGGGGGCAAATATATCCATATGAGCTGGGGGAAAATATATCCATGTGAGCTGGGGAAAATATATCCATGTGAGCTGGGGGCAATATATCCATGTGAGCTGGGGGAAAATATATCCATGTGAGCTGGGTACAATATATCCATGTCAGCTGGGGGAAAATATATTAGTGTGAGCTGGGGAAAAATATATCCATGTGAGCTGGGGGAAAATATATCCATGTGAGCTGGGGCAATATATATATCCATGTGAGCTGGGCGCAAATATATATATCCATGTGAGCTGGGGGAAAATATAAATATCATGAGAGCTGGGGCAGTATATATCCATGTGAGCTGGGGCAATATACATCCATGTGAGCTGGGGCAATATATCCATGGGAGCATGGGGCAATATATATCCATGTGAGCTGGGGGAAATATATATATCCATGTGAACTGAATGCAATATATATCCATTGTGAGCTGGGGCAATATATATATCCATGTGAGCTGGGGCAAATATATCCATGTGAGCTGGGGCAAATATATCCATGTGAGCTGGGGCAAATATATACATATGAGCTGGGCAAATATACCCATGTGAGCTGGGGGCAAATATATCCATGCTTGACCTGGGGCAAATATATCCATGTTTGAGCTGGGGCAAATATATCCATGTTTGAGCTGGGGCAATATATCCATGTGTGAGCTGGGGCCAAATATATCCATGTTTGAGCTGGGGCAATATATCCATGTGAGCTGGGGCAAATATATCCATGTGAGCTGGGGTCAAATATATCCACCTGTCACTGCAAACCCAACACCAGCTCTTGGCCAAAACTGGTAGAATGCCTCCCCCCCAAACCTGTCTCTGGATCCGCCCCTGTGGCTTATACGGGGCTCACTGATTGTGTATCACTGGCCCGGACTGGCCATCGGGCATACAAATATTTTGTACAAATATTCCACAAGCTTTCACCTTAATGAAATGTTGTGCGCATGCATCTGTGTGTATTACTATGTAATTTACAATGTATTTATGAATAAATACATAGAAACAGAAACATTAACGAATCGACACTGTGTCATTGTTTCTATCTTTTTTATTTCCCTGCCATCTCTCTCTCTCTTTCTCCTTCTTTCCTGCCCCCACTCTTTCATTCTCGTGCAGGGTTATTCAAAGAGATCCGAATGGCTGGAGAAAGGTAACCGAACGCTGATTGGCCATTCGGCTATCCAGAGAGCAGGCAATTCGCCAAATCCTGGCGAATTGTCTGCACATACGGTGCCTGTTCGGTGCCTGTTCGAGGGCAGTGAAATCCCCATAGAGAAGCAATGCTTTGGCTATCCAGAGAACAAAAACCAGCAGTGAAAGGTTCCCGAAATGCCCTGCCATTTGGTGGTTTAATTCGACAGGTTTATTCAGGCGAATCCCATAGGCTTCAATGTTAAAAATATTCCCGTTTTAATTCAATATCTAATAAACCGTTCATTATAAAATTCTGCAGTAAAGAGTCTCTTTATTTATAGATTTTTTTAGGATATTTCAAGGATTTTTTTTTTTTAAAACTTTACTTATTTTTTCTGTAACAGCCCTTTTTATTATCATTCCCTGGACCTCATATGTAAGTTTCAGACATTTTCGCTCAGTAGTTTCTTTGCAAACAGCGTTTCACTTTTCAAACATTCATGCAAACTGTTTTGTTAATTTATTCACTGCTTTCTTCTGCGGTCTCGGCTTTATCCGGCGGCTTCGCTGCGTGTGATCGACTCCTGCTCGGGTTTTTTCCGGCGTCTTCGACGGGTTAATCCAGATGTTTTTGCGGGTTTTCGGCATGCATTCACCGGGTAATCGCCAGGTTTTCGCCGGGTTTTCGGCAGCTTTTCCCTCCACTTCGACAGCCCTGTGGTGCTTGCTGAATACACTGCAGGGTTGCCGAAATGGGAAAGCCGATTTGCACCAAATTGAAGAGAACAAAATTCACCGAACGTGCGGTGACTTTTCGAATGTCTTTGAATAAACCTGTTGGTCTTTTTCTCTCTCTGCCCCCCATCTCATCATGTATGTCCCTCATTTGGGGGGGTTTGTGTGAGTGAAGTGGCGCACTGGGTAATGCAGACTCCATGGCGGGCAGGTAAAGCGGTGCGCTGCAGGTGTGTGTCATGCTTTGTGCTGGACTCAGGCCATTGCTAGGCGTTTTCCAGTCATTAAATTCTCATTAGTCTGTTTCTTGTCACTGCGTGACAGGCGGTCCCCGGCACTGAGAGCTGGAAGGTTACAGGTCGGGGAGCTGAGAAAAATCAAATCCTGCTCATTCCTACCGCAGGTCTTCTGTCTGTATATCTGCCTGTCTGTCTATATGCCCTTTGTCTTCTGTATATCAGTTGGCGGTGTGTTTTCCTGTATACAGGTCCATCAGTCTGTCTGCTGCCCATTGTACAGCGCTGCGGAACCTGTTGCCGCTTATAAATACTTTTAGTTGTAATTGCCTGTATATCTGCTTACAACATACAGTGGCAAGAAAAAGTATGTGAACCCTTTGGGGTTACGTGGAGTTTTGCATGAATTGGTCATAAAATGTGCTCTGATCTTCATCTAAGTCACAACAATTTGAAAAACACAGTCTGCTTAAAATAATACAACACAAACATTATATGTTTTCATGTTTTTATTGAACAGAACATGTAAACATTCACAGTGCAGGGTGGAAAAAGTATGTGAACCCGTAGCCTAATGACTTCTCCAAGAGCTAATTGGAGCCATGAGTGAGCCAACCTTGAGTCCAATCAGTGTGATATTATTGGATGCGTTGCTAAAAGCTGTCCTGCCCTTTAAAAACACACACCAGTTTTGGGTTTACTGGTTTCAAGAAGCACTGCCTGATGTGAACCATGCCTCGCAGAAAAGAGCTCTCAGAAGACCTACGATCAAGAATTGTTGACTTGCATGAAGCTGGAAAGGGTTACAAAAGTATCTCCAAAAGCCTTGATGTTCATGTGTCCACGGTAAGACAGACTGTCTACAAATAGAGAAAGTTCAGCACTGTTGCTACTCTCCCTAGACATGGTCGTCCTGTAAAGATGACTGCAAGAGCACAGCGCAGAATGCTTAATGAGGTAAAGAAGAATCCTAGAGTGTCAGCTAAAGACTTACAGAAATCTCTGGCATATGCTAACATTTTTGTTGACACATCTACAATAAGGAAAACATTAAAGAAGAATTGAGTACATGGGAGGACACCACGGAGGAAGCCATTGCTATCCAAAAAGAATATTGCAGCACGTTTGAAGTTTGCAAAAGAGCACATGGATGTTCCACAGCACTACTGGCAAAATATTCTGTGGACAGATGAAACCAAAATTAAGTTGTTTGGAAAAAACACACAACACTATGTGTGGAGAAAAAAAAAGCACAGCACACCAACATCAAAACCTCATCCCCACTGTAAAACATGGCGGAGGGAGCATCATGGTTTGGGGCTGCTTTGTTGCCTCAGGGCCTGGACAGATTGTTGTCATTGATGTAAAAATGAATTCCAGAGTTTATCAAGACATTTTGCAGGAAAACATAAGACCATCTGTCCTCCAACTGAAGCTCTGCAGAGGATGGGTGATGCAACAGGACAATGACCCAAAGCAGACAAGAAATTCAACAAAAGAATGGCTTCAACAAAACAAAATACGCCTTCTGGAGTGGCCCAGTCAGAGTCCTGACCTCAACCCGATTGAAATGCTGTGGCATGACCTTAAGAGAACGATTCACACCAGACATCCCAAGAATATTGCTACACTGAAACAGTTATGTGAAGAGGAGTGGTCCAAAAAATTACTCCAGATCGTTGTGCAGGTCTGATCTGCAACTACAGGAAACGTTTGGTTGAGGTTATTGCTGCCAAAGGAGGGTCAACCAGTTATTAAGTCCAAAGGTTCACATACTTTTTCTACCCTGCACTGTGAATGTTTACATGTTCTGTTCAATAAAAACATGAAAACATATAATGTTTGTGTTGAATTATTTTAAGCAGACTGTGTTTTTCAAATTGTTGTGACTTAGATGAAGATCAGAGCACATTTTATGACCAATTCATGCAAACCTCCACGTAATCCCAAAGGGTTCACATACTTTTTCTTGCCACTGTATCTGTCTTTATACATGCCTATCTCCCCGAATATATGCCTATCTCCCTGTTATTTATTCCTATCTGCCTGAATATATGCCTATCTGTCTGTATATATGCCTATCTGCCTGGTATATAACTATCTGTCTGAATATATGCCTATTTGCCTGTTAATTATGCCTATCTGTCTGAATATATTCCTATCTGTCTGTATATATGCCTGTCTGTCTGAATATATACCTATCTGCCTGAATATATGCCTATCTGGCTGAATATATGCCTATCTGTCTGTATATATACCTATCTGCCTGAATATATGCCTATCTGCCTGTTATATATGCCTATCTGCCTGAACATATGCCTATCTGCCTGAACATATGTCTATCTGCCTGTATATATACCTATTTGCCTGAATATATGCCTATTTGCTTGAATATATGCCTGTCTGCCTGAACAAATGCCTATTTGCCTGAGTATATGCATGTCTGCCTGTATATTTGCCTATCTGCCAGAATAATTGCATATCTTCCTGTGTATATGACCATCTGTATATGCCTGTCTGTTGTTCCTCTGGTTGTCTGCCAGTGAATCTGCTCGCCATCTGTCTGCCTGTATATACAGTTGTGTTCAAAATTATTCAACCCCCAATGCTGTAAAGGGTTTTAGGGAATTTAGTGTACATTTGTAATTGTATTCAGAATGAAATCCTACAAGGACTTTTTAAAGAACCATATGCAACTAAAATGACATCAATTGGTTTTGTAATACAGTAGTAAATGTTTCTTTTGTGAATTCTTCATTGACACAATTATTCAACCCCTTAAAGACTACCACTCTGAAGAACAGAGGTTCATTCAAGTGTTTTCAATCAGGTATTGAAAACACCTGTGGATGTCACGGAGCAGCAATAAAGCATAATAAGCACCAATTAGGCAGCTTTAAAATGACTGTGATACTCAGCTCCTTCTAGACATTTACTGGTGTGGTTACAAACATGGTGAAGTCAAGAGAATGGTCCAGGAAGACAAGAGAAGAGGTGATTACTCTTCACAGGAAGGGCAATGGCTATAAGAAGATTGCAAAGATGTTAAACATACCAAGAGAGACCATAGGAAGCATCATTCGCAAATTCAAGGCAAAGGGCACTGTTGAAACGCTACCTGGTCGTGGCAGAAAGTGTGACGGTGGGCCTGACCTGACATGGCACAGAAGGGGTGTGAGCTACTTGAGCAGTTAACAGACATGACCCATGAATGTATAAACAAAAACAAGGGATTTATTTACAACAGCAAAGTATATAAACAGCAAGGATCAAGAAAAACACACATGAAACTAAAGACCTGAGCACTAGAAATAAACTAAAATACTGAGATACAAATACCAAAACATAGAACCAGATCAGAACGAAATGCATGAAACAGATAGCTAATCAAAAAGCAACAACATGAGAGGGCTAAATACTAGAGCAACATAAGCAAGAACATAAACCGGATTTAAACTAGAGAAAACATGAATATCAGACATGAACTTGAACCAAGAACATAGACCTGAATATAGACAGAAGAACTAAGAAAGGATATATTAAATGCAAACATCACCTAAGCAAGACAGACCTGAACATGAATGCATGAGCTGAGTACACTGAAGCAGGATCAGGATCAGAATGAAGCTAGAATCACAGTGAGGCTTGAATCAAGACTAGGAATACAGAACAAACTGAGAACATGGATCAGACTGAGAACAAGGATAAACTGGAGGCTAGGATCAGAGTGAATATCAAAATGAGGCAGCGCCCTTCTTTGGGCGATGCCTGCTTTTATACAGAGTCCACTTAAACAATTGAGTCCAGGTGAGGTCCAGGCTTGAACGTGAACCAAAGGTCCAGAACTTGGATGCAATATCCATAGAAGCCAGAGGGGGCGCCAGAGACCCAGGACGTGACAGAAAGAAGATGCTGACTTCGACTGCTGTGCGCTACCCGAAGCGTAGAGTGGAGAAAAGTCCCTGTGTGACTGCTGAGGAACTGAGAAAAGATTTGTCAGATATGGGTACTGAAGTTTCAGCTCAGACAATACGGCGCACACTGCGTAATGAAGGCCTCCATGCCAGAACTCCCAGGCGCACCCCCTTGCTGTCTCCAAAGAATAAGAAGAGTCGACTGCAGTATGCCAAAAGTCATGTGGACAAACCACAGAAGTTTTGGGATAGTGTTCTGTGGACTGATGAAACAAAATTAGAACTGTTTGGGCCCATGGATCAACGCTATGTTTGGAGGAGGAAGAACAAGGCCTATGAAGAAAAGAACACCTTGCCTACTGTGAAGCATGGCGGGGGTCAATCATGCTTTGGGGCTGTTTTGCTTCTGCAGGTACAGGGAAGTTTCAGCGTGTGCAAGGTACCATGAATTCTCTTCAGTACCAGGAGATATTGGATGACAATGTGATGCAGTCCGTCACAAACCTGAGGCTTGGGAGACGTTGGACCTTTCAACAGGACAGTGATCCCAAGCATACCTCCAAGTCCACTAGAGCATGGTTGCAGATTAAAGGCTGGAACATTTTGGAGTGGCCATCGCAGTCACCTGACTTAAATCCGATTGAGAACCTCTGGTGGGACTTAAAGAAAGCAGTTGCAGTGCGCAAGCCTAAGAATGTGACTGAACTGGAGGCTTTTGCCCATGACGAATGGGCGAAGATACCCGTAGATCGCTGCAAGACACTTGTGTCAAGCTATGCTTCACGTTTAAAAGCTGTTATAACTGTAAAAGGATGTTGTACTAAGTACTAAGATTGAATGTCACTTGGGGGTTGAATAAAACTGATAATGATGTGAGCACAGAAAAGACATTTGTGGTTATTTCATTATAAATGTTATGTTATATTTGTCTGACCTACACGTGCCTCTTTATTTAATTGTAAGCAAGATGACTGAATGATCAAAATCATTGTCAAACTGGCCAAAACACTCAATTTCAGTGGGGGTTGAATAATTTTGAACACAACTGTATGTCTGACTGAGTGACTTCAGCCTGTCTTTCATAATGTCTGCCTGCATGTGTGTGTCTATTTATCTTTAATCAAACTCAGAATAGGTGGCAACAAGCCCCAAAACACACCTTAGATGTCGGTGCCAACACGTGTCAGGAGAGCCAAAATACTGTATATAGTAATTGTGAGGATCATTCTACAAAACATCTAAAATATACAAAGAGCAGTACAGTACAAGCAGATATATCTCAATCCCCCTGCTTTTTATAAATGCTCAAAGGAATTCTTTATCAATAAGGCACACCAGGTACAATACTCAGCCATCCAAATGGTACGGAACATCCTGGGAAGCAGCTCTGCATTAGGAAGGAGCCGAGGGAGCAGGAACAGCTCTACCACGATGGTGGATAAATCAAAACATAGAGATGCTGATTTATCAGTAAAAACAGCACTCTTTATTTCAATAAAGGATAAAAACAATTGGGACATAAATATCTGACGCGTTTCGCCGTAAAACTATTGTTTTTTTTATGTGTTTACTGTACTTTGCGCATCCTATACCTAACATGGGGAGCACAAACGTACATTAACATTTGAGAAGTGGGGGTGGAGTCTGGACGCCGATCGAGCCAGACGCATGGTGTAGGAGCTCCCACACCTAGCCGTCAAACCGGAGCATAGCAGCAGCACACGGATCAATTTGACCCACCATTTCGATCCCCCCTTACCGGGAGCATGCCGGGAACCACCCGAGGGGGCAAAAAACAGGATCCACAGACCCCAGTAGTGGCGCCAATTTTCCAGCGCCGCGGCCTGGACGACAGCCAAGATGGCGGCCGGAACCGCAGCGAGGACACAGGCATGGACTCGGTTTCAGGAGGGTCCCAACCAGCGTCTAGAGCTGATATATCTCAGATTCTGGCCAGGATGGGGGACATGCAGGCGAGTCTGGCGCTGGACATAGCTAAAATAGCCACGGAGGTACGTGCGGAGGTGGGGGCCTTGGGCCTACGCATTGGGGAACTGGAGGAAGGCACGGGGGACCTCGTGGCGGCTCACAATGCGCTGGCGCGCACTACTGACACGTTATCTCACCGCATGGACCGTATGGAACTTGCTCTTGAGGATGTCGCCAATAGATTCGGCCGCAACAACATACGCCTGCGGGGATTGCCCGAGTCGGTACAACCACGGGAGCTACACGAGACGGTGCTGGGCCTTCTTAAACGCTTGGTACCAGAGGTGCCACCGGCCAGGTTACTCATGGACAGGATTCACAGAGCCCTGAGAGCTCCCCGGACTGACTCCCAACAACCTCGTGATGTCCTATTTCGACTTCATTATTACACAGTTAAGGAGGAAGTCATGCGAAAAAGCAGAGACATGGATCTGGTGTTTGAAGAAGTAAAGCTTGCCCTGTTTCAGGACCTGGCATCGGAGACCTTGCAGCGTCGAAGGGCCTGGCGCCCCATCACAGCCCACCTGGGCCGTCATAACATCCGCTATGCCTGGGGCTTTCCGTTCAAGCTCTTGGCCTTCGCTGGTGGTAAAACCTCAACTCTAACCCTACATTCTGACCCGCAGCAATTCTTCACCCGCCTGGATTACCCTCCTTTACTGGACGCTGGTAACCTGCTCTCGTCCCCCTCCCCGGCACCTCAGCTGACATCACGCTGGGAGAAGGTACCCTCCCGGATTCGAGAGGAGGGGGACAGGGATCCCAGCTGAGAAGATGGGGAAACCTCAGCGGTGATATTGATATTTTTCTTCTTTTTTTTTGCCCACATGGTATCAGGTGGTTGCATTAGTTGAGTTGCGAATGTTCACCAATTGCTCTTTAACCCCGTAATGTTAGGCTATCAATGTTCATGATAATGGTGGGGATACTGTTGTTGATGTAAAGTTTTGTAACATTGTTATTAGGTAGTTTTTTCATGCTCCGTTGCTTGCTTGGTGATGTCCGTTCTGCGATCCTACTGGTCTTCAACCAGGGTCGCGTCTCCTTTCTGTCTGACCATCCCCATGGTCGTTCCGGCAATGGATAAGTCCAGAAGTTTTTTCTTTCATTTTTTCTTTTATGTGTCTTCTTCTTTTCTCTCCTCTTTTCCTCCTTCCTCACCTCCCAGTCTTTTATCCCCTTGTCCCTCTGTCTCCCTTCCCCCCATCGGGGTCCTCAGGGGTGCCGCCCTGTCCTATGTACCTGATCTGGCCTGCCCGTGGCGTTCCCCTCCACTCCACTCATGATTCCTGAATGCCATATATTGTCCCAGAATGTTAAGGGACTGAATTCCCCTACAAAGAGGAGACTGGTCCTCCGAGAATTAAAACGCGCACAATGTCAAATAGCATTCCTGCAGGAAACGCATTTTGCCCGGGCACGCCAGTTCAGCCTCACAGACCGCACCTTCCACGCTCCTTTTTCGCTTCCTGCACCGGTAAACACCGGGGGGTTGCGATTTTACTACATAAATCATGCCAGATGACGGTTCAACATGTGGATAGAGATGATGAGGGCAGGTATATCCTAATCCGGGGGACGGTTAATAATGTGGCTATCTCTTTGCTGAATGTCTATGCCCCCAACACCCCGGAAGATTCTTTCTGGGCCCATCTTACGACGCTCCTACAGCTAACGGAAGGTTCCTTTTGGTCATGGGGGGGACTTTAACGGCCCAGCGCCAGCAATTGACAGGAAATCAGGAGCGCTAGGTACCAGAATTACGGTATCTCCTCAGGATGCGTTGCTCGCTCGGTTTATACACAACGCGCAGCTGCTCGACGTTTGGCGACTCCATCACCCAGGGGACCACGATTTCTCCTTTTATTCCCACCCCCACTCCTCATACTCAAGGATAGACCTGTTCTTGTTGCCAGCCAGGACGATCCCATTGACTACCCGCACGGCGATCGGCTCAATTAGTTGGTCTGACCATGCGCCCGTGTCTGTATGGGTGAGACTACCGGGAACTCGCTCGGGTTGGTCCTGGCGCCTCAACTCTTCCATCTTACAATCAGCTGCAGTGTTGGAAGAAGTGTCTGCCCACCTGGACAGATACTTTGAGGAGAATGACCTAGACGATATTGGACCTGACTCCTTGTGGCTGGCCCATAAGGCGGTCATACGAGGCCACCTGATTCAGATAGGTAGCAGGCTAAAGAGGGAGAGGATGCGTCTGCTGGTGGAACTTCAGGAGAGGCTGGCTGACCGGGAAACAGTGCACAAGTCCTCTCACTCTCAGGCTGATTTTGATGCCCTGGCAACAGTACGCCGGGAACTCCGGTCTGCCCTACTGACGGATGTGGCCCAGTCCTTAGCTTGGACCAGGCGGACCTTTTATGAATATTCTAACAAGGCACACACCATGTTAGCGCGCAAATTGATGAACCAAACTAGATCCAAATTGGTGACTTCGGCCCACACGCCCCAGGGTTCGATCACTACTATCCCCAGCGAGGTAAACCAGATTTTTACTGCATACTTTAAGCAATTATATAACCACTCCCCGGATCACTCCCTCCGAAATCCGGACCATGTGCAGGAGGTGCGGGGGTTCCTGGCCACGTGGAAGGGCCCGGAGCTCCCCCCCTCTTGCTGGAGGGGTTGGGATCAGAGGTCTCTGAGGCCGAAGTGGCATTAGTGATTAAACAAATGAAACCCCATAAGGCCCCTGGCCCGGACGGATTTACAGCTTTTTATTATAAAAAGTTCTCTCCCCACTTGAGCAAATATCTAGTTAAACTATATAATGGAATTTTGGAGGGACGGTCGGTGCCTCCGGATTTCCTCCGATCCGATGTGATTTTGATTCCTAAAGAGGGCAAAGATCCTTCCTTCCCCCACAATAATAGACCGATCTCTTTATTGAATGTTGATTATAAGATATTTACGAAAATTCTGGCCAACAGACTAGGAGCACTTCTCCCCTCCATTATTCACCCGGACCAGGTCGGGTTCATTCCCTCGAGGCAGGCATACGAAAATACAAGGAGAAACGTGGTCCTGATCGAGAGAGCTCGCGCGACGGGGACGCCTTCTCTGCTCCTTTCTTTGGACGCGGAGAAGGCGTTCGATAGGGTGGGCTGGCCTTACTTATTTCACCTACTGGAGCAATGGGGATTTCCCCCTGGCTTTTGCGCTGCTATCTGGGTCCTTTATAACTCCCCCTTACGAAAATAATCACCACGAGGGCCTCCCTGGAATCTTTCCCCATAGGTAACAGAACGCGACAGGGTTGCCCCCTGTCACCCATGCTCTTCGCTCTAGCCCTCGAGCCCCTACTGGATAAATTACGGTCCTCCACGTCCATCACGGGTTTACAGGTTGGTGGGGAGGAATTCCTGGTGTCAGCGTATGCGGACGACCTTCTCCTGACCATCACGGACCCGGTCCATTCAGCGCTCCGTTTGTTTTCCCTTCTTCGTGATTTCTCAGAAGTTTCTGGGTTTAAGATCAATATAGATAAATCTCGCGCGTTGCCGATAGGCATACCGAAACCGGAGGTCGAATGGTTGCGTCTCCTCACGGGGTTTCACTTCTCCACTTCTTCTCTCACATATCTGGGAGTGATGCTGACCAGTGATCCCGCAGCAATGATTAGAGCTAACTATGATGTACTGATCCAACGTCTTATAGCTGATATGGACACATGGGATGCCTTTAATGTCTCCTGGGTGGGTCGTATTGCTAGCGTAAAAATGAATCTACTCCCCCGAATCCTGTACTTGTTCCAAACCCTCCCGGTGCCTGTCCCTCCGGCCTCGTTGGCGCATCTACAGTCCCATGTGGACCAGTTCATCTGGCATAATAAACGGCACAAGGTGGCTAGAAGGGTGTTACATAGACCGAGGGCGGTGGGAGGTTTGGGAGTTCCGAGTTTGTTACAATGTTATCATGCTGCCCAACTAGCACAGTTTGTTACCTTTCATGCACCACCTGGTACGCACCGATGGGCGGACTTGGAGTCGCATCTCTTTGCTCCTGACTTGCCACAATTCTATTTTTGGCTTCCCAAAACCTATCGTCCAATCCTTCGCTCCACCTGCACTGCCACCATTAACTCTCTTCAAATTTGGGACACTGTGAACCGTCGCTTCGCTTTTGCTAAAGAACATTCAGCTATGATGCCTTTTCTCCGCAACCGAAAGTTTCCACCGGGCCTATGCCCTCGCCCTTTTGCAAATCTGGAGGACTTGGGCCTTCAGAGGATCCACCACCTCTACTCAGCGGGTGCACCGCTTCAGTTTGCGAACATTCGACACAGAGGTCCGGTTGGACCGGCGGACTTCTTTCGCTACCTGCAGGTCATGGATTATGCGCGGACGCCAGAAGTCCGTACGGCCGCCACGTCTTCCTTGACGGCGTTTGAGGCTCGTTGTAATGACGCTCGCATCACGAAATCAATGATCTCCTCGCTTTATGTCTCCCTCTGTTCAGGCTCTCCGATATGGGGGGACCCAACTTATGTTGCACGCTGGGAGCGAGATGTGGGGGATGCACTGCCCAGTGAAGAATGGGAGGATATTTGGGTCAATGTGGCACACTGCTCCATCAATGTGGCCCACCAGGAACAGGCTTACAAGATGTTGTTTCGCTGGTATGTTACCCCCTCACAGCTTTCTCACATGGACGGGTCTTCCTCTGACTTATGCTGGAGAGGTTGCGGCACTAAGGGTTCGTTTTACCATATGTGGTGGACGTGCCCCCTGATACGACGCTTTTGGCTTCAGATTCATGCTCTCATCCAAGAGGTCCTGCAGTGTGGAGTGGTTCTCGACCCATGGACATTCCTTCTTCACCGCACCCAGGACGCCCTATCGAGACCGGAGAATAAGCTGTTGCATAAAATGGTCTTGGCGGCTAGAAGAGCGGTGGCCCAAGGCTGGAGATCTATGTCCCTTCCGTCTATGGCGCAGGTGCACCTTCGGATTAGAGATAATATGGACATGGATCGTTTATCGGCTCTTGTACATGATACCATGCCCCAACATAGCAAGATCTGGGACCCCTGGTTGGAGTTTGATGTGGGTTGAGGGCTGGACTGTTTGATTTTCTGGCGGGTTGTGATACCTGGGTTTCGTACTCCTTTGGAGCGGCACCCTATCCCCTCCCCCCTCCTCCCCTTCTTATGAGGTCTCTTCCTCTTTCTTTTTCCTCTTTGTTTGTGTTTCTTTGATCTTTTTATTATTTCTTCTTCTCCCCCCTCTTCGGGGTCCCTCCCCTGCGGTCTTCTGGCAGGGGCTCCTCAGGGCTAGCCAGTAGCAGTCTCTAAAATTGTGTTTTTGTGATATGATGCCCTTTTTGTCTTTGAAAAATGGAAAATAAAGAATTATAAAAAAAACATTTGAGAAGTAAGGTATTACATTGTCTGAGTGCCAATTACCGTCGGGATGCGGAGAGACAAAAGTTATCACCTTCTAAAAGCTGCCGATAAATGATTCGGTATTTCCAAAATCATTTAACACCCCCTGAAAACCCCTCAATAAAACCCATACTCACCTCTCATCCAACAGCGAGAACGGTCTCCCGATCCGCTGCGTCTCCTGGCCGAGAGCTGAGTAAGACTGGGAACATATAGTTCCTAGTCTCCCTCTGTGATCACTCTGCGGCGCTGCGCAATCTCGTAAGAGTGGAGTGAATATTGAGGAGTGGAATACTACACATTGGTGGTTAAATCTTAATGGAATGCCTGTTGGAGGGCCGAAGACTACGCATTGGCAGCTGGATCTTCATAGAGCACAGCTGGGTTGTGGATCATTATACTTTGGCCGTCGGATCTCCATGGAGTGTATGTTGGTGGGTGGAAAAGCACAGTGGGATAGTTAAATCTTAATGGTAGAATGTTGAAGGGTGGGAGAGTAGAGGTGGTAGTTGGAACTTCGTAGAGTGCAGATGGTGGGTAGAAGACTGTACATTCGCTCTTGTATCTCCATAGAGTGAATGTTGTAGAGTGGAATACTACACTTTGGTGGTTAAATCTTAATGGAATGCCTGTTGGAGTGCAGGAGACTACACATTGGTAGTTGGATCTTTGTAGAGTAGAACACGGTCGTATAAAATTATACTTTGGCTGTTGGATCTCCTTGGAATATATGTTGGCGAATGGAAGACCACAGTGGGATAATTAAACCTTAATGAAAGAATGTTGGAGGGGGGAGAGAATGCACATGATAGTTTGATCTTCGTAGAGTGCAGATGTGGGGTGGAAGACTACATATTCTTTGTTGTGTCTCCATGAAGTGAATGTTGGAGAGTGGAATACTACAATTTGGTGGTTAATTCTTAATGGAATGCCTGTTGGAGGGCATGAGACTACACACTGGTAGTTGGATCATTGTAGAATGCAACTGGGTGCTGGAAGACTAAACTTTGGCTGTTGGATCTCCATGGACTGAATGTTGATGGGTGCAAGACTACAGTTTGATAGTCAAGTCTTAATGGAAGCTCCTCTAACATTACTTTAATTTCACCTCCCTTACTCTCCTCCGTTGATGTATAGCAAAGATGTAAAATTGGAAAAAGGGAAAGGATATCGAAAAAACGATAATCTGCAATTTTATATACTGCCTTGTACTTCCTTGCCTTTACTAAATAAATTCATTTAAAAAAATCCTAATGGAAGGATATTGGAGGGCAGGTGAATACATAGCGACAATTGGATCTTCATAGACTGTAGATGGAGGGTGGAAGACTACATGAGTACAGTTGGATCTTCGTAGAGTGCAGATGGCGGGTGGAAGACTACACGATTACAATTGGATCTTCGAGGGGTGCAGATGGTGGTGTAAGGGCAGAGGCTTTGACCCCTGTATGGTGTTGGGTGTATGGAACCCAATGGCGAGCCGAAGGAGGAGACCAGAAGGAATATGATCGATTAAACTTTACTAAAGGCAACAAAATATAAGTCCAGAACAAAGTACTGTAATGTTTCTTTTGACAGAAATAAAAGTCCAGAACGGAGGGTTGTAAGGATAAATAAATACGGTTGTAATCTTGGAAATAGTCCAGGGGTAGAGGTATTGGATTTGAAGACCGGATCTGGAATTGGTGTCGTAGAGGTAAGCCGGGAGGTGGAACTGGCAGTGCGATGGCAAGCTTGAATATGGAAGCGGAATGGAGCTGTACCGTGGTGGCAGGAACAGAAGCGGAGCTGTACCGTGGCAACAGGAACAGAAGCGGAGCTGTACCGTGGCAATAGGAACAGAAGCGGAGCTGTACCGTGGCAATAGGAACAGAAGCGGAGCTGTACCGTGGCAATAGGAACAGAAGCGGAGCTGTACCGTGGCAACAGGAACAGAAGCGGAGCTGTATCGTGGCAACAGGAACAGAAGCGGAGCTGTACCGTGGCAACAGGAACAGAAGCGGAGCTGGTACCGTGGCAACAGGAACAGAAGCGGAGCTGTATCGTGGCAACAGGAACAGAAGCGGAGCTGGTACCGTGGCAACAGGAACAGAGGCGAAGCTGTATCGGCAGCAGGAACAGAAGTCAGAATTCTCTTAGAGGAACACGAAGGGGAACCACTGGGTAACGTGATGTAACCACAGTATAACCTGGTTAGTGAACTGGAGAAGGCAGCAGGTTTAAATAGGGTTCAGGGAATCATACGAACACCGTTCACCTGGGACTCGCAGGTGGAATAGGGATACCTGAGTGCTAGGTAGATTAATTGGTGGTATACGAGGATCTCCAGTGCAGGTGGGATGCAGTACCTTAACTTGACCAGCAGAGGGCGCCAGAGTACCTAGGTCTTCATGCTCTAGGATGGACGATCGCGCATGCGCGCCTGACTTCTGCTCAGATGGATCGCGGAGGCGGCGTGGAACACATCCTGGCTCTCCTCCCTCGAGCTGCAGGCCGGAACCAGGGAGCGACGCGCCACGAGGGACCTCAGGTGAGTTTGTCAGGCGTCCCAACATGGCGGCCGCGGTCCGACCGCGGCGCGGGGCATTACAGGTGGGTGGAAGACTACACGATTACAATTGGATCTTCGTAGAGTGCAGATGGTGGGTGGAAGGCTACACGATTACAATTGGATCTTCGAGGGGTGCAGATGGTGGGTGGAAGACTACACGATTACAATTGGATCTTTGTAGAGTGCAGATGGTGGGTGGAAGACTACACGTTTACAATTGGATCTTCGTAGAGTGCAGATGGTGGGTGGAAGACTACACGAGTACAGTTGGATCTTCATAGAGTGCAGATGGTGGGTGGAAGACTACACGATTACAGTTGGATCTTCGTAGAGTGCAGATGGAGGGTAGAAGACTACACGATTACTGTTGGATCTTCGTAGAGTGCAGATGGTGGGTGGAAGACTACACGAGTACAGTTGGATCTTTGTAGAGTGCCGATGGAGGGTGGAAGACTACACGAGTAAAGTTGGATCTCTGTAGAGTGCAGATGGAGGGTGGAAGACTACACGAGTACAGTTGGATCTTTATAGAGGGCAGATGGAGGGTAGAAGACTACTCGATTACAGTTGGATCCTCACAGAGTGCAAATGGAGGGTGGACGACTACGTGTTGGCAATTCTCAGTGAAGTTTATGAATGGATGAAGACTACTTTGCCGACTGAAGGTGTTTTGACATCTTGAGAGATGGATGGAGAGTAGTGACGGTTCGTTGGATTTCCTTGTTCTAATGGATACAGAGAGTACCCATTGAAAGTTGGATCCAACTGAACCAGTGTTTGTACAATACTTAGATTACATTGTGGCAGTTGGATTTCAGTGAGGGACATGTCTGATGGATGAAGATGTCCGTCTGACAGATGGATTTTCATGGGGCATGTGCTAGTTGGATATAATGTTGGATAATGTAGGGTCTCCCTGGAATGGAAATCGTTGACTGAATAAAGACAATGCTCTACCAGTTGATACTCTTTATGTTTTTGCCAAACAGGTGGCGGTTACACACTCCTATAGGTGTTTGCTCTGAAGTAATATGGATTATATGTTGGCCATTAGTCTCCTTGACATGTATAGCAGCCTATGGATATAACGAGTGACAAATGGATGCCTCTTTGAGTACGAAAGGGATATAATTTCCAGTCACACTGACAAATCACTCTCTCCCCAGATAATAATATGAATTATGTAAGCAATGGGATACCTTCAGCTTCTCCATGAAGTACGTCCGGGAGAATAAATATTATGCTTACCTAAGACACTGCTTCTCATCCCATTAAGGAGTCAACGATCAATCTATAAATGACAGTTCAATATAAATTCCCTCTTGAGATACATATTTTTTATTACTTTTAATTGTGTAACGGCTAACCCGGTCCTTCTCCGCCGGGAAGGCAGCGATTAAACGTCCATTCTGTGTTTAGGTGAACTCGAGGTTAAGGGATTTACAGTTGTAAACATGACTTATTTCCCTAATTCTTCGCTAAACCCGCTTAGACATCTTAAGTACAAACTTACAGAGCATGATACAATTGCCGGAGAAATCGTTCAAGTTCCGACTTACTCGTTTACATATTAAAAAACCATTATTAGCCCATTTGTTCGCCCAACTCTATGTTTTTGGAATTGCTTAGAACAAAGACCTCCTTATTTTATGTTTTTAAACGTTTGTTGGGGGATTTTTAAACCACATCGAGAAAAATAGTTCGGACTGGCTCTATACGGATTCGTTTTATAGTTACATTTATACGTTACTATTCACTTACTTTGCATAGCCGTATTAACCCCCTAACTACCCAGATCGAGATATCTCGGGCTTCAAAGGCACCATCCGGTGCCCCGATATCGAGATATCTCGATCTGCTAATCTACAGCCCAAAAACAAATGAAATTCGTTTGCAGCAAACTAATTTCGTTAGCTTTTGGGCTGCAGAAGATGCCCTCAACGTTTTGGCCAAATGGACATAATGCCCAAAGAGCTAATACTGTGTAAAATCGTCTGATGATGCCCAGCGAAGCTTCTCCTGACACTGTTTGGATTTCTCCAGTATTTGGAACTTTGGCAAACCCCAGCGCTCTTTGAATGACCCTCTAGGTTCCTGGTGACCTGTTCATTAATAAAAGTGTACATAAGACTAGATCGTACAATGAGACTTGAAGAAAAGAGATTTTCCGTACAGCAGTAAAAAAGAGTTCTTCACTATAAGAATAATTAATATGTGTAATTCTCTGCCTACGATAGACGTTTTTTTCTGATTCAGCTTTATAAAAGATTGGCTGGAATAATGTTCTTTTTTGTTAAAAAACGTAATATTTATTGTGTGATAACAGCTCGTCAATAATAAAAAAGGGAAATCTGTCGTTACTGCTTCAAGAAGTCTTTTTTTCCTCTCTTTTTAATACGGAAGAATTGGAATTTGCTTCATATTGCATTTTTTTTTGGGGGTTATTCAGAGAGCGCCGAAATGTCGCCGCGCTTCGGGGAATCAAAATTCTCCACCGTGCGGTGAATTCAGCATTAACCGCAGGGTTCCCAGGGAAAACCTGTCGAACACCTGTCGAACACTCGTCGAAAACTCACCGAAAACTCACCGAAAACCCGCCGGAACCACCACAAAAAACGCATTGGAAAAAGCCGACGAGCTGCCGATCACAGCACAGTCCAGCCACCAGAAAAAGCTGCCAAGCTGACGAACGGGGTAAAAAAAAAAAAAAAATACGCTTGAAAGTGTCAAAATTGAAACGCTGTTTGCAAAGAATATACTGAATGAAAATGCCCTCAATTTACATATAAGATCCAATGAATGATAATAAAAAGGGCTGTTACAGAAAAAAGAATTTAAACACTTTAACCCTTTCGCTGCTGAGGCGTTTCACGCCCCTGTGCTGAGGTGATTTTTACCGGTTTTGCTCATCATGTTTAAACGTGTTTTGAAGGCTTATTTTATTATATGACCCAGACATATTATATATCGTTCTTTCCGTCAGACTCGGCAGATTCATAATATGTCATTATTATATGTATACGTCATGACCTGTCTGTATATTATAACAAAAAATGCAATAAAATATAAATTTTCAATAATTTACAACGTGTAAAGTGGTTTTTTTTCACATTTTAACATGCGAGCAATTGCGGTTATATTTTGTATGGGGTGCGCTTGTTAGAAAAATTAGAGATGGGGTCTCGTTACATTTTTTTTGGGGAAAATGACGCGATTTTTAACAAATGCACCGCATACAAAAATCGTTAGTGCAGCATCATTGTTCACATTATAATTGAAATGGGAACAATATTGCTGCATTAACAAACCAAAAAAAAGAAAAAAAAACTTGTTTATTTTTTTAAATATTTTTTTATTTTTAATTTTTATTTTTTTTAAAAACTTTTTTCATGGTCATGTTTGGTATCGTTGGAACGGCCATGCTCTGGCCGATCCAACAGTAGCAAACATTAACCGCTAGCTGCCACGGATCAGGAGATAGGGGGTTCATTGGTATCCCCTATCTCCACCATTGGTGGCAGTTAGGGGTTAACTCCAGGACTGGCGTCATCATGCTATGCACGATGACGCCAGTCCTCAGGGGGCATTCCCGGAAGCTTGGCCGACATCCAAGATGTAGGCCAGCTCCGGGAAAGGATCACGAACCGGCGCTTTTCGGCACAGATTCGTGATCCAGCCCCCAATGGGGTTAATGCCAGGTACCGTTAGGAAGGGCAGGCTGTGCCCTTCCAAACAGCGCCTGGATTAACCCTCTGCACCCCGGCGATCGGGAGGGAGAGAGGTCCGAAATACCTGCCCCCTCCCTTTCAGGCGCCTCCTCCCCACACGCGGGGGGGGGGGCGTCTGAATTAGATGTCATCGCGCCGCCGCAATGACATCTAATTGTGCCGGCGGCGGTTCCGGGAGCTGGGCTGACATCGAGGATGTCAGCCCGCACCGGGGGGGCACAGCGATCGACCAGAGTCCGGCCGATCACTGGCCGCAAAGGGAGGACGCGCTCAGCGCGTCCTCCACATGGAACCCTACCTGCGGGTGGACGCGCTGAGCGCGTCCTCCGCAGCGAAAGGGTTAAAGAAAAAAATAAATTGCCCAAAAAAATCCCGAAAAATGCCTAAAAGATCCTAAAAAATCAATAAATAAATTGACTTTTTGCTGCAGATTAAAATAATAAACAGTTCATTAGATAACGGATAAAAACGGGAATATTTTTTAACATTGAAGCCTATGGGATTCTTCTGAATAAACCTGCCGAATTAAATCACCCAACAGTAGGGCACTTCGGCAACTTTTCTCTGCTGTTCGGTGTCTGTGAATAGATTAACCATTGCTTCTCTATGGGGGATTTCACTGCCCTCGAACAGGCACCGAACTTGCTGACAGTTCGCCAAAATCTGACAAAATCCTGCTCTGTGAATAGCCGAATGGCCCCGAAATAGCTCCGTACGGGGAAATTCACTGTTCGGGGACATTTCAGGGCCGGATCGGCTCTCTCTGAATAACCCTGCATGTCTTCTCCTGGATGACCAACAATGACAGAGCTATGAAGGGTTGAAACTTATGGATCACGAGAGCCCCCCCCCCCCATTATTTAAACCTTTTATTTTGTGAATTTTTTCCTCCAAAATGATAGAATATTTTTTTTAATATATATTTTGATTTAAAGTTTCAAAGTCCTTTGTCACAATTCTTTATTCACAATCGTATATTCGTGATTATCCTTGAAAATAAAAAAATAAAAGGTCCTCGGCGGAAGCTGTGGCTGCTGAGATTCCTTACCAGGACATACTGAAAGCGAGAGAAATCTCAATGTATCCTTCCTGCTAAAATACTTTATAAATAAATGGAACAAGGTCACACAGATGGAAACTAAATTACCAGAGACACCTGAGAGCACCACATGTCTCCGAGACTCTGTTTTGTGTATAAAAAATGGAATATCTCTTGAAAAATGAACATATTTATTTGCTAGTGTTGCTCTATGGAAGAACATTTCAATGGGATAATCTGTATATTTTTTGGCAACAATTACAGTTTATTGTTACTCTTGCCCAGCTGTTTAGTTGTTAGAAAGTATATACAGGGTTATTCAAAGAGATCTGAATGGCTGCCGAAAGGGAACCGAATGCTGAAAATCAGCGTACGGTTACCTTTCCTGGCCATTCGGCTATCCAGAGAGCAGGCAATTCGCCAAATCCTGACGAATTGCCTGCACATACGGTGCCTGTTCGGTGCCTGTTCAAGGGCAGTGAAATCCCCATAGAGAAGCAATGCTTCGGCTATTCAGAGAACACAAAACAGCAGTGAAAGGTTCCCCTAATGCCCTGCCATTCGGTGGTTGAATTCGACAGATTTATTCAGGAGAATCCCACAGGCTTCAATGTTAAAAATATTCCCGTTTTAATTCAATATCTAATAAACCGTTCATTATAAAATTCTGCAGTAAAGAGTCTCTTTATTTATAGATATTTTAGGATATTTTAACCTTTTTTCGGGATTTTTTTTAACTTTACTTCTTTTTTCTGCAACAGCCCTCTTTATTATCATTCATTGGATCTCATATGTAAATTTCAGACATTTTCGCTAAGTAGTTTCTTTGCAAACAGCGTTTCACTTTTCAAACATTCAAGCAAACTGTTTCTAATTTATTCACTCCATTCGTCTGCGGTGTCGACTTTTTCCGGCGGCTGCGCTGCGTGTGATCGGCTCCTGCTCGGGCTTTTCCGGCATTTTCGTCAGGTTAATCCAGATGTTTTTGCGGGTTTCGGTGTGCCTTCGCCGGGTTTTGCGGTGAGTGTTCGTCGGGTTTTCGGTGACTTTTCCCTGCATTTTGGCGGCCCTGTGGTGCTTGCTGAATACACCGCAGGGTCGCCGAAATGGGATCACCAAATCGAACCGAATTGAGAACAAAAAGTCACCGAACGTGCGGTGACTTTTCGATTCTCTTTGAATAACCCTGTGTGTTACAAATGCTCTTTGTTACTCTCTGGACATTATAGGGGTTATTCAGAGAGCACCGAATTGGTCATGAAATTGCACCGAATGGTGAATTTCCCTATAAAGTGCAATTTCATGACTATTCGGCTGTTCAAAAAAAAGCTGGCGATTTGCCAAATTTTAGTTAAATCCCCCATAGAGAAGCAATGCTTACTCTGTTCAGAAAACACCGAACAGCGGAGAAATGTCAGTGAAATGTGCTTTGTTTCGATGGTTTCATTCGATCAGGCGAATCCCATAGGTTTCAATGTAAAAACAAACAAAAACATTTTTCTTAAATATTTATTCAACTTTTTATTCTTTTCATTTGCAGCAAAAAGTCTATTTATTTTTTTCAGGATTTCTTTCGGCATTTTACGGTATTTTTCCAGGGAATTTTTTTCCCAATTTTTTATATTTTTATTAAATCCTCTTCTTTTTTCTGACTTTTTTATTATTATTATTGATAGGACCTTATACATTATTTACAGGCATTTTCATGCAGTAGTTGTTTTTTTTTCAAATGCCTTTTAAAAGCTGCAGTGTTTTGTTTTTTAACCCCTGTCCGTCGGCTTGTCGGCTTTTTCCGGCAGCTGGCCGGTGGTCTGTTCGGCAGGTCGTCGCCTTTTTTTTGGGATCGATTCGGCAGTCTGTTCGGTGGATCGTCGGATGCATTCAGCGGTGTTACGGCGGTTTTTCGATTCTTTCGATGGTTTTGCTGTGGTTTTCCAATTCGGCAGTTTTTCGGATGCATTCGGTGGGTCGATTCGCTGCACTTTGGGCCCTGCAGTGAATGCTGAATTGTATATACATGTATATATAGAAAAGAATCAGTCGACCGGGCACTCGTTTCCCCGGGTGGCTAGCTCCTAGGAGGCCCCCAATGAGTAGTAAATAATTTCTGGCCTCAGTGCTTAGCTCTCATGAGCAAAATATAAAGAAAAATATAAATGTGGGGAGGCACTTGAGGACTTAATTCAATAAAAAGTGAAATTTATTAAGTAATCATATAAAAAATCAACGTTTCGGCCCCTAAAGGCCTTTAGGGGCCGAAACGTTGTTTTTTTTATATGATTACTTAATTCAATAAAAAGTGAAATTTATTAAGTCCTCAAGTGCTTCCCCACATTTATATTTTCTATATATATATATATATATATATATATATATATATATATAATATATATATATATATATATATATCTCACTGGAGTATAACAGTTTGTAGTGATATCTTTTTTATCGGACTAACGTTCCATTTAAAAGACAAGCTTTCGAGAGTAAAACGCTCTTCTTCAGGTCTGGATGCTATACTGAGCAAAATCATGAAACTGAGCAATAAAGAGCCAAGGGGGGGGGGGGTTAGGATGGGTGTCGTAAATATTGATAGCTGAATAGTATGATCAAGAAAGGTAAACAAACTGAGAGGAGATATCATAGGCCCATAAAACACCACAGATAAACATCATGATGAGCATCTGATGATGGTGCCTGAAGAGGAAGAAGTCAATGACACAACTTCAAAAAAACAGAAGAGAAAAGACTCTCATGAACGTAGCACGTTCGAAATTCAAATGATCACATATTTCAGCGCCATAAAAGGACTCAATGTAGATTCTGTCTTTTTAACTCACTATCGTAATGTCACGTAACATTCGGCACTGTACTTGGTTCATATGTTCTTTTCTCTCCTTTTCTTTTCTGTTTTTTTTAAGGTTGTGTCATTGATTTTTTCCTCTTAGGCACCATCATCAGATGCACGTGTAGCGCTCACTCCCGGAGGAGCCGCTGAAAATGAACCACGGGTCAGTCTCCCCGCACTAGGGAATAAATATACTCCAACACAGTTGTGAGTTTTTATATTTATATAGTTTACTAAAATATTTGAGCAGATGTTGAGACACGGTATTCACAAGTATTATTACAGTATTTTCGTATCCCGGTAAAACGCGTAGCGGAAAAGAAACGAAACACGAGGCTTCGTATTTCGGAAAATAAAATATTCGCAACCGAACATAAAAGCAATGCAATTTCCCGATAGTTCAGAAAAAGAAAACACGCAGCAAAACCCCGAACATACAATCCCTTCGTATTACGGCAAACGCGCAACGGAAAAAGAGGAGAAATATATATTCGGAACGTATCTTTATTTTCAACCCCTATTCCGATTCCTAAAAGAAAATGAGTCCTGCACAAGTTAAGTCCCAGGAGGTGAAAGGTGTATATGTGTGTGTGGTACCCGGGTACTGTTCAACTGGCCAGTGAGTTTATTTAAGGAAAATCTTCGACTAGTCAGTTGGGGCCCTGTGGACTTTAAACAGAAAACAGCAGCTTGACCTTTAATCACAAACAGCCTTGGAGGCCTCTCACCCATCCGACGCAGGCTTTAGGCTCCGCTGACCCAGGACGTCTCTCCTCCGGATTTTGACTGGGGATACTAGCGGCCGGATCCGTTGTCTCACTTTATGCCGCTTGTCCAGCTCACCGCCTGCTCTCCGTTCGATTCCGCCGGTCTGCAGCAGTGTCTGGGCTCTGGCGAGTCTCCTTCTCCTCAGGCTAGGTGACCCAAACCGGAACAACAGGTCTCCCTCAGGCTTTGGGCCTAGATTCTCCCGCGATCTCCTCGATGCGTCTGCTTTCTCTGCCTCCCTGGCGCGCTCTCGAACTTTCTCCACGAGGCAGAGGATGTAAGTGTCCAGTCCCCACCCACTTCCTGTCTTCTTGCAAAGCATGCCGGGCATTGTAGTCCCAATGTCCAGTATCTGATCGCGATAGTCTCCATCTTGTGGCCAAAAATAGGTACTGCCACAGCAAGATGATTTTTAACACAGCGCTACACACATCATGAGGTTTATCTGTGTTATTTTATGGACCTATTCGTATGTACGACACCCATCCTAACCCCCCCTCCCGCTTGGCTCTTTATTGTTCAATTCTATGATTTTGCTCAGTATAACTTCCAGACCTGAAGAAGAGAGGTTATACTCTCAAAAGCTTGTCTTTTAAATGCAACGTTAGTCCAATAAAAAATGTATCACTACGTACTGCTATACTCGTGATTTTATATATAATTATTAATTAAATGTTCTTCTGTAATTGTGTTTTGTAATTCCAGATGAAAGTCCGCGGTTAGCAGACTGAAATGTTGAAACTTTATACAATAAACTTCGTTGAAGAGACCCTGAGTGCCACCAATGTATATTCACGCACGGGAGATTATATTGGCCAGGTGCGGCACCGGGCAAGGGAACGTGTTCTCCGAGTGCATGAACCAGCGGTTCGTATATATATATATTAGGTAGGCTGTGTTAGTCCAGATGCCAAAATCACGAGTATAGCAGTCTGTAGTGATACCTTTTTTATTGGACTAATGTTACATTTAAAATACAAGCTTTCGAGAGTGATCCTCTCTTCGTCAGGTCTGGAAGCTTATGTATAAAAGCAATGCTGTGCACAGCTAAATGATTTTATTGCGTAAAGGGTCGAAGTTTCCATCCTACATGGACTTTCCTAAGGCCCTGTGCAGTACAGATACAAAGGGCCATTTTACATAGTTGGTGCTAACTTAACCAGAGCTGTTGGAAACTTACCAAAGCCATTATAGCCTATGGAGCTGTTAAATTAACAACAGCTCTGGTTAAGTTAGCACCAGCCTCGTAATATAGCCCAAGGTGTACAGATACAGGCATTATGCAGCACATACAGATACAAGGTGTTGATGTAATTGCCACACACAGGCATTATGCAGCACATACAGATACAAGGTGTTGCTGTAGTTGCCACACAGAGGCATTATGCAGCACATACAGATACAAGGTGTTGCTGTAATTGCCATACACAGGCGTTATGCAGCACATACAGATACAAGGTGTTGCTGTAATTGCCATACACAGGCATTATGCAGCACATACAGATACAAGGTGTTGCTGTAATGCCATACACAGGCATTATGCGGCACATACAGATACAAGGTGTTTCTGTAATTGCCATACACAGGCATTATGCGGCACATACAGATACAAGGTGTTGCTGTAATTGCCATACACAGGCATTATGCAGCACATACAGATACAAGGTGTTGCTGTAATTGCCATACACAGGCATTATACAGCACATACAGATACAAGGTGTTGCTGTAATTGCCATACACCGGCATTATGCGGCACATACAGATACAAGGTGTTGTTGTAATTGCCACACACAGGCATTATGCAGCACATACAGATACAAGGTGTTGCTGTAATTGCCATACACAGGCATTATGCAGCACATACAGATACAAGGTGTTGCTGTAATTGCCATACACCGGCATTATGCGGCACATACAGATACAAGGTGTTGTTGTAATTGCCATACACAGGCATTATGCGGCTCATACAAATACAAGGTGTTGCAGTAATTGCCATACACAGGCATTATGAGGCACATACAGATACAAGGTGTTGCAGTAATTGCCATACACAGGCATTATGAGGCACATACAGATACAAGGTGTTGCTGTAATTGCCACACACAGGCATTATGCAGCACATACAGATACAAGATGTTACTGTAATTGCCATACACAGGCATTATGCAGCACATACAGATACAAAGTGTTGCTGTAATTGCCATACACAGGCATTATGCAGCACATACAGATATTGCATTGCTAATATTCTCATTTTCATCACTGCAAACCCCCATAAGCAGTAGATCTCACCGTTTTATTATCTGTCTGCAGCACATTTACTGACACAAAGGCCATTTCTGCCTGTATTCTGATAATGCAGACCCCGTTTGACATTGTGCCAGACAAGAGACACCATCTAGAGATTAGAACCTTTCATCCCAGTGGTATTTCTGTAAAGAATAAATGAATACATGAAAAATGGACAAACTTACTTTATTTTAATGAGTTAATCTTAGCAATTTTGCACAGATATGGAGATAAGAGGTGTTAATGTTATCCCTTCTATTTCTCCTTCTTGTTTTAACCCTAAAGTGTCCATTCAGGGCTGCCTCTGAGACAATAATCTGTTAGGGGGCCTGGTTTCTCCAGGGGGCCCAGACAGCTTCCAAACCCAGCAGCACCTTATCTAAGTGCCACTGGGTGTAAAGGCACCTCCATGCCGCCCAATCCTGGCGCACTTGGATTCTGGTGTTCTGACCAGCATCTAGGGCTGGTTAGAGAGCACCCCAAAGTGCAGGACATGTAACTGCTCCTTTATGATACATGTGCTCAACGGGAGTCAAAACGCAGCCAATAGTTTGACAGTAGAGGGGATAAAATGTGCCATGCTTAAAGTATTTTATGAAATTGGCAGCTGGGGTTGGGACCTGACCATTCATGCTTTCTGATGGCAGCCCTGTGTCCATTTAAGTGTTAACTAATAACTATGCATCCACTGTAAGTCCCTTATTTTTACAGGTCTAGTATCCCTTATCTGGAATTCCAAAGTACGAAATATTCCAAAACACAGAATTAGTTTTGAGTGCCGACATGACACCAAAAGGGGAAAATCCCACCCCTGACTTCATGTGACCGGGGGGGGGGGGACAAAGTGATTATATATCCAATATAAAATGCCCTTCAGGCTTTGTGTAAGGTGTGTATGGAACATAAATGGATTTCGTGTTTAGATTTGGGTCCCATCACCAAGACACCTCGTTATTTAATGGAAATATTCCCAAAATCCCCAACAATAACAAATCTAGAAGACGTACGGCCCAAGCATTTTGGATAAAAGATACCCAAACTGTAATTCTCAAAGACATTCGAAGCTCTGAGTTCCTGTTTATAGTCAATCGTTTTTTATTTTTCAAACAGGTTTCCCCAGTTCCATCCAATATTCTGAGTTCAGACGCTCAACCCAACCCAACCCAACCCAACACGGCATGGAATGTCTCCAAATAAACAGGTTGGCCGGCCGCAAATGCTCCGACCTATACGAATGGTCAAAGTTGCTCTTTATTGTGTACACAAAACTTCATAGCTTTGGCAGAAGCCCAGTCGGAAATTGGAAACAGTGAAAAACCGGGCATGGAATTCGACACATCACCATCTAATGCATGCGCCAAGTAACTCCTCTTGTTGAAACTCCTCGAATCACACGGGACAAATATTGAAACACAGATACATGGAGCGAGGGGTGAAGGACACGTCAGTGCATCACCAGAACTAGGCTGACCTGTCAAACTATTCGCCTTTATCTGGAGTACTCTGGTCACTGTTTGCTTTTAATTCTCATAGAACTCAATTTTTTTTAAACTACTGATTAGATAATTCTAAAATAATAATCAATATAAGGAAGTATCTGTGGATATCACATTAGTTCTCTTCAACATAAATTAACCTCCATTACTATAAGAGGAGCCTGTGAGAAATTCAAGATGGCCTTTAATTATTTTTTTAATTATTTTTTCAACATTATTTTCATTCTTAAAAAAAAAATAATAATAAAAATAATAATAATAATAATAAAAAATATATATATATATATATATTAGCACAAGCGTATATAAGTTTAGTGTTAAAAGTGAGGAACTACAGTTTCTAACTTCCACTTTTTGTAATAATTTTCATAATTATAGACTAATATAAAAAGCCCCGAATATAACAAAAACAATAGCTATATAACAAATATTATATCCAATCTATGAATGTTTACATAGATTTTTTTCTAAACCCCAAAATTCCCAACAAGTAGCAGTAGACCCTTGTGGAGCTTTTTTACCTCGTCGAAAGTAATTTTCATTTTACTTTAATAATAAATAAATATTATTATTATTTATTATTTATTAAGCGCCAACACATTCTGCAGCGCTGTACAAGGTGCAATGGGTAAAGACAGGACAATTCTAAATATTGCTAATAAATATCAATAATAACTGTTTATTTTTTTATCATATCTTTATTGTACTGTGTCACTGTATTATTTTTAAATCAACTTCAAGCTATTCCATGTAATATCTTGAGTTGACACTTGTGTTAATTTTTCCACAAATAAATCATATAGTTTTTTTTAAATTAATTAATTATATGTTCTAACAGTATATCATAAGCAAATTCGCAAAGAAATTATTTAATAAAAAATATAAAGTGACAATATGTTAGTAGACTATACATCATAAACTCCTAATCATTGTTTGATAAAATGAAAATAACATTTTCACCTGGTTAATTTTTTGTTTTGTTTTAGATTATGGCCTTAAAAAGTGTTTGTTTATGGGGTAAAACAAATTAGAGAGACTCGTTTTGAAAGATTAATTTATTCCAGGCACACATGACATTAAATGATAAATGTGTCTTTTAAAAAATTTTTGAAACCTGATTTCTCAATTCCTAAAAACTAAACCGCTGTATTTTAAAATCAATTTTGAAACATTAATTTAAGTGTAAAAAAAAAAACATCCAAAGGTCAAATATTAATTATTATTTTTTAATTTCTTAAGAAATATTTTTATAAATATATATATATTTTGCAAAATAATTTCCAGCTGCTGTAATTTGCCGTTTATTGAATTAACCCAAAAGGGGTGAAAATTTTCTACAACCTGCCTTTAAAACAAGTCGGCTTTTGCTTTAATTGTTTGCATTGCTACATCAGCGAAACAGAAAATAGATTTTGGGAGAAAGGGAGATAATATGCCCTGTCCTGTCTGGCTAATGCTATTTCCTATCCTAAAACGCAGGAACAATTTGTGAATTCTTTAATTTCCTGCATAGGACAGCCCGGTGTCATGTTCAGATTTAAAGATTTTCCACGCGCATACAGTATTATTTTTCGCATAAAATAATTATTTTTTTACAATTATTAAAAAAATTTAATCCCTGTGTTATTTTCTTTATTTTTTTCTACAGCAGAATTTGTTATATAACGTCTCTTAAACAATTATTTTAATTTCACAGAATAGTATACCAAGTACCATTAAAAAAAAAAATGCGAGAAAAGACAAATTTATTGCGTTTGAAGCAGCAGAAATGTATCTATTTACCAATACAAAGCAGAAGCGAAGCTATTTTTTTGTTTGATAAATGCTTAATGAATCAGTACATATACAGTTAGCATTTTTGGGGGAATTTAAATATGTAATTTAAATAATTATAATAAAATATAAATAATTAAGCAAAGTTGCACATTTAATTAATTAATCATTAAAAAAAAAATTGCGAATATAACCCGTATGCAGCGAGTAATTTTTTTTAATCATATGCATTATATTATATTATTTCATGTCACAGTGAATTGCTTTTTATTGAATGTGCTAATGTTAGCCACTGCGCTGTTGTGCATTTTTAATAATTTTTTTTCTATTATTATGTGTGGTCTAAATAAAAATAACTAAATAAAAATAAATAAATACATTTTTCTCTATTTTTATCATTAATATTATAGGAGAGGGAAATTTCCCTATTTTTCTATCGATCGATCTGTCTATTTTTCTAGCAGTTTTTTAAAATTTAATATTATTTATTCAAATAAAGTGTCAAATGCCGGGAGCACTGCACAGTTTTACAACAAAACACATTTTTTTTCAAAGGAAAGCGTGTGGCCATGACTGAGACTCTTATCGATTATTATTTCAGAATTATCTGAAATCAGGAAATAAATTTAAATGGCTCAGTAAGTAAAGGAAAGGGTTAAAACAAGGCAGATTATGTAAAAGAACCCAAAAGTCTACTATTTTATATATTTATTTAAGTGCAAAGCAAGTGAAACAAATTGGAATTGGCTCAGGTTTGGAGAATAGTCTATTATTAGAGCTAGAACCCCTGGAGTTAACCCCTTACAGTGCAAAATGGCGTTTGCAATTACTTGATCTTGTAGGCAATCGGCACCGAAAGGGTTAACATGCTTTCCGCCATACAAATAGGTTTTTTCGAGAATGATATTTTTATTTTAACACGAGAGAAATAACTGAATGTCAAGATGAATTGAAAACATGTTAATCCTTAACCCAACGCCTTCCTTTATTAACCATTTAGAGCCAAGAAGATACATTTTGTTTTTCTTCATTATTTTCAGCTTTGTCCTCATGATAAAATACATTTATCTCAGCGGTGTGTACTTGTTTAGTTCTGTCATGTGCAGTATTATACCCTTTTATCTCCAGTATCGCTGCCATACCCACACCGCGTCATATAGTCATGTTTAGGGCTCTGCTCACTTTACATCCAATCCACACTTTTAAGGCTCAATAACCAAATTAGAATTATAAAAATATATCCCAAATTCTCTGTAATTTTATTTAATGTCATATATATATATAATTTTTTTACGCCATATTAATTGATTGCGTATGAGATAAATATATAGTTTTTAGGTTATGAAGGAATTCGCTGGGTTACCTCTCCTGGGCGAATATTATAATCGAGTGCATGTAAAAAATATATGTATATATAAAGTATATATATATATATATATATTTAAATAAATTATATAAAAAAAAACAAATCTTATAAAGAAAACCACAGTGAAAATGCCATTTGTATATATAGCATACACACACACACATATTCAGTATATATAAAAGCATACACGCACATATATATTTAAATAAATGATATCAAAATACACATATCTTCTAACGAAAACCTCTGTGAAAATGCCATTTGTATATATAGCATACACACACACACCCTCACATTCAGTATATATAAAAGCATACACACACAAATATATATATTTAAATAAATTATATCAAAACACAAGTCTTATAAAGAAAACCACAGTGAAAATGCCATTTGTATATATAGCATACACACACATATTCAGTATATATAGAAGCATACACACACAAATATATATTTAAATAAATTATATCAAAATACACATATCTTATAAAGAAAACCACAGTGAAAATGCCATTTGTATATATAGCATACACACAAACACACATATTCAGTATATATAAAAGCACACACACACATATTCAGTATATATAAAAGCATACACACACAAATATATATATTTAAATAAATTATATCAAAACACACATATCTTATAAAGAAAACCACAGTGAAAATGCCATTTGTATATATAGCATACACACACACATATTCAGTATATATAAAAGCATACACGCACATATATATTTAAATAAATGATATCAACATACACAAATCTTATAAAGAAAACCACAGTGAAAATGCCATTTGTATATATAACACACGTATCTATATGAAACTGATGCCTTAATAAAATCGTATTTTATTCATCTCTAGCAAGAAGTCTCCGTGTGCATCCGGATTTTGCTTTTCATATATATATATATATATATATAAGTTCGAACAACAGGATGCACTTGAGGACTTGAAAAATGATAAAATCTAAAATTTATTGAATACATCGTTAAAAATATCCTGTAATCATGCTGGACGTTTCGGCTCAAACGAACCTTTCTCAAGGTATATATAAGCATACAAATATATATATATATATATATATATATATATATATAATTAAGTAAATGATATCATTATACACAAATCTTGCATAGAAAACCACAGTGAAAATGTTATTTGTGTGTATATATATATACAGTATATATGTATACATATACAGTACATATCTATCTATACCTATAAAGAATACATATATATACATACATATATATATATTAGGGAGCAGCACATGTGCAGCACAACACACTGTACAGGGAAGCAAAAAAAAGGAAAAATAAATAAAATAACCATTGTATGAATTATTAAATTATTATTTATTTAATTTTTGCTTTTTTTTTAAAAAAAAATTGATATATATAAATATGTATTGTCACATATATATATAAATATATATGTCCTGATTTATGCTCCTGCTGTGAGCTGAAACGTTGACTTTCATTTATATTTATTAACTAAGTTTGTTGCGTTATTTTATTAAGACCCTAGAGTGCTAGCTCTTGTTCCAACTTGCATTTTTGGTTGAGCTGAGCACCGGGCATTGCAAATATTGCTCGGAGTCTGTGAATGCAGCAGTTTTGCATATAATATATATATATATACTCTATAAGGAGAGCATTATAGCTCTACAAGCTTGTAAAAAAGTGGCTGCAGGAGAAAAGTGAGAAAAATGTTTCATTCGATGTATCAAATAGATTTAGTTAAATCCAACGTTTCAGTTCACAAGGAACTATTATCAAAACAGATTTATATATTTTAAAAAAAAAGAAGCAAAAATTAAATAATTATTTATTAATAATTCTAATTATATTAAAATACCCGCACTCCAGGGAGTCTTATAAAATAATCTTTTAATGTGCCTACAAAAGCACTAAGAATGTTATTGATCCTGGATGCTGTATAATAATAATAATAAAAAAATAAAAATAATAAAAAAAAATATATATCCACATGTCAGCACTCCAAGGTTTTTTTTGCAAAAAAGTATAAATCTATTAATCATAGTATAAATTATAAAGTATATCTTTTTTTAATTCAGGTGAATATTGTCCTGATGAAAGTTCCCAAGAGGAACTGAAACGTCGATTACTTTATCGATTAATAAATTTATAATTTTTTGCAAAAAAAACCCCCTAGAAGTGCTGGCACCTTCGTGGACTTATATGTGAAACAGGCTTATGCTGCAGTAACAGGTAAAGGACTTGTAAACTGTGAGTGCATTTAGAATTGTTTTATATATATATATATAAAAATATCCAAAAGCAGGCACTCAGCTCCTCAAATCACCATTAAGCGATTCGGCCCCGGTGCTACCTCCACAGCAGATACAGTTTCAACAAACCGAGGGCACTCATGGGTCTTCGCATAAAATTCCAATCTTTATTATAAATTCATCAATGTTTCAGCTCGTTCGAGTCTTGAGATTATATATATATATACCTTTACGCTGGGTCCAGCACTCTCCAGAAAATCACTTTTCTCTGCCCGGTGCAACAGTCTCAGGTGTATATATATGTATATATGATAACAACGCACTCAGGGACTCGCAGATTAAAAAATAATTTTAAACTGTATTATATCGAATCTTAAAAAGTTACATTGGGTCCGACGTTTCGGCTGGTTCTGAGCCTTCATCAAGGTAAATACTGCAATGAAATGTTGCAAGATACATTGAAGTATTTACATTGATAAAGGCTCAGAACGAGCCGAAACGTCTGACCTAATGTAACTTTTTAAGATTTGATATCATAAAGTTTATTATTTTTTAATCTGGAAGTGCCTGAGCGTGTCTCTTATAATATATATATATTGTCCTGTAGAAAACTCCGGGAGGGAGCTGAAACGTTAACGCTCACAATTTAATTAAAAGTCATCGTAAGAGACGCGGAGTGCCGCTGCGTTATTTTAAGATTTTATATATATATATATATATATACATATATATATATATATATATATATCTATCTATCTCACGAGTATAGCAGTACGTAGTGATACCTTTTTTATTGGCCTAAATATATATATATATATATATAAAAGTTCCAGGAAACCCCGCACTCAATATTCCACAAGTAAATAACATACCAACTTTGGTGCAATCCCATCTGCATGATATATATCCAAAAAAATCCTCGGTGCACACGAACACTGAGATCAATTAAATTTTTAATTTTATTGCATAGATCGACGTTTCAGTCCCATCCGGGACTTTCTCAAGAACTTCTTGAGAAAGTCCCGGATGGGACTGAAATGTCAATCTATGCAATAAAATTCAAAATTTAATTGATCTCAGTCTTCGAGTGCACCAAGGAATTTTTTGTGTATATATATATATATATATATATATATTATATATATATATATATATTTTTATATATATATATATATATATATATTTTTATATATATTATATATATATATATATTTATATTTTTATATATATATATATATTTTCATATATATATATATATATATATATTTTCATATATATATATATATATATTTTCATATATATATATATATATATATATATTCATATATATATATATATTTTCATATATATATATATATTTTCATATATATTTTCATATATATATATATATATATATATATTTTCATATATATATATATATATATATATTTTCATATATATATATATATATATATATATATCCATATCCATACAGGCATACACTGGACATATTGTAGTTTCGGTTCCAGACCACCACAATAAAGTGAATGTAGCAGTAAAGCGAGTCACACTGCTTTTTGTTCCGCACTGCATAGGAAAGTCATACTCCAGCAATATCAACATCGATAAAGTGTGCAACAACATTATATCTAAAAAAAACAATGTACATAACTTAATAAAAATATAATTTGTTGCTGAAAAATTCTAAGCATCCCCAGAGGCGTCAGTCGCAATCTTTTCGCAGAGAAATATTGCAAGAGTTACCCGAAAAGTGACACAGAGGAACACAGCGAGCAGACGCTGCAGGAAAAATTGCGCCAATGGGCTCGCTGGACGCAGGGCGGCCGCAGACCTCGAGTACGTAAAAAGCGCTACATGTGCAAAGCGCAATACAGCGAAGTCATACCTGCAGTTATAATATATACAGAAGGAGCCTGGATGAGGAAGACGTGGGTTGCAGAATATGACAATGTTATACATTTATATCTTTCTGCGTTTGGAGCTTAAAGCAGAAAAAAGAAAGAAATAAAGAATATTACCTTGGCCTTTCAGTTTCGGGATTTTCGAGTGTCCTGAAAGTGTTTTTTTTTTTAAAAATAGAGGAATCCGTTCTGGTTTCCCCCCCAGCAGCCGGAGGCTCGTAAAACACACAGAGGCTGAGAAACTCTGAGCACCGGGAGGCTGAGAAACTCTGAGCACCGGCTCTTTCTCTCTCTCGGAATTTGATAACATTAAAAAAAAGATAAGAAAGTGGTTTATTAACCTCTGAGCTTCTAGGGGGCTCGCGAAACCTTCCCTGGTCTGCTCATCGATCCGGGCTCCTAAAACAACAATAACCAAGCTTTCGACTATATTTTGGGGAACAGCGTCAGTGCTTTTTGGTGAATAATCAGTCGATTTCAGGAAAAAAGGTTTTCAAAAGTGACAATATCCAAGCTGGCCGTCAACTGAGCTCTGGTTGTGCCTCTGAACGGCAAAATTCTCCAAAAACAAGTCAAAAAGCCCCCCCAGATTCACTCTGTTAAATGCCAGGGGTGCGTCACATGCATTTTTGGTGATTATGCTCACCCGGGTAAATTTGATTTAATTTTTTTTATATATATATATATATATATATATAAAACCCAATCAATGTTCTCAAATTCAACGTGGCGTATGGGATCTCAGAGCTCAATAAAGCACCATGTGGCAAATGGTTTCAACCAAACCGTCAACTCAGTAAAGTCAAGGTTTTTATATATATAATAAATAAATAAAAAAAAAAAAAAATATATATATATATAAATAAAAATAAATGAATAAATTTTGGGGTAACGAGGAAACTTCAATCAGTAAAATAGGGCTGGAAAAAGAAAATACACCCGGCAATGCAAATGGCAGGAACACCGTGACAAATAAATTAGTTTTCGGTTGCAAGTTGAAGTTATTAAAATTTTGTGAAGTTATTATAATTTTTAAAATTCTTAATAATATTTTAAAATTGTTATATTATTAGCCAGTTTAATGGTTTAATTTTTAAACGAATTTCTTTTATATAAGTTTAAATGGCTTAATTTTAATATTTTTTTTTATTATTTATTAGTTTTCTGCTTCCATTTTTAAATGACTTTATTATATATTAGTTTAATGGTTTAGTATTTAACAATTTCATTATCTATACGTTTAACGACTTAATTTTTAAATTCATTTATTATTCTTTAGTTTAATGGATTCATTTTGGTAATTATTATATATTTTTTAGTTTTCAGTCTGGTTTTTCAAATGATTTATTAGTTTAATTATTTGTTTTCTCAAATTATTTTATTATTTATTAGTTTTCAGATAATTTTTTTAAAATTATTCTTTTGGTTTAAATATTTTTTTTAATTTATTGGTTTAGTTTTTAAACAATTTTATTATAATTATTTTTTTGTTTAACAGTATATTCATTTAATTTACCACTAATTAAATTAGTTCTGAATCACTGGATTCTTTCAATTTTTTTTTTTAAAATTTTGAACATATTTGAGTCTTTTAGTCGCCTGGATGGTTTGGGCCTGTTACATTACTGCAGGTTCATCCTTTAGTAAATAACACCACGATAAAAGGTTTAGCTCGGTCAACAAATGGTAGCAAAACCCTCTGGAACAACGAACGGATCCCAGGTTAATCGGGTTAGAGGGGCCGCGTCTTTAATCAACAAATAATTGTGTTTTTAAGCACTTTGTGAATTTTAAAATTGGCCAAATATTTTAAGTGGGTTCTGGGTCTGTAACAGTAGAACCTCAATTCATGCTGCATTGTTCAAAATGCTTTGATTGCAGTGCGGACCACAAAGGACACTGCGGGAGATTCACAGAGACTCCATATGGTGGAACATCCATGTGTCCATCTCACCCAATGTATGAATGTATCCATTTGGAGTTTAAAGGGACACGACCACTTACATAAGCTGTAACTAGATTACTTGTGCATTACTAATAAAACCACCTTTAAAAACACATTATAAAAAACATGCTGCTGTGTTTTTTCTTTATCTGAAATAATTGCATATAAAAAGGAAAAATAAAGTTAGGTTTTTATATTCGGGTTCCAGTTTCACGATTTTTTCTTATGATGCAACATTTACCAAAAATGCTTTGCTTTGCTGCTCTTGTTTATTTAATCTACAATATTTACAAGTTATGAGGTGGAGGAGGGAATGTGTAGATAAGGCAGCAGGGGGTGTATTGTGATCCAGGCTACCTGAGATTAGAGCTGGCAGCTGAATGAAATAACACAGGGATCTTAAAAATCGTCCAATCTACCCCCTGGTGATGTCCTTTGATTACATCACACACAATACAATGATGTGATTCGGCAACTGACCCATTCACCCCATTCTATGGCCAAAGGCACACAGTGAGGAGCAAGTGATGGAAAGATACTGGGGGGGGCAGTTTACAACACAAAATATCACACAATGGACCCAGTGACACATATATAGGAAAATATCACACAATGGATGCACCCAGTGACACATATATAGGAAAATATCACACAATGGATGCACCCAGTGACACATATAGAGGAAAATATCACACAATGGACCCAGTGACACATATATAGGAAAATATCACACAATGGATGCACCCAGTGACACATATAGAGGAAAATATCACACAATGGATACTTGTGTTGCCCTATCCTAAAAGGGACAGTCTCCACTGTGTCACCACAAAAGGGACCACAAGGTAAATGTGTTTGTGTTCTTTTGTAAAGTAGTAGACTTTGAATGACAAAGCATGGTGGAACACGTGAAAGAAGGATAATCCTCGGGTCACAGACGTTTAGCTCCACCACAGTTCACTGGTGGATCTAGAATTGAGCCGCGGGTTTCAACAAGTTCATCTCAGCTCGATAAAAGCGAAATATTCACAAACAATGACGTCTTGTTCTTTTAGTTCCTTAAAGATATAAGCGATCATTCTCGCGGGCATGTTTGAGTTTCTACGGCTGAACAGACGCCAAAGTGGAAAACGGAAAAAAACACAACTGATATATAAGGAATAAAGGTTTTGTCATTTTAATACTAGACTGGACAACCAGCAAATCCTATGCGATGTGTTGTGAATAAGTCCAGATTGTTGATGTTCTCAAACGAAAAGGCTTCAGTCACACTTCCGGGAACTCCATGTTATACAGTATTTACTTATTTATTTTTTTACTTTTACATACAACCTGGTTATGTTTGGTATCAATAGAAAGGCCATGCTCATTTGACCTCGTTTGACCTTCTACCTGCCATGGTTGCGGAGATACAGGGGTCCAAGGGACCCCTGTAGCTCCTCCATAGGGAATTCCCTAACTGGCCAGGGTGAGGTCCCATTTCTGACGTCATCGCTCTCATGTGCAATTTACATCAGTGGAGTGGAGGGAGGTCTCAAGGTGTGGTCTGACTTCCAAGTCAAGTGAGACCACCATAGGATTCCCCCCGGACCGCGGCCACGAGGGTAAATTGTAAGCACTCCTGCCTGGCGGTGTCACCCCCTAGAGGGTGTCACCGGGTGCGGTCCACACCCCCTGCACCCCCTGCACCCATCCTGTGATGCCACTGGGGAACACCCAGATCCAGCTCCATGCAAGTCAAACTAAGAGATGCAGGAACAGTTTGACCCATTAAATTGTTCCTAATTCACCGCGTAGGCACCTACATATGTTGACATGCAGTAGGTGGTGTTTTCTCTGAACAATAGCTGTACAATAAATTTATTTTACATCGAGATCCAGTTTGTCGCCGACTGATCTAAATAAACCTTTAAATTAATAATGCTAAAAAAAACATGTCTAGTATATAACTGTAAACCCCGATTTGTATACTATCTGCAAACATGATTAGTTTCCTTCCTGTGGGAGAAATGAAAAATGAAATTATCAATGAAGAGCTCACTCCTGTCACCCTGTATTACCATAAAGAAGTCCAACAAACTTTACTGCTGCATCGCAACAGCCATGGCCCTTCAGCGAGCGTCCACAGTACTCTCGCAGATCTCCATGGAGTCCTGTGTGCTCCAGCAGACGATACCAACTGGAATGAGATGAAGAAAGAGACACAGAATTGGGCAAATAGTCACGAAAAGATGGAACATCCAGTAATTGCCTTGGGGCAGTATCAAATCTAAAAGCGTATTACAGTTTGAAAAGCACAAGTCTATGTTCCAAAAGTCTATGTGATTTTAACTCTAGTCACCCGAGGAAGTGTGTCTTTCGACAACACTCAAATGGGTAAAAAATGTTAAACTCCACTCGTACCAACACACAGCCAATCAGTGCTTGAGTTGGCCGTATTACCGATGCGAGCATACAGTCGACTCTCACTGCGCGTTAATCCGAAAGTGAGTTACAGTGTGTTATAACCTGCTTAAAACTCACGATTCTGTGGGCCAGCTGGAGAATTTTATGACTAGATGTCCTGTTCACGTTGGATTGGCTGGCACCTTTCTAGCCATGACTGGCAAACAATAGATCTGCCCCTCCCACATCCCATATATATACATAAATACATGTATTGCAGAATATGAGCACCAAAGAATTGAGGTATTTGAACTATGGTGTTGGAGAAGACTCCTGCGAGTCCCTTGGACTGCAAGGCGATCAAACCGGTCAGTCCTAGAGGAGATCAACCCTGACTGCTCCTTAGAAGCCCAGATCCTGAAGATGAAACTCACATACTTTGGCCACCTAATGAGAAGAAAGGACTCACTGAAGAAGAGGAATGATGCTGGGAATAATGCTGGGAAAGATTGAGGGCAAAAGAAGAAGGGGATGACAGAGAATGAGGTGGCTGGATGGAGTCACATAAGCAGTAGGCGTGAGCTTAAATGAACTCCAGAAGAAGGTAGAGGACAGGAAGGCCTGGAGGAACGTTCTCCATGCGGTCGCGATGGGTCAGACACGACTTCACAATTAACAACAATTGCATAATATATTATTACATTGTTTCATGAGCAGGTTTTTGACATTGGCATTTATTATTGCCACCCCCTCTCCCAGACTGTGGAATCGCATGTGCCCCCTATCCTGTAGAAGAGTCACCACTGGAGAGGAGATAAGACTCAGAACCTGCATGGCTTCAAAATATGTTGTGCTGGTAGAGGTCCAAAACTAAAATGAATGTGCAAAGCCCAGAGGTGGTCCTTGGTCAACAGCACATGGAATGACCTTCTTATTCAAAGATGGTAGCCAATATAAGCCCATATACCCCCGAAACCCCTTAAAAGCTGGAATGCTCCATGTCGACATAGGTTCCTTAGACTCTACCTTTTACAATGAAGTTGCTTCATCATTGAAGGTTTGAAGTATCTTTCTCCTATATCAAGTTTCAGCCCAAAGTGAGTTTCCACGGCACCTAGACCCAAACCCTCGAACTCTGTTATGGAAAGAGACAAATCAGTGGTAAAACCATAATAACGGTTTGTGGGATCAGGTCCTTGTAGAGACTCATCCATTGGTCGGCAGAAGCAAATTATAGAATGTTCTTCCTTGCCACAAGGGAAACAAACGTGGCATATTATGTGCCAAGAAACAGAAATATGTCAGCTCTCATGTAGAAAGAAATGTTATGGAGACGCAGATGGTTTAACCAAATACCGTTGTCCTACTGGCAGGTCGTCAGAGGGAATTCAGATTCAGACGTTAAAGGAACACTGACTCTATTAAAAAATAGACTTCCCTTTTTTTGTCCTTAAATAATTGGGCGGAGACTGCTTTCATTGCCATCTCGGGAGTGAACAGGTTAAAACCACAGCGTTGACGCGGCATACCCATAGCTGGCAATGCTGTTGGCGACCTGCCGATAAGTTACCCCAACTACTGGTCTTGGATTACGCATATATGGTCAGATATATTCAAATGATCAATAGAATGTTGGGGGTGGCAGGTATTTGTCTATACAATGGCTAAAGAAAGTCATCTACAAATCCACTGCATCCAGGGAGAGATTGAGTCAATCCCGCTTTATCCAAAAATCATAGACGTTCATCCAAAGATCATCCAAAGACGTTCAGGTTAAACTGAGCTTTCCGGGCGCACTGCCATCTCAGCAATGATTCACCTCATTACACAATGCCGCTTGAATGATCTTAAAAGACTTCTAATCTACCCCCCCGGTGATGTCCTTTGAATACATCCCACACAATCCAATGCTGTGAGTCAGTGACTGACCCATTCACTCCATTCTATAGCCAAAGCCACACAGTGAGGAGCAAGTGATGGAAAGATACTGGGGGGGGGGTAGTTTACAACAAAATATCACACAATGGATGCGCCCAGTGACATATATAGAGGAAAATATCACACAATGGATGCGCCCAGTGACATATATAGAGGAAAATATCACACAATGGATGCGCCCAGTGACACATATAGAGGAAAATATCACACAATGGATGCACCCAGTGACACATATAGAGGAAAATATCACAAAATGGATGCGCCCAGTGACATATATAGAGGAAAATATCACACAATGGATGCACCCAGTGACACATATAGAGGAAAATATCACACAATTCCCCCCCAAGAAAACTGCTACCGCCCCCGAGAACAAAGCCGCCGGTGTCTTCTCCCTACAGGCGAACGACCGTTGACATACAGCTTGGCCTCTCGCCTGGGAGGAGAACCACCTGACCAGCGCGCGTGCGCGCGGTGATTCCGGCATCATACTCGGATCCTGAGGCCAGCAGGAGGTGAGAGCTGGGGGCAATTTATCCATGTGAACTGGGGTAATCTATCCATATGAACTGGGGGCAATCTATCCATGTAAACTGGGGGCAATATTATCCATGTGAACAGGGGCAATTTATCCATATGAACTGGGGACAATCTATCCATGTGAACTGGGGGCAATTTATCCATATGAACTGGGGGCAATTTATCCATGTGAACTGGGGGCAATTTATCCATATGAACTGGGAGCAATCTATCCATATGAACTGGGAGCAATATTATCCATATGAACTGGGGGCAATATTATCCATGTGAACTGGGGCAATCTATCCATATGAACTGGGGGCAATATTATCCATGTGAACTGGGGACAATATTATCCATATGAACTGGAGGCAATCTATCCATGTGAACTGGGGGCAATTTATCCACATGAATTGGGACAATATTATCCATATGAACTGGAGGCAATCTAGCCATGTGAACTGGGGGCAATCTATCCATGTGAACTGGGGGCAATCTATCCATATGAACGGGGGGCAATCTATCCATATGAACGGGGGGGGGATATATCCATGTGAACTGGGGGCAATATTATCCATGTGAACTGGGGACAATATTATCCATATGAACTGGGGGCAATCTATCCATGTGAACTGGGAACAATTTATCCACATGAATTGGGGCAATATTATCCATATGAACTGGGGGCAATCTGTCCATGTGAACTGGGGCAATATTATCCATATGAACTGTGGGCAATCTATCCATGTGAACTGGGGGCAATATTATCCATATGAATGGGGGCAATATAATCCATATGAATGGGGGGCAATTTATTAATGTGAACTGGGGGCAATTTATCCATGTGAGCTGGGGGCAATTTATCCATGTGAGCTGGGGCAATTTATCCATGTGAACTGGGGGAAATTTATCCATGTGAGCTGGGGAATGTATCCATATTAGCTGGGGGCAATTTATCCATGTGAGCTGGGGGCAAATATACCCATGTGAGCTGGGTGCAAATATACCCATGTGAGCTGAGGGCAATTTTACCGATGTGAGCTGGGGGCAAATATATATATCCTTGTGAGCTAAGGGTAATATATACATGCCTATCACTGCGAACCCAACATCAGCTCTTGGCCAAAACTGGTAGAATGCCCCCCGAAACCTGTGTCTGGATCCGCCCCTGCACAATAGGGACATTGCATTTTTGGTGGTACTGGCCCTTTAATTATCTAAAACTCTACAAAACATAAAATATACAAAGAGCCAGATCACAACTAAGATGCTAAGCACGGATGTTGTGCTTACTGTACATTAATGTCTCCTATACTTTGTATGGGAGGCATTAATGTGGCCCCAGCAGATGGAGAACGTGTTGTTACAATCTGCTTGTCTCCATTTGCGCCTGATGTTGTTTAGGTTTGAATAATAATAATGTTTTTTCACAGGCCGATGTTAAGTGACTGCACTTCAGCACAATCACTTAGCACTTAGTGTAGCTGCGATCCATCATTCTTTAGAAGCTGGATTTGGTAGCCCCTGAGCTAAAAAAGGAGGAACTGCTCACACCAAGGGAGAAAAGGTGAGTAAAATCACCCGAAATAAAAAATAAATAAAAAGAATAATAGGGGCAGACGCTGTCAGCAGTATCTACACATTTATTTAAGGGTAAAAAAGGTAACTCTATTTTTAATACGTTATCTCTCTAAAATATTTAAATAATGTAAATTAATTATTTATTATTTTAAAACCCATTTTTAATTTATCATGTATTGCTTTATCCTTTACAGAAACATCACTGGGATGAAAGGTTCTAAACTCTAGATGGCGTCCCTAATATGGCACAGTGTCACACTGGGGTCTGCATTATCAACATACAGGCAGAAATGCTCTTTGTGTCAGTAAATGTGCTGCAGACAGATAATAAAATGGTGAGATCTCCTGCTTATGGGGGTTTGTAGTGATCAGAATCAGAATGGGATTATTAGCAAAGCAGCTTCCAAAAAATACGAATAGGATATAAACATAATATCCTTATAGGGGTTATTCAAAGAGCACAGAAGTTTTGGTTCTCTTTCATGCGGAGCACTTCGGCGGCGAAATCGATCCGCCGAACACCACTGATAAACCCGCCGAATGCAGCTTCCAAATGCCGAATGCATCCGAAAAACAGCCGAAAAAAATAAACCAATCTGATAAACCGCCGAACACATCTGCAAACCCGCCGAACGCAGAAAATGATCCATCGAGCAGACAGCTGAACGAGGCCGACCAGTCGCCGAACAGACTGCCACAAGCCGCCAGAAAAAGCCAACCAGTCGCCGAACAGACTGCCAAACGCCGCTGGAAAAAGCCGACCAGTCGCTGAACAGGGGTAAAAAAAAAGGCAACTTTTAATAGGCGTTTAAAAAAACTAATGCATGAAAATGCCTGGAAATAATATATAATGTTCTATGAATAACAACAAAAAGGTCTGTTACAGAATAAACAGTATTATTATACGATGCGCCTTAACGTCTAATGCGAGTTACCCTGAGTGAGCAAAGTTCGTGCGCGCATCCCATACTTAACATTGTGAGCGCAAATGCGTTTGTGCGCTGGTATGCGGGTGGTATTACAATCGATGTGCAACTTTTTGCGAACAACGTTTGCGCGCATAATTTTAACGTCTTTGAAAAGCTGGTGTTAACGGCAAATCTGAACGTTCTGACCGAAACCAAATACACCAGCACGAAAAAACAATACAGCGCCGTATAGTTACACATTCTACACATACCCAAACAATAAAATAGAGAAGTTGTGCGTGTTTTTATTATTGCTGCAGCACATATACACAGATTGATTTTGACAGGCGCAAAATCTGAACGGGAGACATTTGTGGTTCTTAATTCTGATTGGTTGAACCGCGTGAAAAAACAGTCCGCACACTGATTTCTGTGCGCAGGGTTAATTTGCGCTCGTTTTTGCGCGTCTTTTTTAAGCGCGATATTTTTTGACGGATGAAAAAATGCGCTCGGATTGTAATACCTGCGTTAATTTACGCGCGTTAACGTTTAACTTAAATTGCGATGCGCGTACGAATTTGCGCGGAGAATGTAATAGAGGCCTAAGTGTTTTGCTGCTCTGTTTCTGTATGGTAAATGTTTCGTATGAGTATCGTGTAAGTGTTTTGCAGAGGGATTCCCAAAAATGCTTGTGTTTCAACTGAACGCCTTAAATTAGCTACAGGATGACCTACTGGAGGACCTGAGTGATCTCGTAGGAATAAATTATGATATTAATTTACCCAAGATGAGCACAATGACATTTTGTATCACTATGGAATTCTCTGTATGCTGATTGGTCATGATTTACATTTGTAGCAAACATCACCAAGATTCCGAGGGACAATTGGCTTCACACCTTGTGGACAGATAAGGTTAAACAAAGCCCTGAGACATTGCTTGGGTATCACAGGAGGGAACACCCAGTAACACTCCACCACTGTTTGTCTACATTGACTTTATCAGACAAATCTGCAATGTAAGTAAGTCCCAGGAGGTATGCGCCTGATACCATGCCATTCCAAGTCCTAATCAGGGGGCAGACACAGCCAAGTGAAACACACAGTTTCCTTATCTGGCTCCTAGTTATAGGATACTAAAGGAGGCTCTTGTGTCTCCGCCAGGAGAACACAAACCATGGGCTTCTGGCTGAAACTGGCTGACGACTCTCATGATGGATCCCATTAATCTTCAGGATGATGTCATCTCCAAATGCCCATCCTTGGCCAGTTCCACTTGGTTCATTTAATGCAATGTCTGATTCAAAGGGGTTTGAGTCGAAATCCCTTCAACCAGGTTCCCTAATGCCAAAATCCTGACAGCCAACTTCCAGACAGAACAAGTGCCGGACATACCAAGTTCCCTACACAGACAACTCCCTGACGCCATCTTCCAGACATCCAAAATCCCAGCGGCTAACCCTAATCCTAACACCCTAAGCCTCTAAACCTAGCCCTATCCCTAACCCCCCTAAACCTAGCCCTAACCCTAACCACTTAAACCTAGCCCTAACCCCTTAAACCTAGCCCTAATCCTAACCCCCTAAACCTAGCCCTAACCCTAACACCCAAAACCTATCCCTAACCCCCTAAACCTAGCCCTAACCCAACCCCCTAAACCTAACCCTAACCCCCTAAACCTAACCCTAACCCCCCAAAACCTAGTCCTAACCCTAACACCCCTAAACCTAGCCCTAACCTCACAAAGCCTAACCATAACCCCCAAAACCTAGCCCTAACCCACTAAACCTAGCCCTAACCCTAACCCCCTAAACCTAGCCCTAACCCCCTAAACATAGCCCTAACACTAACCCCCCTAAACCTAGCCCTAACCCTAACCCCCCAAAACCTAGCCCTAACCCTAACCCCCCAAAACCTAGTCCTAACCCTAACACCCCTAAACCTAGCCCTAACCCCACAAAGCCTAACCATAAACCCCAAAACCTAACCGAAACCCACTAAACCTAGCCCTAACCCCCCTAAACCTAGCCCTAACACTAACCCCCTAAATCTAGCCCTAACCCTAACCCCCCAAAACCTAGCCCTAACCATAACACCCCTAAACCTAGCCCTTACACTAACCCCCTAAATCTAGCCCTAACCCCCAAAACCTAGCCCTAACCCTAACCCCCTAAACCTAGCCCTAACACTAACCCCCTAAATCTAACCCTAACACCCCTAAACCTAGCCCTAACCCTAACCCCCAAAACCTAACCCCCCAAAACCTAGCCCTAACCCCCTAAACCTAACCCTAACCCCCCTAAATATAAACCTAACTCCCTAAGGGTTAAGGTGTTAGTATTAGGGTTAGCCGCTGGGATTATGGATGTCTGGAGGTTGGCCGTTTTGGGAACTTGGTATGTCCAGCACTTGTTCTGTCTGGAAGTTGGTCGTCGGGATGTTGGCATTAGGGAACCTGGTTGTAGGGATTTTGTCCGGCACCCGATTCAAAGCTATTTTGTCCAAGAATGTAAAGAGGTTATTTGATAACAGCTGAACTTGCCACCGAATTGCATCGAACGGTGAATTTCAACATACGGTGCAATTTCGTGGTAGTTCGTCGATTCAGAAAGCTGTCAATTCGCCAAATACAGTGAAATACGGTGCAGTTTGCCGCAGATCACTGTAATTCGGTGACAGTGAAATTGTCCCATGGAGAAGTAATGATTAATCTAGTCACAGAACGCCGAATTTCACTGAAGTGTCAGTGACATGCCCTGATTTTCGGTGGTTCAGTTCCTTGTGTTTAAAAAGGCGAATCCCATAGGTCTCAATGTAAAAAAATATTATCATTTATATTCCTTTTTTATTCAACTGTTTATTCTTATCAGTTTCGGCAAATCGTCTTTTCAGTTATTTATTGGGATTTTTTGGGACTTTATAATTATTTATTTTTAAGAGTATTTTAGGTATTTTTCTGGATTTTTTAAGCAGAATTTTTGGTTTTTATTGGCGTTTTATTTAGGATTCAATGTAAAAAAAAAATATTGTTTTAAGTTATTTTTTATTCAACCGTTTATTCTTTTCCGTTTCAGCAAGAAAGACTTTTATTTATTAATTTTTAAGAATATTTTAGGTATTTTTCAGGATTTTTTTATTCCAATTTTTGTTAATGGTATTGTTTTTTATTCTTTTTATTATAGGTCCTTGTTTTATCATTTCTATACATTTTCATGCATTTTTAATTTTTTTAAATGCCTTTTAAAATATAGCAGAGTTCCGTATTTTTTAATTGCAGTTCGGCAACATTCGGCTGTCTTCGGCGGGCTGATCGTAGGTCGCCGTCGGTGTTTGGTGGTCAGTTCGGTGGCATTGGCAGTCATCGGTGACTCCATGTTCGGCTCACTTCAGGAACCATGCGTTGAATAGTGAATTCACCAGGGTCGGTGAACTGGAACTGCCGAAGCATACCCAAGTGTACCGAACGAAAGAGCACTGAAATTTTACTGAATTTTCTGTGCTTTTTGAATAACTCCTTTAGGGGTTTATTCATAAAGCAACAAAACTCAGTTAAATCCTGGTGCTTTTAATACAGGTGCATTTCGTCAATTCGTCGAAAATTCAATGCATTCAGTTTTAACCAAATTTTCACCGTATTGTACCAACAATGGAATCGCCGTAGCATTTAGCGTACGTTGGCAAAAAGACCAGGATTGCACAGAATTGGCCTCGGCGAATTCCACCGAATTTACAAAAAAAACAATAGGAAGTCTTCTAATTTCCTGATAGGAGGATAAATCAATGAGAACGTAGTAAAAAAAAGTTTCTAAATAATAAAAAAGGTCTTTTAACCGCTTCGCTGCGGAGGACGCGCTCAGCGCGTCCAGCCGCACGAAGCCTTGGAAGTTCACAGTCTGCGTTTCCAAGTGGTGCCTGCCTTTAACCCCTTAGGGGCTGGATCATGATATGGTGCCGGATCGCGGTCCCCTCCCGGAGCTGGCCAACATCTTGGATGTCGGCCAAGCTTCCAGGATCTCCCCCCAGCCTATGGCCGTCATCGTGCATAGCTCGATGACCTCAGTTCTGGAGTTAACCCCTAGCTGGAACCTATGGAGGAGGTAGGGGGTTCCAATGAACCCACTATCTCCCGATCCGTGGCAGCTGGGGGTTAACGTTTGGTATGGCCTTTCCAATGATATCAAACATGACCATGTAAAATGTAAAAAAAAATTATTAAAAATAAAAAAATAAAATAAAAATTTAAAAACAGTTTTTTTTTGTTTTATTAATGCAGCAATAATGTCCCCATTTCAATTATAATGTGAACAATGATCTGCACTAACGATTTTTTCTATGGGGGCATTTGCTAAAAATCACGTAATTCCCCCCCAAAAAAGTAACGAGTCCACATTTCTAATTTTTGTACAAACGCACCCCATAGAAAATATAACCGCAAACGCTTGCATGATAAAATGTGAAAAAAAAACCCCACTTAACACTCTGTAGATGATTGAAATTTCAAATTTTATTGCATGTTTTGTTATAATATACAGGCAGGACATGACGTATACATATAATAAGGATATATTATGAATCTGCGGAGTCTGCCGGAAAGAACGATATATAATATGTCTGGGTCATATAATAAAATGTGGCTTCAAATCGCGTTTAAACATGATGAGCGAAAGCGGTAAAAATGAGCTCGGCACACAGCGGTGAAATGGTTCAGCAGTGAAAGGGTTACAACAAAATAAAATGGTCTGTTAAAAAAATAATGAAATGTGTTTTAAAAAAATATATAATAAGTTCTTAAAATAAAAATAATAGATTGTCAAAGATACAGCTTAGTGACTGGATGAATTTCCACAAAATTGTACCCATGGTGAATTTCACCTTATGGTGTAATTCAGTTGCAAATTCCTCTTCACATGATAGACTGCAGGATTTCTCACGCGCAGCCCCCAGCCTCTGGAACGCTCTCCCTCGTACTGTCAGACGTACTGTCAGACTTTCCCGTAGTTTCCCTTCCTTCAAACGACATTCCTATTCAGGCAAACCTACCACCCCACTCACTAATACACCTCACTGCTTCAACCAGTCAATCACTCTCACCTTACAGTCCATCACTCTCACCTTGCCGTTCATCCCTCACACCTTGGGGTCCATCACTCTCACTTTGCAGTCCATCACTCTCGCCTTGCAGCTAATCACTCTTACCTTGCAGCCCATCACTCTCACCTTGCAGTCCATCACTTTCACCTTGCAGCTAATCACTCTTACCTTGCAGCCCATCACTCTCACCTTGCAGTCCATCACTCTCACCTTGCAGCCCATCACTTTCACCTTGCAGCCCATCACTTTCACCTTGCAGTCCATTACTCTCGCCTTGCAGCCCTATTCTCCTGTTTCCACTCCCATTCCTTCTAGATTGTGAGTTCCATGGGAATGGGGCCCTCGTTTCCTCCTGTACTGGTTTATCAAAATGTTGTTCAGTCTCAGTGTATTGTAACCCTGTCAATAATGTGCCCATTGTTCCGCGCTGCGGAATAATAAATTCACAGCTGAGTGAATAACCCTCTAATGGTTTGCTCGAATCAGAAATTGGATGGGCATATGCGATTCTAGGAGGATTTTTCCTTCCTCTTTATGGCACAAATAAAAAATGAAGAGAAACGATCAACCAGATGGACTTAAGTCATTTCTCCACCTTGCAGGCACGTGCCTGGGAGTATAATTAGGGCAAAATATCACGTTGAGTTCTTCAGGCTGTCGATTCAGTCTAAATACATTGTTTCTTTAAAATTTGCTGTTACAACTCAATTGTTATCTAATTAAACCTTCATAAGCTGTAAAAGGGAGAGGAATGAATTGGGGAAGCTCCCAAACCCCATGGCCCTCAAAGATAGAGGGACTTGACTCCTGCTCTTCCTTCCAGTAGTGGTGATTGGTTGGGGGTTAACCCACCTGCTCCGAATTCAATTTACTTTGTGTTCTTCAGCCAGAAGAGCTTCAATCAAGACTAGGGGTCCTATTCCGTAGTTGACAGTAAAATGGAGACGGGAAGCAAAGAAGTGTGCGTCTGCAGATTTTCCTTAACGTCTCCATTTTACCTAGCGTATTCCAAGGTAGGCACTTATTAGCGCCTGGTCACATAACGAAGTGGAAGGCAGCCTGATACCGGCTGCGACACAACGTGTCACCACAAGAATCGGCTCGTGGAGTCCTAGGACTTCATGGAGTCCTGCACATCCGGGCAATGAGTGCTCTGCGCAAGCTCAATCTCAAGAGATTGCACAATGCTGTAGATAAATCGCGGAGGAAGACTACCGGCTGGGTGGAGTAGAGGTAGAGGTAACATCACTGCTCTGCGTGGAGAGAGCCTATGGAGACTGTGGTTCGATCCGGGCAAGAGCACCTCTCCAGTAAGTGTCCTTGGGCAAGACACCTAACGGTACATACTCGCCACCCAGGACATACTTGAAAACGAGAGAAATCTCAATGTATCCTTCCTGGTAATCCGCGGGATGAGAGGTGAGTATGGGATTTAATGGGGAGGTTCACAGGGTGTTAAGTGATTACACATTTACAAAATCACTTAGCACCAACTTCGAGGAGACGGTATTTCTCAGTGAGATAGCGTCTCTCAGGTCGAAGTGAAGGCTACATTGGAATAGCCTGCGCGTCCATGCAGAGGTGAAAATTAACGTCTCCTATAATAAGTATAGGAGACATTAATATACAGTGACCTCGCACAGGGAAACGCTACATTCGAGCTTCAAAAACAGTTTGCGGCTGGAATGGAAAAGTGATTCCCGTTGATAAAATAACTACGGGTGTATTGTTATGTGTAATGTTTCCTTAAGTTATCTTATCGAAAACTATGGAATATGGCCCAAAGTCTATGGAGTTAAGTTTTCGGCAGCTTTGGTTAGTTTACAACAAGGTCAGAATAGGGCCCTAGGCTTGGCAAACGAAAGACCGCAGCCCGGGGCCACGCCAAAGAGCCTGGTCTGTTGTGTATATTGATCCGTAGGCATGGGAGAAGGCAGCGGGATAATGTGTGGATGGGGTGGAAGATACAGGAGAGGGTGAATAAAAAGGGACACAAGTAGGCGGTGGGTGGAGGAACCCAAGACGAAGGAATTAATGAATAAAACTAGGACACGGTACGTGAGTTACAGAGGGTACAGAAATGTTCCAGTTCTGCTATTGTGGCCTGGATTTACATCACAGGTTTACATCGACAAGTTCTATGACAAATATAACGGTGGAACCCACTTATGGACCTACACTGAAGAACTACAGCAGACATCTTCAGCATAAATAATGGTGAAATGAAACTACGGTGGAAGGTCCCTAACCAGCAAATTCACCATATTTTCACCGTGCTTGATCCACCATAGTTCCATGACATTTGCCGAAGCCAAACCACCATTTCGTCAATGAAAGGATGATGTTTAGAGTGACCCCTAATGTTACAGTTGCGGACGACAAGGGATAATAGCAAATGATATCTATCCTTGTTGAATCGTGGCCTTGCTGTTAGAAATGTAGACAAGTTGGGGGAAGAAACCTTTGCGGAGGGTCCTTGTCTCGTGTTTGAGTTCTTCGTGGATAGTACCCTTGGGTACCCTCATTACTCATATCACATCCAACCAGAGTACTTTGTACCAGATTGTGAGTGTTCACTAACACTAATCCCTCCCATGAAACCGTGTTATCAGAGTCGGTTCCCTTTGAACGCTCAGCGTTGTTGGGGGCTTCCCAGTTGATCTAAGCCAGTCGACTCTCTGAAGATACATTAAGGATGTTGGAGCTAATCTCTTATCAGCCCCAAGCGTCTCCACTCCCCTCCACCTGGGAGCTTTTAAACAATGATTTATCCAATCATACCCCGAACACTAATTTGTAATGTATTTTATGTGTATTACAACATCAAGCGACGACTCTTTATTCGATTTGTCGTAAACTTTTCCTAACCCTGTCACCGTTCTGCCGATTGAAAGCAGATACTGTCCCTGGGATATTAGCGGCTGATACAGTAACAAGGGCTGCCGTGCGGAATTCCAGAAGAGGCTAATGGGTTGAATGTCACAATTCACTTAGTAATCATCAACACCTGCCACCCCCACCCCACCCCACACAAAAAGAAAAGGGTCGGCAGAAAGGACAGCATGACCAAAGGGGTTCACAAAGTGCCGGTGGATCAAATACCGGCTAACGTCACCGGTATTGCAGCGACAACAAATGGCGGTCTTCCGCAAGCTGAAATTCAAAGAGCAACAGACGTAGGGTTGCCAGGTCGGCCATGTTTTCTTTGGATACATATTACTATTTTATACGGAGGGGAGCACAGGGAAAATTGCTGCCCTGCAACATGTGTAATTCATATGATGCAGAAAGGAAACCACGACAGATCACCAGGGATTCCCGTATGGACTGTACATGCATACAGCAATTTTTCATGCACTGCCCATCAGCATGAATAAATTATACTGTCCAGGAAAACATGGCCGATCTGGCGAGCCTAAGGAGAAGCTTTCACCGTGAAGCTTCTCCCGATAGTCTTCGGCGATTACGTTTGTGAAATGCAGTTTTTCGGCACTGCTATACTGTCTATTATCGCCAGCATTTGCAACCCCAGTGTAAGCTTTATTGGAGAACTCTCTGTCCCCTAACTCCGTAACCCGATATCAATCATCTTCACCCCGCGTAAAAAAGCAGAAACTCCACAGATGCAGAGCAGAAAGCTGAGTCTGCAGTACGCTGAATTAGGGTTGCCAGGTCAGCCATGTTTTCCTGGACACATATAACTTATTCATGGTGGTGGACAGTGCATGAAAAATGCCACCCCACAGCATGTAGAATCCATACGCTACAGGTAAGAAATCCACAAGTAATCCCAGGGGACCTGCCTTAAATTCCTTTCTGCATTATGTAGAATCTGATAGTGGGTTAACAACACTGAATGGTACCCCCAGTGATGTCCTTTGAATACATCCCACACAATACAATGATGTGAGTCAGTGACTGACCCATTCACTCCATTCTATGGACAAAGCTACACAGTGAGGAGCAAGTGATGGAAAGATACTGGGGGGGGGGCAGTTTACAACACAAAATATCACACAATGGATGCGCCCAGTGACACATATAGAGGAAAATATCACACAATGGATGCACCCAGTAACACATACAGAGGAAAATATCACACAATGGATGCGCCCAGTGACACATATAGAGGAAAATATCACACAATGGATGCACCCAGTGACACATATAGAGGAAAATATCACACAATGGATGCACCCAGTGACACATATAGAAGAAAATATCACACAATGGATGCACCCAGTGACACGTATAGAGGAAAATATCACACAATGGATGCACCCAGTGACACGTATAGAGGAAAATATCACACAATGGATGCGCCCAGTGACACATATAGAGGAAAATATCACACAATGGATGTACCCAGTGACACATATAGAGGAAAATATCACACAATGGATGCACTCAGTGACACATATAGAGGAAAATATCACACAATGGATGCACCCAGTAACACATACAGAGGAAAATATCACACAATGGATGCGCCCAGTGACACATATAGAAGAAAATATCACACAATGGATGCACCCAGTGACACGTATAGAGGAAAATATCAAACAATGGATGCGCCCAGTGACACATATAGAGGAAAATATCACACAATGGATGCACCCAGTGACACATATAGAGGAAAATATCACACAATGGATGCACCCAGTGACACATATAGAGGAAAATATCACACAATGGATGCGCCCAGTGACACATATAGAGGAAAATATCACACAATGGATGCACTCAGTGACACATATAGAGGAAAATATCACACAATGGATGTGCCCAGTGACACATATAGAGGAAAATATCACACAATGGATACACCCAGTGACACATATAGAGGGAAATATCACACAATGGATGCACCCAGTGACACATATAGAGGAAAATATCACACAATGGATGCGCCCAGTGACACATAGAGGAAAATATCACACAATGGATGCACCCAGTGACACATATAGAGGAAAATATCACACAATGGATGCACCCAGTGACACATATAGAGGAAAATATCACACAATGGATGCACCCAGTGAAACATAGAGGAAAATATTTTCTTAACTGAACATACAAGAGAAAAACAAACACATGTAAGATATCAGCAACATCACATAAACACAATAAGGACATTGCATTTTTTGCTGGTACTGGCCCTTTAAAATGAATCGATAGAATCAGCCATCACTGATGTTATCGCTGATAATCGTTATTGATTCTTTTTTTTTCATTTACAATCTCCACTTCTTTTTAATAACCTCTTCGGCACTCGTCCCCATCACCGTAATCACTGTCACAATAATAAAAAGCCATTGACTTGAGTGGGAACACACAAGGGTCTATTCGCCGCAATTTGCTGCATTTCGGCAAATCCATTTCACCAAAAATACAATGAATTTGCTATTTAGCGAACGGTTACCGTATTTTCCAAAAATTGGAGTCGCCGAAGTAGTTATCGAACGTCGGCAAAAACCACTGAATTATACCGATAACCGCCGAATTGCATTGGCGAATTCCGCAGAACTGTGAAAAAAAAAAAGAAGACTCCTATACTCCTAATAAAAGTATAATCAGTAAAAATGTGTCCAAATAATAAAAAAGTCCTTTAAAATAATAATATAAAGGTCTGTCAAGCGATAAAAAAATCTTTTAAAAAATAAGAACAAAAAAAACGTCCTGTAAAAAATTCAAAAAAATACACAAATGTAAAAATAAAAAAGTTTTTTGCTGAAACTGAATGGAATAAACAGTTACAAGCATTTATAAAGCGCCAACAAGTTCCGTAGCGCTGTACAAACGGTCTTTAAAATAAAAATTTAAGAAAATATTCCATTTATTACGTTGAAACCTACGGGATTCGCCTGTTTAAATCTGTTGAACTGGAACACGCGGGTCATTTCGACGGAATGTCGGTGTAATCTGGTGTTCCGTGAATAGTTCCCTATGCGACAATTTCGTTGCTGATGAATTTTGGCGAAATGCACCGTATTTCACTGTCGATTCACAGGTATTTGGTGAAATGACAGCTCAGTGAGTGGACGAATTGCCCCGACGTTGAACCGAACGGTGACATTGGGGGCCAGTTGGGAGGTTAGGGAGTAACCTCTGCAGAGCTTTCAGTGTATGTGCTTTACGGAGCGTCATAATGTATCAGGCCGTAATGCGTTACTGCTTTTAGACACTTTGCGTTATCAGCGGTGGCTTTTTCGAGATGCCAGCCCTCCCCAAGCAGCAGATTAGAAGAACTATAAATAATGTTTCACGCACGGGACACGTGACGCGGGTTATTGGTCCTGAAGTGCGGCAGGTGATATCTTCTTCTTACCTCTTAGCGTTGTATTTCAGAACAGGTTCAAGGATCAGTGTCCAATAGGTAACATTAACGGCCTCGAGTAACATGTGTACACAGTGAAAGTTATACAGTGTGTTCTTATTATTCCGCGGCTTTCCGTCTACATATCGATATCGGATTCATAGTTGATATATTTCTACCAGCATTGGGCGCTTAAAGGAACGCTCTACTGAAAAATAGACTTCCCCCTTTTTTGCCCTTAAATCGTTGGGCAGATCCAGCTGGCAGCCTCTGCCCAATTATTTTATATTTTTCTGATTTTATTCACCTTTTGTCCCTCGCCGCGCGCTGCTCCTCCTCTTCGACTCAGGTCAGGGACTCCCAGACTCAGCTTTATGTACACAAGTTTTGTAGCGCCTGCGCAGAACGATGGCTCGGAGCTGCACGCGCATGCACAGATGGCTACAGCGATTGGTTTCAGAGGGTGACATGCTCTCTGTGTGTGAATCCAATGCACCGTGGCCTACACCAGGTAGTAGTCCGCATCCATCTCACTCTGCAAGGTCGCCACCGAAAGGGGTAACCCCAGCGACAAGAATCCAAAGACAGCAGGACCTCAAGCAGGGAGTAGTGCCGGTGGACGCCGCTTGAGGTCCTGCTTGCTGTGGTTGGATGCTCTCTGTGTGTGACATCACTGGTGACTGACCTGGGAAAATTCAAAATTCTGTCTGCTGGTGACGCTGACTGAGTAGGGTGGAGGAAACTCCTCCACTTCACCCAGCGATTATGCCAGAACGGGGTATCTGGGGACAGGTGCCAGACAAAATCCCTACAGCCAGGTTCCCTAATGCCACCATCCCGACAGCCAACTTCCAGACAGAACAAGTGCCGGACATCCCAACTTCTCTACACGGCCAACTTCCAGACATCCATAATCTCAGCAGCTAACCCTAATACTAACACCCTAACCCTAGATTTAAGGGGGTTAGGGCTAGGTTTAGGGGGGTTAGGGCTAGGTTTAGGGGGTTAGGGCTAGGGCTAGGTTTAAGGGGGTTAGGGTTAGGTGTTGGGGGTTTAGGGGTTAGGGGGCTAGGGCTAGGTTTAGGGGGTTAGGGCTAGGTTTAGGGGGTTAGGGAGTTAGGTTTAGGTTTAGGGGGTTAGGTTAGGGCTAGGTTTAGAGGGTTAGGGCTAGGTTTAGGGGGGTTAGGGTTAGGTTTAGGGGGTTAGGGAGTTAGGTTTAGGTTTAGGGGTTAGGGCTAGGTTTAGGGGGTTGGGGTTAGGGTTAGGGCTAGGTTTAGGGGGGTTAGGGTTAGGTTTAGGGGGTTGGGGTTAGGGCTAGGTTTAGGGGGTTAGGGCTAGGTTTAGGGGGTTGGGGTTAGGGGGTTAGGGTTAGGTTTAGGTTAGGGCTAGGTTTAGGGGGTTAGGGCTAGGTTTAGTTGGGTTAGGGCTAGGTTTAGGGGGTTAGGGCTAGGTTTAGTTGGGTTAGGGCTAGGTTTAAGGGGTTAGGGCTAGGTTTAGGGGGGTTAGGGTTAGGGCTAGGTTTAGGGGGTTAGGGCTAGGTTTAGGGGGTTAGGGTTAGGGGGTTAGGGTTAGGTTTAGGTTAGGGCTAGGTTTAGGGGGTTAGGGCTAGGTTTAGTTGGGTTAGGGCTAGGTTTAGGGGGGTTAGGGCTAGGTTTAAGTTTAGGGGGGTTAGGGCTAGGTTTAGGGGATTAGGGAGTAGGGTTAGTGTTAGCCGCTGGGATTTTGGATGTCTGGAAGTTGGCCGTCGGGGAGTTGGCCGTGTAGGGAAGTTGGCCGTGTAGGGAAATTGGCCGTCGGGATTTTGGCATTAGGGAACCTGGTTGTAGGGATTTCGACCCAAACCCGCTGGGGACAGGTTTGAAGGGGGCACTCCTCACATTCCTGATCACTTAAAAACTATAAAGTGGTCAGGGTGAGTAGAGAGTCCCTTTAACTCCACGGACTTTAAAGGCTTTCCTAAGTTTCCGTCGACCTATTTTCCCGATATCTCAATTTTATTATTTTCTCTTTTCTTCTAAGTTATCATTTTTTTTAGAGCACTGGAATATCCTTTCCCATTCGTTTTTTTTTTTTGTTACACTTTTAAAGTACAATATATTGTCTTCTAGACTTTTCAATGACTTCCTGCATCCTGTAACAGGCAAAGAAAGGTTCCGGACATATTAAACATATGATGCAATCAATGCACTGGAAAACGCGAGTAACAAGCCCTGGAGAGTAATGACAATAAGTCGAACAAAGCATAACATGAAACGGGGAAATGACACAAAGAGAAACAAGCCAACCTTTTGTAATAAAAGTGACAAATAATAATGCAGTCTGCCGCGGCAATTAGTTTGCCGGTGTCGCGGTGCTTAGGAGAGAGACTATACATCACAGACATGTACGAGCGACTCATTCTGATAAGACACGAGCTGAACAAATAAGAAGAGAAACACGAGGAACAATAGATTACAAAATGTCAATATTCCTATATATATATTCCAATATGCTATGTTTGGTTAATGCTCCTATGCAAAGACACGGTCCCCAGTGCCTCTCTCGGAGTATTATGGTATCTTTGTCTCTGCCGCTGTTCATTAAACCCATTGCTCTAATTAGCCTCTCCCCTCCCTCCCCTCTCTTTTATTTGGAAGGAGAACGGTCGAGATATCGGCAAGGTAATTATTAGACTTGGGAGATTAAAACGAAATCTCTCATGTTCCTCTCAGGCATTTGACAAACTAAATAAATTAGCGTGCCGGGATGACAAATTATATTTGTAAAACCTCAGGAAGGTCCGAAGCTCCGCGAGCGTCCAGACTTTGATTTCTCACCCCCGTAGAGCACGGCAGACGAAAAACCGAAGTGTCGAAGAGCCAACGTACGACTGTAAGGGTCTGCAAAGCAGCGCAGGCCTTCACAACGCAAATCCTGTATGGACAACGCGTTTCGCATAAGCGGAATTAATTAAGATTGGAATGACGTTGCCGTTTTTTTAATTCATATACTTACAGCGAAGATGGACGGACAGTCTAGCAAGATAAGGTTCCCGGCTCTCGTCCTTAGGTTCCTCTATCAGGGCAGGATTCAAGGATCACCTTGGGGAAATGCAGACTGAATCCTGCAATCACTGAGCAGCAAATCATATCACCTGTGCTGTGCTGCACATATCCTGCAAACCTGTCCTATTAGGGGGACTGCAACCTCTGCCATAGGACATTGCCAGATTGAGTACCTGTGTCCACCAACTGTTTATCTTGGCTTCATTTCATGTAGTCACAAGACGCACATAGAGGATCTTGGTGGTATCCCAACTTGTTAACCTCTTTTCTGTCAGTTGTATTTTAAAGCAAGAATATAACACACCTCAAGCCCTCTGTAAGTTTATCCCAGCTCAACCGCTGCCCATCCTTGCCCACCGCTTCCACACCCCACCACTGCCGCATCCCTACCAAACTACAGACACATGGCTGCCCATCCTCAGTCTGGCCGCATTCCGGTACTGCTAGCATTCTTTTAATTCCTGTTAAAGAGTATTTAATGGTACGATAAGACGTGTATGTCCCAGGGCCTACACATCCCACCACATGCAGCTTCCAGACGACTGGATCAAGAAGGTTGTCCACCAAGCAGATTGAGGGACAATGCAAAGGCAAACATGGCTCTTCAAGAGTAGGGATGAGCTGTTCGGTTCCATCAGTTCGGAGTTCGATTCGAACTTTGGCTGTTCGTGAACTTCGAACTTTTTGGCGTGTTCGGTTCGAGTTCGCAAAAAAAATAAAAATTTTGAAAAAAGTATAAAAAATGCTTAAAAAATCTAGAAATAAAGAGACTCTTTACTGCAGAATATTATAAGCAACGGTTTATTACATATTGAATTAAAAACTAATGTGTACGTGCAAAGATTCTCACCTCTAAATGACCTGTGTTTTCAAAGGGCATAAACAACAGGTGTTTTTAGTCTGGTCTAATGAATTTGATACATTGTATGTATGTAGACTATACTGAGGGTGTGGTGTCTGCTTCTGAGAAGTGTTAATTTCTCTACTTAATCTTCCTCTAATATGCTGCAATTCACTGCTGTGTGCTGAGCTTATTTTTACCGCTTTCGCTCATCATGTTTAAACGCGATTTAAAGCCACATTTTATAAAATGACACAGACATATTAGATATCGTTCTTTCCGGCAGACTCCGCAGATTCATAATATATCATTGTTATATAAAAATGGAAAAGTCGGTATAGGCGCAACAAGAGTATGTAGAATGTGGAGAGAAATTTAATACACGATCGCCACTGCACCCACAAATGTCATCCCAAAAGTGACAAAAAGGAAATGGTGAATACAAAAAATGGGTGGGGTGCGGCCAGTGGCGTAGCGTGGGGGGGGCCAACGGGGCGGTGGCCCCGGGCGCAATTTTTTACGAGCATTTAGGGGCGCAAATTTCAAAATTTGCGCCCCTAATATTTCCCAGCTGATCGGCCGCGGCGCGCCGAATGGAGGAAAATCCGGAAGTGCAAGCACTGCTGTGTCACGTGACGCCGCCAGCGCGCCGGCGCCACGCTTTTCAGAGCAGGAGGGGAGGCTCTCATCATCATGGAAGGCTGCAGCACATCACATGGCAGCCGGAGCGAGGGGCAGCGCCTGCTTATCTGCGCAGATGGATGGACCGGGACTGGCGGCACGTGCACTGTGATGAGGTTTGAAAGCAAAAAAAAGTCCTCCACGCTCCTCACCACAGGCCCCCGGCCCCCTGCCCCCCCCCCAATCACCAGCTCGACCAGAGGGTTAGAGAGTAAGGGGGAGAAGGGGCGGGGGTGGAGAGAGGGTGATCTGTAACTGTGTCGCTAAGACACTAAACTAGGTGGAGGCAGGGTGTAAATGGCAGCCCACGGTGAAGCTCTGTAGCTCCACAGATTTATGGCTTTTTCAAGAAGCAGCACATTAACACTAACCTGCCTGGCTCCTGATAAGGTCCTGCAATGCAGGGGACCAGGCAGTGTTAACTCTGTGCTGCCTCTGCCCAGCTGCATTGAACTAAGCTATAGGCAGCCCTGGGGAAAGTGTAAAGAATAGGGAGGGGGAAATCTTAAATAAATTAAGAAAAAAAACAAATGAAAAAGTAAATTTAAAAAAAAATAATTATAGTATACAGCACAGCACCCAAAAAAAATAACCCTAAATTACTTACCCCCCTAAATAACTATGCAGCCTCTCCCAAAAACAAAACCCATAACAATATTTGCCCCCCCTATACCAGCTCAGCAACTCCTGTCACACAAAACCAACAGCCTCAAACACACAAACAGACTCCCATCACACAGAACCAGCCACTTCAAACCCACACAAACTCCCATCACACAGAACCAGCCACTTCAAACCCACACAAACTCCCATCACACAGAACCAGCCACTTCAAACACACACAAACTCCCATCACACAGAACCAGCCACTTCAAACACACACAAACTCCCATCACACAGAACCAGCCACTTCAAACACACACAAACTCCCATCACACAGAACCAGCCACTTCAAACACACAGACTCCCATCACACAGAACCAGCCACTTCAAACACACAAACTCCCATCACACAGAACCAGCCACTTCAAACACACACAAACTCCCATCACACAGAACCAGCCACTTCAAACACACACAAACTCCCATCACACAGAACCAGCCACTTCAAACACACACAAACTCCCATCACACAGAACCAGCCACTTCAAACACACACAAACTCCCATCACACAGAACCAGCCACTTCAAACACACAGACTCCCATCACACAGAACCAGCCACTTCAAACACACACAAACCCCCATCACACAGAACCAGCCACTTCAAACACACACAAACTCCCATCACACAGAACCAGCCACTTCAAACACACACAAACTCCCATCACACAGAACCAGCCACTTCAAACACACACAAACTCCCATCACACAGAACCAGCCACTTCAAACACACACAAACTCCCATCACACAGAACCAGCCACTTCAAACACACAGACTCCCATCACACAGAACCAGCCACTTCAAACCACACAAACTCCCATCACACAGAACCAGCCACTTCAAACACACACAAACTCCCATCACACAGAACCAGCCACTTCAAACACACACAAACTCCCATCACACAGAACCAGCCACTTCAAACACACAGACTCCCATCACACAGAACCAGCCACTTCAAACACACACAAACTCCCATCACACAGAACCAGCCACTTCAAACACACAGACTCCCATCACACAGAACCAGCCACTTCAAACCCACACAAACTCCCATCACACAGAACCAGCCACTTCAAACACACACAAACTCCCATCACACAGAACCAGCCACTTCAAACACACACAAACTCCCATCACACAGAACCAGCCACTTCAAACACACACAAACTCCCATCACACAGAACCAGCCACTTCAAACACACACAAACTCCCATCACACAGAACCAGCCACTTCAAACACACAAACTATATATGTGTGTTGTTTGTTTATTTATTTTCTTTGCTGTGTTGTCATTGGACACCCAATTTACCCACTGCGTGAGAACACACACCAGGGCTGGATATATTTACATTAAATGTAAGAGACAGGAAGAAAATAGTGAAGCCAACTAGATGTTTTTAGATGCCAAAGACGGCTTTTAGATTTGGTGTAAAATAAACTGGAAATTTAGGAGCTAGGAGTAAAATTCTAGGAGCCAGTGGCTACCAAGCTCTGGCGTAAGGAGTTCAATGCTCTAATGGTGGACGGGAATCAGGGCATTCTAACGTGTCCACAGGTTAAGGGGGGCGCACAATTCTTGGCTGGCCCCGGGCGCTGGCAACCCACGCTACGCCACTGGGTGCGGCGCTTCCCAGTGTTTAGTAGATTATATAATCAATGAATTACCAATTAGACAGTACTGGCACCGAAACATCAATTGATGAAGAGTCAAAACCTCAGAAAAGAGGGATAAACAAACATATCGTGATACTGTTTGTATATAGACAAAATAATTCCAGAAGATGTAAAAACTCACACTCTGGAGAGCCTCATCCGGCTCTGGTGTTTTCGCCTATGGGTAGATTCATATGGGCTCACCCATTAGCCACTTCTTTGGTATAAAACTTTCCAAAAAATGACATAAAAAAGGAAAGAAATAGCAATATAGAGTAGTTCTGACAAGTATATAATACACTTATTGAAGTAAACTCAGACCACTCACGTGCTGGAGAGCCGCCATGGCTCAAGTAGTAAACTCAAGGGTTGTTTGATTGGGCACAACTCTCATGAAAGCCACAGTGAATCCCCAGTTCAACATGGATAAAAGACCAGGCAGGATAAAAAAATAAACATTTAATAAAAACAGAATAGAATAACAATACTGGCCGACCTTTTTTCGCCTTAGGTCGTGTGGACCATATGGCTTCCTCAGCGGCAATCGCCTTTAATCATCTGCAGTGTGTAAAGTGTTTTTTCTCACATTTTAGCACATGAGCGTTTGCGGTTATGTTTTCTATAGGGTGTGCTTGTACAAAAATTAGAAATGGGGACTTGTTACATTTTGTGGGGGGAATTACGTGATTTATAGCAAACGAACCCATAGAAAAAATCATTAGTGCAGCATCATTGTTCACATTATAATTGAAATGTGAACAATATTGCTGCATTAATAAAAATAACACACACAAAAAAAAACATGTTTTTATTTAATTTTTTCTTTTTTTTTACTTTATACCTGGTCATGTTGGGTATCATTCGAAAGGCCATGCTCAGGCCTTTCGATTGACACCCTCCATGACCCCCTAGCTGCCTGGAGATATCGGGGTTCAAATGAACCCCCTATCTCTACCTGGGCAATATATATACGCATGATGTGAGCTGGTCTGGGCCTGGGCAATATATATAAGCATGATGTGAGCTGGCCTGGGCAATATATATATACACATGATGTGAGCTGGCCTGGGCCTGGGCAATATATATAAGCATGATGTGAGCTGGCCTGGGCAATATATATATACACATGATGTGAGCTGGCCTGGGCCTGGGCAATATATATAAGCATGATGTGAGCTGGCCTGGGCAATATATATATACGCATGATGTGAGCTGGCCTGGGCCTGGGCAATATATATATACGCATGATGTGAGCTGGCCTGGGCCTGGGCAATATATATAAGCATGATGTGAGCTGGCCTGGGCAATATATATATACGCATGATGTGAGCTGGCCTGGGCCTGGGCAATATATATAAGCATGATGTGAGCTGGCCTGGGCAATATATATATACGCATGATGTGAGCTGGCCTGGGCCTGGGCAATATATATAAGCATGATGTGAGCTGGCCTGGGCAATATATATATACGCATGATGTGAGCTGGCCTGGGCCTGGGCAATATATATAAGCATGATGTGAGCTGGCCTGGGCAATATATATATACGCATGATGTGAGCTGGCCTGGGCCTGGGCAATATATATAAGCATGATGTGAGCTGGCCTGGGCAATATATATATACGCATGATGTGAGCTGGCCTGGGCCTGGGCAATATATATAAGCATGATGTGAGCTGGCCTGGGCAATATATATATACGCATGATGTGAGCTGGCCTGGGCCTGGGCAATATATATAAGCATGATGTGAGCTGGCCTGGGCAATATATATATACGCATGATGTGAGCTGGCCTGGGCCTGGGCAATATATATAAGCATGATGTGAGCTGGCCTGGGCAATATATATATACGCATGATGTGAGCTGGCCTGGGCCTGGGCAATATATATAAGCATGATGTGAGCTGGCCTGGGCAATATATATATACGCATGATGAAAATTTGCAAAGGATAAGGCACACAAAATGAAATTTTTATGTGTCTGAAATTGAAACTTAAGTGACAACTCTTATTTTTTTTTTTTTTCGTTAATTTATATTTGTTCAATACAGTTAATTTTAATTTGTTTAATAGAGTTAATTTAAAATGGTTTAATACAGTTTATTTATACTTATTTCACATTTACTATTGGTGCTTTTCAAACTTTATTCTTAAATAAAAAGAAATTTAGCAGTTTCATGTTGTGTCGTTTTTTTTTTGTTTCTTTTGGGGGGGGGGTGCAAGTAGCTGTTCTTGCCTAGGGCGCAAAATAGTCTAGCACCAGCCCTGACCGAATGGTCCACCCCTGCGCTCTTCCACAATACCACAGAGGGGTTACTGTATGAATGCACTTGCTGGCCTGGCACCAAAGGCCACTGGTGTATTTTGGCCTAGGCCGACTAGGCCCAGGAATAGGGCGGCACTTTCCAGGGGGCGGCGGCCCGCACTGGGTGGCCCCACCCCTAAAAAAAAAAAAAAAAAAAATTTTTTTTTTTTTTTACTTTTGCAAAGTATTTTATCAGGAAGGATACATTGAGATTTCACTAATTTACACTTTCAATTTCACTTTCCAGGGGGCAGCAAAAAACCTCACCACTAAATGGGTTACTCACAGAGCACCGAAATGACGCCAACTTTTTGGTGTTCTGTAGTTCCTTGCACTTAGGAGAATAACATTTCCCCACCCTGCAGTGAATTCACCATTCACCGCAGGGTCCCCAAAGTGCATGGAGTCGGCCGCTGTATGCTGCCACCGCAAACCCGTGGCCTGCTGTTTTCAAAAGAACTACTGAACGAAAATGTCTGGAATTTACATGTAAGATCCTATGATTGATAATAAAAAGTTCTGTTACAGAAAAAAGAAAAAAGAAAAACTGCTATTAAAAAAGGAGGGGGGGGGAATTTTGCCCAAAAAAATCTGAAAAATTACTAAAAGGTACTAAAAAAAAATCAATAAGTAAAGACTTTTTACTGCAGATTAAAATAATAAATGATTTATTAGATATTGCATAAAAACGGGAATATTTTTAACATTGAAACATATGGGGTTCGCCTGAATAAACCTGCTGATTGAAACCACCGAACATCAGGGCATTTCACTGCCATTTCTCTGAGTCACAGTACCACATTACTGGCTGAACCACGTGAAACGCACGCGCGCAGCTGCCAACCCTTTCGTTAACACAGACTCTATTCTGGACTGAACACCCACCGGGAAGGGAATCAAAGCTACAGTGCACCCTCTGGCAGTGTCACCCCACTGCTGACAAGATGGCTCCACAGCATAATTGCTGTGTGCTCATATACACTCGGTTTGCTGGGAGTTTTACTGCAGTGGATTCTGATGCACTCATACACACCGCACATTGCATTGCTGGGAGTTTTATTGCTGTGGATTCTGATATGCTGACACACACCAAACATTGCATTGCTGGGAGTTTTATTGCTGTGGATTCTGTGATACACACTGCATATTACTGTGAGTTTTATTGCCCTGGAGCTCTGGGATATGCTCATACACACTGCACATTACTGTGAGTTTTATTGCTGTGCAGTTCTGTGATATGCTCATACACACTGCACATTTCTGTGGGTTTTATTGCTGTGCAGCTCTGATATGCTCATACACAGTGCCCATTTCTGTGGGTTTTATTGCTGTGCAGCTCTGTGATATGCTCATACACACTGCACATTTCTGTGGGTTTTATTGCTGTGCAGCTCTGATATGCTCATACACAGTGCCCATTTCTGTGGGTTTTATTGCTGTGCAGCTCTGTGATACGCTCATATGCAGTGCACCTTTCTGTGGATTTTATTATTCAACCAATTAGAGCGGCTGTGATCCTGTATACTTGACATGCGTGGCTGTTTTTTGTAAAAATGCTTGAATTTAAACATTTCATAATTTTCTTTATCTCAATAGATACATTTGAAATGGTATACAAAATATACAAGTAGGCACTTGGTATCCACTTTTATTATAAAGAGAGGAAAAGGCGGAGCTCTAAGCGGAAAAGGTGGAGCTTAAAGAGGAAGGGTGGGGATTAACCAGGAAGAGGTGTGGCCTTGACAGGAAGGGGTGCGTCAAATTTAAATTAGGGGTGCACGAGTTTAGTCAGGCCTAGGGCAGCACAAAACCTAAATACACCACTGCCAAAGGCACAATATTTGGGTGCACTGCCACTGACGCCTGTATCAGATTCATATCCTCAGAGGGGTTACGGTGTGACGGCACTGTTGCCGATGCTAAAAGCCCAATTTTAAAGCACCTATTGTTACTTTCATCCAAAGCCTGCATAAGTTTCACCATAATTTAGCCAAAAAATCACTAAACTTTTTCTGCGCGTCCTAAAATGTCTTTTCATACAGGCTGCCGCCTCAAGCAGTTGTTTATGAATAGATTAAAGGAAAAGCATTTACCGTCATTTGAAATGTCATTTTTTTTGTTTTTAAATGTTTCTATACATCCTAGAAATCCGCCACTTCACGGGCAGGTTATGGGGACCTCCTAGGCACGATATTTGAAGGAATTTTTCGTTTTTATTTTTAACCCTTATTTCGTGGAAAACTCACTGTCCCTTTAAAAACTTTTTTTTTTACTTTTTGTCCTTGTTTCCTGTCCCCCAGGGCGCTACCCGTACCCCCATACACCTTTTATGGCAAATATGTAGCATATATGCCCTCTTGGAGGGCACTCTAAAAACTGAATTTTCAGCCCCATTGACTTGCATGGGGTTCGGGTTCGGACCCGAACATTTGGAAAAATTTGGGTTTGGGCCCAAACCAAACTCGGGGGGTGTTTGGCTTATCCCTAATAATGATCAACTGGCTATCTCATAATATTCCAGAAAAAAATGAATGGAAATATCATATATAAAGAGATACCACTATATGAATTCATAAATTCGTGGATCTAAACAGATGGCTTTACCCAATCTCAGAAAAAAACTTTCAGGTTTTATTCAATTTAATTATGGATCGATTTATGTGGTACTCTGTTTAGACGGCGAGTCCATTCATCGTTAGGATTACATATTCTTCATCAGACAACTAGTTTGAACAATTTAAGCAGTTGCTTAGCTCACAACCGAAAGGATTAATTGTCCGTTTTTAGTATCAATTATCCAATTTCCCAGTATATTGGTTAATGGCCAGACATATATTGCATTAATCGATATTGTCAAACAAGCAAAGCAGCAAGGGGAAGTGGACGTTCTAGTCCATCTAGGGACAATCATAATTTCTCTTTCAGCACACGCCCAAAACTCAGTCAGTCTCTCTACCTGGCCCCGACAGAGAGAAGCTAATCATCCTCATCCAGCAGGACTTTGCTCCCGCCCACCCCATGGTTTTCATTTAATATATACCCAACTAATTGATCATGTGATATAGCAGCAACCTACACCATTTACTCTGGTACCTCTCTATTTCCTGTTTACTCACCTCCAACACCTTTCTCTATAATGTTTATGCCACTATTGCTTCTCTTTTCTTTCTCATCCCTTCTCTCTAAAGCTACTCTCTCCTTCTATACACCTTTCCAATTGCCCCAGGATGGAAAACCAGTGCCAATACACCACAGCCTTCTCAGTTCTTTTAACCTATCAGATGAGTGCTGGTGGAGAGTGTTAAAATCCAGCACTCCCACCTCCAGACAAAGATTTAAAACTCTGCAACCACATTATTATCAAAAGAAAACTCTGTCCAAATTCCTATTTATCCTGCTACTTTCCCTGGCAAACGATGTGGAAACTAACCCTGGTCCTATAGGTGACACAACCTTTAGTCTCCCCACTAAAAAAGGCCTCTCATTTGTGCACTGTAACATCCGCAGTTTACTCCCTAAATTGGATGAGCTTCAGGCGTGGTGTTGCTATTACAAACCCAAAATCATTGTGCTTACAGAGTCATGGTTAACCCCAAAAGTACCAGACTCTGCCATATCAATACAGGGATATTCATGTTATAGAAAGGACAGAGCAAAGAGAGGAGGGGGAATTGTTATTTATGTTGAGGAGTCCATAAAGTTCACAGGCAGGTTATGGGGACCTCCTAGGCACGATATTTGAAGGAATTTTTCGTTTTTATTTTTAACCCTTATTTCATGGAAAACTCACTGTCCCTTTAAAAACTTTTTTAACTTTTTGTCCTTGTTTCCTGTCCCCCAGGGCACTACCCAGACCCCCATACACCTTTTATGGCAAATATCTAGCATATATGCCCTCTTGGAGGGCACTCTAAAAAACGAATTTTGACTCCCCTTGACTTGCATTGAGTTCGAGTTCGAATTCGAACATTTGGAAAGTTCGAGTTCGAATGATAACCGAACTCGGGGGTGTTCGGCTCATCCCTATTCAAGAGGTCACTATGTGTATTAGGATACATTAGCCAGCGCTGTCCTGTACGTGGAAACTGTTGGCGTTATATAAAATAGTATTTATAATAATAATAAAACCGATTTAGTTAACCCTGTACCCTAGTAGGTGCCTTCACCACATTAATTATCTTGTTAAAGTGGCCAGGGTGTGAGGAGTGCCTCCCCTTTCTCCCCCTCCCTGCTCCCCCATTTTGGTGAAATCGATGTGTGAAGTGGAGGAGTTTCCTCCACCCCACCCAGCGTCATCAGAAGCTGGGAATTTTATTTTCCTGGCTGCTGGTCACCAGTTCGGTCACTAGTGTTGTCACACATAGAGAGTGGCCAACGTCACCCTCTGAGACAATCGCTGCAGCGAGCGTTCCCAGAGAGGCAGCAAAGGATCAGATCTGTACACGCGCGCGCAGCTCCGATCCATCGCTCTTCGCAGGCGCTACGAAACACGCGTTCGTAAAGTGCACAAGTCCTGTAGTGCTGCGCAATCTGCGGCTCCTACGCTACGCAAGTTGGGTAGGAGAAAAACCTGTGTAGAAAAGCTTCAGGGACTACCGGGTTCAGGAGTCCCTGAGTTGTAGAGGAGGAATTACGCGCGACGAGGGGGAAAAGGTGAGTAAAATCACCTAAAAAGAAAAATAAAATCAAAAAATAATGGGGCAGAAGCTGACGGCAAGATCTGCCCAAATATTTGAGGGCAAATACAAGGAACTCTATTTTTTTTATAGACAATCCCTTTAAGCACATGATCATCCAAAAGTGAAAATTTGCAAAGTACCTAAACCTAGTTTGTAAATAAGACCAAAAAAATGTATATTGTCTGTGTTTTAACCTCTAAGAGATGTTGGAACGCACAACCCAAGACATTTAGGGCACTATTCCCTAGTTGGTGATAATGTTAGCGCCTCGATATGTAAGCGTTACTGCCAGGATAAGAGTGTTTAATGCACGCCCCCCCATAATATCACATTCCTGACGCTGGTCCTCTAACATGCTAACCCCTTAATGCCGGGCGGGTACTAGTATGCCCCACTTGCCGGCCTCTTCGACGGGTGCCTCCTCCGGCCCACCTAGCCACTGATGGGCGAGGTGCGTAATTGGCTGCATGGGGATGGCCTGAGTTCAGGCTGTCCCTCAGCAGCCAACCGCACGTGGCACATGCCAACTGCTGGGCAGGACCTAGGCGGCACATAGAAGTTAACTGGGCGTACTAGTACACCCTACGCCTTCACAGCCCACCCGCTGCAGGAGAGGGTTAAATAAAGGTTAATCAAATGTCCCTATTCTGGCCGACCATGGGAATAGGAGAATAGGAAGCGACCAAGATGAAAATTGGGCATAAGCCTTAAAGTTTTGGTTGCTTCCTCATACTCAATCAGTGTTAATTTTGTCAACTAATAATTTTCGTTGGTTGAGGACTCATGCACTCTTGCAGGATTGCTTTGTTCCGCTGAAAGGACACAGAGGACTATTTGTTCTCCTTTTCCTTCAATTTGTTTGGGCCAACAAAGGCCTGCTTGGCCGAAGAAAGAATACTACCATTAACCTAGTCAATCCATCCACATTTGCCTATCCCCAAATGGCCGTCCATCGAGTATAGATTGACGGCCTTTAGAATAGACGGGAGACCTCTGCTTTGATGTCGCAACACCCAGAGACAATGTGATGGGAAAAGGATGACTGTCAGGATCTGAAAGATAAACCAGAGTAGAGAGACGAAGACCCTAAACTAGTGACCGGTCCGCAATATGGCCGGCTACCTGATCTAGAAACAGAATGGTCAAACAGAAAAGTCAAGGACAGAAATATAGAAAAATATAGAAATGAGATGCACAAGCCAAAGTCTAGGAATGGAAAAATTCAGGTAGTCTGAGGGTAAGCCGCGCTCGACACGACACGACAAGAAATCACAAAGAATAAATATGACGCGTTGAGGAGTAAGGCTGGGGTCAGACAAGCGTAGTGTTCACGTCCGTGATTGCGCCTAAAAGTACGTCCGTGATAGCATGACAGAAAGCCCATTGGAGCCCGACACACGAAGTACGTCCGCACTGAACTGCGGACGCACAACGGCCGCGGCCCACGGACGCAAGGCAGGCAAGAACGTGCAACCCCTAGAACGGCCGCACAAAGTGCGCTGCGTCCGCAACGTCTGCATAGCTTTGTGTGTGAGTGATGGAACGTGGTCAGACGCACTGCATTTATACGTCCAGCATTTTTCACGGACAAAATGGTTTTGCTTTTTATTTTATTTTCCCTCCTACATCCGTCAAAATATACGTCAGTGAATAAACGGACTGTGTGGCCACTACTGCGTCTTCCGTACTGACGTACGTCTGTGTGCACGAACGTAGAGTCCGTAGAAATCATGCTCGTCTGACCCTAGCCTAAGTAAGACCAGTCCTTCTTGGGGACCTTCCCTGGTACAGGCCAAAGGGCTTGCATCATGTCCTGACGCCGGGGGTGTCAATGGGGGGTGTGACGTTCTGGGGGACAGAGCCTCAGTGTCCTCAACCTAGGCCATGGTTGCCAGGGATGCCTGCCATTTTTAGAGGGGAAGGGACAAGAGGGCCAGGCCTTTGGAGAAGAAGGAAGGCCCAAGCTCCTGCACCTATTTAAAGCTCGCTTGCCAGGAGGAGGACGCTCAGACATTCGTTCCTACCTAGGGAATATGTCTATGTGTGCGACACCTGTAATGTTTTCTCTGAATTTCTGATCTCTAATATCGATCATGACTACTGCTTGTTTGCTACCTGCCTCAACCTTGGTACCACCACTTGACCACCCATACCGGATTGACCCTTTGGACTAGATACCTCTATACTGACCATAGCATCCCATGCTCCAGATCCAAACCTGACAGTAAGAGAATGATGCCCATAGGTTGGCGCCATGCCTGAGCTCCAGAATGTGATTGTGCATCAGGGAGTGCATAAGATGCTGTAAGTGAACTGGATTCCATGTCAGTGCAGCTCATCAAGCGACACACGTGTGACCCAACATCCATAAAGTCACACTCCAGAACAGCAGTGCCAGAAACAAGAAAAGTATCCATAGCTGCCACGAAGGAGCGACACACAGAGCAATGGTGGCCTGCAAGTAAGGTACGAGTCTTGACAAGGACAACACCATGACCAATTGGGGAGTAGGATACCATGACGGATTAAGGCTGGGGTCAGACGAATGCAGTGCGAACGCGCGTGCAGCCGCACTTTGTTACGGCCGTAGTAGCAGCAAATGACGGCCAATGACGGCCAATATACAAAGTACGGCCGCATGAAAGGTCGGCTGCGCAACGCAAGCGGTAAAGGAACGCTTTTTTTTGAGAACCACTAGTACTGACGTACAGAGTGCGCTGCGTCCGCTAGTGGCGTGTGTGCGTAATTAGGAGACGTCAGACGCTGCACACATCCGGCCAACATCACGTCCATTTGTTTTTAATAGCTCCGTCAAAAATCACGGCCGAAATTGCGCATCGTATGACCGCTATTGCATATTCCATGAAATATGCGTTCGGATGCTTCGACTCACTCTTTGACGAAAGACGTGAAAAATGCGTTCGTCTGACCCTAGCCTAAAACTACGTTAATGGATTGTTGCGAGAGGAGGTGGCTGATCTTGTCCTCCTCTTCACAAATGGACCAGAGGCGAGTAATGGATTTTCATATCTATTTCTTTTTTTTCTTTGGTTTTGTGATTTTTTTTGCAGATGCAAAACCAACTAACATGGACCTTTGGGAGTCGGCAATACCGGCTGCAAACAGAAACAGGAGTTTTGCCTTGACTTGTAATAGGTCGAGAGCCATTAACATTAATGAGAGGGGTCGTTAGACTTAACGGCTCACTCATTAAGCCTAACGACTGCTCTGGATTAGGGCCCATAAAGTGTAGTTTGTAAAGCTCTATACCATAGAGCATAGACAAACACCAGAGATAAAGACACTATAATAATTACACCTTAAGCCAGGGCTGTCAAACTCCGACCCCCTAGATATTTCTGAACTACAACTCCCATGATTCCCTGGCCGTCTATTGCATTGAAAGAAATCTGGGAATTGGAGGCAACAACAGCCGGAGCGCCGTGAGTTTGTCAACCATGTTTGTAGGTTTGCCCAATCAGCCATGTTTTCCTGGATACGCATTACGATTTCGAGCAGAGGGGGAGCAAAGGGAAAAGTGCTGCCCTGCAACATGTATAATTCATATGCTGCTGGAAGGAAATCAAGGCAGGTCACCTGGGATTCCTTTTTTTGATTTCTTACCTGCAGCGTATATATTATACATGCTGTGGGGTGACGTTTTTTCATGCACTGCCCACCAGCATGAATAAATTAAATGTGTCCGGGAAAACATGGCCGACCTGGTAACCCTAAGGCAAAATGACATTAAGTAATTAGAATTTTTTGTCTTTTCCTGTTTATTTTTATTAATTAATTTTTAATTTTTTTTTTAAAAATTGTTTTACATTTTTTTTAATTTCCTTAATTAATACTACAGGAAAAAAAGTGCATAAAGCAGAGTTAAATATTTCTTTTTTTTTAATTTGGTTCGTTACTTTGGGGATTTTGAATTGTTGCAGTGTAAATAATCAATAGCATTCTTCATGCACTGCCCATCAGCAGGAATAAATTATACGTGTACAGGAAAACATGGCTGAACTTGCAACCCTACACGGAAGCCATGTTCAGCGGAGCTCATAACATTTAGGGGTTTATTCAGAGCGCACTGAAATGTGGTCGACATTTTGGTGCTCTCTCGTTCCCTGCACTTTGGGTAATCAAAGTTCCCCACCCTGCGGTGAATTCAGCATTCACTGCAGGGTCCCCGGAGCGCAGGGAAAACCTGCCGCAATCCAGCCACATACCGGCCACACACCTACCGAAAATCCACCGGAACCGCCGCCAAAAGCAAGCCGAACATGTCGGAAAAATCCGCCGAGCCGCCGATCACAGCGCAGAGCAGCCGCCAGAAAAAACCGACAACCTGACGAACGGGGTAAAACCCCCCCCAAAAAACAGTATGATTGACAGTGTCAAAATTAGGGATGTGCGTTTCGGGTTTCGGAATTTCGGAATTTTCACGAAATTTACCGATTCGTGTTTTCGGATGCAGCCGAATTTCCGAAAATTTTTAGATCTGAAAATGGCAGATCCGAAAAGTTTTCCGAGCCAAAACGAAATATTTTCGGAATTTTCGAATGGACTTGAAATGTGTCAAATCGAAATTTATTGCTTTGAAACGAGGAGAACAGACGTTCCGAAAAAACGAAAATTTCCGATAATACGAAAAGTCGATACAAAAAACGAGCAAAGTGACACGAAAATACGAAAAATGGTCGAAATTCCGAAAACATGTACAATTCCAAAAAACGAAAATTTCCGAAATTACGAAAAGTCGATACAAAAACGAGCAAAGTGAGACGAAAATACGAAAAATGGTCGATATTCCGAAAAATATGTACACGAAAAACGAATCGAGCCGAACCGAATCGAAACAGAAATCGGTCGAAACGAGCCGAATCGAAAAGTTTAAAAATCCGAAAAATCGAACCGAATCGAACCGAAAAAAAAAAAATCGGTGCACAAGCCTAATCAAAATTGAAACTATAGAATGAAAATGTCTGGAATTTACATATAAAATCCAATGAATGATAATAAAAAGGGCTGTTACAGAAAAAAGAAAAAATGATTTAAAAAAAAAAACGGAAAAAAGTTTTGCCGAAAAAATTCTGTAAAAATGCTTAAAAGATCCTAAAAAAATCTATAAATAAAGAGACTTTTTGCTGCAGATTAAAATAATGAACGGTTTATTAGATATTGAATAAAAACGGGAATATTTTTAACATTGAAGCCTATGGGATTCGCCTGAATGAGCCTGCCGAATGAAAACACCGAACAGCAGGGCATTTTGGCAACTTTTCTCTGCTGTTCGGTGTCTGTGAATAGATTAACCATTGCTTCTCTATAGGGATATCACTGCCTTCGAACAGGCACTGTACTTGCAGGCAGTTCGCCAAAATTTGGCGAACTGCCTGCTCTCTGAATAGCGAATGGCCCCGAAATGTCACCGTACGGGGAAATTCACTGTTCGGTGACATTTCGGGGCCAGATCAGCTCTCTCTGAATATTATAACCCCTTTAGGCTAGGGTCAGACGAACGCGATTTCTACGGACTGTGCGTCCGTGCAGTACGGACGTACGTCAGTACGGAAGACACAGTAGTGGCCACACAGTCCGTTTATTCACTGACGTATATTTTGACGGATGTAGGAGGGAAAATAAAATAAAAATCAAAACCATTTTGTCCGTGAAAAATGCTGGACGTATAAATGCAGTCCGTCTGACCACGTTCCATCACTCACACACAAAGCTATGCGGACGTTGCGGACGCAGCGCACTTTGTGCGGCCGTTCTAGGGGTTGTTCGTTCTTGCCTAACTTGCGTCCGTTTGCCGCGGCCGTGGTGCGTCCGCAGTTCAGTGCGGACGTACTTCGTGTGACGGGCTCCAATGGGCTTTCTTTCATGCTATCACGGACGTACTTTTAGGCTAGGGTCAGACGAGCGTGATTTCTACGGACTGTACGTCCGTGCACACGGACGTACGTCAGTACGGAAGATGCAGTAGTGGCCAGACAGTCCGTTTTTTTCACTGACGTATATTTTGACGGATGTAGGAGGGAAAATAAATTAAAAAGCAAAACCATTTTGTCCGTGAAAAATGCTGGACGTATAAATGCAGTCCGTCTGACCACGTTCCATCACTCACACACAAAGCTATGCAGACGTTGCGGACGCAGCGCACTTTGTGCGGCCGTTCTAGGGGTTGTTTGTTCTTGCCTAACTTTTGCCGCGGCCGTGGTGCGTCCGCAGTTCAGTGCGGACGTACTTCGTGTGTGGGGCTCCAATGGGCTTTCTGTCATGCTATCACGGACGTACTTTTAGGCGCAATCACGGACGTGAACACTACGCTCGTCTGACACCAGCCTTACTTGTGTCCGTGGGCTGCGGCCGTTGTGCGTCCGCAGTTCAGTGCGGACGTACTTTGTGTGTCGGCTCCGATGGGCTTTCTGTCATGCTATCACGGACGTACTTTTAGGCGCCATCACGGACGTGAACACTACGCTCGTCTGAGTATATTTAGAAAAAATCCTTCTTAAATAAAGAATCAAGCCCTAAAGCTAAATAATGTGAGGGGAGCAGAGCGGCGCTTATTCCGCCCCCTTGCTAAGCCCCAATGTTTAATCCGTAACCATGAAAAATCCCTGAGTGTTTCTGGCGCTAAACGCAGATAATGTAAATGATCTGTAGGGCTGAGTGTTTAAAGAAAGACGTGTATAATTAACTCCCAAATGCAATGTATAAAGACCTATTGTTTCAGGGTCCCAAATTAACAAATGAGGCAATTTGTAACAACGTGAGAAAAGACAGCTTCCAAATCGCCAGGAGCCGCGTATGTCTCTTAACCCCTTGCGTTCGTTCCACAGCGAGGATCAGCTCGTGCCCCGATGAAGAATAAACAATGGCCACTGTTAACCCTAGGGTGGCCAGGTCGGCCATGTTTTCCTGGACACATATTACTTTGTTGTGCAGAGGGGAAACACAGGGGAAAGTGCTGCCCTGCAACATGTATAAATCACACGCTGCAGGAAGGAAATCAAGGCAGGTCACCTGGGATACCATATCTGCAGCGTATGGATTCTACGTGCTGCGGGGTTGGCATTTTTCATGCACTGTCCATCAGCATGAATAAATTATACTGCCCTGGAAAACATGGCCGACCTGGTGAACCTAGGAGAGCGGTAATCGCCTTCCTGCTGCAGCTACCAGCTTTGGGTGGGGCAAGCAGTGCATACATCCTGGGCCTGCACTTTGGAGTGCCTGCACCAATGCTTAGCCTAAGGTCGGGGTCAGACGAGCGCACTTAGTGCACACGTACTGACCCGCCTCCCGACGTCCGTCGCAGCGTTGTGATGTTTCGACGGGGTGGGCCACATGATGTTGCGTGCGCATGACTTGGGTGAGCCAGACCGGACGTACTTGCAGCCTCCCTGTCAAAGCGCTATGACGCGCGTTCGACGGGGCTGCAAACGGATTCTTCATAGGAGGATCGAGCCTTGCAGCGCTGAGCGCACTAACTGCACTCAGCGAGGTGGCCAGACGGGCGTCAGAGTGGAAGGAACATCCACACTCACGGACGTTCCTTTTACTCTGAAGTGCGCTCATGTGACACCAACTTTAAACCCCCGTGTGATAAAAAGTGTCATTTTGGGGGATGTATATCAATGGGGGTATCTATCTGAGGGCGAGAGGGGTCAGGGGTGTCTATCTGGGGGCGAGAGGTGTCAGGGTGTCTATCCGGGGGCGAGAGGAGTCAGGGTGTCTATCCGGGGGCGAGAGGTGTCAGGGTGTCTATCCGGGGGCGAGAGGAGTCAGGGTGTCTATCCGGGGGCGAGAGGAGTCAGGGTTGTCTATCTGGGGCGAGAGGGGTCAGGGGTGTCTATCTGGGGGCGAGAGGGGTCAGGCGTGTCTATCTGGGGCGAGAGGAGTCAGGGTGTCTATCTGGGGGGCGAGAGGGGTCAGGGGTGTCTATCTGGGGGTGAGAGGAGTCAGGGGTGTCTATCTGGGGGCGAGAGGAGTCAGGGGTGTCTATCTGGGGCGAGAGGAGTCAGGGGTGTCTATCTGGGGTGAGAGGAGTCAGGGGTGTCTATCTGGGGTGAGAGGAGTCAGGGTGTCTATCTGGGGGGCGAGAGGAGTCAGGGGTGTCTATCTGGGGGTGAGAGGAGTCAGGGGTGTCTATCTGGGGTGAGAGGAGTGTCTATCTGGGGGCGAAAGGAGTCAGGGGTGTCTATCTGGGGCGAGAGGAGTCAGGAGTCTCTATCTGGGGCGAGAGGAGTCAGGGGTGTCTATCTGGGGGCGAGAGGAGTCAGGGGTGTCTATCTGGGGCGAGAGGAGTCAGGGGTCTCTATCTGGGGCGAGAGGAGTCAGGGGTGTCTATCTGGGGGCGAGAGGAGTCAGGGGTGTCTATCTGGGGGCGAGAGGAGTCAGGGGTGTCTATCTGGGGGTGAGAGGAGTCAGGGGTGTCTATCTGGGGGCGAGAGGAGTCAGGGGTGTCTATCTGGGGGCGAGAGGAGTCAGGGGTGTCTATCTGGGGGCGAGAGGAGTCAGGGGTGTCTATCTGGGGGCGAGAGGAGTCAGGGGTGTCTATCTGGGGGCGAGAGGAGTCAGGGGTGTCTATCTGGGGTGAGAGGAGTCAGGGGTGTCTATCTGGGGCGAGAGGAGTCAGGGTGTCTATCTGGGGGCGAGAGGAGTCAGGGGTGTCTATCTGGGGGTGAGAGGAGTCAGGGGTGTCTATCTGGGAGTGAGAGGAGTCAGGAGTGTCTATCTGGGGGTGAGAGGAGTCAGGGGTGTCTATCTGGGGCGAGAGGAGTCAGGGGTGTCTATCTGGGGGTGAGAGGAGTCAGGGGTGTCTATCTGGGGCGAGAGGAGTCAGGGGTGTCTATCTGGGGCGAGAGGAGTCAGGGGTGTCTATCTGGGGGTGAGAGGAGTCAGGGGTGTCTATCTGGGGGCGAGAGGAGTCAGGGGTGTCTATCTGGGGGCGAGAGGAGTCAGGGGTGTCTATCTGGGGGCGAGAGGAGTCAGGGGTGTCTATCTGGGGGCGAGAGGAGTCAGGGGTGTCTATCTGGGGAGAGGTGAGAAGATGGGGGTCAATGTGTGCATCTGTGTGTGATAAAAGGTTGAGTATAAGGCTGGGGTCAGACGAGCGCAGTGTTAACGTCGGTGTTGCCGCACATAAGTACGTCCGTGATAGCATACAATTGTGTTAAATGGAGCCCCACACACGAAGTACGTCCGCACAGAAGTGCGGGGGCTGACGGACGCTGCAAACGGACGCAGGTTAGGCAAGAACGTAATACTGCTAGAACGGACGTGCGGAGTGCGCCACGTCCGCATAGCTTTGTGTGTGAGTGATGCAACAAGGTCAGACGGACTGCATTTATACGTCCAGCATTTTTGACGGACAGAATGTGTTTTCATTGTAATTTATTTTCCCCTCCTACATCCGTCAAAAAATACGTCAGTGAAAAAACGGACTGTGTGGCCACTACCTTGTTGTCAGTCAGAAAGTACGTCCGTACAAAATGCGCTCATCTGACCCTAGCCTAAGGAGGTGTTGAGCTGAAAGTGTGGTGAGGGGCTCCAAAAAATGTTCTTTCCCAGGGCCCCCTAAATGCTAGAGGTGGCCCTTCACCAGCGTGTAGACACTGGGAGCACTGTGCCGGGTTACTCCGCGGTATTGCTGTACAGTGACTCCAAGCAGCTAGTCACACGCTGGGGCTGCCCAGAGGCTTCACCCGTCCGCAGGCCCTCTAGTCTGGCAGGATTAAAATTTGTGAGGCTCCGGAAATTCCAGTTTTGGGATACGTCCGGATTTTAGAATTCCGGATAACGGGTGCCAGACTTGTACGAATAAAAGTACAGATATTGTGTTTGCAGATTTAACGCGGCTTCTTCCGTTGTGTTCGATTTGTTTGGTGACTTCACCAGGTAACAAAACTGCCGAGCAATAAAACACCCAGCAATGTGTCTCCAAACTATGATATATGAGGCTAGAAGTCGCCGGGCGCAGATAACATGCTCTGCTTTTGTTCTGAATGATGCCGTTATTTAGATAAATGGTTCTGATACTTTGTGATGTCACCTAAAAAGACTGGGAATAGCCTGGTCTGGCCCCGCCTCCTGCGACATCCCCTAAAACCCAAGTGCATGTCTTTGGGTAACTGAAGTTTTGGGAATATGATATTGTCTATTATTATACTTTAACCCTTTCGCTGCTGGGGCATTTCACCGCTGTGTGCTGAGCTCATTTTTCCCGGTTTTGCTCATCATGTTTAAACACGATTTCAAGCCACGTTTTATTATACGACCCAGACATATTATATATCGTTCTTTCCGTCAGACTCGACAGATTCATAATATATCATTATTATATGTATACGTCATGTCCTTCCTGAATATTATAACAAAAAATGCAATCAAATTTGAATTTTCAATAATCTACAGCGTGTAAAGTGATTTTATTGACATTTTATCATACGAGCCTTTGCGTTTATATTTTATATAAAATATAAGGGCTGAATATAGAATATTTGATACAGTCCTAACCTCAACATCTGAGGGTTGGGATTTAGGGGTTATTATTTCAGAGGATCTAAAGGTAAGTAGTCAATTTAATAGAGCAGCAGGAAATGCTGGCAGAATGCTTGGTTGTGTAGGGAGAGGTATTAGCAGTAGGAAAAGGGAAGTGCTCATGCCACTGTACAGAGCACTGGTGAGACCTCACTTGGAGTACTGTGTGCAGTACTGGAGACCGTATCTCCAGAAGGATATAGACATCTTAGAGAGAGTTCAGAGAAGGGCTACTAAAATGGTGTACTGCTTGAAGGAGAAAGGTTACCAGGAAAGGCTTAATGATCTTAACATGTACAGCTTGGAAAAAAGACGAGACAGAGGAGATATGATAGAAACATTTAAATACGTAAAGGGAATCCACAAGGTAGAGGAAGGGAGTATATTTAAAAGGAAACAAAGTAGCAAAACAAGAGGACATAGTCTTAGATTAGAGGGGCAAAGGTTTAAAAGTAACATCAGGAAGCATTATTTTACTGAGAGGGTGGTGGATACATGGAACAGCCTTCCAGTAGAAGTGGTAGAGGCCAAAACAGTAATTGAATTTAAGCAGGCATGGGATAGGCATAAGGCTATCCTAAACAAAAGATAAATCCAGGTAAAGTATCCATGTAATTGGGCAGACTAGATGGGCCGAAAGGTTCTTATCTGCCGACATTTTTCTAGGTTTCTATGTTTCTATGTTTCTATATGGGTTGCGCGTGTTTAAAAAAATTAGAAATGGGGACTCGTTAGATTTTTTTGGGGGGAAATTACATGATTTTTAGCAAACCCCCTCATAGAAAAAATCGTCAGTGCAGCAGCATTGCTCACATTATAAATGAAATGGAAACAATATTGGTGCATTAATAAAAAAATAAACAAAAAAATGTTTTTTAATTTTTAATTTATATTTTTGTTTTTAATTTTTTTTATTTACATTTTATTTTACATGGTCATGTTTGCTATCATTGGAAAGGCCATGCTCTGCCGTTCCAATGATACAAAACATTAACCACTAGCTGCCACGGATCAGGAGATAAGGGGGGGGGGTCCAACAACCCACCTATCTCCACCATAGGTGGCAGCTAGGGGTAAACTCCCGAACTGACGTCATTGCGTCCATGTGCGATGATGCCAGTAGGCAGGCAGAGATCCCAGGAAGCTTGGCAGACATCCAAGATGTCGACCAGCTCCAAAAGGGGACCACGATACGGCGCCTATTGGCGCCGAATTGCGATCCGGCCCCTAAGGGGTTAAAGGCAGCCACTGCTTGGAAGGGCAGGCTGTGCCCTTCCAAGCGGTGCCTGCCTTTTGCGTGTGCCCAAAGGACCCCCCTCCCATTCAGTCACCTTCCCCGCACTGGCAGGGGGTGCCTGGAATAGACGTCATCGCGCCAACGCGATGACGTCAATACCTGCATCCGGGGTCCCGGAGGCCTGGCTGACATCAAAGATATCAGCCCACACTGGCCGCGCGATCGGCCGAAATACCCGCCGATCGCAGGCTGCAAACACAGGACACGTCCTTCGCAGCCTAGGCAACACTTGGCTGGATGCGCTGAGCGCGTCCTCCACAGCCAAGTGGTTAAAGGATATTCTATGAGAAATAGATTTCCTTTTTTGCTCTTAAATGATTGGGCAGATCATGCTGACAGCCTTGGCACAATTATTATTATTTTTTATTTTTTTTGGGTGACTTTACTCACCTTTTGTCCCTCTTCGGTTCAGGGACTCCTGAACCCAGAAGCCCCTGAAACGTTTCTGCACAATTTGCCCTCCTGCTTGCACAGCATCGGAACGGAAAACTGCGCAGCGCTACAGGACTCGCACACTTTACGTACGCAAGCTCCATAGCGCCTGTGCAGAGCAATGGATCGGAGCTTCACGCGCATGCACAGATCTGATCCATCGGCTGACTCTCTGAGAAAGCTCGCTACAGAGATTGGTCACAGAGGGTGACGTTGGCCGCTCTCTGTGCGTGACATCACTAGGGACCAATCTGGTGACCGGCAGCTGGGAAATTCAAAATCCCCGCTGTTGGTGATGTAGATGGGTGGAGGACACGCCTTAACTTCACCCCACTTTTACACCAGAACAAGGCAAGGGGGAGGGTTGAAGGGGGGGTATGGTATTAATAAGTAGGAGTGGTCCCAATATATATAATTAATGCATGATTTACTGTATTAGTCCCATGCGGTAGATGGGCAGGCATCGCCATCTGCTGGCCAAAAAGAGTTATTGCAGCTTGGGCTACGCGATCCAGCATGAGAATATCTCCGTGTAACACACAGATACCCGCTTGTAAAAACTGTTGTAACACCTCGGGCATCATGTGTGAGGTGCTACAATTTTTGGGGGGCACCTTCTAGAGCTCATCGGCAAACAAAATTAGTTCCCAACAAGCAAATTTATTTTGCAATCATACATTCTAGCTCCAGGTCGTGTTAGCAGAAACTCGGGTTTCAGATTGTGCCGGGGGCTGCATCAGGGTGTGCCCAGGCACAGATTCGGAAGCGTTCAGGAGTAGCATGGGCTGCCGATCGCTTCCGATTCTCTGCCTGTCACTGCAGGAGGAGGGAGGAGCATCATGCTCTCTCTCCTCCGCTAGTTGGAGCTGGTGAAGTGCCGGTACTACGTACCGGCACGTACCGCCTCAAAAAAAAAAAAACTGATTTAGGGACTTCTAAAAATCATTGGAAAATGGAATTTAAAGAAAATATGCATTTTTCCTGACGTTCCATCCTATTAATAAATCATATTAATCCCTTTCTTTTAATAAACAGCTCCAACTATTTGTTTTAAAATTTTTCTAAAATATGAAACTGGTCCTGCCTTTGTTGTATTATTTTTATTACTGTCATCGTCATCATTTCTATTGCGCCAAAAGTTTCCGCAGCGCTTTACTGAGCACACAGATATCTGAAAGCGCATTTAACCCCTTCACTACCGATGTCGAGATATCTCAGGCTTCAAAGGCACAATCTGGTGCCCGATATCGAGATATCTCGATCTGCTAATCTGCAGCCCAAAACAAATTAAATTTGTTTGCTGCAAACAAAGTTTGCTTTTGGGCAACAGAAGGGGCCCCCAAAGTTTTAGCCCTGTGGGTATAATGCCCAAAGACTTGAAACTGTAAAATCAGCTGCTGAATGCTGTGAAATATCGAGCTTTCAGCAGCCGACGCAGGGGAAAAAAAAGAAGGAAATAGACCAGCAGCTCAAACCTCTGTAACTCAGTTTGGCAGTAGATGGCACCATCTGCTGGCCAAAATAGGTTATTACAGTAAGAAATACAATGGGTATAAACACAAAAATTTCTTACTTTACAATTAATTAAAAATGATTTTACAAAGAAACACTGGTTTCTGACAATGGCTTTTTGCAAAATCACTCGGTAGTGAAGAGGTTAAAATGTCATATTAAGGTAATAAGGCTGAATTTGTTTTCTCTTCTGCTTTAAATTACAGTGATAATGCGCAGTCATTAATAGCCACCATGGGGGTTATTCAGAGAGCACCGAAATATTGGTGCTCTCTTGTTCGGCGTCCGTTTAGCGGGTTCAATTCTCTGACCCTGCGGTGAATATAGCATTCAAATCAGTGAATTCAACCACAGATCAACCCGCCGAATGCATCCGCCGACCACCGAAAAGACTGCCGAACACAGCCACCGATCCGCCGAACAGACCACAGAACGCCTCCAATCAGTCGCCGAAAGCTGACGAAAAAAGCCGATCAGTCCTCGAACAGGGGTAACAAAAAAAAAGGAAATTTTTAAAATGCGTTTAAAACAAAAAAATTGCACGAAAATGCATGGAACTAGTATATAATGTCCTATGAATAACAAAAAAGGTCTGTTACAGAATTTAAAAAAAAAACATTTTAAAAAAAAAATCGCAATCAAAAACTTTAGCGAAAAAATCCAGAAAAATGCCTAAAAAATTCTAAAATAAATAAATAAAAGGACTTTTTGCTGCAAATGAAAAGAACAAACGTTTAAATAAAAAATGATAAAAAATGGTAATTTTTTTACATTGAATCCTACGGGATTTACCTGTTTAAACCTGTCGAACTGAATCACAATAAATCAGGGCATTTCACTGACATTTCTTTTCTGTTCTGCATCCTCTGAATAGATTAACCATTAGGCTGGGGTCAGGCGAACGCAGTGCGAACGCGCGTGCAGCCGCACTTTGTTATGGCCGTAGTAGCAGCAAATGACTTCCAATGACGGCCAATATACGAAGTCCGGCCGCACGAACGTTCGGCGGGCAATGCAAGCGGCAGAGGAACGCATTTTTTTGAGAACGTAGAACCGTTAGTACTGACTCACAGAGTGCGCTGCGTCTGCATAGCGGCGTGTGTGCGTGATTAGGAGACGTCTGACGCTGCTCATGTCCGGCCAACATAACGTCCAGACACCCAAAGTTTCCTGGTTTGGAACCGTAGAAACCACGGCCGAAAGTGCGCATCCTATGACCGCTATCGCGTCTTCCGTGAAAAAATGTGTTCGGACGCATCAACGCACTTTTTGACGGTAGACGTGAAAAAAGCGTTTGTCTGACCCTAGCCTTATTTCTCTATGGGGAATTTCAAAGGTCACCAAATTGCGGCGATCTGAGGCGAACTGCACCTGTATTTCGCTGGCAATTCGCCAATATGTGCGCAAACCTGGTGTCCGACTACAAGAAACGCCTGACCTCTGTGACTGCCAACAAGGGTTCTGCCACCAAGTGCTAAGTCATGTTTTGCGAAGGGGCCAAATACATAATTCACTCATTAAAATGCAAATAAATTTATAACTTTATTGAAAAGCATTTTTCTGGAGGTTTTTGTTGCCTAGGCTTGCGCACCGATTTTTTTTTCCGTTCGATTCGATTTTTCGGATTTTTAAACTTTTCGATTCGTCTCGTTTCGACCGATTTCTGTTTCGATTCGGTTCGGCTTGACTCGTTTTTCGTGTACATTTTTCGGAATTTCGACCATTTTTCGTATTTTCGTGTCACTTTGCTCGTTTTTGTATCGATTTTTCGTATTTTCGAAAATTTTCGTTTTTTCAGAACGTCTGTTCTCCTCGTTTCAAAGCAATAAATTTCGATTTGACACATTTCAAGTACATTTGAAAATTCCAAAAATATTTCGTTTCGGCTCGGAAAACTTTTCGGATCTGCCATTTTCGGATCTAAACATTTTCGGAAAATCGTCCGCATCCGAAAACACGAATCGGGAAATTTCGTGAAAATTCCGAAACCCGAAACGCACATCCCTATTGCTATTCTGTCTCTCGCTGTTAGAATAAACCGACCAATAGAATTACAGACTGATCATTTCTTTGTCAGTGGCAAAACGTACAAAATCAGCAGAGGATCAGATAAGTTTTTCTCTCACTGTAAATAGCGCCAACAGATTCCGCAGCGCTGTATAATGGGAAAGCATGAACATGAGCCACAATAAATAATAAAACATTTGGACCAAATGGCCCAGCCCCTAGGATCACTGCCCTGCTAATAAAAAAAGATGTGTGGGAACGCACCAAGACCTCTGCGCCCCAGTTAGCGATTATCATCTTGTACTTACTACAGACACACACTCAGATCTGATATATCTATGTATATATAAGTGGAATTTAGCAAAAATATACAATAAATACTCTCAGGGTTATTCAAAGAGAATCGAAAAGTCACCGCACGTTCTGTGACTTTTCGTTCTCTTCAATTCGGCTTGATTCGGCGATCCCATTTCGGCGACCCTGCGGTGTATTCAGCAAGCACCACAGGGTCGACGTAATGCAGGGAAAAGCCGCTTCAAACTCGACGAACACTCACCGCAAAACCCGGCGAACGCACACTGAAAACATCTGTATTATCCCCGCCGAACACGCCGGAGAAACCCGAGCAGCTGCCGATCACAGCGCAGAGCATCCGCCGGAAAAACCCGACATGCAGACGAACGGAGTGAAAAAAACAGTTTGCTTGAATGTTTGAAAAGTGAAATGCTGTTTGCAAAGAAACTACTGAGCGAAAATGTCTGAAATTTACATATAAGATCCAATGAATGATAATAAAGAGGTCTGTTACAGAAAAAAAGAAAAAACGATTTAAAGAAAAAACGGAAAAAAAATTCGCCAAAAAATTCTGAGAAATGCCTAATTGATCCTAAAAAAATCTATAAATAAAGAGACTTTTTTGCTGCAGAATTTTATAATGAACGGTTTATTAGATATCGAATTAAAACGGGAATATTTTTAACATTGAAGCCTATGGGATTCGCCTGAATAAACCTGCCGAATGAAACCACCAAACCGCAGGGCATTTTGGCAACTTATCACTGCTGTTTTGTGTTCTCTGAATAGTCGAAGCATTGCTTCTCTATGGGGATTCACTGCCCTCGAACAGGCACTGAACAGGCACCGTATGTGCAGGCAATTCGCCAGGATTTGGCGAACTGCCTGCTCTCTGAATAGCCGAATGGCCAGGAAAGGCAACCGAACGCTGAATTTCACTGTTCGGTTCCCTTTCGGCCACAATTCGGATTTCTTTGAATAACCCTGTATATTTATTGTGACTTATCGGGGAAAGATATGATTGAACGCCTGAACACAAGCTTTATTGTGTGGGACCCGCTGCAACAATTGTGGAGGAACTGCGTTCCCAGGCGTTCCCCCCTCAACATGAGCCCTGGATTTAACCTAGGAAAAATGACAAACTGACTTAGAAACCAGAGGCAAAGGGGTGTAGTAGATCAGGAATCTCACACTCCGCCCCCTCGATGTTTCTCAACTACGACTCCCATGATTCTCTGGTAATTTACCACAAACAAGGATTCTGGGAATTGCAGTCTGTCACCATCCGGGGTGGCCGGATTTTGAGACCCCTGGTGCAGAGAGCTGCTCAGATGAGTTTTAAGAGGTTTTACACTAACATTCAAATCAGCCCCGAATTGCATCGGACGGTGAATTTTACCATTTTCGGGCAATTCGTCTATTCATTAAGCTGTCGAATCACCAAATAAAGGTGAACTGACAGCAAAATACAGCACAGTTCTCCGTAATTCGCAACAAATCGCTGTGTTCAGCGGCACCGAAATTGCCACTTAGAAAACTATCGTGTCTTCTATTCCCCAAACGCCGATTTGCACCGAGATTCCCACGAAATGACCTGATTTTCAGTGTTTCAGTTCGACAAGTTTAAACAGGCGAATCCCGTAGGATTCAATGGAAAAACGTAATATCTTTTTTTTTTTTTAAAAAAAATTTAAATACCGTTTTTCTTATTTTTTCTATTTTATTTTTATGAAAACCGTTTTTGTATTTTTTTCAGGCGACATTTTTGCTTTTTCTTATATATTTTTTTATTTTGTAACAGACCTTTTTATTTTTTTTTTTTTATGGGACCCTTTTTTATTACATGGACGCATTTTATTGATTTAACCTCCTAATCAGGAGAATGGGAGTCTTCCTATTCTCTTTTTTTTGCAGTTCGGCAGAATCCCCCCAATGCTAATTCATCGCTTTTCGCCGACATCCGATAACTGCTTCGGCTGATACGATTTTTGCCAAAATATGGTGACCATTCGCTAAACAGCCAGTTCGCCGTATTTTTGGGAAAACGGAATTGCCGAAACGAGGCGAAATGCATCGAATTGTGGCGAAACGCAAAGCACCGAAATCGTGCGCAATTTCCATGCTTTGTGAATAGACCCTTTAACGTCAGCGATTGAATTAGATACAAAATGAGTCAACATTGCGACCAAGTGACCAACCTTGACTGTTCGATGACCCCCTGCCCTGGTCACCGGCAGTTGTGCGCAAACACACGTTAATTTGCGGTTTCTTATCGGCCTTATTTAAATAGTCAGGGAAACCTGGCCTTTCTCTGAGTGTGTGTGTTTGTGTGTTTGTGTGTGTGTATGTAGCTAACGCCATTTATCATTGGAGCCTGTCCTTTAATCCCCCTCTCCCCGTCGTCTCTGCAGAGCTTATTTTCCCCTGCCGTGGAGTGGCTAGAAGTTAATATCCCGGCTTCTGATTGCGCTTAAGAGGTGTATTATGCGATAAGCCCCGTTTGACTTGTTTTTTTTATTTTTTAATTTATTTATTATTATTTTTTTTTGTTAGGTACTTTGTCTCAGTAATTCAAACGCGGGGATTTCAGCTCTGTTGACCTTTTCGGTCAGGAGTAACCAGGAAACCCGCGGCGGCGAGCTAACCCTTCATTTAAAAAAATAATAAAAGGCAAAACTAGAAAATACAAAAAAAAAAGAAAATGGGGAAAACAACAACAACAACAAAAAAATCGATGGCGGCTCTCGGTGGCACCAATCGCAAGCCATTATTTCTGGCTAATTAAAGGCGCGGTATGCCATTAACTTATTCTTGAAAAAGTCATCTTTGCTAATAAAACAACTGGGGACGAGGCCCAGTAGCGCTTTTATCTGGAGCAGTCAATGCCGGATAGACAGCGTTATCTCTGGCTTTGTGATTAATAATTATTTACTATGTGTTAGGCTGGGGTCAGACCAGCGCACTTTTAACGTGCGTTCTGGCGCACATAATTACAGCCGCACTAGCAGCAGATGACGGGCAATGACGGCCAATATACGATGTACGGTCGCACAAAAGTCCGGCCGTGCAACACAAGTGGAATTTGAACGCATTTTTCTGAGAACGCTGAACCGCTAGTACTGACGTACAGAGTGCGCAGCTGCGGCATAGCGGCATGTGTGCGTGATTAGGAGATGTCAGACGCTGCTAATGTCCAGCCTACATAACGTCCAGACGCAAAAAGAGTTTTAATGACGATCCGTACAAAATCACGACCGACAATGCGCGTCGTCTGACCGTTTTTGCGCATTCCGTGAAGAAATACGTCAATGCGTTCGGACGCACTTTTTCACGTTCGCGGGGAAAAATGCTTTCGTCTGACCCTAGCCTTAGTGTAAACTGTAAGTTTTTTATTTGTGTTGTGTTTCTTTTATTTCCCCCGCTCTTTAGTATTGGTTCCGTCGGTGTCAGCTGGCGAATCTATTATCTATCATACTATTGCCGCGTTGCAATTAATCGGCCGGTTGGATGAATTGCGGTGTTAGAGACCCTGAAGAAGTGCAGGTCTGCTGAGTAGAAAAAAAATCAGCTGTCATGTGACCAATAATAGGTGATACATTGTAACCTGCAAAGTCTCGGGACAGAAATACACAAAAATGATAAAACACTAGTGATTCGTTGCGCTTGTGATTGGTGGTGGGACGTAGGTGGAGGTCCACCTTTAGGAGACCACCTCATTGGACAATCGTAGTGACCTCTACCTTAGGCCCACCACATCATCTGGAATTATTATTTATTTATAAAGCGCCAGCATATTCCGCAGCGCTGTGTCACCTTGTTGCTGTGATTGCGGCACGCATTCGCCGCGGCATCGTGTGGATAAGCTCATGCAATGTCACAGCATTTATTGGCGTCCAGAGTGACATTAATTTGTGGTCAAGATCTCGTATTGATGATGGGAGAGTCGCGGCGCTGCATAAAGTCTTCTCCAGCACATTATCCCAAAGATTAACCTCAATGGGGTTAAGGTCTGGACTGTGCGGTGGCCAATCCATGTGTGAAATGATGTCTCGTGCTCCCTCAACCACTCTTGCACAATTTGAGCCTGATGAATCCTGGCATTGCCATCTTGGAATATGCCTGCTGTGCCATCAGGGGAGAAAAAATCCATTGATGGGAAAACCTGCTCATTCAGTATATTCCGGGAGTCACATGACCTCATTTTATACTGAAACCTATTAATCACTGCAGTAATTATCCAATGGAAGGCTCTCAATTTGGTTCCTCTTTTCTGGCCAACATGAAACAACCCCCCCCCCCCTCCAAAGTGATAAATCAACACATTTTGGGCTCTATTACATTCTTCGCGCAAAAATGTGCGCGAGTGCAAAAACGCATTAACGCGAGGGGAAAAACCCTTTGCGCTGATCGTCAAATTATGACATTTCTGCACAAAATGCGCGTTAACATCTAACGAGAGTTACCCCTGTGCGAGCGAAAGTTTGTGCGCGCGTCCTATACTCAACATTGTGAACGCAAATGCGTTTGTGCGCTCAGGGCCGGATTATCATAGGGGTGGATGGAGCGGCAGCTCCAGGCCCCGTTTTGAAAATAGGCCCACAGCCAGCCGCAGGCTGGCCTGCCGCCGTATAACCTTATTGCCCCACACACTACTCGAGGCTGCCGGAGATCTGGCAAAGCGGCCCGCCCGCGGCCCGAGGCAAGGCCGAGCCATCGGCCGGGCCTGTGAGTGTTTTTGGCGCCAGGCCACCAGCCGCGGGCTTACTTTCAATTTTAATGTTATGCAGCCCACGGAGGTCTGGAGGAGAATTAGAGGCGAGCCCGAGCGGATGCGGAAATGAGAACAGGACACGTGATGCGCCGGTGACTCATCCTGTCACGTGTCCCGTCCCTCACACGTGCCCAAGCTGAAGGAAGGCAATGGCAAGCAAGTGCCACGAGCAGGCAGGCAGTGCGCAGGTGCGTGGATGAATCTATCCGCTCAGCCTGCACACTGGCCTGACTGACTGTCAGTGCGGGCCGGCTATCTCGTCCCTCGCGGTGGTGACTCACTCATTCACCATCCATCCATGGTCCTCCGAGTCCTTAGGATGGGAGGAGAACATGTGACGTGTCGCGTCACATGCTCTGCCTCCATGTGCCGGGCAATCTCTTCTCATGGTCCAATGGCGGGGGAAGGAAAGCAGACGGATGAATCCCCACAGTCTGCACTGTCCTGCCTCCGTCTTCCTCTCAATCTGCACACCGGTCGGCGTGACTGCCCACTCCACCATCGCAGCCAGCCTGAGCCAGGACATTTAAAATATATTAAAATAAAAAAGTTGAAGGAGCCAGTTGGAACTGCCACCAGGCTGAGTCTGTGTGCCAGTCTCGCCTGTCAGGGTCGCCAGCCAGGCCACACAAGCAGCAGGCAGCGCAGGAGTCAGGACAAAAATTGATCTGCAAACGAGCTGGTCAGTGCCCAGCCAGCAGACACTGCCAGAGTCTGCCTTAGCAATGGTGCCACCGTGCCAGCCCAGTCCAGCTGGTCTGTTACCAGTGTGCCCCAGGCCCCAGCAAGTGCCTCACACAGCTGCTGAGACTGAGCCTACAACAATTAAGGTTAGTTTGGAGCCAACTTTTGAGTATGTGCCCAGCTCTGGAGAAGGAGCTCTGTAGAAAATCTTTTAACCCCTCTGCTGCTGAGCCATGTTACCCTCCTCTTAGATTGTAATCTCTCGAGCAGGGTCCTCTCTCCTACTGTTCTGAGTGTGTAAAGTGTATGAATATTTGTTATTCTGTCTCCCCCCCCATTGTACAGCGCTACAGAACTTGTTGGCGCTTTAGAAATACTTGAAATTGTGAGCTGAGCTAATTTTCACCATTTTGTGCCTTCTCATGTTTAAATGTATGTTGAAGTCATGTTTTATTATAGGCGCAGACATATATCCTTTTTTTCTGACAGATTCAAAATATATCATTATATGTATAAGTCATGTTCCGCGTCAATGCTATAACTAAATAAAACCAAAGTTTAAATATCTATTCAGATTTCAATCATAGTGGAGCACTTGCTCTATTTGGTCTGGGGGCCCCGCCGCCCCAAGTATTGTTAGTCTGCCACCAGGCAGATTGACTCGTAACCAAAACAATGGTTCAAAAGTAGAACCAGCAATGGGCAATATATATATATATCCACAGTTGGGCCTAACCCCTTCTAGAAATACTCAACTAGAGAAGCAAGTAATGATGGACCGGATTAATAAATTGATACAGTATATGTTTGCTTCATTTTGTGATCAGGTCCATCCTTACTAGCTTGTCTAGTGGAGTTGTAGCAATTGACTCCTATATGGGCCACGCACATTAATACAGCAGGAGGCTTGTGATCCGCCGCACTGTAAGTCGCACTATTGGTCATAGCACACCTTGTCACAGTCACCAGTCAGGTTTTCCAATTGCTGTGACGTTGGCATAGAGTGACAAATGCACAGTGCACCGCCTGACTCTAAACGAGAAAGCAGCGCGGACCGATTGTTGCCTCAGTATCTAAAATTAGGCCCACGGAAACCCTCAGCACCAGGCCCATGATGCCCTTAATCCGGCCCTGTGTGCGCTGGTACGCGGATGGTATTACAATCGATGCGCAACTTTTTACAAACGACGTTTGCGCGCATAATTTTAACGTCTTTGAAAAGCTGGTGGTAACGGCAAATCTGAACGTCCTGACCGAAACCAAATACACCAGCATGAAAAAACAATACAGCGCCGTATAGTTACACATTCTACACATACCCAAACAATAAAATGGAGAGCTTGTGCGTGTTTTTATTATTGCTGCAGCTTATATGCGCAGATTGACTTTGACAGGCGCAAAAAGTGAACGGGAGACAATTGTGGTTCTTAATTCTGATTGGCTGAATCGCGTGAAAAAAACAGTCCGCACACCGATTTCTGCGCGCAACGTTAATTTGCGCTCATTTTTGTGCATCTTTTTTCCGGGTGATATTTTCGGACGGATTAATAAATGCGCTCGGATCGTAATACCAGCGTTAATTTACGTGCGTTACCATTTAACGCTGGGCGCAAAAAAAATTGCGCCGCGTGTACGAATTTGCGCGGAGAATGTAATAGAGCCCATAGTCTCTTAACTTCTCTCCAAAATGCAGTTGATTTTTTCGTGAAGGTGTTGGCCATTCTGGGTCTCTTCGTGTCCCCCCCCCCTCGTGTGTTTGGCGGTGGGTGAGCGTTATTAGCAACGCGCTGCTATTGATTTTTTTTCGCAGTCGGCTGTTTGCTCAGTAAGGTGCGCCGCGCTGTACTATGTGACACGCCAAGGTACGAAACCATCAAGGTTTTCTAATAACAAGATGGTTTGATAACCGTGCGGCCGGTTTCATTCTCTGAAAAACATCCTGCGGCATTTAACTGGACGGAAACGACAAAATAACGCATTGATATTATGTACGTGGGAGTTCCATGGCGGAGGAACCGAGTGGAGAGCGTTAAATAACCGACACCAAGTCTCCGCGTCGCAAAGAAGATATAAATAATCATTTTAATAATACAGTAAAATGCAGCTGAGTGCGGCCAAAATAATAAGCTAAATGGATACTATAGGGTTAAAATGGGAGGACGGGAACAAAAAGGGTTAACTCACCTTGTGACCAGCGTAGTGCTGGTCTCTGATCTTCCAGACGTTACATGCTCCTGGCTTGCAGGAAGCCATAGCAAGAAATGTGACCAATGGGAGACGACCCAGGGAGCGTCTAGTCCAGGGTTCAGCAACCTTGAACCCTGATGTTTTGGGAGGTACATCTCCCATGATGCTCAGTCACCCATTAGGCCACAAGGTAAATGTAGTCCCCAAAAGTTCAGGGAGCCAAGGTTTCTGACCCCTGGACTAGACAATCTAATTCCAGGGATGAAGGTGGGACCCAAATTGGTTCCCTCTTCTTAGTCCTGGAGCCTGAAGCTCAGGTCAGCCCTCGGTGATGTGATCTTCAAGTAGGGACTAATCCTCTGCTCCATGAGGGCTGAATCAGCCCCCAAGGGGAAAGAGTAGAGAACGCTCAAAACACTGTGACCACGCGAGTCACCATGCGTAAAGTGTCCCATTAATGTTCTAAACGTTAATGATTTTCCAGCAGGAGGTTAACAAAAGAAATGAAGTCACATTGCCTCAGGAGAATTGACAAATAAGTGTCTTTTTAGGGTTCCTCCGTATATTCAGGGTGTGCGGGTGTCTTTTATGGGGTTCCTCTGTATATTCAGGGTGTGCGGGTGTCTTTTTAGGGTTTCCTCCATATATTCAGGGTGTGCGGGTGTCTTTTTAGGGGCTCCTCCATTTATTCAGGGTGTGTGGGTGTGTTTTTAGGGGTTCCTCCGTATATTCAGGGTGTGCGGGTGTCTTTTTAGGGTTTCCTCCATATATTCAGGGTGTGCGGGTGTCTTTTTAGGGGCTCCTCCATTTATTCAGGGTGTGCGGGTGTCTTTTTAGGGGCTCCTCCATATATTCAGGGTGTGCTGGTGTCTTTCTAGGGGCTCCTCCATATATTCAGGGTGTGCGGGTGTCTTTTTAGGGTTCCTCCATATATTCAGGGTGTGTGGGTGTATTTTTAGGGGCTCCTCCATATATTCAGGGTGTGCTGGTGTCTTTCTAGGGGCTCCTCCATATATATTCAGGGTGTGCGGGTGTCTTTTTAGGGTTCCTCCATATATTCAGGGTGTGTGGGTGTATTTTTAGGGGCTCCTCCATATATTCAGGGTGTGCGGGTGTCTTTTTAGGGTCTCCTCCATATATTCAGGGTGTGCGGGTGTCTTTTTAGGGTTCCTCCATATATTCAGGGTGTGTGGGTGTATTTTTAGGGTTCCTCCATATATTCAGGGTGTGGGGTGTCTTTTTAGGTGCTCCTCCATATATTCAGGTGTGCGGGTGTCTTTTTAGGGGCTCCTCCATATATTCAGGGTGTGCGGGTATCTTTTTAGGGGCTCCTCCATATACTCAGGGTGTGCGGGTGTCTTTTTAGGGGCTCCTCCATATATTCAGGGTGTGCGGGTATCTTTTTAGGGGCTCCTCCATATATTCAGGGTGTGCGGGTGTCTTTTTAGGGTCTCCTCCATATATTCAGGGTGTGCTGGTGTCTTTTTAGGGTCTCCTCCATATATTCAGGGTGTGCTGGTGTCTTTCTAGGGGTTCCTCCATATATTCAGGGTGTGCGGGTGTCTTTAGGGGCTCCTCCATATATTCAGGGTGTGTGGGTGTCTTTTTAGGGGCTCCTCCATACATTCAGGGTGTGCAGGTGTCTTTTTAGGGGTTCCTCCATATATTCAGGGTGTGCGGGTGTCTTTTTAGGGTCTCCTCCATATATTCAGGGTGTGCAGGTGACTTTTTAGGGGTTCCTCCATATATTCAGGGTGTGTGGGTGTCTTTTTAGGGGCTCCTCCATATATTCAGGGTGTGCGGGTGTCTTTTTAGGGTCTCCTCCATATATTCAGGGTGTGCAGGTGACTTTTTAGGGGTTCCTCCATATATTCAGGGTGTGCGGGTGTCTTTTTAGGGGTTCCTCCATATATTGAGGATGCGCGGGTTTCTTTTTAGGGGTTCCGCCATATATTCAGGGTGTGTGGGTGTCTTTTTAGGGGTTCCTCCATATATTCAGGGCGTGCGGGTGTCTTTTTAACCCTTTCGCTGCTGAGGCTTTTCCCGCCCCTATGCTGAGGTCATTTTTACCGGTTTTGCGCATCATGTTTAAACGTGTTTTGAAGGCTTATTTTAGTATATGACCCAGACATATTATATATCGTTCTTTCCGTCAGACTCGGTAGATTCATAATATGTCATTATTATATGTATACGTTATGTCATGTCTGTATATTATAACAAAAAATGCAATAAAATATGTATTTTCAATAATTTACAATGTGTAAAGTGTTTTTTTCCACATTTTAACATGCGAGCAATTGCGGTTATATTTTGTATGGGGTGCGCTTGTTAAAAAAATTAGAGATGGGGTCTCGTTACATTTTTTTTTGGGGAAAATGACACTATTTTTAACAAACGCACCGCATACAAAAATCGTTAGTGCAGCATCATTGTTCACATTATAATTGAAATGGGAACAATATTGCTGCATTAACAAACCCAAAACAAAAAAAAAAAGTGTTTAATTTTTTTTTTTATTTTATTTTTTTTTTATTTTTCTTTTTTTTTTTTTTTTTACAAAATTTTTCACTGTAGTGTTTGGTATCGTTGGAACGGCCATGCTCTGGCCGATCCAATGATACCAAAATTTAACCCCTAACTGCCACGGATCGGGAGATAGGGAGTTCATTGGAACTCCCTATCTCCACAGTTGGTGGCAGTTAGGGGTTAAGTCTAGGACTGGCGTCATCGTGCTACGCACGATGACGCCAGTCCTCTGGGGGAGTTCCCGGAGGCTTGGCCGACATCCAAGATGTCGGCCAGCTCCGGGAAAGGATCGCGAACCGGCGCTTTCAGCGCCGATTCGCGATCCAGCTCCCCAGGGGTTAATGCCAGGCATCATTTGGAAGGGCAGGCTGTGCCCTTCCAAATGATGCCTGGGTTAACCCCCTGTGCGCCGCCGATCGGGAGGGAGAGAGGTCCGAAGGACCTCCCCCCCCTCCCTTTCAGGCGCCTCCTCCGCACATGCGGGGGGGGCGCCTGAATTAGGTGTCATCGCGCCCCCGCGATGACACCTAATGCTGGCGGCTGCTGGTCCGGATGCGCGGCTGACATCCAGGATGTCAGCCCGCACCGGAGGGGCCAGCGATCGGCCGGAACCCGGCCGAATGCTGACCCCAATGTGAGGACGCGCTCAGCGCGTCCTCAGCACACCAGCGAGAATGCTGAGGACGCGCTGAGCGCGTCCTTAGCATTCAAGTGGTTAAGGGTTCCTCCATATATTCAGGGTGTGCGGGTGTCTTTTTAGGGGCTCCTCCATATATTCAGGGTGTGTGGGTGTCTTTTTAGGGGTTCCTCCATATATTCAGGGTGTGTGGGTGTCTTTTTAGGGTCTCCTCCATATATTCAGGGTGTGTGGGTGTCTTTTTAGGGGCTCCTCCATATATTCAGGGTGTGTGGGTGTCTTTTTAGGGGCTCCTCCATATATTCAGGGTGTGCAGGTGACTTTTTAGGGGCTCCTCCATATATTCAGGGTGTGTGGGTGTCTTTTTAGGGGCTCCTCCATATATTCAGGGTGTGCGGGTGTCTTTTTAGGGTCTCCTCCATATATTCAGGGTGTGCAGGTGACTTTTTAGGGGTTCCTCCATATATTCAGGGTGTGCGGGTGTCTTTTTAGGGGTTCCTCCATATATTGAGGATGCGCGGGTGTCTTTTTAGGAGTTCCGCCATATATTCAGGGTGTGTGGGTGTCTTTTTAGGGGTTCCTCCATATATTCAGGGCGTGCGGGTGTCTTTTTAAGGGTTCCTCCATATATTCAGGGTGCGCGGGTGTCTTTTTAGGGGCTCCTCCATATATTCAGGGTGTTTGGGTGTCTTTTTAGGGCTCCTCCATATATTCAGGGTGTGCGGGTGTTTTTAGGGGCTCCTCCATATATTCAGGGTGTGTGGGTGTCTTTTTAGGGGCTCCTCCATATATTCAGGGCGTGCGGGTGTCTTTTTAAGGGCTCCTCCATATATTCAGGGTGTGCGGGTGTCTTTTTAGGGGCTCCTCCATATATTCAGGGTGTGGGAGTGTATAACAGAGCGGCAGAGCAACTCCCAGTAATGAGTCTGTAACTGTAATAAATGCCATCAAACACTTAACTCTTCTTCTAAATGACATGTTACGGTCCTGGGGCCTCAGACAGTCTGGAAAGTCATCCAAAGTGTCTGGTCCTCAGCCCTGCCTCCATCAACCATCCCTATACTAATGACCTGCATGAAACATACGTGTTGTTAGCGTCGCATTCTCAGCGCGTTTCATGCACAGTCAGGGTTATTTTCGTTGTAAATGTTTCTCTGTTCCTGATTTAAGTGAAATTCTAATTACGGAATATAAATGAATTCCAGTTCTGCTCGGCGAGCTCTCGTCCACCTGCCATTTTACCGAATGGGCGACGGCGCATCGTGAGAGCCATCACATTTGCCAATACGTTACTTTGAGGCGTTTTCCACATTCAGTTCGTGATAAGAAAATGATCAAAGTCCTTTTTCTTCGTCCGAATAAAGGAGAACAAACAAGCTGTTGCCATTAATTTCTCCTCCGAGTGTCAGGCCGGTCCCCTGGCAGCATGTCAGGATGGCGAACGTTCACACGCCAATCAATACGTTCCGAGGTTGATCGCTCTTTGATCCAAATTCGAGGTGTACAAAAACAAAAATCTGTAAATCTTCACAAAATCCATAAAATCTGCTGTTTTCAGGAAATCTTTCCTCGCATCGAAGGCTACGTACAAATAAACAGTGAGCCGAGATCTCACCTGGGATGTTTCTGCAGTGACTATGAATCCTCAGGCTTCATCAGATGAGTAGATTTACTGAGTATATACACGCACACTAGTTTCTATTATTTATATTTATCTCTATGTTGAAAGGACCCTCTCTATGTAACCCAGTTTCTTTAAATGCAGATAAAAACTGTATTTCCACCAGAAGCCCTATCAATCAGAGAGCCAGAGAATTACATTTCCTGCCTTTCAGTAAGAAAAAGCTTATTTGTGATCATGTGACAGCAATCTGCAGGCACGTTCAAGAGAGCGATCCATCCGTACTTTATCTAAGTATTATGATTTTATTTTTCTAATCCAGATTTTGGAATTTATGTTTGTGAAGGCGGTGAATATGATTTCACGTTTTTGCACGATGTCTGGCTTTAGAAGAGTTTTTCAGATTCCCCCCGTGTTTCTGGACATACAGTCAGGTCCATAAATATTGGGACATCGACACAATTCTAACATCTTTGGCTCTATACACCACCACAATGGAGTTGGAATGAAACAAACACAATGTGCTTTAACTGCAGACTGTCAGCTTTAATTTGAGGTTATGTACATCCAACTCAGGTGAACGGTGTAGGACTTACAGCAGTTTGCAGATGTGCCTCCCACTTGTTAAGGGACCAAAGGTAATGGGACAGAATAATAATCATAAATCAAACTTTCCCTTCTTAATACTTGGTTGCAAATCCTTTGCAGTCACTCACAGCCTGAAGTCTGGAACGCATAGACATCACCAGACGCTGGGTTTCATCCCTGGTGATGCTCTGCCAGGCCTCTACTGCAACTGTCTTCAGTTCCTTCTTGTTCTTGGGGCATTTTCCCTTCAGTTTTGTCTTCAGCAAGTGAAAGGCATGCTCAATGGGGTTCAGGTCAGGTGATTGACTTGACCATTGCATAACATTCCACTTCTGTCCCTTCAAAAACTCTTTGGTTGCTTTTGCAGTATTGGGTCATTGTCCATCTGCACTGTGAAGCGCCGTCCAATGAGTTCTGCAGCATTTGGCTGAATGTGAGCAGATAATATTGCCCGAAACACTTCAGAATTCATCCTGGTGCTTTTGTCAGAAGTCACATCATCAATAAATACAAGAGAACCAGTTCCATTGGCAGCCATACATGCCCACGCCATGACACTACCACCACCATGCTCCACTGATGAGGTGGTATGCTTAGGATCGTGAGCAGTTCCTTTCCTTCTCCATACTCTTCTCTTCCCATCACTCTGGTACAAGTTGATCTTGGTCTCATCTGTCCATAGGATCTTGTTCCAGAACTGTGAAGGCTTTGTTAGGTGTTGTTTGGCAAACTCTAATCTGGCCTTCCAGTTTTTGAGGCTCACCAATGGTTTACATCTTGTGGTGAACCCTCTGTATTCACTCTGGTGAAGTCTTCTCTTGATTCTTGACTTTGACACACATACACCTACCTCCTGGAGAGTGTTCTTGATCTGGCCAACTGTTGTGAAGGGTGTTTTTTTCACCAGGGAAAGAATTCTTCATTCATCCACCACAGTTGTTTTCCGTGGTCTCCCGGGTCTTTTGGTGTTGCTGAGCTCACCGGTGCGTTCCTTCTTTTTGAGAATGTTCCAAACAGTTGTTTTGGCCACACCTAATGTTCTTGCTATCTCTCTGATGGGTTTGTTTTGTTTCTTCAGCCTAATGATGGCTTGCTTCACTGATAGGGACAGCTCTTTGGATCTCATCTTGAGAGTTGACAGCAACAGATTCCAAATGCAAATAGCACACTTGAAATGAACTCTGGGCCTTTTATCTGCACATTGTAATTGGGATAATGAGGGAATATCACACACCTGGCCATGGAACAGCTGAGAAGCCAATTGTCCCATTACTTTTGGTCCCTTAACAAGGGGGAGGCACATCTGCAAACTGCTGTAAGTCCTACACCATTCACCTGAGTTGGATGTACATACCCTTGATTTAAAGCTGAAAGTCTGCAGTTAAAGCACATTGTGTTTGTTTCAACGTTCGGTTACCTTTCCTGGCCATTCGGCTATTCAGAGAGCAGGCAATTCGCCAAATCCTGGCGAATTGCCTGAACATACGGTGCCTGTTCGGTGCCTGTTCGAGGACAGTGAAATCCGCATAGAGAAGCAATGCTTTGTCTATTCAGAGAGCACAAACCAGCAGTGAAAAGTTGCCGAATTGCCCTGCTGTTCGGTGGTGTAATTCGACAAATTTATTCAGGAGAATCCCATAGGCTTCAATGTTAAAAAATATTCCCGTTTTAATCCAATATCTAATAAACCGTTTATTATTTTATTCTGCAGCAAAAAGTCTCTTTATTTTTTAGAATTTTTAGGATCTTTTAGACATTTTTTGGGATTTTTTTGCAAACATTTTTTTCTTTTTTTTTTTTTAAATCGTTTTTTTCTTTTTTCTGTAACAGCCCTTTTTATTATCATTCATTGGATCTTATGTGTAAATTTCAGACATTTTCCTTCTGTAGCTTCTTTTCAAGCTTACTTTTTTTTTCACTCCATTCGTCTGCGGTGTCGGGTTTTTCCGGCGGCTGCTCTGTGCTCTGATCGGCTCCTGCTCGGGTTTCTCCGTCGTATTCGGCGGGGTTAATCAAGATGTTTTTGCGGGTTTCAGTGTGCCTTCGCCCTCGTTTTGTAGTGAGTGTTCGGCGGGTTTTTGGCGACTTTTCCCTGCATTACGACGGCTCTGTGGTGCTTGCAGAATACACCGCAGGGTCGACGAAATGGGATCGCCGAATCAAGCCGAATTGAAGAGAACGTAAAGTCACCGAACGTGCGGTGACTTTTCGATTCTCTTTGAATAACCCTGTAAATAGTCAAGTTCTGTCACTGCCAGTTCGGCGCTTAGCGAACAGACCCCTAAACCGCACACCGTGTCGACCTGCGGCCAGCATTCCTAAACGAAGAATTATTCCTCTGCTAATCTGGTCGTTACATCGCCTCGCGCTCAGTTATGACCCATTTTTCAAACAAATGAGGTCTAAGAAACGTGGATTTTTTTTCCGGTGGTGGTGGCGGGGGGGCGTTGAGGGGGTGGGCTGACCCCTGGTTTGCCCGTGGCTGCTGGAATTCCCTATCACTCCACGGCTGGATGGAGAGTAGGGGAGACAATGGGATTTTTACATCAGGCCTCACTATCAGGAGCCTGCCTTATCCAAGCTGTGTTTTTCTATTAGTCTAACACTCCATTGTGCATCTTCTTATCAGCTGAAATGTTGATGTAATTCCTGGCTTCCAAGTGCTCATGAATCCCACTAAAGGCCGCCTGCTTTGGGGGACGTCGGGGAGGGATGGTGGGAGACTCCTTATCAGAGCTCTCACAAGAAATAAATGGGTGGGGGGGGGAGCGGCGATAGGATCCCATGATGAGGGGAACGATAATTAACCATTCGGTAATCTTTTTAACCCTTGACGTGCTGGACTGAGTCGCTATTACAATATACATATATATATATATATATAAATAAATTTATTTAAAACAAAACGAAACGGCAATAGCGACAAAAACAAAAAATAGAAGACAGAAAGAAGAGTTGTAGGAGGACTCTGGTCCCACGAGCTTACAATCTAATCGGAAAAGGGCTGCTTTATGTAGTTTTAACAGTACAAATAAACTGTCTTGCCAAAAAAAAAAAAAAGTCGCCACCTCCCGCACGAGATCTGGAGTGGCTTCAGTTGGTCAGGCTTAGGTTCAGCAAGGTTTTGTGCCCAAAAAATGAGGTCATGTGACTCCCTGAATATACTGAATGAGCAGGTTTTCCCTTTTTGGGTTCTTTCTTCCCTGATGGCACAGCGGGCATATTCCAAGATGGCAATGTCATTCATTCGGCTCAAATTGTGCAAGAGTGGTTGAGGGAGCATGAGACATCATTTTCACACATGGATTGGCCACCGCACAGTCCAGACCTTAACCCCATTGAGGTTAATATTTGGGATAATGTGCTGGAGAAGACTTTATGCAGTGCCGCGACTCTCCCATCATCAAAACCAAGATCTTGGCCACAAATTGATGGACGCGATTTCAGTGCTTTGTGTAGAGACCCTTGTACTTAACCACAACTGTGGAATAGGGTCCATAGAAAGTCTGTTAAAAGATGAAACGGCCATCACGACCTTTGACCCCATAAGGATAATTCATAACATCCTCCTACAGCAATCCGTGTCACATGTCATAGCCAAGAAGGTAACTATGGTGCCCGTCGCTACATCGGTAAACTCTCGGTGTGATGGTTAACCTCGGCAACCCAGATATCCCAGAACTATATGTCCCATGATGCTCGTTGGTCTTGAAGGTTGACTGAGCATCATGGGACATCTAGCTCCAAACATCTGGGGTGTCAAGGTTGAGCATTACTGCTCTTTTTATGTGCTTCACGTGCTTCATGGATGAATGGCGGAACACTGCGGGAAAAACCGTATGTGTCTCGAATGGGAAAAAAAAAATCGGAGTATACCTAATAAATATTTAATTTATGGTAATTTTTTACATGTGTGGAGGAGAAATAAAAGCAGACATTTGGTTACTACACCTGGAATAAGTCGTTTTTTGGCTTCATAAATATCCCTGCATGTTTTTGGGCCACTTTAGGAGTTACTCATTAAATTCACCTTAATTACTGGCAATGTTAAGGCTAATATCAGATGAGCGCAGTCTGCGCGCGTGCATAATGGACGGACGTACTGACGGTAGATACTGTAGACACCACACGGTCTGTTATTTTTGACGGATGTAGAAAAAAAGGGAAATATGGGAAACAAAATTAATTAAAATGAAATGACAGGTACAGTCAGCCAGACCAAAAAAAAAACTCTGAGCGTCAAAGTGATGGACGTCGCAAATGCGCTGCGTCTGACGTTGCATCATCATGCACACAGGCCACTACGCGGAGGTGGCGCACTCGGCGCGTGTGTCCTAGCGGTTTACGTTCTTGCCTAACTTGCGTCCGTTTGCCACGTGCATTGTGCATTCGCAGTTTGGTGCGCACGTACCTCGTGTGTGGGTCTCCATTGATCATGATTCTATGCTACGACGGACGTTATACTGTGCGGCGACACTGACGTGTTCACTGCGTTTGTCTGATGCCGGCCTAAAGGGACAATACCACTAAAATAAGCTGTAACTAGATTATTTATGCATCAAAAACAAAACAAATTAAAAAACACATTATAACAAGTAAAAAAAAACATGATAAAACATCTTATAAAGCACATTAACCACTTGGCTGCTAAGGACGCACTCAGCACGTCCAGCCAAGTGGTTCCCCTGTGCGGGGGATGCACTGAGCACGTCCTTGCATAGGGGGTATTCTGGCTGATTGCTGTGGCCCCCCAGTGCAGGCTGACATCTTTGATGTCAGCCCAGTCTCCGGGACCACGATAGACGTCTATTACAGGCACCCCCCCCCCCCCCGGGGAAGGTGCCTTAAGGGGAGGGGGGACCTCTCTCCCTTCCCATCCGTGCAGGCCACCGGGAAAAGGCAGGCACCGCTTGGAAGGGCAAAGCCTGCCCTTCCAAACGATGTCTGTCTTAATCCCCTGAGGGGGTTGGATCGCGACTCGGCACCGAAAGGCACCAGATCTCGGTCCCCTTCCGGAGCTGGCCAACATCTTGGATGTCGGCCAAGCTTCCGGTATCTCCCCCTGATGACTGGCATCATTGCGCATGGATGCGATGACATCAGTTCGGGAGTTAGGGGGTTCATTGGAGCCCCCTATCTCCCGATCTGTGGCAGCTAGGGGTTAAAGTTTGCTATCATTGGATCAGCCAGAGGATGGCCTTTCCAATGATACCAAACATAAACAAGTAAATTGTAAAAAGAAAAATGAAAAATAAAAATAAAATTTAAAAAAAGTTATGTTTTATTTTTGTTTGCTTTAGTAATGCAGCAATATTGTTCCCATTTCAAATATAACGTGAACAACGATGCTGCATTACGTAGATACTCGAGTATACCGCTAGATTTTGGTGACAAAAATTGACCTTAAAATTGGAAGGGTCGCGTTACATGCGAGACATCTGCATTGCGTGTAAAAAAAAAAAAGCAAAAAAAAAAAACTTGCCTTGCTCTGGATCCCAAGTCTCATGGAAGTTCCGGTGGTCTCGGTGAATTGACTGCGGTCTCCCTGATGCTTGCAAACACTTCAGGGACTCCCGGATTCAGGAGAGGTGAGATCCATTACGGACAGAGGGCACGCTCGATTTAAGCCAATCATTAACCTCGTTCGCCTCCGCCAGCCATTTAAATCGCTAGTAAAGAAGACGGGTGGCCGGCGGCTTCATACTTAGTAACAACTGCAATCATTCTAGAGCAGAGCACCCCGGCCTGAGGGGGAGCCTGACTGTATTAAGTGAACCTGGAAGGATTTTAATTGTTTACTGGTACAGTATAATTTTGTTCCTCGCGTTATATTCGAGTCTTGAGAATTCTCTCATTTCCATAATAAATCTCTATCCATCGCGTTATATATTTGGGTTGCGCTATACACGAGTATCTACGGTAACAATTTTTCTATGGGGGGCGTTTGCTAAAAATCATATAATTTCCCCCCCAAAAATGTAACGGGTTCCCATTTCTAATTTTTTTACAAGCGCACCCCATGGACAATATACCCCATAGATAATATACCCCATAGACAACATAGCAAATGCTTGCATGATAAAATGTGAATAAAAATCACTTTACACGCTGGAGATTGTAAATTCAAATTTTATTGCATTTTTTGTTATATTCAGGCAGGACGTGACGTATACATATATAATGATATATTACGAATCTGCCGGAAAGAATGATATTGTCACAGTCAGCCACAATGGTGGTACCCGGCATGCGCCAAGTAGGGCCCAGGTATGAGTAAAAGCCGCTATATGCAGAGATGCGTGACACAATGATCTAGGATACGTGAATAAACCACAGGAGACACTGGGGACCTCTGCACGGCTATACCAAAGGAGCCCTATACTGATAGAGTGGCTGAATCTGCACTAATAGAAAAAGGTTACCTTGTAGCCGTGCAGAGTCCTGGGGAAAACACAGATACCTGAAGGAGTTATACTCAACAACTTGCAGGGAAGGACTTCAATATACAAAATCGTGGTCAGCAGGGACACACGACAAAACAATAAATCAACATGCACAGTACAGCTAGGGATGTCCAAAAGAGTCATCAGTAAATAAGCCAAGAGTCAAAACCAAATCGTATACCTTGAGCCAAAGCGGGGATACAGCACCAGAGAAAATCCGTCAGCCAGGCCAGAGGGTCAATACCAGGAAGTCAATCAGAAACCTAGAACTCAGACAAGGGGGAAACACTGAGAAAGAACTAGGATAGAATAACAGGGAGCTCTCAGGAACAAATGTGTAGATGAAGTGAACCAGGATGCAAGAGCATGGTGATATGGGCCCATGGCTTTATATAGGGGGGGGGGGGTAATCAGCCCATATCACCAGCAGAAGCTCAACGAGCAATGAACTTAACCCCTGAGCTGCATGTCAGGGAAAGCAGCACAGGGAAACACATGGAAACACAGACATAAGGAATACAGAGGGCAGGGAGACAGGGTTGGAACGTGGGAACGTGACAGATATATAATATGTCTGGGTCAAAATGTGGCTTCAAATCGCGTTTAAACATGATGAGCGAAACCGGTAAAAATGAGCTCGGCACACAGCGGTGAAATGCCTCAGCAGCGAAGGGGTTAAAAGCAAATAAAAAACACATTATAAAACACCTTATAAAACATATTAAAAAACACCTTATAAAACACATTATAAAATTAACCACTTCAATGCGGAGGACGCGCTCAGCGCGTCCTCCGCATTACCGCTGGTATGCGGAGGACGCGCTGAGCGCGTCCTCCCATTGGGGTCAGCGTTCGGCCGGGTTCCGGCCGATCGCTGGCCCCTCTGGTGCGGGCTGACATCCTCGATGTCAGCCGCGCATCTGGAGCCGCAGCCGCTGGTATTAGGTGTCATCGCGGCAGCGCGATGACACCTAATTCAGGCGCCCCCCCCCCGCATGTGCGGAGGAGGCGCCTGAAAGGGAGGGGGTGAGGTCCTTCGGACCTCTCTCCCTCCCGATCGGCAGCTCTGCGGGGGTTAACCCAGGCATCATTTGGAAGGGCACAGCCTGCCCTTCCAAATGGTGCCTGGCATTAACCCCTGGGGAGCTGGATCGCGAATCGGCGCTGAAAAGCGCCGGTTCGCGATCCTTTCCCGGAGCTGGCCGACATCTTGGATGTCGGCCAAGCCTCCGGGAACTCCCCCTGAGGACTGCGTCATCGTGCGTAGCACGATGACGCCAGTCCTGGACTTAACCCCTAACTGCCACCAACGGTGGAGATAGGGAGTTCCAATGAACTCCCTATCTCCCGATCCGTGGCAGCTAGGAGTTAAAGTTTGGTATGGTTGGATCAGCCAGAGCATGGCCGTTCCAACGATACCAAACACTACTGTGAAAAAGTTTGTCAAAAAAAAATGAAAAAAATAAATAAAAAAAAATTTAAAAAAATTATAAAAAAAAAATAAACACTTTTTTTTTCTTTTTTTTGGTTTGTTAATGCAGCAAAATTGTTCCCATTTCAATTATAATGTGAACAATGATGCTGCACTAACGATTTTTGTATGCGGTGCGTTTGTTAAAAATAGTGTAATTTTCCCCAAAAAAAAATGTAACGAGACCCCATCTCTAATTTTTTTAACAAGCGCACCCCATACAAAATATAACCGCAATTGCTCGCATGTTAAAATGTGAAAAAAAACACTTTACACATTGTAAATTATTGAAAATACATATTTTATTGCATTTTTTTGTTATAATATACAGACAGGACATGACGTATACATATAATAATGACATATTATGAATCTACCGAGTCTGACGGAAAGAACGATATATAATATGTCTGGGTCATATACTAAAATAAGCCTTCAAAACACGTTTAAACATGATGAGCAAAACCGGTAAAAATGACCTCAGCACAGGTTTCCCAAAATCTTATGGTGAGTCTCACTTTACAGCTGTGGTATAGGATAAAACATCAATAAAGAGGTAATGGGGTGGGGGAGAAAATGGTTAGACAGGGGATCTATTGTGTTATCCAGGTTACCCGACATAAGAGATGGCATCTGGATGAGATCTGATATTGAGCTTCCAGCACTGAATACTATTCCCTGGTGATGTCATCTACATATATTCTACACAGTGAAATCCTTATGAGTCGGTTTTCTGAACTTCTGACCCATTCACTCCATTCTATGGCCAAAGCCACAAAGTGAGGAGCAAGTGATGGAAAGATACTGTGGGGGGCAGTTTACAACACAAAATATCACACAATGGATGCACCCAGTGACACATATAGAGGAAAATATCACACAATGGATGCATCCAGTGACACATAGAGGAAAATATCACACAATGGATGCACCCAGTGACACATAAAAGAAAATATCACACAATGGATGCACCCAGTGACACATATAGAGGAAAATATCACACAATGGATGCGCCCAGTGACACATATAGAGGAAAATATCACACAATGGATGCACCCAGTGACACATATAGACGAAAATATCACACAATGGATGCGTCCAGTGACAGAGGAAAATATCACACAATGGATGCACCCAGTGACACATATAGAGGAAAATATCACACAATGGATGCACCCAGTGACACATATAGAGGAAAATATCACACAATGGATGCACCCAGTGACACATATAGAGGAAAATATCACACAATGGATGCGTCCAGTGACACATAGAGGAAAATATCACACAATGGATGCACCCAGTGACACATAAAAGAAAATATCACACAATGGATGCACCCAGTGACACATTTAGAGGAAAATATCACACAATGGATGCACCCAGTGACAGATAGAGGAAAATATCACACAATGGATGCAACCAGTGACACATATAGAGGAAAATATCACACAATGGATGCACCCAGTGACACATATAGAGGAAAATATCACACAATGGATGCACCCAGTGACACCTATAGAGGAAAATATCACACAATGGATGCACCCAGTGACACATATGGAGGAAAATATCACACAATGGATGCACCCAGTGACACATATAGAGGAAAATATCACACAATGGATGCACTCAGTGACACATATAGAGGAAAATATCACACAATGGATGCACCCAGTGACACATATAGAGGAAAATATCACACAATGGATGCACCAGTGACACATATAGAGGAAAATATCACACAATGGATGCACCCAGTGACACATATAGAGGAAAATATCACACAATGGATGCACCCAGTGACACATATAGAGGGAAATATCACACAATGGATGCGTCCAGTGACACATATAGAGGAAAATATCACACAATGGATGCGCCCAGTGACACATATAGAGGAAAATATCACACAATGGATGCACCCAGTGACACATATAGAGGAAAATATCACACAATGGATGCACCCAGTGACACATATAGAGGAAAATATCACACAATGGATGCACCCAGTGACACATATAGAGGAAAATATCACACAATGGATGCACCCAGTGACACATATAGAGGAAAATATCACACAATGGATGCACCCAGTGACACATATAGAGGGAAATATCACACAATGGATGCGTCCAGTGACACATATAGAGGAAAATATCACACAATGGATGCGCCCAGTGACACATATAGAGGAAAATATCACACAATGGATGCACCCAGTGACACGTATAGAGGAAAATATTTTCTTAACTAAACATACAAGAGAAAAACAAACACATGTAAGATATCAGCAACATCACATAAACACAATAAGGACATTGCATTTTTTGATGGTACTGGCCCTTTAAATTATAACACTATTCTGCTTGCCGTTCCTGTGTTTTCTGAATGAGATATAATCTTTTAAAGAATGTGGCGCAATACCAGCGCAGCGCACTCATCTTGTATCACATTTACATGGAGAATCAGCGTGATACTTTGTCCAAGGTTTGTGCTTTTCCATCTGACCGCAGATAGTGTTCTTGACCTTCACAGTTATTTATCTCCTCATTCAGATTTTTTTCCTTCCCCCCTTTTCATTTCCCTTAATATTCTCCCCCATATAACTGTGACCGCGCAGCACCATGTACAAGGACGCACGCAGGTTTGCAGGGGAGGCGATGTCAGACTAAACTTTACTGAGCGCATCATGCTGTTCAAGGGCATGAGACTGGAAGCTTCTATTATTCCCTCGCCGAGATAAACACATTGTATCCATTGTTAGATCATCACTAAACCATGTGAGCGCGTTACAATACATAAACACAGCTATAGATACGGTAATCGGTAAAGGTACGGCGCTCTGCAACAAGTCAGGGCTTAGTAAGAGAGTTATGACATATTCCAAGCCTGCCGTCAACTTAACCCCTTGCCGCCAGCGAGGCAGGCGGAATAAAACGCAGCGGGCCGTCGTATCGTGCTCTGTGGCTTTCCGGCAACTCCTCCAGTCCCTACAGCCGGTCACCGCCATTGGCTGCAGCGGGATTGCCTGAACTCAGGGACGTCAATCAGCCGAAGGGGAAGGGAGGCAGACCATAGGGGGTGCCAGAAGAGCGCTATGCTACGACTCGGCGTTTAGACCCGCCCGCCGCCAGAACGGCATAGCACACCCATCAGTGTTAAGGGGTTGATGACGGAAACCGCTATTCCAACCGGCTGCACACTGTCAATTATCGAGTCAGCTGGAGAACAACGAGCGATTCCCCGGTTGCTTGTTATTCTTGGCTTGAGCCAGTGTTCAAGAAATAACCGGCCCCTGATGGTTTGTGATGTTTCCTGGTGTTTTCCTGCTTATGTGAGCTTTCATGGTTTCGTGTTCGTCTTCACAGAGTGCAAGTTGCAGGACAGGGATGTCGATTACTGGGCCACCGGATGCTAATGGCCTACAACTCCCAGAATACTCTGAGTGTAACACTTGGTCAGAGATTCATGGGAGCTGTAGTTCAGAAACATCTGGGGTGGCTGGAGTTTGACAGACCTGCTCTAGCAGTGGCGGAACTGCCAGTATCCGTTTGGAGGTGTCCCTCCTGTTACGAGACGCGAGGCTGTAACAGAGCTAGAGTCTGGACAGTTGAATTAATACCTAACGCCGGTAACGGGGAGCAGCAAAGGGCTTTTGACTTGCGCTGATACTTCCTGTATTCTACTTCCTGTTACCGGTTAAGGGCTCGGTGTAATTCCATGTTTTAAAAAACATATCGGCCGGTTTTGGACGACATTTTTACCACATATCGGCCAATTCATTTGAAGATATTCGGCCAGAGCCGAATAGAGAAAAATGAGGCTGGTCCGAAAAAAAAAAATGGTTGGTAAAACGCACCAAAAAAAATCATATTTTCGCCCAGCATCATATGGATTATTGCTATTAAACAGGCCTATTTGCAAATCCCCTCTGCGCCCCTAAACCTGCATCAAGCATACACACAAGACAGACTGCATGGCTCCTTCCCCCTCTGCGCCCCTAAACCTGCATCAAGCATACACACAAGACAGACTGCATGGCTCCTTCCCCTCTGCGCCCCTAAACCTGCATCAAGCATACACACAAGACAGACTGCATGGCTCCTTCCCCTCTGCGCCCCTAAACCTGCATCAAGCATACACACAAGACAGACTGCGTGGCTCCTTCCCCTCTGCGCCCCTAAACCTGCATCAAGGTATCCGGATCCATCACAACGTCCCCTGTTCTCAACCCTATTTTCCTGACCGCCATATTTATGCAATTGTATTTTATGTTTGCCTTTATTTTAAAATCTCCCTCCATTTCTGTTAAAAAAACACTGTTCCTCCTCCCCTCCCCCATGCATGGTCACACAGTGTGCTTTTCTCATAACCTTATTCACTCTATTCACAGCATACACACAAGACAGACTGCATGGCTCCTTCCCCTCTGCTGTCCCACCCAGGGCAGGTCCATAACTTAAGGTCTCTCTTCCAGTTGTATCCACTTCTCTCTCTAATTACTCTCACTAAGCCCAGGCTTCTGGTTCTTCCTATGATGCCCTGCTAACCATCTTTACATTTCCTCTGCTCCTATCTGTTTCACCTACCCCAGTCCCTTAGATTGTAAGCTCACGGGATGTCTGACTGAGCACTTGGTTAAGTGCTGTACTACTTGGACAGTCACCCTACGGGCAGGGTCATCTTTTCATTATGTATCATGTACGTCTCCTGTTTGTGCTCCCCTATTGTAAAGCGCTGCGGAATATGTTGGCGTTGTATAAATGCCTGTATAATAATAATAATAATAAATCCAGTGTTTAACCCCTTAACGTCGCAGGACATACATTTACGTCCTGCATTAGGCGGGCTTTGACGCCGCAGGATGTAAATGTACGACCTCGGCGTTTACAGCCCCCCTCGCTTAATACTTACCTCCTCCGGTCGCTCCCACGCTGCTCTGACTCCCGCGGAGTCAGATCAGTGTGATCCCTCCTCCGGCGCTGTGACGTCATCGCGCCAGTGGCGCGATGACGTCAGTTTCAGGCGTCCCCCCCCGCCGGAGCAGGGGAAGCGCCTGGAGGGGAGGGGTGGGATCCTTCGGATCCCTCTATCTCCCGATCGCCTGGTCCCCGGCGGCTGTGGCCAGCATCGCTGGAAGGGTCACAGCCTGACCTTTCCAGCAATGTATGGGGGGTTAACCCCTTAGTTGCCAGGTCGCGACCGAGCACTAATTTGTGCCCGATCGCGGCCTATTTCCGGTGGGGGCCACCATCTTGGATGGCAGCCCCCACCTCTGGGTCACCCCCCGGTCAACTGACTCATCGCGCCATGCGCGATGATGTCAGTTAACCGGGAACCCCCTAGCTGCAAAGGGATTTCCTATGGAAATCCCTTGCAGGAGATAGGGGGGTTCTTTGAACCCCTTTATCTCCTGATCGGTGGCAGCTAGGGGGTCATGGCTGATATTGCTGGAAAGGCCAGAGCATGGCCTTTCCAATGATATCAAACATGACCATGGTAAAAGTAAAATAAAAGCGTAAAAAAAGTAAAAATAAAAATAATAAAAAAATAATAAAATAAATAATAAAAAAATAATAAATATAATAATAAAAAAAATTTAGTTTTTTTTAATGCAGCACTATTGTTCACATTTCAATTATAATGTGAACAATGATGCTTCACTAATGATTTTTTTTTTGGGGGTTTAGCTAAAATCACGCAATTTCTCCCCAAAAAATAAATGGGTTCCCCGTTCTAATTTTTTTAACAATTCTACCCAATAGAATATGACCGCAGAGCCTCGGATAATAAAATTTAAAAAAAAAAAACATTTTACACACTGTGGAAGATTGAAATTTTATTGAAAATTCACATTTATTTACTCTTTTTTTTTACATTTTTTTGTGATAGCATTTTGGCAGGGCATGACATATACATATAATAATGATATATTATTAATCTGCCGAGTCTGACGGAAAGAACGATATATAATTTGTCTGGGTGGTATAAGAATACGTGACTTAAAAATGGTCAAAATGACCTCAGCAAACTTCTACTTCCGAAACAGCGCCGAAGTTGTAAAATTACTCCCTTCCTTAAGGGGTTAATAAAGGTTTCAGTCTGGTTTTTCATAATGATGCAATGAGGAACCTACAAAGAAAAGAACAATAATGGGTTATAAACCCTGATGGAGTCCAGTACCGAAACGAGACGAACGAAACGCGTTGGGATGATGCGAAACTTTTTATTCTGTTGTTGTTTATTATATTTATGAGAATAATGCAGTGTTCCATTACTCTGGATCCTGGCAATCTTTGAAGGAGTATAAGTGGATCGAGAACCGGAGAGGAGTGAAGGCATCTGGGAGTATCCAGTGGTCATCTCTGTCAGATAATAATATTTTTCCTGTGGTGCGCAGATTATTATTACGTCCATAGGGGAGATGCGCTGCCATTGCTGAGTTACACTATAAGGGTTATACAATAAGCAACAAACTTACCACCGAATTGCACCGTTTAGTGGCAGTTCGTTTATTCACTAAGCTGTCAATTCATCAAATACAGGAGAATTCACGGCGAAATACGATGCAGTTCGCCGCAGATCGATGCAATTCGGCAACAGTGAAATTGACCCACTGACAAGTAATGGTTAATCTATTCAGGGAACGCCGAACTGCACTGAAATGTCAGTGAAATGCCCGGATTTTCGGTGATTCAGTTCGACAGGTGTAAACAGGAAAATCCCATAGGATTCAATGCAAGATGCAAAATATTATCTTTCTTATTCTGTTCTTATTTAACCGTTTATTTTTTTCAGCATAAAGTCTTTTTATTTATTTATTTTTTGTAACATTTTGATTTTTTTTAGGTGAAATTTTTGATTCCCAATTTTTTTAAAACATGTTTTGTTTTTTTAACGGACCTTTTAATTATTCTTTTTTACAGGACCTTTTTTTTTAGTTACACACGTTTCAAAGCAATTTTTTTTATTGGTTTAAACACCTTTTAGAAGATTTGCAGAGTTCTGTTTTTTTTTATCTGAAGTTCGGTGCTCTTCGGTGGGGTTAGGCGGTCTGATTGGCGTTCTTCAGAGGTCTGTCGGCGGTTTGATCGGTGGTCTTCAGAGGCGTTCGGCGGTCTGATTGGTGGTCAGCATCCGGCATGATCAGCGGACTTCGGCGGCATTCAGCAGTCTGTTCGACGGTCAGCAGCAGTAGTTGACAGCTCCACGTTCGGCGCACTTCGAGGATCCTGCGGTGAATAGTGAATTCACCACAGGGTCGACGAACTGGAATCACCAAAGCGCATCGAAGTGCGTCAAATGAGGAAGAACTGAAATTCCAGTACATTCTGAATAACCCCTTAGGGGCTCTATTACATTCTTCACGCAAAAATGCACTTTAAACGCGTGAATTTTTGTGCGAAGCTTTAAACGTTAACGAGTGTAAATTAACGCTGGTATTACAATCCGAACGCATTTTGTCATCCGTCAAAAAACAACGTGCAGAAAAAAGACGCGCAAAAACGCTGGCACATTAACGCCGCGCAGAAATCGGTGTGCGGACTGTTTTTTCACGCGATTCAGCCAATCAGAATTAAGAACCACAATTGTCTCCCGTTCAGTTTTTGCGCCTGCCAAAATTAATCTGCGTATATATGCTGCAGCAATAATAAAAATACGCACAACTTCTCAATATTATTATTTGGGTATGTGTAGAATGTGTAACTATACTGTGCTGTATTTTTTTTCGTGCTGGTGTTTTTCGTTTTGGCCAGGACGTTCAGATTTGCCGTTACCACCAGCTTTTAAAAGACGTTAAAATTATGTGCGCAAACGTCGTGCGTTAAAATTTGCGCATAGATTGTAATACCAGCCGCGTACCAGCGCACAAACGCATTTGCGCTCACAATGTTAAGTATAGGAGGCGCAAAGTACATTACACTCGCAAAGGGTTCGCGCAGGTTCACCAGCGGTAGACGTTAACGCCTATTTTTTGAGCGGACATTGCAATACGACGTTCTGCGCAAAGGGTTTTGCCCCTCGCGTTAATGTGTTTTTGCGCACGCGTTAACGTTTGCGCAAGGAATGTAATAAATCCCTATATCTTTTATTGTTGTTTTGTTTATATGCCTCTCGTTGTATCATTATGTTTAACTTATTCTGCATGTGTTGGAAGAACATATGTGGGACCCGGCCACAGGCGGGTGTTGTATACTGTTCGATGTGTTGAAAAATGGCCGAATTGCGAACGAAACAGCTGCCGATTTTGCCGACCTTGCCGAATTAAGTTGGAATATTGACCCTAGTTTTCCAGGAGATTGTGATCTTTGCCGTACAGGTTTACCAAAACATTTTCGGTGGTTTTCTCATGGTGTAGCCCTCAATGAAATGGAATGACGGAGACAATGATTCCAAAGCTTCTTAATTGGCTTTTCTCATCCCTCTGGTTGATACACAACTCTTTCATCTCTTCCACTCGACACGGTATCAGGTTCACGCCTAACACTGGAGAATCCGACCTTTGATAATCCAAAAGTCACCCTTTCAGCTGAAAAAATCAATTTCCAGAGGCCACATGATATTAATAACCCACCATTTCACCAGATAACTAATCTAAGATTGTGAATTATGCCTCGGATCGATTTCCCTCTGAACCTCATTATCTTCCACCCACGCTCACCTATCCTCTACCAGATAACAGATGATCTCCATTTAGTCTTTAAAAACCATGTTGTCTAATTTCATAAAAACATATCTGAGATTTATGGAAAACTGTATCAGTTAGGACCTTATCTCCATCTCATTCTTCATTTCTTGCAGGTATTTAGGAAGCATCTTCGACAGTGGTTCCCAACCGCGGTCCTCAAGTAACCCCAACAGGCCAGGTTTTAAGGATCACCTTGGGGAAACGCAGACTGAATCCTGCAATCACTGAGCAGCAAATCATATCACCTGTGCTGTGCTTGGATAGCCTGCAAACCTGGCCTGTTGGGGGGACTTGAGGACCGCGGTTGGGAACCACTGATCTACGAAGTTGAGATTATGACTGTCAGCTTGTTAAACCTTATTTTACTGTTCGACGCCCCCTTATTTAGCAATACTTGCTATCAGGTCTGAAATACGGTAGATGTGCCCCGTTAAAGGTCCTATTAAAACCTGAACGTTAAGCAAAGCGCTCGAGCCGTACAACATAACGGCCCAAGTGCGCTGCTTAACTTTATCACGTCCTATTCCATTCCAAGCTCTGCTTGCATCTCAGATGTTACGTTGGGTTACTGTACATGAGAGCCTCCTATACTTTGTGTGGGAGATGTTAATGTTCATCTAGCAGATGGAGAACGAGCTACTCCAACCAGCTCATCCTTCATCTTCGTCTGAGGGTATTCAGATTTGAATAACGTCTTTTCATATCCTGGTGTTAAGTGATTGTGCAGAAGCAAAATCACTTAACACATTAATCTAAAACCTCCATAAAATCCAATACTCACCTCCGATCCCTCCGATCCCCCACCGCTTCATCGCTCTGTGGGGCAGCTGAACACTGGGAACAAATAGTTCTCAGTGTTCCTCTGCAAATTCTTCTGCCACCCGGGCCGGACTCATGTGAGCTTCTGAAGAGCTCGAGAGGGATTGCGCCTATCTTCATGGAGTCCAACAGACTTCTGGAGGTGATAACAGGGGACTCACTGCCATTTTCATCCTCCGACTTGAAAGTATTGTGACTTCAGCTGATGACAAAGGGACTCAGTCAGAACACAGACCGTAAAGGTGAAATGGAAAAATGTTTGGCGCGCAAGTTTTCCATTGAATGACAAATTCCTGGCTGAAGACAGTCTTCTGTACTAGACAAGATGCTGCAGGCAGGGCAGCCATCAGAAATCTTGGGGCCCCTTACTGAAGCACTGGTCAGGGCCTCCATTCCCTCAGCAGCCCATTTCAGTTTACTAATTAAAAATAAAGCATTTTAGGGGTTACTCACTAAGCACCGAACTTGCCCCAGAATTACACCAAACGGGGAATTTCACCGTTCGTTGCAATTTCGTGGTAGTTCGTTTTACGCTGAACTGCCGATTCGCCAAATAATGGCGAATTGACAGCGAAATACAGTGCAGTTCGCCGTAATTCTTCAATCTTTGGTGGCAGCAAAATTGTCCCATAGAGAAGTAATGGTTAATCTATTCAGAGTAAGCTGAACTGCACCAAAATGACAGTGAAATGCCCTGATTTTTTACGTTTCAGTTCGACAGGTTTAAACAGGAAAATCCTAATATCATTTTTAGTTTTTTTAAATAAATTTTTTTATTCTTTTCATTTTCAGCAAAAAGTCTTTTTATGTATCTAGTTTTTTACAACACCTTTTATATATTTTTTTGCCAAAATTTTTGTTTCCCAACTTTATTAAAAGGCGTTATATTTTTTTTATTAAATAAATAAAAGACCTTTTTAGTATTTTTTCAAAGGACCTTTTGTATTATTCAGACACATTTTAATAAATTTTTATTGGTTTTAAATCCTATTAGTAGAATAGGAGAGTTCCTTTCTTCTTTTTTTTTTTTTTTGCCGTTCGGTGGAATTCGCCAAGGCTTCTTTGGCGCTTCAGTGCTTTTCGGTGCTCTTCGGCACAGCGTTCTCCAACTTTTTCATGAGGCTTCGGTGACCATCCGGTGAATAGTGAGTTCACGGTACTGTCAGCGAAATGTAATCACCGAAGTGCACCAAACCGAGCCGAAGTAAAGAACACCAAAATTTCAGTGCTTAGTGAATAAGCGCTTGATCCTCCTCTTCAGGTTAAATTATTTTCCTGGGAGTGGCAAGAAGATACAAAGGTTGCCCTGGTGTTAGAGTGCTCGGTTTGTACCTATACCTGGTGTTGGCCTTACTATTCTCTCCATCACTGATGAGTCAGGGTGGTCATTCCAGCCCCCAATGCTGCGCCCCCCCCCGGAAATTTGTTGATACCTTGGTGGGCCAGACCTGGGAGGCATGGAGGGACCCTTACATCTCTGGCACTTAGACAAGTAGACAAGCTGCTCAGGGTTTGGCAAGGACCAGGGACTCCTGGAGTCACTGGGCCCATGAACATATCATGGGCTGTCACGTCCCTGATGGCAGCCCTGGCTGCAGGTTAAAATATCAGTCTGAAGAAAATCCCCGTATTATGTCCAGGACCAACTGTCCCTTCCACCAGTATGATAGAACGCAGCCAATATGTTAGACTCATAGGGACTTTGGTGGGAACAACGAAGATTTGTGCAATGATTCTCCATCAATGCCCGGTAGATAACGTAACCAGATCCCGGAGAACATTGGCGTGCGCAGCCCGTTACATTAGGCTGTGCCCCCATGGTACATTTATTAATTGGAAGCTTCTATTTAGAGGATTTTGCACAAAAATGCACATTTTCATTAGAAATAGCAAGTCTGTAAGCAGAAAAACAGTCAGTTGTTATGCTATTCATAATGAACCAGATAAAAGATGTCTAAAATGTTAATGTAGGAGGTGATAAAGGACCTCTTCGCCCAACATTAGGGTGCGCCTGGGCACACAAGGCACACCCCCTGCGCACACCTATGCCGGAGAACCTATTCTAGTCAAACAGTAAGTGAGGCACGACCAGGCTGTGCCTCACTCAATCGAATCTGTTCGTTTCTTTATTGCTGGTCATTATATTTTCTGAGTTTTGACCAGGGCTATAATTTGGGCAGTTGCAGTCCTCGATTTATAATGGTGGGGACGAACACGACTCCATCATGATATGGTAAATCTTATGGTGAATATCAGGTTTTTTGAGATGCTCATCTTCTCGAGGGAACTGCCAGCTCAATCCTAGATGCACTGTCAATTTTTAGCGAAATTTAGGGAATCATCATCATGATGCATTCCAGAGGTTTATTAACGGCAAGTCGCCATCCATTGGCCACCGATAGTACTGAAATGTCAAAAATGTCCCAGTTCTAAAAATATTGCGTAAATTTAGACGTTGTGAAAAAAGTAATTGTTCTGATGTAACTATGGCCCGAAAACAATGATCGCGATGGGTTTATGGTTACTATAAGGGTTATTATTATGTTTAGAGTTAGTATGAGGGTCTAATCAATAGATTCCGCTCCATTTTACTTGGTTTTTGGGCAATCAATCATGCGCCCCCTATATAACGTGAACCCTAACCCTAAAACAAGCATGGAAACTAACCATGGTTGCATTGAAAAATAAATGATGGAAGTGAACGTTTTTTGTGTCAACTGTAACTTTTTCGTAGTGTCTAAATAAAAGGAATATTTTTTACAAGTCATAACTTGTCACGGGGTGGGGTAACAGGAACCAGTGGGCGCTGGCAGGAGAGGGAGTCCAAGGCGAGGCACAAGAGGGCTATCCAAAGGGGTAAGTAGTGTATAGTCTGGGTCGGGGCAGGCGGCGTGGAGCGGAGGTCAGACGACGCAATAAACTGGTACAAGGGAAACCACACGAAGCTACTCATACACTGATCAGAGGATAAGAGTAACAAATCTGTAGCAAGGTAAAAGTGATGAGGAGCGCATTATATAGACAGATGAGGTGGCACTAGCCACAACCTGCTTCCTAGTATGCCTGCTGCCTCCTATAGGTCCTCATCTAAGAGAAGGGGGACCTCTCCTTAGACAGCCCTGGGTCTCTCTGATCAGGTACAAGCCACAAGTCCTGTGGCAGCTTTTGGGGGTCTAGAGTCCCGGGCACCATCTTAGACACAGTTTCCTAGCCAGGCAGCGGCAAACCACGACTGGGAACCTGCCTGCCTATGGAGGACTGGGCAGGTGGCATCCACCACCAAGCATGGAGGAAGCACTGAGCAGCTCCAAGACCTGTGGACCCCTCTCGGCTGGGTTAGCATGGCCGATGTTGTCCCGGAGGCCAGCCGTGGCATCTTTTTTATTGTGCTGTTTCTATCTGCAACCACAAGGTGGCGACTTTCATGTTCAATCTATACCTAATCCATCGTGTCTTACCCACTGATTGGTCCAGAAGTGGAGGGAAAGGTAATTTGGACTGAACAGCGATACATTGAAATCTGCTTTTACTTTCCAAAGCGAGGAGACCACAAATCGGCCATGTTAGTGGAATGAAATTAAATACGGTGCTTGGACACAAAAGGTTAAATCAACTCCTTTTCTCTCGCTTTGCACTTTTCTGGTCCAATCTGGTCAACCTCACCACATCTTCCGTGCATCTCTTCATCCCGTATCTTATTTTCTGAAAATTTGGGGTGGTGGGGGGGGAGAATGAAGGTTTTTAAAACAACCGGGACCTTGAAAGACTCAGATCAGAGAATAAACATTCTTGTAAATTCTCCTCCACCGATAGTAACGAGGGCGGGGGGAGGGGAGCAGGCGAGATAGCGCAGTTAATTTGTCTTTTTTAATTGCCACGGAGAGAGGGAAAGCTGTTTTCTTTCCACGGCAAAATTTTGGCATTTTTCCCGTACAGTGGAAATAGACATCAGATACGTAACCCTTAGAGAAATTTATCTTCGGGGTTTCTCCAGCGCTGCATTGTGTAAGCCGATAGGATCACGAAAAGTATCGCTGCGGGGTCTGATGTGGTTTCTAGAAAAGTGAGATAATTTCATGTGAAAACCGTTCCGTTTCATTAAGATTAACCAGAGAGACTGCGTTAACGGATTAGCTACTGGATCTCGCGTTCCGGTGTAACACGTATAATGCGGTCCCTGACGCTCCTATAAACATTGAGGCGAATTAACCCTCTAAAAACCCTGGAAAATGAATTACTCGGCTGCAAATATAAAGAAGTCTGGACTGTATGGTTTAATTGCACATTTATTTATACACATGGCTGGGATTAATAAAGAGACCCAGTATGAGAATTTAGGCTGAAAATAGCCCCCAGGCCTTAGGCCCCATTCACACTGAGCGACATGAAAATCACACGTTTTTCCACACGATTTTCATATGCGTGACATTGAGCGACATACTGCTCTTTTTCCACACGATATCGCGCGACTTTGCACTGGGACTTGGTCGCAGCTACATTGGGCTATAACCAATGAAAAGGATGCAATCATCATTCCTCTTCCTGTTTCCTGCTCCTCACTGTAAACTTTATTGTCTGTGCAACAATGACACCTACATCAAACTTTATTGTCTGTGCAACAATGACACCCACATCAAACTTTATTGTCTGTGCAACAATGACACCTACATCAAACTTTATTGTCTGTGCAACAATGACACCTACATCAAACTTTATTGTCTGTGCAACAATGACACCCACATCAAACTTTATTGTCTGTGCAACAATGACACCCACATCAAACTTTATTGTCTGTGCAACAATGACACCTACATCAAACTTTATTGTCTGTGCAACAATGACACCTACATCAAACTTTATTGTCTGTGCAACAATGACACCTACATCAAACTTTATTGTCTGTGCAACAATGACACCTACATCAAACTTTATTGTCTGTGCAACAATGACACCCACATCAAACTTTATTGTCTGTGCAACAATGACACCCACATCAAACTTTATTGTCTGTGCAACAATGACACCTACATCAAACTTTATTGTCTGTGCAACAATGACACCTACATCAAACTTTATTTTCTGTGCAACAATGACACCAACATCAAACATTATTGTCTGTGCAACAATGACACCTACATCAAACTTTATTGTCTGTGCAACAATGACACCTACATCAAACTTTATTGTCTGTGCAACAATGACACCTACATCAAACTTTATTGTCTGTGCAACAATGACACCCACATCAAACTTTATTGTCTGTGCAACAATGACACCTACATCAAACTTTATTGTCTGTGCAACAATGACACCTACATCAAACTTTATTGTCTGTGCAACAATGACACCCACATCAAACTTTATTGTCTTGTGTGAAAATAAATGACACCTCTGTCGCGGCACTTTGAGCGATAATATCCCGCAATATCGCCGCTACGCGCAATATAGCGAGACACCATTGATGTCTATGGTGGCAAATCGCGCAAAATACGCAGAAAAAAGGGTCATGTACGAGCGACATGCGACGAGCTACAGGCGACATTGAGCTGTGAGATGTGACCAGCTCCATTGAAAGGCATTGGAGAAGCTACATAGAGCGATATCGCGCGGAAATATGAGCGATATCGCAGCAAAAAACACACGATAAATCGCTTAGCTTCTTTTCTCTGTAACAGACCTTTGTATTATCATTCAATGGATCTTATATGTAAATTACAGACATTTTCGTTCGGTAGCTTTTTAGCAAACAGTGTTTCAATTCTGACACTTCCAATCGCATTTTTTTTTTTACTACCCTGTTCCTCAGCTTGTCGGCTTATTCCGGCAGCTGGTCTACACTGTGATCGTCGGCTTTTTCCGATGTGTTTGGCATTTTTTTTGCAGCGGTTCCGGTGGGTTTTTGGTGGTATTTTGGTGGGTGTTCGGCAGGTGTGCGGTGGGTTTGCGGGGGGTTTTCCCTTCGACCCTGCAACATTTCGGTGCTCTCTGAATATAACCCCCATAATTCTTTGACCTCAGGAAAAAAAAAAGAGAAAACTGAAAGTGAGAAAATAACTGAGCTGTACAGGTAAGGGGCTTTGAGACAAAGTGATGGGTATGCGTAGGGGAACGGAGGCAAAGGGGTAGATATTGAGGGAGGCAGGAAGATAAAGTAAAGGGTAGGCATGGGGCGCAGGCAGGCAAGGGGTTAGATAATGAGAAAGTAGTGAAACAAATTGATTGCTTGGCATAGGGTTTGCAAAGGATTTAAAGAGATATGGGCATATAGGGAAGGAGCCTTTCTCTGAGCAAAAGAGTAAATTGCAAATATATAAATGAACAAATAATGAAAAAATTATTTTCCATTTTATTTATTTTTTACGATTATTTATTTTAGTTTCACAGAGAGAGGTGCTCACCACAGAACGGCCTTTTCTTTGTAAAACAACACAAAAAAATAAACACATAAAATTTACTTCTCTCTTTGAATTTTGATATTTTTTTGATATTTGCCCCAAAAATGAGGTCATGTGACTCCCTGAATATACTGACGGTACAGGTTTTTGCTGTATCCTCAGCCAGGTCATTTTTGCTGCTGCCTTTTTCCGTGTTTTCTTTTTCAATCCCAAAGTGCAAATGTTTGTGGTGAGGGTATAATTATAAACCCACCAGCCTGTCTCTTAGCTGAGAAGCAGCATGAGGACATGTAGTTGCTTAGAAAAGCAGCTCTTGGTTTCATTAGGTAGGACTCACCTACCAGAGGTGCCGTGACGTGGCGGGTGAGCTTACACTTTATTGGCCATTCAGGTAATCCAAAACCTCTGTTTTCTTTAGCATGGAGCAATGGGGATTAAGATATTTGTTGCTTAATAAATGCTCGATGCGGGCCACAAAGAGCATCCCCCGAACTAATCAGGCCTGCTAACTTTTCCGACGAATCGTCATTATTTCGTAAAACTTGCCCAGAACATTTAACTGCGCAATATAACATTAACTCTTTCAGCAATCATGAATAAGGATTATCCTCTCAAATAACTTAAAAAAGAGAAGTTATTTGTTCCCCCTTATCTATTTTATTATTATTTTATCTTTATCATTACTTTTATTTTTTTAGATTATTATTATTTTATTATTATTAATATTTTTATTTTTTTATGCTTATTATTATTATTATTTAGAGGATAGAGTTAGCATCTTCTTTTCCTCAAGGGGTTAAAATATTTGTTGCTTATTAAATGCTCGATGTGGGCCACGAAGAAGCATCCCCTGAACTAGGAAGGCCGGCTAACTTTTCCGACCAATCGTCAATATTTCATAAAACTTGCAAAGAACATTTAACTGTGCAACATAACATTAACTCTCTCAGCAAACATGAATAAGGATTAGCCTCTCAGACATCTTAAAAAAGAAAAGTTATTTGTTTCCCCTTATCTATTTTATTATTATTTTATCTTTATTATTATTATTTCTTTTTATATTATTATTAATATTTTCATTATTTTATTATTATTATTATTTTATCTTTATTACTATTTTTAGTTTTTTATTTTATTATTAATATTTTATTATTATTATTTTTATTATTTTATTATTATTATTATTATTATTTTAATTATTTTATTATTATTATTATTTAGAGGATAGAGTTAGCTTCTTCTTTCCCTCAATTGGTTAAAATATTTGTTGCTTATTAAATGTTCGATGCGGGCCACGAAAAGCATCCCCCATGAATAAGGATTAGCCTCTCAGACAATTTAAAAAAGAAAAGTTATTTATTTCCCCTTATCTATTTTATTATTATTTTATCTTTATTATTATTATTATTTCTTTTTATATTATTATTATTATTATTTTCATTATTTTATTATTGTTCTTCTTATTATTTTATCTTTATTACTATTTTTATTTTTTTATTTTTATTGTTATTATTTTTATTATTTTTATTATTATTATTTTTATTATTTTATTATTATTATTATTTTAATTATTTTATTATTATTATTATTTAGAGGATAAAGTTTGCTTCTTCTTTTCCTCAATTGGTTAAAATATTTGTTGCTTATTAAATGTTCGATGCGGGCCACGAAAAGCATCCCCCGAACTTGAAAGGCCGGCTAACTTTTCAGACGAATCATCATTATTTCCTAAAATTTGCCCAGAATCTTTGCAATATAATATTAACTCCTTCTGCGCCAGTGAGGGGTGCATACCATCATTCAGTTTATTTTTGGTGATGATGAACACAACGTAAGACCTGGAGAGAAGCGGAAATATATATTCGACAAAAGAAAAATATCCCTTAAAAGTCCCGGCGGCCGCAGCTTGGGAAACGCAGGGTTAAAAGGCATGGGATGCAACTAAAACCCTAAACTGTAGCTGACCTATATGGTCCTGCGCCGTTAATACTGCAAATTAATATGAGCGTTCTATAAATACCCTCCTCTTCATTCCTGTCTCTGGCTTGGCTCTTGACAATAACCACGCAGAGACTCCGTACGAGTTCATGCAAACTTGGCAAATGTCAACCACAGTTCCTTTTAATCTCCGGGGAGGTATAGCGGTGCCAGGGGTGACGGATTTCTCTGTCCGCCTACTTTTGGATATAAACATCACTCTTAAAAAAACCCAAAAAAACGAAAGTTAATATAGAAGGATTTTTTTAAATTTATTTTTTTGGCCCCGAGTTCGGAGCCGCGCGGCCGAACGCCGCGTAGCCAGCCCTGTTATCTCAAACTCAAATGGGCTTCGGCAGAAAAAGATATTCCGTGCTTAATGCTTTTATAATCCTTTAAAATGCTTCCCATCATTACAAAAATACACAGTTCAAAGTCCTCGGGTCTTACGGGTTCGTATATATATTCACTGTATGAATACACATAATACACATGGATTTATTAGGTTGAATATCTTTTTCGGAGTTTCTCTTCAAACCCATAAAACATTGAAGGAGGTAAAAAGGATGATGGATGTGTTGGATACGTCCCTAGAGATACCATGTATAAGGACCCTCTGTCACGGCTCCTACCTCTCGCTCCTCGTAGTCTGATGTTTTGGTTGCTCTAGTGTCCTCCTCACTGGCTGAGGTCGCACCATGACTGCCAGCAATTCTAGCGCAGGACACCATTAGTCGTCTTTTATGCTCTCTAGCGTAAGCCTGAGAGCTTTCTGTCATGCGTCCCCAGTCATTCACATTAATCATGCGTGCCATGTCATTCTTGCATGTTTTGGCACACAAAAGTGACGTCAGCCAATGAAAGTGGTGCTAGTACTATAAAAGACCCCAGATCCAAGTAGACAATGTCCTGTCATGGTTTTTGCTAGCCTTTATCGCCATATACACTGACTGGCCAAAAGAAAGTCATCACATACAAGCCTATATCCTGATCTGGCTTTGCTCCAGTTGGTCAGGTCTAGGTGCAGCAAAGATATTTGCCCCAAAAATAGGGTCATGTGACTCCCTGAATATACTGACGGTACAGGTTTTTCCATCAATGGGTTTTCTCTCCACTGATGGCACATTGGGCATATTCCAAGATGGCAATGCCAGGATTCATCGGGTTCAAATTGTGCAAGAGTGGTTCAGGGAGCATGAGACATAATTTTCACACATGGATTGGCCACCGCACAGTCTAGACCTTAAACCCGTTGAGAATCTTTGGGATAATGTGCTGGAGAAGACTTTACGCAGCGCTGCGACTCTATCATCATCAATACAAGATCTTGGCCACAAATTAATGACACTGGACGCAAATAAATGCTGTCACATTGCTTGAGCTTATCGAACGATGTCTCTATCTCTCCTGATCATCTGCGTGTTGGGTCATATACTAACTGTGACACACTCTAACCACCAAAAAACAGCACAGTGTACGTAGGACTTGTGGTGCCTGGAAGACATGACCCAGCTACATGGTTTACCAGGCAAACGACCACAAGGTTGTGTACAGATGGCCGACTGTGGTGATGAGAGAGGTTGTCCAATTGACTCGCAGTAGGGCAAGAGCGACCATTGAACTGCAATTCCACAGGCCTTGTGGAAGTTCAAAATATAAGTTTACTTTATACTTAGAATTTTCCCAAGTGGAAAATGATTGGCAGCCAGAAAGAATACTCCTGTTAACCCTTTTTGCCCCAGTAATACTGTTTTAAGAAGTCACCCAATTATTTGGTTGAGGAAAATGGTGGAATCATGCTCTGAGTAACTACTTCCGAAGAGAAACCAGGAGTTTGATCGGGAATAGAAAAAGAACAAAGATGTGGAAAAGTTGTTGACTTTTTTGAGTATGCCGGCATAAAACTTCCAACTTGTGATGTTCAAGTGATTTTCCAGTCTTTGGTTATTCATCGCCACAAAGTGGACTGTCTACACACACTACGATTGTACTGCCATCAACGAGACGGTGCCTCCAGAGAGGAACTTAAATTTCAGGCCCGTTTACATGGCAATCCACAGACTGTCTACAGAACGTGTTGCGAGACAGAGACTTTTCTTGTGATGATGCTTTCTAAACTATAAGCTCTGCTTGTCCAGTACATGGATATCCCAGAGTTAATATCAATCAACCTTCCATGAGAGGTGACATAATAACTTCAGTACCAGCTGGAATTCTGTTAAAGAGCTCTGCATTTTTTCCCCATGAACGATGTTCCAGTAAACCGGTTTACTCCTTGGAATCTGGAACAAGACGACGGCTCAGTCTAGAATGCGGCCATTCTGGGAGTGACTTCTGGCTGAAGGTCGGCAGGCTGTCTGCCCATTGACACCGTTGATTGCATACTTTTATTTCTCCTGTAAATTTGTATTGAATGTCCCCTCGACTGGGTTCATCTGAACCACGTTTTTTCCACCCAACCATTTCAGTTCCTCCCAAGTTCATAAAATTAAATCTCGCGTGCTTCTCCTAGGTTTATTTCTGTCAGTTCTTGGGTAGGGATGAGCTGTTTGGTTCGATCAGTTCGGAGATCGCATCGAACATCGGCCGTTCGACATTTTGCGAACTTCGAACTTTTTGGGACGTTCGCCAAAAGTTCGAAAAAAAAAATAGTTTGAAAAAAGTATAAAAAATGCTTAAAAAATACTAAAAAAATTTAGAAATAAAGAGACTCTTTACTGCAGGATATTATAAGCAACGGTTTATTAGATATTGAATTAAAACGGGAATATTTTTAACATTGCAGCCTATGGGATAAAACATTCTTGTCACTAAAACATCAGGCAGACACGACCCTCTAATCAGGCACTGTAGAGGGCAGCCTGCAGGGGTCTCCCAAGGATCCCCTTGAGGAGCATTGACGAGCATGTGGCTGCCGGATGACAAAGCTGCGACTGTGCGGGCTAGCCGCCCGGGTGCATGTGGCAGAGACAGGCAGCGCAGGGAGGGAGCCACTGCACCTGCGGCCACGGCAGACCCCCCAGCCCCCACCAGGATCCAGGGAGCCTCCACTGATCACCAGGCTAAGGTAACATTTCTTCTGGAGGGATCAGCCAAATTGGGGGGCGCATTTAGTTGAGATTGTCCACATGCCACCTCCCCATGTGCATATGTGTATATATGGTCTGAGGTCTGTGGGTGGGTGTATATATATATCTGCGTGTTGATATATACGTATATATAGGTCTGCACATTGATATAAAATTTTCGTTTCGGCTCGTTTCATTCGTAATTCGACAATTTTCATTTCAGATCGTTTCGGCCGATTTCCGTTTCAGTTCGTTTCATTTCGGCTTGTTTTTCGTATTGACTTTTTTTGTGATTTTGGACATTTTCGTGTATTCGGTGTGGGAAATGTTTTGCCCCATAGACTTCAATGTTAAAAATATTCCCGTTTTAATCCAATATCTAATAAACCGTTTATTATTATATTCTGTAGTAAAGAGTCTCTTTATTTCTAGATTTTTTAAACCTCACAGTAATGTGCGCCGTGTATTATGAGCATTCAGTATTATATGGGAGTACTGCTTTATGAGTAAGAGTAGTTAAAAAAATAAAAATAAACGTAAAATTCGGGGGGGGGGGGTGGGACACCATGAGTTACCGCACCGGGTGACACCAACCCTAGTGACGCCACTGACAGTGTGAAGGCACTCGCTGCCACCAAAGGCAAAATATTTGGGTGTACTGCCACTGACGCCTGTACCAGATTCATATAATTTTAATATTGGACCGCAGGGTCCAACCCTGCACTCTCCCACAACAATACCACAGAGGGGTTACAGTGTGACGGCACTGTTGCCGACACTAAAGGCCCAATTTTAAAGCACCTATTGTTACTTTCATCCAAAGCCTGCATAAGTTTCACAATAATTTTGCTAAAAAATCACTAAACTTGTTCTGCGTGTCCTAAAATGTCTCCTCTTTTAATACAGCCTACCGCCCCAAGCAGTTGTTTATGAATAGATTAAAGGAAAACCGTTTACTGTCATTTGAAATGTAATTTTTTTGTTTTTAAATGTTTCTATACATCTACAAATCCGTCACTTCACGGGCAGGTTATGGGGACCTCCTAGGCACGACATTTGAAGGAATTTTTCGTTTTTATTTTTAACCCTTATTTTATGGAAAACTCACTGTTCTTTAAAAACGTTTTTTTTAAACTTTTTGTTCTTGTTTCCTGTCCCCCAGGGCACTACCCGGACCCCCATATGCCTTTTATGGCAAATATCTTGCATATATGCCCTCTTGCGGGGCACTCTAAAAATCGAACTTTTGAGTCCCATTGACTTGCATTGAGTTCGGTCGAGTTCGAGTTCGAACTCGAACTTTTGAAATTGTTCGAGTTCGAATGCGAACCGAGCACGGGGGTATTCGGCTCATCCCTATTCTTGGGTTCTCAATCGTCTCTAATGGATTTTAAGAAGGTGGTGCCAACATCATACTTAGCAAAAAATAATAAGTTGTAGAGTTTAGTGGAGAGGAACTGGGGGCGCAACTCAGAATATTTTCAGAAAACACAGGAAATATGGGAGCCTATTGCAACTGTGCTAATAATGGGGAGCTACAAGTGGAAATATCGGGCGGGAGCCAGTTTTCCATTTGCGTCCACCATTCTCTATTCAGACCAAGACGGAATGGGACTACTCCATCCATTAGCTTAATGGCAAGATTGGAACAGGAACCTAGATTACAAACCTTAATGGAATGCTCTATTAAAAAGCAGAGATTCCTTATTTTTGCCCTTAAATAGTTGGTCTGATACTGCTGACAGCCTATGCCCAATTATTATTTTATCCCCCCCCACACTTTTAGGTGATTTTTACTCACCTTTTGTCCATCACCGCACCCTGCTCCTCCTGTTCAGCTCTGGAATTTCCAAATCTGGAAGTCTCAGAAGCTTTCTAAAGCAATTGGCACTCCTTACGTAACTTGGAACCGCAAACGGCTCACCGCAATGGGACTTGTGCACTTTACGTATGCAAGTTCCGTAGAGCCTGAGCAGAGACCGATGGAGCTGCACGCGCATGCACAGATCTGACCCATTGGCTGCCTCGCTGAAAACGCTCACTACAACGATTGGTCTCAAAGGGTGAAATTGACCGCTCTCTATGTGCGACCGATCTGGTGACCGATATCCGAAGAAATGCAAAAATCCTGGCTGCTGGTGAAGCTGGGTGGGGTGGAGAAAACTCCTCCACTTCACCCTGTGATTTCACGCGAACGAGGAGAGTTGGGGAGGTACCGGCTGGATGGTAACATCACTGCTCTATAACCGTGGAGACCCAGGTTCAAATCCCAGCCAGAGCACCTCTTCCGTAGGTGTCTTGCCCAAGGACACTTAACGGTACATACTTGCCCACCACACAATATCGGCTGTGGAGTCCAGTGGTGACGTCTCTACCCTTTGACCGTGGAGAAGCAAGACAAAATCCCGTTCAGCAAATCCCTCCAATACCACTGTGGAGAAGCAAGTCTCGACTTTACGAGAAGCGGGTTCAACCTGACCACCAGGTCACTGCTCTACAATCATGGAAAGACGACTCAATCCCACTCAGAAGACGCCACCAGCGAGTGACCTTGGGCAAGACACGTAACGATATGGATGCGCCGACCTCACAAAATACTTGTACATCTCATCTCATTAAGCGCTGCGTAATATGTGTCGCTATATAAAAATAAAGTGTAATAATAATACTACTCCTCACATCATGACCATTTTCTAAGGGTAAAGTGGTCAGGATGAGTAGATTGTCCGTTTAATAAGAGTTTAATCAGTTTTTTGCTCATTTTCCATGACATATTTTGTATCAGAAACTGTCCAACTTGCTTTTCTGTATTGCCTGGACCTCCAAAACATTTTTTTTCAACTACACAGTGGAACCAAGACACAAGAGGCTGCGAGCGAACGTTACGTTTTATCAATATATTAAAGAGTTAAGGTTGCATAAGAGATTGGAATATAATTTTCGGCAAGGGAGCAGACTGGAAATTACACTGGATCTACAGCTTGTCTGGTCTGTCTGCGGAGTCGTAATCATGACACATGTGATTTTACGTCTGAAATTAGCCAGATCGTTTTAATCGTAGGCTCATTTCTGGATTTGATTGCCCCAGATTGACTGGATATTTGAATTTCCCATATTTCGTGTCATCGGGGATATGTTACATACTTGGCAAAACCTTCGATGTCTAACCGTGTAACCGAGCTGATTCTTCTCAGGGTTTTTTCTTCATATAATTCATCTACACCTTGTTCTTCATTAAATCCAGGACAGACTTGGATTCCTGGCCAGAACGTTCTTCATTGTATGACATTTTGTGGTTACACTAACAAACCATCGATGATTGTCTACTCTTTGGATTACCACCTGTCATCAATTACGCATAGCAAGGTGCTCGGACGGTCTGCTGGCAGCCTGAAGTTCTTGGATCTTGCCTGTTTCATGAAAGACCTGTAGTCAACAACAGCTGGCGCACGGAATACACAGCCTGGACAAAATTAAGTCACACTGTAATAATTGGTTGTGTAGCCTTTTGCTGTGATTGCGTCACGCATTCGCCGCGGCATCATGTTGATAAGCTCATGCGATGTCACAGCATTTTTTGCGTCCAGAGTGGCATTTATTCCCATCCAGACTGGCATTAATTTGTGGCCAAGATCTTGTGTTGATGATGGGAGAGTCGCGGTGCTGCGTAAAGTCTTCTCCAGCACATTATCCCAAAGATTAACCTCAATGGGGTTAAGGTCTGGACTGTGCGGTGGCCAATCCATGTGTGAAATGATGTCTCATGCTCCCTCAACCACTCTTGCACAATTTGAGCCCAATGAATCCTGGCATTGCCATCTTGGAATATGTCCGCTGTGCCATCAGGGGAGAAAAAAAACCCATTGATGGAAAAACCTGCTCATTCAGTATATTCAGGGAGTCAAATGACCTCATTTTTTGGGCACATAACATTGCTGAACCAAGACCTGACCAACTGAAGCCACCCAGGGCCCAGATCATAACAGGCTCGTCCGGGAGGTGATGACGTTCGTTTGTCCAGGCAGTGTATTAAGCCACCAAGGCAAGGTGAGGCCAATCTCCAATCATTTTGGGGGAAGTAATTCCACGTACCTCGAACACAAACAGGGTTATTCAGAGAAAGGTGAAAACCAGGAGAATTGGCAGGAGAAGAGAACAATCTAGACCAAATAGCTGATTTGGAAAGTTAGATAAATGGGAGAATTTTTCTGGTTTGGCTACTTTGACTCTGAATTTTTACTTCTCCAGTCACTCTCCTGAGTTTCACCTCTCTCTGAATAACCCTGAAAGAGTAGCTACTGGAGGCATATTCAGTACAGCTTCTCCAGAACCTCCTGGTATCCTATTTTTCTGTAGAATAACCATCAAAGCATGTTCGATTGTTCCCACCGGCCAAGAGTCATCTGAGGAGGAGTTTAAATGAACACTAACTATAACCCATTGATATGTAACTTTTTTAAATATAAACCCCAAAATCTTATCTACAGGGGCGTAACACAGAGCTTTGGGTGGAAATGTTCTTTTCTAAGAAGATATTGTGTTTTGATGGAGTTAAGTGAGGTTTCCTATCGACAGATTGCCACGTATTTTTACCGGTGAACTGCCTTTGAAACATTTAACCAACTGTGTTACTTTTTCAGGGTCAAGATGACTTTTTTTTAACATGGACAAGTTTAGACTTAAATTTGGAAAATTTTAACTTTTTTTTTTACAGCTGATTTACTATAAGCAGCCACATGGTGGCAACCTGCTGATAGTAGACCACCTATTGGACACAAGTGCACTGTCCCCTCCCCACTTGCAAAAATTGCCCTAATAATCCACAGAAAGGTGAAAATTTCTAGATTATTCACCAAAATATTTACATATTAGCGGTTTTAGAAGAACTATTACACGGCATATCAGTAAAGTTATAAGACAAACTTTGGAAAAACACTTCTGAGTTAGAGTTCCTTTTTATTCAACTTAAATAATTCGACAGATCCTGGTGACAGCATCCTCCTCTTTGGCTCTTGAAGTGGAAGTCCCTGAAGCTTTTCTGCACAATTTGTGCTCCTTTGCAACCGGTGTGGTGTAGGATCTGAGAATTGCACAGCTCTACGTTACTTGTACACTTTATGCAAGAAGAATGGGCCAGAGAGAAAATGGGAAGTGAGAAGAATGGGGCAGAGAAAAAATTTAGTGTGAGAAGAATAGGAGAGAAACAATGGGAGGTGAGAAGAATGGGGCAGAGAAAAAATTTAGTGTGAGAAGAATAGGAGAGAAACAATGGGAGGCGAGAAGAAAGGGGCAGAGAAAAATGGGTGTGAGAAGAATAGGAGAGAAACAATGGGAGGTGAGAAGAATGGGGCAGAGAAAAAATGGGGTGTGAGAAGAATAGGAGAGAAACAATGGGAGATGAGAAGAATGGGGCAGAAAAAGAAGGAGGTGAGAAGAATAGGGCAGAGAAAAAATGTAGTGTGAGAAGAATAGGAGAGAAACAATGGGAGGTGAGAAGAAAGGGGCAGAGAAAAATGGGTGTGAGAAGAATAGGAGAGAAACAATGGGAGGTGAGAAGAATGGGGCAGAGAAAAAAATGAAATGTGAGAAGAATAGGAGAGAAACAATGGGAGGTGAGAAGAATGGGGCAGAGAAACAAAGGAGTGTGAGAAGAATAGGAGAGAAACAATGGGAGGTGAGAAGAATGGGGCAGATAAAAAATGGAGTGTGAGAAGAATAGGAGAGAAACAATGGGAGGTGAGAAGAATGGGGCAGAGAAAAAATTTAGTGTGAGAAGAATAGGAGAGAAACAATGGGAGGTGAGAAGAATGGGGCAGAGAAAAATGGGTGTGAGAAGAATAGGAGAGAAACAATGGGAGGTGAGAAGAATGGGGCAGAGAAAAAATGGGGTGTGAGAAGAATAGGAGAGAAACAATGGGAGATGAGAAGAATGGGGCAGAAAAACAAGGAGGTGAGAAGAATGGGGCAGAGAAAAAATGTAGTGTGAGAAGAATAGGAGAGAAACAATGGGAGGTGAGAAGAAAGGGGCAGAGAAAAATGGGTGTGAGAAGAATAGGAGAGAAACAATGGGAGGTGAGAAGAATGGGGCAGAGAAAAAAATGAAATGTGAGAAGAATAGGAGAGAAACAATGGGAGGTGAGAAGAATGGGGCAGAGAAACAATGGAGTGTGAGAAGAATAGGAGAGAAACAATGGGAGGTGAGAAGAATGGGGCAGATAAAAAATGAGATATAAGTAGGATAAGGGAAAATGGGATGTGAGATGAATGGAACAGAGAAAATATGGGAGGTGAGTAGAATGGAAATTGAGAATAGAACAGAGGGACAGTAGGAGGTGAGAAGAATGGGGCAGAGAAAAAAATGGAAGGTGAGTAGAATGGGAAAGAGAAACAATGGGAGATGAGAAGAATGGGGCAGACGGAAAATGATATGTAAGTAGGATAAGTCAGAGGGAAAATGGGATGTGAGATGAATGGAACAGAGAAAATATGGGAGGTGAGTAGAATGGAAATTGAGAATAGAACAGAGGGACTGTAGGAGGTGAGAAGAATGGGGCAGAGAAAAAAATGGAAGGTGAGTAGAATGGGAAAGAGAAACAATAGGAGACGAGAAGAATGGGGCAGAGAAACAATGGGAGGTGAGAAGAATGGGGCAGAGGAACAATGGGAAAAGAGAAAAATGTGGCAGAGAGATAATGGGAGGCAAGAAACATGGGGCAGAGAGACAATGACAGGTGTGAAGAATGGGGCAGAGAAAAAAATGGAAGTTGATTAGAATAGGAAAGAGGTACAATGGAAGCTGAGAAGAATGGAGCAGAGGAACGATGGGAGATGAGAAGAATGGGACAGAGAAACAATAGGAAATTAGAAAAATGGGGCAGAGGAACAATGGGAAGTGAAAAAAATGGGGCAGAGAAATAAATGGACGTTGATTAGAATAGGAAAGAGATGCAGTGGAAGTTGAGAAGCATGGGGCAGAGGGACAATGGGAGGTGAGAAGAATGGGGCAGAGGAACAATGGGAGGTGAAAAGAATATGGCAGAGGAATAATGGCAATTCAGAAGAATGGGACAGAAGGGCAATGAAAGGCGAAATGAATGGGGCAGAGGACACCTCCCTCCTGACCTAAACACATTCACTTTAATAATTACCAGATAAGCTCCATTTATAATGAACCCTCCCTTTTCTATGCAAATGACACAATTTGGCTGAAAATCACGCTTCTACAACCTAATTAGCCGTCCGCGTAAACAGAGGTCACTGCAGCCTGAAAACATTATGATCGCGTTACGAAATGTTACAAAAACGACTGGAAAGTTTTACTAAATGATTCTAAAGTCACCGATCGGCCGCGCAGCCAGCGCCGCTCTGCCAGCACAAACAACAGACGTGTTGCTGAAATCCCACAACTAATTAGCTGAAAGCTTATGAAAATAAAGAACAAAGCGATACAGACACGGTCATATGTAAGAATTCCTTGGTTTGAGGTAGGATTAGTCTCGAAAAAAATAAAGAAAAAAAACCTTCCACAACAAATGCAAAAATACATCCAGTACCCAAAAAATGCCATACGGTGTGTTAGTTGGAGGTGATGGATGAGCCCATACAGTTCCTGTCCTACAATCAGAAAAACATTAAATACTGATCCAGTTGTTGGGACAGCAGGAAGAAGATAAAAAGAGTGTTCCAGGGAGAAGGAAGACTACATTAGCGAAAAACTTAATTTTTTATTTTTTATCCCACTTTTTTCTTATTTTTTTAACCTATCTCCTGTCAATCCTGCTTTTCCCTTGTCTTTTCTACTCTTATAGATAGATAAATAGAAAGATAGATAAATTTAACGTTAAATAGAAAGATAGATAGACAAATAAATAAACAGAAATATACAGGGTTATTCAGAGAGCGGTGAAAAGCAGGAGAATGACTGGAGAATGAAAAATTCTAGGTCAAAATAGCCAAACCGGAAAAATTCTCCCTTTCATCTCACTTTCCAAATCGGCTATTTTGACCTAGAATTTTTCATTCTCCAGTCATTCTCCTGCTTTTCACGCTCTCTGAATAACCCTGATAGATAAATAGAAATATATATAAATAAATAGAAAAGATAGATAAATAGAGGGATAGATAGATAGAAAGAAAGAGAGGTAGATAGATAGATAAATAAATAAACAGAAATATAGATAAATAGAAAGAAAGAAAGATGGATGGATAAATACAGTCAGGTCCAGATATATTGGGACATGGACACAATTCTAACATCTTTGGCTCTATACACCACCACAATGGAGTTGGAATGAAACAAACACAATGTGCTTTAACTGCAGACTGTCAGCTTTAATTTGAGGGTATGTACATCCAACTCAGGTGAACGGTGTAGGATTTACAGCAGTTTGCAGATGTGCCCCCACTTGTTAAGGGACCAAAAGTAATGGGACAATTGGCTTCTCAGCTGTTCCATGGCCAGGTGTGTGATATTCCCTCATTACCCCAATTACAATGTGCAGATAAAAGGCCCAGAGTTCATTTCAAGTGTGCTATTTGCATTTGGAATCTGTTGCTGTAAACTCTCAAGATGAGATCCAAAGAGCTGTCACTATCAGTGAAGCAAGCCATCATTAGGCTGAAGAAACAAAACAAACCCATCAGAGAGATAACAAGAACATTAGGCGTGGCCAAAACAACTGTTTGGAACATTATCAAAAAGAAGGAACGCACCGGTGAGCTCAGCAACACCAAAAGACATGGGAGACCACGGAAACCAACTGTGGTGGATGAATGAAGAATTCTTTCCCTGGTGAAGAAAACACCCTTCACAACAGTTGACCAGATCAAGAACACTCTCCAGGAGGTAGGTGTATGTGTGTAAAAGTCAACAATCAAGAGAAGACTTCACCAGAGTGAATACAGAGGGTTCACCACAAGATGTAAACCATTGGTGAGCCTCAAAAACAGGAAGGCCAGATTAGAGTTTGCCAAACAACACCTAACAAAGCCTTCACAGTTCTGGAACAAGATCCTATGGACAGATGAGACCAAGATCAACTTGTACCAGAGTGATGGGAAGAGAAGAGTATGGAGAAGGAAAGGAACTGCTCATGATCCTAAGCATACCACCTCATCAGTGAAGCATGGTGGTGGTAGTGTCATGGCGTGGGCATGTATGGCTGCCAATGGAACTGGTTCTCTTGTATTTATTGATGATGTGACGGCTGACAAAAGCAGCAGGATGAATTCTGAAGTGTTTGGGGCAATATTATCTGCTCACATTCAGCCAAATGCTGCAGAACTCATTGGACGGCGCTTCACAGTGCAGATGGACAATGACCCAATACTGCAAAAGCAACCAAAGAGTTTTTGAAGGGACAGAAGTGGAATGTTATGCAATGGTCAAGTCAATCACCTGACCTGAATCCCATTGAGCATGCATTTCACTTGCTGAAGCCAAAACTGAAGGGAAAATGCCCCAAGAACAAGCAGGAACTGAAGACAGTTGCAGTAGAGGCCTGGCAGAGCATGACCAGGGATGAAACCCAGCGTCTGGTGATGTCTATGCGTTCCAGACTTCAGGCTGTGATTGACTGCAAAGGATTTGTAACCAAGTATTAAGAAGGGAAAGTTTGATTTATGATTATTATTCTGTCCCATTACTTTTGGTCCCTTAACAAGTGGGAGGCACATCTGCAAACTGCTGTAAGTCCTACACCGTTCACCTGAGTTGGATGTACATACCCTCAAATTAAAGCTGACAGTCTGCAGTTAAAGCACATTGTGTTTGTTTCATTCCAACTCCATTGTGGTGGTGTATAGAGCCAAAGATGTTAGAATTGTGTCCATGTCCCAATATTTCTGGACCTGACTGTAGATAGATCGATAGAGGGATAGATCGATAGATAAATAGATAGATGTGGATAGATACATTTTAGGTGCAGTCTGTAGAATTCATATACTGCAGATGCAAAAATAGATAACTTAATAAAGTGACACTACACTCTTCCTGAGCACTGTATTCTTTTAAAGTGGTCAAGATGTGAGGAGGGCCCACCTTGTTCCCCCATCCCAGCACCCCCAGATCTCATGAAAACACTATGTGAAGTGGAGGAGTTTCCTCCACCCTGACTATCATCACCAGCAGGCGGGATTTTTGAATTTCCTGGGTGCCGGTCACCAGATCGGTCACTAGAGATGTCAGCATGTGGAGAGCAGCCAATGCCACCATCAGGGACCGCCTTTAATAGGGAGCATTATCAGAGCAGCAGCCGATGGATCAGATCTGTGCCTGCGCATGCAGCTCCGATCCATGATCAAGGATCCTGCATGGTGACCAGAACTGCAGCAACCCCTTTTGGCCAGTAGGTGACATCATCTCTCTACCAAATAGGTTATTACAGTAAAGTAGGGCTGTCAAACTCACGGCCACCCAGATGCTGAAGCCTACAATTCCCAGAACTCCTTCAATGCAATAGAAGGCCATGGACTCATGGGAGCTGTAGTTTAGAAACATCTCGGGAGCCGGAGCTTGACAGGCCTCCTGCATTGGGAATATTCTCAAATATTTCTTACTGTATAATTAATTAAAAATTATTTACAAAAAAAAACAAACACTGCTTCCTTTTGGTAGCAGATACAGCAGTAGAGGATATTGAATTTATTGGTTTGTTTTTAAACTATTTAAAAAAAAATTATATAATACATTTTAAAAATATATTTTTGTTATGAATAAAATGCATAAAAAAAGGTAAACTCCAGCCTTTTAGTTTCCTCTCGCAGTTAGACCCTCACTTGACAAAACGTGAAGTTTCAGCTGCATACAAACGTTCATCTCTAAACTAATAACATTAGTAAAGAAAAAGGTTATAATTTATTTTATAAAATGATTTAATATTTATTTTATAAAATAAAAAATCATAATATAATTTATTTTTATAAAATGATTTAATATTTATTTTATAAAATAAAAAATCATAATATGATTTATTTTTATAAAATGATTTAATATTTATTTTATAAAATAAAAAATCATAATATGATTTATTTTTATAAAATAATTTAATATTTATTTTATAAAATAAAAAATCATATTTCAAATTTCCAGTTTAAACAGAGAAAAATATATATGAAAAATTTCAGAATATCTTGATCTGCTCTCTCCTACTTTCCTCTTACATATTAATCATTTAAAAAAAAAATAATAAAAAAAAAAATTCATGGACGAAGAACAAAAATGTACAACTCTCTCCCTCCCTCCCCTCTCCTAATTTATCTGTCCCATCATGCACCTGCCAAAAGATGTCTGGACAATTACAAAACCTCAAATATCTTCCTTTCTCTGTCAAGGAAAATAAAAAGCTTTACCGCGCCGGCCATCCATTTAAAAGATGGAATTGCACAGTAGAGAAAAGAAATGAAGTGCCTGGAAACCTCGTGGAAGATAAATGCGCCTGGAGCCTGCAGCGATTAATCATACATGATCTGCAGACCTTCCTGATAACATGTCTTCATTTAACGCAGGCCTTTATCCGCAGCATGAAGCTGAAACGCAGACACGGCTAAATGAGGTACGAACTACAATATTATGTGAATTATAAATTTATGCTTCCCAAACGTCCTGATTTGGCAGAACAATCCAGATTTCAAGGTAGAAATCGCTGTTATCTGCTGAAAACACACCAAAATGAGACTCAGACGACGTTCAAACAACTCTGCAGCAGAACTGTGCGCATTAAAGTTCAACACTTATCATGGAACCAGTGTTTTCACTTAAAATGGTTCAGTCCACTCCCCCTGTCTAAGCCACATAGTTAGATTGGTCCAGCCCCATTTCCTGCTTCTGCAGCTGCTAATCCCTCAGCATGCCATAGAGGCAGTCAGCAAGCATTTGTCTGTACCGGGTGATTGCATCCTGTTTTTACTGTCCTCCCATAACAAGGTACACCCGAGAAGCCCCCTCTATCAACGTCCTCCCATAACAAGGTACACCTGAGAAGCCCTCTCTATCCATCTTCCTCCCATAACAAGGTACACCTGAGAAGCCCCCTCTATCCACGTCCTCCCAAAACAAGGTACACCCGAGAAGCCCTCTCTATCCATCTTCCTCCCATAACAAGGTGCACCTGAGAAGCCCTCTCTACCTACGTCCTCCCATAGCAAGGTGCACCTGAGAAGCCCTCTCTACCCACGTCCTCCCATAGCAAGGTACACCTGAGAAGCCCTCTCTATCCATCTACCTCCCATAACAACGTACAACTGAGAAGCCCTCTCTACCCACGTACTCCCATAACAAGGCACACCTGAGAAGCTCTCTCTATCCATCTTTGTCACATAACAAGCTACACCTGAGAAGCCATCTCTACCCACATCCTCCCATAGCAAGGTACACCTGAGAAGCCTTCTCTATCATCTACCTCCCATAACAAGGTACACCTGAGAAGCCCTCTCTATCCATCTTCCGCCCATAACAAGGTGCATCTGAGAAGCCCTCTCTACCGACATCCTCCCATAGCAAGGTACACCTGAGAAGCCCTCTCTATCCATCTTCCTCCCATAACAAGGTACACCTGAGAAGCCCTCTTTACCCACGTCCTCCCATAACAAGGTACCCCAGAGAAGCTCTCTCTATCCATCTTCATCCCATATAAAGGTACACCTGAGAAGCCCTCTCTTCCTACAAGACCCCTTTTATTTGCGATACTTTCCCAATAAAGTGAAGAAAATACAAAGAACTTTGTGTGCTTTCAAAAGGGGATGAGTTAAGCTATCTGACTTTAATCACATCCTGCATGTGACATTCACTTCTTGCATATGACCCCTGGGTTCCAGAATAGTGGGAGAAGGAGTCCAGTTACGCTGACTTCATTCAATTATGCCTGTGACATTTCACATGCACGATCCAGAATGACAGCACCATCCAAATTCCCAGAATCCCTTGCTTTTGGGTGTTACATGCATCGCAGAGTCCCGTTTGGGGGTGAGCATAGAAATCACTGCACGGTAGGAGATTGTGTTTTGCGCCAGGATTCTATCACTAAGGCTTCCTCCGCTGGGAACGCCAGCAATTTGCTAACCCGGCGTCCTGATAATACAAACATAACTCCTGATGAAGAGCTCCAGTGATGCTAAAGCGAGAGCAGAGCCTTATGGGAAGCGACACACAGTGCAGAAAATTAAAGGGGGTCCAACACAACGCACCAATAAGAGCCTGTAAAGTTACGGCCATGTTTCTATAAGACCCATAAATTACAGTATGGAAAATCATGTTAGGAACAACTGAGCTAAGCTGTGAATGGCTGGTTAAGTGGACGTACGTTTTGTTTTTTTATATGTAGTTAGAAATCGTAACAGGTGCAATGGCCTGTTAGGACATTTCTATAGTTTATGTGCAGAGGTCAAATCGAGAAGGACGCGTGGGAACTTAGCTCCTCCACTATTTTTGCAGAGGGATCAGATTTCCCTTTTGGTAGACACACTGTAAAGCTTTATTATTTTAGGTTTAGGATCTATCGTTTGAGTCACAATAAATAAATCACAATTATAATTATCATAATGCGTCCACAAAACCCAGACTTTCCAGTAAGTGTCCTTGGCGAGACACCTAACGGTACATACTCGCCTATCACACACTATCGGCTGTGGAGTCCAGTGGTGACGTCTCTACCCTTCAACCGTGGAGAAGCGAGTCAAATCCCGTTCAGCGCATCCCTCCAATACAACTGTGGAGGAGCAAGTCTCGACTTTACGAGAAGCGGCTTCAACCTGACCACCAGGTCGCTGCTCTACAATCATGGAAAGACGACTCGATCCCACTCAGAAGACGCCACCAGCGAGTGTCCTTGGGCGAGACACGTAACGATATGGATGCGCCGACCTCACAAAATACTTGTACATCTCATAGATTGTAAGTTCCCTTGGGAACAGGGTCCCCTGAATCAGGTCATCTCATCCATGTGTGGTATTCCAATGGATCAACTCCTTCTACATTGATCTTGAAAAGCGCTGCGGAATATGTGGCGCTATATAAATTAAGGATAATAATAATAATATCAATATCGCATTCAGGGGCAGAGTAACACCACCCAGAGCCCCCGGACCAAATAGGGCCCCACACCTGCTTCTACCCATTGCCATGCCCTCCTCCTCCAGTCCCAGCCCTACCCGATTGGCCTAACTGAGGCCCCGGCGACCGATTGGCCTAGCCGAGAACCCGACAGCCGCTCGGCCTTCCTTAGGCCACGGCAACTCCTCGACCTACCCGAGGACTAAGCGACTCCTCCGCTTAACCGAGGCCCCGGTGGCTCCTCCACCTACCGTAGAACCCAGCAGCCATTCAACCTAACAGAGACTCCAGCAGCCGATTCATTTTAGCTCTGCACCCTCTCCCACATTTTCAGTGATTGAACCGCATGGTAGGGACCCTTCACAGCGGCACAGTCAGCGGATAACTCTGAGGGCGGCCCCATCAACCGAACGCGTCGGCCAGCAAGGCCATGGCCAGGCACAGGCCCTCAGCTAGGCCTGGGTCTGATTTTTATACATACACTGTCTAGCACAAAAAAAATAAAGTCACACACTGTAATATGTGGTTGTGTCGCCTTTTGCTGTGATTGCGTCACGCATTCGCCGTGGCATCGTGTGGATAAGATCATGCAATGTCAAAGCATTTATTTGCATCCAGAGTGGCATTAATTTGTGGCCAAGATCTTGTATTGATGATGGGAGAGTCGCAGCGCTGCGTAAAGTCTTCTCTAGTAGCGATGGGCCGAACACCACCTTGTTCGGTTCGCATTCGAACTCGAACATCCAAAAAAGTTCGACCGCAAACTCGAACACAATTCGAACACCATGCAAGTCAATGGGGCTCGTACGTTAGAAAATTAAGGTCCCCTCCAGAGGGCATATATGCAAGATATTAGCCATAAAAGGTGTATGGGGGTCCGGGTACTGCCCTGGGGGACAGGAAACAATGGAAAAAAAAGTGAAAAAAAACAGGTTTTTAACCCTTTCAGTGCTGAGCCATTTCACCGCTGTGCGCTGAGCTCATTTTTAACGCTTTTGCTCATGTTTAAACGCGATTTGAAGCCATGTGAAATGTTTGACCAACAAGGAGTGGGAAATGTTTGACCAACTAGGAGTGGGAAATGTTTGAACAACAAGGAGTGGGAAATGTTTGAGCAACAAGGAGTGGGAAATGTTTGAACAACAAGGAGTGGGAAATGTTTGACCAACAAAGAGTGGGAAATGCTTGACCAACAAGGAGTGGGAAATATTTGAGCAACAAGGAGTGGGAAATGTTTGACCAACAAGGAGTGGGAAATGTTTGACCAACAAGGAGTGGGAAATATTTGACCAACAAGGAGTGGGAAATGTTTATGAATCCCATAGGCTTCAATGTTAAAAATATTCCTGTTTTAATTCATTATCTAATAAACCGTTTATTATTATATACTGCAGTAAAGAGTCTCTTTATTTATAGATTTTTTAGGATCTTTTAACCCCTTCACTGCTGGGGACGTGTGGGACACGTCCTCATTGACGCACGTTACATGCTGAGGACGTGCCCCAAACGAAGATACTTACCTCTCTGTCCGGGGTCCCGCGGCGTTCTGACTTCAGTGTCCTCAGATGCTGAAGTTGAAGCTCCTCCCGACGTATATGACGTCATCGCGCCATGCGCGATGATGTCATTTCCAGGCGACCCCCCGGCAATGCCGAGAGTTAGCCTGGAAGGGGGTATCTTCTCCCTCCCGATCGGGAAGGAGCAGCGCCAAAAGCCAGGCACCGCTTAAAAGGGGAGAGTCTCCCCTTTTAAGCGGTGCCTGGCTTTAACCCCTCAAGTGCTGGGTCGCACTTCAGCGCCGTGCGGCACCGAAGTGCGGCCTAGCTCCTGTGGGGGCCGCCGTTTTGTATGGTGGCTCCACCCCCAGGTACCCCCTCGCTGCCCGACGTCATCACGCATAGCATGATGATGTCAGATAGCTGGGGAACCCGTGGCTGCTGGGAATTTCCCAAGGAAATCCCCTGGTGGAGAAAGGGGGTTCCTTTGTACCCCGATATCTCCAGAACAGCTAGGGGGTCATGGAGGGTGTCATTTGAAAGGCCTGAGCATGGCCTTTCAAATGATACCCAACATGACCAGGTACAAAGTAAAAATAAAATAAAAACAAATAATAAAAATAATAAATAAATTTAAAAACAAAAATAAAAGCATGGTTTTTTTTTGGGTGTTGTTTTTATTAATGCAGCAATATTGTTCACATTTCAATTATAATGTGAACAATGATGCTGCACTAATGATTTTTTTCTATGGGGTGTGTTTGCTAAAATTCACGTAATTCCCCCCAAAAATGTAACAGGTCCCCATTTCTAATTTTTGTACAAGCGCACCCCATAGAAAACATAACCGCAAACGCTCAAGGTTCTAAAATGTGAAAAAAACACTTTACACACTGCAGATTATTAAAAATTAAATTTTTATTGCATTGTTTGTCATATTATACAGGCAGGACATGACGTACACATATAACAATGATATATTATGAATCTGCCGAGTCTGCCGGAAAGAACGATATCTAATATGTCTCGGTCATTTAATAAAATGTGGCTTCAAATCGCGTTTAAACATGATGAGCGAAAGCGGTAAAAATGAGCTCAGCACAGAGGCGCGAAATGGCTCAGCAGTGAAGGGGTTAAGCATTTTTTTTATTTTTTTTTTATTTCTTTTTACTCGAACTTTCAGCGAACGTCCCGAAAAGTTCGAAGCTCGCGAACTTTCGAACAGCTGATGTTCGAATCGAACTTCGAATCGATTCGAACCGACAGCCCATCCCTATTCCATCTCCAGCACATTGTCTCGAGCGGCGAGATGGCACAGTACACCCATCACTGCGGCGATAGGGCTTGGAATGCAGAGAAGGGTGAGGAAGTAACTACTGTTGAGTCATATAGTGATTCAGGGACGTATGGTCCGGTCGACAAGTATCAAGGTCGTAGGGTCTGGCAAGGGAGTGTGAAAACTGACTTCAGTACGCACTCTTTCTCGCAGTACAGAGCTAGGGAAGGACTGGAATTTACATGGAAAGGGATTACGGGACTACCTTTGTCGGAAGGGTAGGAGCCTCCCTGGACATATGAAGGACGGAGTGCCCCGCCTTGAGTAGGATTCGTTATAAAGCGGAAATTTGGCTTAATGTGTTGCAAATGGAGAGATACATGTAGCTCTGTATACTTTTCCACCCTAAATTTTACATGGTGAAAGTGACAATAAATCGGACAGCGTAGGACAGGCAACTCAAACTCTCCCCAGATGTTTCTGAACTACACTTCCCATGATTCCCAGGCATTCAGAGATTTCTGGGAATTGTAGGCAATCAACATCTCGGGTGGCAAAGTCCCTGTTGAAATGTTTAGATAAGGCAGCAAGGGGCTATTGTTCTCTAGGCTAAATGAGATAAGAGCCGGCAGCTTAATGAGATAAAACACAGGGAGCATAAAAGACTTCTAATCTACCCACTGGTGATGTCCTTTGAATACATTCCACACAATACAATGATGTGAGTCAGTGATCGACCCATTCACTTTCTTTCTATGGCCAAAGCCACACAGTGAGGAGCAAGTGATGGAAAGATACTGGGGGTTGGGGCAGTTTCCAACACAAAATATCACACAATGGATGCACCCAGTGACACATATAGAGGAAAAAAAAACACAATGGATGCACCCAGTGACACATATAGAGGAAAATATCACACAATGGATGCACCAGTGACACATTAGAGGAAAATATCACACAATGGATGCACCCAGTGACACATATAGGAGGAAAATCACACAATGGATACGCCCAGTGACACATATAGAGGAAAATATCACACAATGGATGCACCCAGTGACACATAGAGGAAAATATCACACAATGGATGCACCCAGTGAGACATATAGAGGAAAAAATCACACAATGGATTTACTCAGTAACACATATAGAGGAAAATATCACACAATGGATTCACCCAGTGACACATATAGAGGAAAATATCACACAATGGATGCACCCAGTGACACATATAGAGGAAAATATCACACAATGGATGCACCCAGTGACACATATAGAGGAAAATATCACACAATGTAAGCGCCAGTGACACCTATAGAGGAAAATATCACACAATGGATGCGCCCAGTGACACATATAGAGGAAAATATCACACAATGGATTCACCCAGTGACACATATAGAGGAAAATATCACACAATGGATGCGCCCAGTGACACATATATGTATGGAGATAATATCACACAATGGATGCGCCCAGTGACACATATAGAGGAAAATATCACACAATGGATTTACTTAGTGACACATATTAGGAAAATATCACACAATGGATTTACTCAGTGACACATATAGAGGAAAATATCACACAATGGATGCACCCAGTTGACACATTAGAGAAAATATCACACAATGGATGCACCCAGTGACACATATAGAGGAAAATATCACACAATGGATACGCCCATGACACATATAGAGAGAAAATATCACACAATGGATGCACCCAGTGACACATAGGGAGAAATATCACACAATGGATGCACCCAGTGAGACATTATAGAGGAATATCACACAATGGATTCACCCAGTGACACATATAGAGGAAAATATCACACAATGGATGCCGCCCAGTGACACATATAGAGGAAAATATCACACAATGGATGCGCCCAGTGACACATATAGAGGAAAATATCACACAATGGATTCACCCAGTGACACATATAGAGGAAAATATCAACAAGGAATGCACCCAGTGGCACCTTATAGAGGAAAATATCACACAATGGATGCGCCCAGTGACCACATATAGAGGAAAATATCACACAATGGATTGCACCCAGTGACACATATAGAGGAAAATATCACACAATGGATGCGCCCAGTGACACATATAGAGGAAAATATCACACAATGGATGCGCCAGTGACACATATAGAGGAAAATATCACACAATGGATTTACCCAGTGACACATATAGAGGAAAATATCACACAATGGATGCACCCAGTGACACATATAGAGGAAAATATCACACAATGGATGCACCAGTGACACATATAGAGGAAAATATCACACAATGGATACGCCCAGTGACACATATAGAGGAAAATATCACACAATGGATACTCAGTGACACATATAGAGGAAAATATCACACAATGGATGCACCCAGTGACACATATAGAGGAAAATATCACACAATGGCTGCACCCAGTGACACATATAGAGGGAAATATTTTCTTATCTAAACAAACAAGAGAAAAACAAACACATGTAAGAAATCAGCAACATCACATAAACACAATAAGGATATTGCATTTTTTGGTGGTACTGGCCCTTTAAATAATTTAATGTTACGCTGTTTCCTTAATAAAATAAAATAAAGAAAAGAAAAAACGTACAAAGTAACAGAGTACAACATCTTGCGGTATATTTTACAAATTCCCTTGTCCTGCGGAATGGTAATCTCTCCACTCCAGCACTGACTGGCGACCGCGGCGATTTATAGGACGCTTTGTGCGATTTCACTCTCTATTTTATGCTGCATCTAAAAGGAATGAACCGATTTGGCAGAAGCTGGACGGAGGCGCATGACATTCAAGCCACACAGGTTCAACAAAACCTCCGTTCCGTCACCGCAAGACCGTCCAGGAAAGATGTTTCTGGAAATTCTTGATGGCAGGGAGCTAATATTTTAATATTTTCTTTGGATTTACATCAAGTTCCTCGTGCTCCTAGTTGGAACTTTCAGTATATTTTCTTGTATTGTTCAATTTTACATTAAATATATTTTATTTGCTGCCAACCACAATGTGATTTTTAAAAAATCCTTTGAGAAATCTTTCCAACCAATGAATTTATTTACTTTTTTACTTGAATACCCTGCAGTTTCTGCTTGTTTCTCTTGGCTGTCTCTGTAACATGATCTCAATTAGACCTGTGCAACTCGTTTCGTTCCGAATTGAAATTTGGACGAAATTCACCATTTTCGTATATTTGGAGTATTTCCGAAAACGAAATATCGATAATCCGAAATTTCAGATTGATTCGATTCGGTGATTCGGATCATTTGGTGATTCGGATCATTTCGGCGATTCGGATCATTCGGCGATTCGGATCATTCCGGCGATTCGGATCATTTCGGCGATTCGGATCATTTCCGATGATTCGGATCAGTTGGTTTCTCGCTTTTTTACGAGTTATTTCGTCTTTTATTACTTTTTTAAGAATGGGAAGTAGATTACTACCAATAAAATGAAAGTTTCTTTACTTATTTATTCTTTTAGGATTTTTTAGACATTTTGTCGTCTCCTGACAGGTGAATGTAAAACTCAGGAGCGCTTATTCACTTAGCGACGGCATTATTAAGAATATCACATTTTGGAATTAAAGGGATACTGTATTTAAACTCGAGTTCCTTTTTTTACCCTTATATAATTGGACAAATCCTGCCGACAGTCTCTGCACAATTACTTTTTATAATTTTTTTTTCTCTTTTTAGGTGATTTTACTCACATTTCCTCCCTCGCTACGCGCTGCTCCTCCTCTTCCCGAACCCGGAAGTCACTGAAGCTTTTCTGAGTGATTTATGCTGCTATGCAACTTGCGTAACATAGGAAACGCAGATAGCGCAGCGCTACAGGTCTTGAACACAAGTTCTGTAGCGCCTGCGCAGAGCGATAGATGGGAGCTGCACATGCATGCGCAGATCGGATCCATCAGCTGCCTCTCTGAGAACGCTCGCTACAGCCAGGGGCGTCGTAACGTGGGGGCGGGGGGTGCGGCCTGCACCAGGTGACACCCGCCTTTAGGGTGACACCGTCACCCTAAAGGCAGGAGTCTCACCCTGCGCTGCGTGTTCGCTCCCTGCGAGCGTCCGAAGCATGCAGCTTTGGTGCTTGCCTGGGGGAAACACGTCACCAGCCGATCACGGCTGGTCACGTGGCTCCCCCAGGCAAGCGCCCAAGCAGCACACCGCCGGACGCTCAGAGGGAGCGAACACGCGGCGCAGGAGGTGAGCTGGGGCCATTATCCATGAGCTGGGGACATATCCATGAGCTGCTGGGGCCTGGGGCATATCCATGAGCTGCTGGGGCATTATCCATGAGCTGGGGCAAATCCATGAGCTGGGGCAAATCCATGAGCTGGGGCATTATCCATGAGCTGGGGCAAATCCATGAGCTGGGCAAAATCCATGAGCTGGGGCAAATCCATGAGCTGGGGCATTATCCATGAGCTGCTGGGGCATTATCCATGAGCTGGGGCAATATCCATGAGCTGGGGCATATCCATGAGCTGGGGCAAATCCATGAGCTGGGGCAAATTCATGAGCTGGGGCAAATCCATGAGCTGAGACATATCCATGAACTGGGGCAAATCCATGAGCTGGGGCAGTATCCATGAGCTGGGGCAAATCCATGAGCTGGGGCAGTATCCATGAGCTGGGGCATTATCCATGAGCTGTTGGGCCTGGGGCATATCCATGAGCTGTTGGGGCATTATCCATGAGCTGGGGCATATCCATGAGCTGCTGGGGCATTATCCATGAGCTGGGGCATTATCCATGAGCTGGGGCAAATCCATGAGCTGGGGCAAATCCATGAGCTGGGGCATTATCCATGAGCTGCTGGGGCATTATCCATGAGCTGGGGCAATATCCATGAGCTGGGGCATATCCATGAGCTGGGGCAAATCCATGAGCTGCTGGGGCATTATCCATGAGCTGGGGCAAATCCATGAGCTGAGGCATATCCATGAGTTGGGGCAAATCCATGAGCTGAGGCATATCCATGAGCTGGGGCAAATCCATGAGCTGGGGCAGTATCCATGAGCTGGGGCAAATCCATGAGCTGGGGCATATCCATGAGCTGGCGCATTATCCATGAGCTGGGGCAGTATCCACGAGCTGGGGCAGTATCCACGAGCTGGGGCCATTATCCATGAGCTGGGGGCATATCCATGACCTGCTGGGGCATATCCATGAGCTGGGGCATATCCATGAGCTGGGGCCATTATCCATGTGCTGGGGCATATCCATGAGCTGGGGCCATTATCCATGAGCTGGGGCAGTATCCATGAGCTGGGGCAGTATCCATGTGCTGGGGCAGTATCCATGTGCTTGGGCATATCCATGTGCTGGGGCAAATCCATGAGCTGGGGTAGTATCCATGTGCTGGGGCATTATCCATGTGCTGGGGCATTATCCATGTGCTGGGGCAGTATCCATGTGCTTGGGCATATCCATGTGCTGGGGCAAATCCATGAGCTGGGGCAGTATCCATGTGCTGGGGCATATCAATGAGCTGGGGCATTATCCATGTGCTGGGGCAGTATCCATGAGTTGGGGCAAATCCATGAGCTGGGGCATTATCCATAAGCTGGGAGCAAATCCATGAGCTGGGGCATTATCCATGAGCTGGGGCATATCCATGAGCTGGGGCATTATCCATGAGCTGGGGAATTATCCATGAGCTGGGGCAATATCAATGAGAGGAGCTGGGGCATAGCCATGAGAGAAGCTGGGGCAAAATCCATGAGAGCAACTGGGGCAGTATATCCATGAGAGGAGCTGGGGCAGTATCCATGGACCATGAGAGGAGCTGGGGCAAAATCCATGAGAGGAGCTGGGGCAAAATCCATGAGAGGAGCTGGGGCAATATCCATGAGAGGAGCTGGGGCAGTATATCCATGAGAGGAGCTGGGGCAGTATATCCATGAGAGCTGCTGGGGCATATCCATGAGAGCTGCTGTGGCATATCCATGTGAGCTGGGGCAGTATCCATGTGTGCTGGGGGCATATCCATGAGAGCTGGGGCAATATCCATGTGTGAGCTGGTCTGGGGGCAATACATCCATGTGTGAGCTGGTCTGGGGCAATATATCCATGTGTGAGCTGAGGCGCAATATATCCATATGTGAGCTGAGGCGCAATATATCCATACGTGAGCTGAGGCGCAATATATCCATGGGTGAGCTGCTGGGGGCAATATATCCATATGTGAGCTGGGGGCAATATATATCCATGGGTGAGCTGCTGGGGGCAATATATATCCAGAGCTGCTGGGGGCAATATATCCAGAGCTGCTGGGGGCAATATATATCCATGTGTGCTTTCACTGCCTTCGAACAGGCATCGTATTTGCTGGCAGTTGGCAAAAATTTGTGTGAGCATATGAGAGAGCTCCACAGCAATAAACCTCACAGTAATGTGCGCTGTGTGTATGAGCATTCAGTGTTATATGGGAGTACTGATTTAGGAGTAAGAGTAGTTAAAAAAAATCCGTAAAACTCGGGGGGGTTGACACCATAAGTTACCGCATCGGTTGACACCAACCCTAGTGACGCCACTGGCTTGAGCGATTGGTCTCAGAGGGTGACGTCGTCTCTCTCTGTTTGTGACCGGCAGCTGAGAAATTCAAAGTACTGGCTGCCGGCGACACTGGGTGGGGTGGAGGAAACTCCTCTGCTTCACCCAGTTTTTACACCCGATCGGGGAATGGGGGGGGGGTAGGGGGAGACTTGTCACATTCTGACCACTTTCAAAAGATAAAGTGCTCCGGATGAGCAGACTGTCCCTTTAAGAACCCCCTGTATCACCGAATTAGTCCCGCATTTTATATATCAGCTAACGCATGTTTTTGCTCCGTGTTGCAGACGCCACGCGGTCACGCGAGGTGCAAAACAAAAGGTCTTGTTTTCTTTTGCGACAATGTTCAAAGAACAGAATAAAATGTATTCGCAGTGTTGTTCTCCGTATTCTTCTCGTGAAGAAGTCAAGGCCTCTCTGCTGGTACGGTCTGACGCAGGTTGTCTCCCTCTTCGCATTCCTGCGGGTTGGGCAGAGGTCCTTCTCTTGGAGAAGGAGGAGCTGAAGCAGAGCCTGGTCCCTTAGGAGAGACACCTTGATCCCCTGAGATATGTTGACGAGGTCAAGTGTCTTATTTTCTGGTGGGGAAAGAGTGGAAGGAATCTCGGTGGAGGAGGAGGACAGGGTTCCTCCCGCTGAGGGTTAAGGATGGAGAGCAGGAAGCGTCTGAAATACCAGCCACAGATGGTCAAATCCCACGTCCTTCACCCACTGGGCTTCACAAGGAAAAAGGAGCTTTGGAAAACTCTGTGGCATTGAAACAAACATATCAACCTTCTTGTGTACAGTTAAAAGTAAGAGAAAGGTCACAGGATGATAAATCGATACTCCTGCCTGTCGCAGTAAATACTGACCCCAAAAAATGTAAGGTGGAAAATAAAAGCAAGAATGTTTACACCAGAATCACATATACTGTATACTTTATTACTCTTTTTCCACAGTCAAATACACGAGAGAGGACACAATACAGGGAGTCTGGGATTTACTGATATGTCTGTATTACACATACAGTGGCAAGAAAAAGTATGTGAACCCTTTGGGATTACGTGGAGTTTTGCATGAATTGGTCATAAAATGTGCTCTGATCTTCATCAAGTCAAAACAATTTGAAAAACACAGTCTGCTTAAAATAATACAACACAAACATTATATGTTTTCATGTGTTTATTGAACAGAACATGTAAACATTCACAGTGCAGGGTGGAAAAAGTATGTGAACCCCTAGCCTAATGACTTCTCCAAGAGCTAATTGGAGCCAGGAGTGAGCCAACCTTGAGTCCAATCAGTGTGATATTATTGGATGTGTTGCTGAAAGCTGTCCTGCCCTTTAAAAACACACACCAGTTTTGGGTTTACTGGTTTCAAGAAGCACTGCCTGATGTGAACCAGCCTCGCATGAAAAGAGCTCTCAGAAGACCTATGATCAAGAATTGTTGACTTGCATGAAGCTGGAAAGGGTTACAAAAGTATCTCCAAAAGCCTTGATGTTCATGTGTCCATGGTAAGACAGACTGTCTACAAATGGAGAAAGTTCAGCACTGTTGCTACTCTCCCTAGGCATGGTCGTCCTGTAAAGGTGACTGCAAGAGCACAGCGCAGAATGCTTAATGAGGTAAAGAAGAATCCTAGAGTGTCAGCTAAAGACTTACAGAAATCTCTGGCACATGCTAACATTTTTGTTGACACATCTGCAATAAGGAAAACATGAAACAAGAATGGAGTACATGGGAGGACACCACGGAGGAAGCCATTGCTGTCCAAAAAGAATATTGCAGCACCTTTGAAGTTTGCAAAAGAGCACCTGGATGTTCCACAGCACTACTGGCAAAGTATTCTGTGGACAGATGAAACCAAAATTGAGTTGTTTGAAAAAACACACAACACTATGTGTGGAGAAAAAAAGGCACAGCACACCAACATCAAAACCTCATCCCCACTGTAAAACATGGCGGAGGGAGCATCATGGTTTGGGGCTGCTTTGCTGCCTCAGGGCCTGGACGGATTGTTGTCATTGATGGAAAAATGAGTTTATCAAGACATTTTGCAGGAAAACGTAAGACCATCTGTCCGCCAACTGAAGCTCCGCAGAGGATGGATGATGCAACAGGACAATGACCCAAAGTGTACAAGTAATTCAACAAAAGAATGGCTTCAACAAAACAAAATACGCCTTCTGGAGTGGCCCAGTCAGAGTCCTGACCTCAACCTGATTGAAATGCTGTGGCATGACCTTAAGAGAGCGATTCACACCAGACATCCCAAGAATATTGCTACACTGAAACAGTTTTGTGAAGAGGAGTGGTCCAAAATTACTCCAGATCGTTGTGCAGGTCTGATCTGCAACTACAGGAAACGTTTGGTTGAAGTTATTGCTGCCAAAGGAGGGTCAACCAGTTATTAAGTCCAAAGGTTCACATAGTTTTTCCACCCTGCACTGTGAATGTTTACATGTTCTGTTCAATAAAAACATGAAAACATATAATGTTTGTGTTGTATTAATTTAAGCAGACTGTGTTTTTCAAATTGTTGTGACTTAGATGAGATCAGAGCACATTTTATGACCAATTCATGCAAAACTCCACGTAATCCCAAAGGGTTCACATACTTTTTCTTGCCACTGTAAAACACGAGAGAGGACACAATACAGGGACAGATGCACAAACTTATACACAGATACCGTAAAAGGCAAAAACATGGACAGGCACACTCAGAAACCCAGGAAAAACACTGACAAAGAGACTGAAAGACACAGAGTGTAACACACATACAATGACAGACACATAGTCGCACACAGAGACACTGGCAAAGACACTGACAATCACAAAGAAACTAAGCGAGGAACACAGAAACCGACAAAGACACTGACCAACATCAGTGACACACAAACACAGTCAGATACGGATAAACACAAACACTGACAAAGACACTGACAGAAACTTTGAAGGACACAAAGATACTGATAGAGACTCAAAAATACACTGATACAGGAACACAGACAATGACACAGACAATGACAAAGACACTGATACAGGGACACAGACAATGACACAGACACTGATACAGGGACACAGACAATGACAAAGACACGGATACAGGGACACAGACAATGACACAGACAATGACAAAGACACTGATACAGGTACACAGACAATGACACAGACACTGATACAGGGACACAGACAATGACACAGACAATGACAAAGACACTGATACAGGGACACAGACAATGACACAGACACTGATACAGGGACACAGACTGACACAGACAATGACAAAGACACTGATACAGGTACACAGACAATGACACAGACACTGATACAGGGACACAGACAATGACACAGACAATGACAAAGACACTGATACAGGGACACAGACAATGACACAGACACTGATACAGGGACACAGACTGACACAGACAATGACAAAGACACTGATACAGGGACACAGACAATGACAAAGATACTGCAAGAGATGCATATTTACTGACAGACACACACAGATATGCTGACAAAGACTTACAGGGTTATTCAGAGAAAGGTGAAAACCAGGAGAATTGCTATTTTGACCTAGAATTTTCACTTCTCCAGTCATTCTCCTGAGTTTCACCTCTCTCTGAATAGACCTGCAAGTGTTCTCTCTGAATAGACCTGCAAGTGTATTTTGGTCTGATCCCACCTATACCATGTACATTTCAATATGATCCCACCTACTACTCCTTACAGTTATTACAGTTTAACAAAGCATAGATCACAGTCACCGCCCAATAAAGTACACACATATACCCGGCCAAAATAAAGTCACACGCTGTAATATTCGGTTGTGCCATCTTTTGCTGTGATTGCGGCACGCATTCGCCGCGGCATCGTGTGGATAAGCTCATGCAATGTCACAGCATTTATTTGCGTCCAGAGTGGCATTAATTTGTGGCCAAGATCTTGTATTGATGATGGGAGAGTCGCGGCGCTGCGTAAAGTCTTCTCCAGTACATTATCCCAAAGATTAATCTCAATGGGGTTAAGGTCTGGACTGTGCGGTGGCCAATCCATGTGTGAAAATGATGTCTCATGCACAATTTGAGCCCGATGAATCCTGGTATTGCCATCTTGGAATATGCCCGCTGTGCCATCATGGGAGAAAAAACCCATTGATGGAAAACCTGCTCAATCAGTATATTCAGGGAGTCACATGACCTCATTTTTTGGGCACAAAACCTCGCTGAACCTAAACCTGACCAACTGAAGCCATTCCAGATCATACAAGGCTGGTACAGGAGGTGGCGATTGTTTTTTTTTGGCAAGCTGTCTAAATTTAACAACATTACACAAATGCCTGACATGATCTACATTGAATGTAGAACTTCCTCCTGGTCGTTCTCTGCGCAGACACTAATATATTATTACTTGTTTGATTGCTTTGTGTTTTCTAGATTGCTTCTATATTGTTTGTCCGTCGGAGCCAAGTCCCAGTCTGTGCAGACATGGTCCGTTCTGTTGGATTATCTCTCTGGTTTTTCCCCATTAATTCTTGTTTTGATGATCGTACTCGATCTGGTTTTCAGAAACGGTCGTAGAAGAAGACCTACGCGCAGGAAGGAAGACGTGGAGCGGTTTGCGTTGCTCTTCTGCCTTTTTTAATAGAATTCTTTGCTTATTTCTTGTTACTGATAAACATACTTTTAATGTGTTCGCGCCGTTCACGTTGCCTTTGATGTTCTTGGTAATCCCGTATAAAATTGCACAGTTCTGGGTCCTTGTTATTATTGCCTCCAAGCCAAGGAGGTCGGATTAAGAGCAGTGAGTCTGACATCTGTCCCGGGCCTCTCCATAAACACATGGTAATCCTCCTGCTGATACCATTCATGCAGGGGGCACCCCATAGATCCATAGAAAGAAACTTTTTAACTCTTTCTTGCGTAGGAAATCTCACTGAAAAAGAACTTTGTCCTTGGCGCCTGACGTCTTCCTTCTCCAGACTTGAATTAAAGTTTGGCGTGCCAGATATGTCCTTATTCGTTCTTCATTAAGTCATAATGTCTCTTTTGTAGTTGATCACATCTGATTGATTTTATTGATATTATTCACAATAAAAAAATTTAAAAGTGGTTTGAGAATTAATAGCCATCCTCGTAAATGTTTGTCTTGGATGGTTGAAAACCTAATGTCAGTCTACTCTACACATTTCCTTAGTTTCCTCGCAATCTCCCAACCTTAGACAACCTTTCTCAATCTCCACCATGACTTGCATTTGTGTCCTCCATCCCCTCCACTATTAACGTGTAAAACCTTCCCGTTCATTTCAAGTCAACACCCTAAGAAATAATATCTATTGAATACGGAGATGTAGTGTATGCAGCCGCCCTGCAAACGCACCTCCAGAAACTTACTACATTGTGTAACTCATTCTGTCGCTTTGTGCTACAATGTAACTACATGAGCTACCATTGTGACATGTTAAAAGAACTAAACTGGCCGTCGCTGGAATCTAGACGCACCCTTCACCTTTCCAACCTGGTGTTTAAGAGCTTTTCTGGGAAGCTGCCACCCTACCTGAATAGACTGCTTCCCCCAGCGGTTCCCTCATCCTATAACCTCCGATCCAGGACCAGCACCTTACTTGCAATACCACAATACAAAAAGAAAATGGCTCGATCCTCATTTTCCTACAGAGCACCACAATTATGTCCTTTCAAGAGTCAGTGACTGTTTATCTGGCATCTCCTCCTGGATGGCCTCCCACCACCTAAAGATAAACATGTCAAAGACGGAGCTCCTACTTATTCCTCCCTCCAATGCCTCCCCACCTCCTGACTTCTCTATCACGGTGGAGGGTATCACTATCTCCCCATCAAACCAAGTTCACTGTCTTGGAGTTACACTTGACTCTGCTCTTTCCTTCATCCCCCACATCCTGTCTCTTTCCTCCTCCTGCCGATACCAACTGCGTAATATTTCCAGAATTCGGCTATTTCTTACCGCTGTCACCACAAAACAACTCATACACGCCCTGGTAATCTCCCGACTCGACTATTGCAATAATCTCTTATCTGGCCTCCCTCTGTCCCGCCTCTCCCCCCTACAATCCATCCTGAACGCCTCCGCCAGGCTAATTCACCTCACCCGCCGCTCTGTCTCTGCCGCTCCCCTCTGCGAGTCCCTTCACTGGCTCCCCATCCACTGCAGAATTAAGTTCAAAATCCTTATCCTTACCTACAAAACCCTCACTAACTCAGCTCCCCACTACCTGTCCTCACTAATCACCAAATACACCCCACCCCGCTCCCTAAGGTCAAACAGTGACCTGCGCCTAGCTTCTCCCCGCATCACCTCTTCCCATGATAGACTGCAGGATTTCTCACGCGCAGCCCCCACTCTCTGGAACGCTCTCCCTCGTGCTGTCAGACTTTCCCCTAACTTCTCTTCCTTCAAACGCTCCCTGAAAACATTCCTATTTAGGGAAGCCTACCACCCAACTCACTGACGCAACCATCAATCACTCTCACCTTACAGTCCTCTCCTCCTGTTTCCAACCCCAACCCTCCTAGATTGTGAGTTCCTACGGGAATAGGGCCCTCATCTCCTCCTGTACTGTTTGTCAAATGTTGTTCAATGTATTGTATTGTAACCCTGTCTATACTGTGCCTATTGTACAGCGCTGCGGAATATGCTGGCGCTTTATAAATAAAGAATAATAATAATAATAATAATCTCCCAGACGCCATCAAATCTTCCCCCAGTCTAAAGTCCCTTAAGAAATCGCTATTAACATACCTCAATAAAGAATGCACCTGTAAACATGTAACACAGTGACTATATACAGAATGCACCTGTAAACATGTAACACAGTGACTATATACAGAATGCACCTGTAAACATGTAACACAGTGACTATATACAGAATGCACCTGTAAACATGTAACACAGCGACTATATACAGAATGCACCTGTAAACATGTAACACAGCAACTATATACAGAATGCACCTGTAAACATGTAACACAGTGACTATATACAGAATGCACCTGTAAACATGTAACAGAGTGACTATATACAGAATGCACCTGTACACATGTAACACAGTGACTATATACAGAATGCACCTGTAAACATGTAACATAGTGACTATATACAGAATGCACCTGTAAACATGTAACACAGTGACTATATACAGAATGCACCTGTAAACATGTAACACAGTGACTATATACAGAATACACCTGTAAACATGTAACACAATGACTATATACAGAATGCACCTGTAAACATGTAACAGTGACTATATACAGAATGCACCTGTAAACATGTAACACAGTGACTATATACAGAATGCACCTGTAAACATGTAACATAGTGACTATATACAGAATGCACCTGTAAACATGTAACACAGTGACTATATACATAATGCACCTGTAAACATGTAACAAAGTGACTATATACAGAATGCACCTGTAAACATGTAACACAGTGACTAAATACAGAATGCACCTGTAAACATGTAACACACTGACTATATACAGAATGCACCTGTAAACATGTAACACAGTGACTATATACATAATGCACCTGTAAACATGTAACATAGTGACTATATACAGAATGCACCTGTAAACATGTAACACAGTGACTATATACAGAATGCACCTGTAAACATGTAACATAGTGACTATATACAGAATGCACCTGTAAACATGTAACATAGTGGCTATATACAGAATGCACCTGTAAACATGTAACATAGTGGCTATTTCCTACATATTTATTTTCTGTTAATCTGTATATTTGTTTTTCTGTTAATATCTTGCATTTTACTACTTTGTATTTCTGTAACCATGTCTCTTGAACCCAGGACATACTTGAAAACGAGAGAAATCTCAATGTATCCTTCCTGGTAAAATCCTTTATAAATAAATAAATAAATAAATCATAGCAATGTTCGACGAACACATGCACATGCCAACTGTCACATTTCGTCACTCCAGCCCTGGCCCCCTGCCCTCTGTATTCATGTATACCTTTTTTTTTTTTTCCTATGTGTTTCTATGTTGCTTTCCCTGGGTAGCAGCGATTCGGAAGCATCCCAATTGCTGAGATCATTAAGATCCTCCGATCTTTAACCCTAATCCTAACCCTAATTATACCCCTAACCCTAACTAGCTTCTTGCATGGTGTAATGTTTAGTTTTTGTGCGGCTGAGGTGTTTTGTGTGAGGCTAGGGTCAGACGAACGCATTTTTCACGTTGCCCGTGAAAAAGTGCGTTCGAACGAACGTACGTATTTTTTCACGGAATACGCGATAGCGGTCATACGATGCGCCGTTTCGTCCGTGATTTTGTACGGATCATCAATAAAACACTTTTTGTGTCTGGACGTTCTGTTGGCCGGACATTAGCAGCGTCTGACTTCTCCTAATCACGCACACACGCCGCTAGCGGACGCAGCACACTCTGTACGTCAGTAGTAGCGGTTTGACATTCTCGAAAAAATGCGTTCATTGGCCACTTGCGTTGCACGGATGAACTTTCGTGCGGCCGTTCGTCGTATGTTCCCCGGCATTGGACGTCATTTGCTGCTAGCACGGCCGTGATTTCGTGCGGCTAAACGCACGTGAAAAATGCGTTCGTCTGACCCTAGCCTAAATGACTCTCGGATGCAGAAATAAGGATAAACGTGCTGCTGGTTTTATTATAACATAGCAGAGCTGCTGAATGACCGTTACTCACAGAGAGGCCAACTGACTGCCACCTGACTGCCAACTGACTGCCAACTGACTCAGCCAGTTCAACGGTCACCAGACAATTTGAACACTGGCATATGATTGGTTAGTAAATGCACATGCAAATATTACATATGGTCGTATAGAGGTGAGGTTAGGGGGTAGTATATAGGGAGGGGGTATAGAGGCAGAAAAGAGAGGGGTATAGAGGGTAATACAGGGGGAAAAATATATGATTCAGAGTTTCCGAACCTCTCCGATGTCTTATCTTTCCGATATTTTTGGATCGGTCTGAACCGTAGATTTTTGAATCCGAACTGAACCAAATAGTTTGGCCGTGCTCATGTCTGTTGTCCATGTATAGTGTACAGGGGACAGAGCTCACACATAGAGCTTTGGAACAGCCGCGGCTGTGTAGGATACATGGCACTCCACTTATGTTCGACTCTTTACATCGCAGACTATAAATACAGAAGACGTCTGCAGACAGAGTGATTAATTACCCCGTTTCCCTTTGACAGCTTTTCCCATCTCTCCGGGGTGCGAGTTTGAAACATTGTTGCTAAATTTCTCCTACAAATGAAGCATTACTGAAATGAAACGTATTTGCGGATTACACTCCTCGAGAGACACCGCTCGCCTTAGCTGGGATCTGTCACAGGCGCGCAGGCAATGCGGTGCTGCTGTCATATCCGTCATACTCGAAAACGTCTGCGCTCCTCAGGATGATTTATTAAAACAGAAATGTTTTTTAAATTTCCCAGTGAACTTTCCCGTGGACATTTTATTTAGCGCCAGGTCACTTTTTTTTTCTTTTCAACGAGTTGGAAACAATGACTCGATATTCGTGAATATATTAGCCAGTGAGACGCTTGACGCTTCTAACGCGCAGGAAATTAACGAAAAACACTCGTTTACTTTTAAAGGGTTATTCAATAAGTGGCGAACTTGCCACCGAACTGCACCAAACAGTGAATTTCCCCATACAGTGCAATTTCGTGGCAGTTCGACTACTCAGAAAGCTGTAATTTCGCCAAACAAGGGCGTATTGACAGTGAAACACGGTGCAGTTCACCGCAATTCTGTGATCTTTGGTGGCAGCAAAATTGTTCCATAGAGAAGTAATGGTTAATCTATTCAGCGAACGCCAAACTGCACCGAAATGTCTGTGAAATGCTCTGATTTTCAGTGATTCAGTTCGACAGGTTTAAACGGGCGAATGCCATAGGATTCAGTGCAAAAAAATATTCTTTTTTTTTCTTTCTTTTTTTTACTCAACCGTTTATTCTTTTGGTTTTCAGCAAACGTCTTTTTATTAAATTTTTTATTTTTTGGAATTATTATTTTTTGTATTATTTTAGGCGAAATTTTTGATTCCCAACAAGCCATTTTTTAAATTCTGTAACAGACCTTTTTATTATTTTTTAAAGGACCTTTTTTTATTATTTCCACACATTTTCATGCATTTTTAATTGTTTTTACACACTTTTAAAGAATAGTAGAGTTCCTTTTTTTTCTGTGCAGTACGGCACTCTACGGCGGCGTTAGGTGGTCAGTTCAGTGGTCGGTGGCCGTGTTCGATCGTGTTCGGCGGTCTTCAGAGACCCAGTGGTGAATAGTGAATTCACCGCAGGGTCTGCGAACTGGAATCGTCGAAGCGCACTGAATGAGAAAGCACCGAAATTTCACTTAAAAAGTATACTGATTGCATAAAAATAGAGCTTTTCTATTTTTTATTGTCATTTTTTTACCATTTTTAGGCGCAATGATACCTTCAAGTGAGTGTAGCGTTGTTTAAAACTCTGTTGCTGTATTGCTTGGGGTTGGCCACCAGAGGGAGACAAGCACAATGTAAACTATACTGGACACAATGGGTCTACGTTTTCCAGCATGCTTTGGGGCAGAGACAAGAAGTGGGTGGGGATGGAGGAAAGGACATCCGCAGCCTCGTGCAAAGGAGAGCCAGTGTGAGCCGAGCGGTGAACAGAGTAAGGCGCACGTGAGACTGTGAGCAATTGTTACCAGGCCGGAGAGCAGGCGCTGCCTTGCCAATGCTGGGGATCGATAAAGTGACTTGCCAGAGACCTAGTAATCCACCGCTGAGAGGTTTTGCACAGACACAGAGTTCCAGATTGGACCCCGAGTAAGGAGACCGCGATGATCCACTGGGAGTGCAGGCGGTAGGCCGTAGATCTTGTTGTAGAAGACGGACAAGCAGGAGAAGCGGATCCGGTGGCACAGGGTCCCAGTATAATCCAGCGGAGAGACATCCTTGATCGGGCAGCGGAACAGATTGTCTGGCGGATGGGTGAGAGGCCTTCCAGGCCACAGTCAAAGTTTAACGAAGCACGCTGCAGTATTGCTTAAATCTACAGGGCCCCAGCGTGACTAGTCGAAGATTTATTAAATCCATTCACTGGCCAGTCGAATATAGTACTCGGGTACCTGAGCTCACACACACACACAATTTGGGACATAACCTGCACGGGACTTACACTCCAGAGACCAAGGGGTTAAACGTTTCTTTTACCGCTGCGCATTTCTCGCATTACGAAATCCTGTTTACTATATACCGTGCTTACATTATATATGCCGCTTTATTGAGACCAGTAAAGTAAATAATTTATAAAATCCAGAACAGTGCTGGTGTATATTTATTCCCTAGTGCGGAGAGACTAACCCGAGGTTAAATTCAGCGGCTCCTCCGGGAGTGAGCGCTACATGAGCTTACATTTTCTCGCCAAAAAAACCCCAAACAAAATAGATTCAAGAAAGGCGTATATATTCCTCTAGTATCCACCTCAAAGAACATGAACTTTGCTAGAAACCAGCAGTCGATGGTCAAATATTGCAAGTAGCACATCATTTCTATCATTGGATGCTCCTTCCAGTCAGTCTCTGTTGGTGAAATCCAAATAGGAATCATACAGGGTTATTCAGAGAGCGGTGAAAAGCAGGAGAATGACTGGAGAATGGAAAATTCTAGGCCCAAACCAGAAAAATTCTCCCATTCAACTCACTTTCCAAATCGGCTATTTTGACCTAGAATTTTCCATTCTCCAGTCATTCTCCTGCTTTTCACCGCTCTCTAAATAACCCTGATAGTGATATGCTCTATTCCAATGTGACTGTTAGCTAAACTTCAGCAATTCAGTTCAGACCAAAACACAAATTCGGCTGAATCTCAATTTTTGCAATTTGAAGCATCCGAATTCCGGATCGCCTAATTGAATCGATCTGAAATACATTTATTGAATCAATTCGAAGACAATCACAATATCAATCCTTATGGATGACTGACAGAAATGCAAATGCAATTCAAAATCCTTAACCCTAATCATAAAATAGTAAGCCGACCTCAAACCCTAAAAGTAACCCTAACCCTTAATCAAAACAAACAAGAAATAGAAATCGAGACGTTGGCCCTAAAAGTAAACTGTACTCATAATTATAATCCAAGCAGTAATAGTAACCCTAAAACTAACCCTAATCATAATCCAAACAGAAATAGTAACCCTAACCCATATTTTAAGGTGAGAACAATAAAGCTGTGGAATTCTCTGCCTGTTGAGGTGGTTGGGTCAGAGTCTGTACAGACATTTAAACGACTGGATGATTTCCTGCAAAAACATAATATTAAGGGTTATCTGTGGTCAAGAAGGATTTTTTTCCCGTTATGTTGCATATTGGCAAGCGCTTCAGACTGTTTTTTTTTATTCTTTTTTTTTGTATCAACTGAAGTAGGTGATGTGTGAGAGGCTGAACTCGATGGTCGCATGTCTTTTTTTCAGTCTTTTTATATGAGTAACATGTAACTATGTAATCCTAACATTAACGCTGATAGTAAATCAAGCAGAAATAGTAACTATAATAGTGAACCAAACTCAAGAAGTAACCTGAACCCTAACATTAACCCTAAAAGTAATACTAACCCTAACTAATGACGGTAGCAAAGAAGGAGTATAGAGGGGGTAGAGGTACAGTCAGGTCCAGAAATATTGGGACATCAACACAATTCTAACATCTTTGGCTCTATACACCACCACAATGGAGTTGGAATGAAACAAACACAATGTGCTTTAACTGCAGACTGTCAGCTTTGAGGGTATTTACATCCAACTCAGGTGAACGGTGTAGGACTTACAGCAGTTTGCAGATGTGCCTCTCACTTGTTAAGGGACCAAAGGTAATGGGACAATTGGCTTCTCAGCTGTTCCATGGCCAGGTGTGTGATATTCCCTCATTACCCTAATTACAATGTGCAGATAAAAGGCCCAGAGTTCATTTAAAGTGTGCTATTTGTATTTGGAAGCTGTTGCTGTCAACTCTCAAGATGAGATCCAAAGAGCTGTCACTATCAGTGAAGCAAGCCATCATTAGGCTGAAGAAACAAAACAAACCCATCAGAGAGATAGCAAGAACATTAGGCGTGGCCAAAACAACTGTTTAGAACATTCTCAAAAAGAAGGAACGCACCGTGAGCTCAGCAACACCAAAAGACCCGGGGGACCACGGAAAACAACTGTGGTGGATGACTGAAGAATTATTTCCCTGGTGAAGAAAACACCCTTCACAACAGTTGGCCAGATCAAGAAACATAGAAACATAGAAAAATGTCGGCAGATAAGAACCTTTCGGCCCATCTAGTCTGCCCAATTACATGGATACTTTATCTGGATTTATCTTTTGTTTAGGATAGCCTTATGCCTATCCCATGCCTGCTTAAATTCAATTACTGTTTTGGCCTCTACCACTTCTACTGGAAGACTGTTCCATGTATCCACCACCCTCTCAGTAAAATAATGCTTCCCGATGTTACTTTTAAACCTTTGCCCCTCTAATCTAAGACTATGTCCTCTTGTTTTGCTACTTTGTTTCCTTTTAAATATACTCCCTTCCTCTACCTTGTGGATTCCCTTTACGTATTTAAATGTTTCTATCATATCTCCTCTGTCTCGTCTTTTTTCCAAGCTGTACATGTTAAGATCATTAAGCCTTTCCTGGTAACTTTTCTCCTTCAAGCCGTACATCATTTTAGTAGCCCTTCTCTGAACTCTCTCTAAGATGTCTATATCCTTCTGGAGATACGGTCTCCAGTACTGCACACAGTACTCCAAGTGAGGTCTCACCAGTGCTCTGTACAGTGGCATGAGCACTTCCCTTTTCCTACTGCTAATACCTCTCCCTACACAACCAAGCATTCTGCCAGCATTTCCTGCTGCTCTATTACATTGACTACTTACCTTTAGATCCTCTGAAATATTAACCCCTAAATCCCAACCCTCAGATGGTGAGGTTAGGACTGTGTCAAATATTCTATATTCAGCCCTTGGGTTTTTACGTCCCAGGTGCATTATCTTGCACTTATCCACATTAAAACTCAATTGCCACAACTCCCACCATTTTTTTAGTTTACCTAAATCATTTGTCATTTGGCTGATCCCTCCAGGAACGTCTCACTCTCCAGGAGGTAGGTGTATGTGTGTCAAAGTCAACAATGAAGAGAAGACTTCACCAGAGTGAATACAGAGGGTTCACCACAAGATGTAAAACATTGGTGAGCCTCAAAAACAGGAAGGCCAGATTAGAGTTTGCCAAACAACACCTAACAAAGCCTTCACAGTTCTGGAACAAGATCCTATGGACAGATGAGACCAAGATCAACTTGTACCAGAGTGATGGGAAGAGAAGAGTATGGAGAAGGAAAGGAACTGCTCACGATCCTAAGCATACCACCTCATCAGTGAAGCATGGTGGTGGTAGTGTCATGGCGTGGGCATGTATGGCTGCCAATGGAACTGGTTCTCTTGTATTTATTGATAATGTGACTGCTGACAAAAGCAGCAGGATGAATCCTGAAGTGTTTCGGGCAATATTATCTGCTCACATTCAGCCAAATGCTGCAGAACTCATTGGACGGCGCTTCACAGTGCAGATGGACAATGACCCAAAGCATACTGCAAAAGCAACCTAAGAGTTTTTGAAGGGACAGAAGTGGAATGTTATGCAATGGCCAAGTCAATCACCTGACCTGAATCCCATTGAGCATGCATTTCACTTGCTGAAGACAAAACTGAAGGGAAAATGCCCCAAGAACAAGCAGGAACTGAAGACAGTTGCAGTAGAGGCCTGGCAGAGCATGACCAGGGATGAAACCCAGCGTCTGGTGATGTCTATGCGTTCCAGACTTCAGGCTGTGATTGACTGCAAAGGATTTGCAACCAAGTATTAAGAAGGGAAAGTTTGATTTATGATTATTATTCTGTCCCATTTCTTTTGGTCCCTTAACAAGTGGGGGCACATCTGCAAACTGCTGTAAGTCCTACACCGTTCACCTGAGTTGGATGTACATACCCTCAAATTAAAGCTGACAGTCTGCAGTTAAAGCACATTGTGTTTGTTTCATTCCAACTCCATTGTGGTGGTGTATAGAGCCAAAGATGTTAGAATTGTGTCCATGTCCCAATATTTCTGGACCTGACTGTATATGGGAAGTGTAGAGGGGGGTATAGGATGGAGAATATGCACACCTCTCGGTTGAATGATATTGTATTGGTTTGATATTTTCAGAATGGTTGCAATAGCTAATTTCAAAACCTGAAATATTTGGATTCTGATGTTTCAGAAAACAAACCGAACCAATGTGGCCGTGCACGTGTTTACTGTTGAAATTAACCAGTGAGTCGTTAAGATGGTGAGAGTTATCAATATTCAATCAAAAATATAAAACATGGCGATATTGCCGCTATATTGTACCACTTAGGAATGAGATCACTGGTAACTAGACTTATTTGTGTATCACTAGATCAGTTCAAATTAGTTGAGTGCAAAGACGCCATGTCCCTTTGTCTCAGTAATATGACTTATTAAAGGGACACTTTACCCATCCTGACCACTTTATAGTTGAGGTGAGGAATGCCCACCTGCTGCACCCCCTCCAGGTCCCCCAATATGGAGAAATCGTTGGGTGAAGTAGAAGAGTTTCCTCCAACCCATCCAGTGTCACCAGGAGTCGGGATTTTGAATTTCCCGGGTGCCGGTCAACAGATCGGTCACGAGTGACGTCAGCACGCACAGAACAGACCGACGTCACCCTCTGGGACCAATCGCTGTAGCGAGCGTTCTCAGAGAGCCAGCCAATGGATCGGTTCTGTGCATGCGCGTGCAGCTGCAATTCATCTCTCTTTAAATTGTTTACGTAAAGTGCGCAAGTCCCGTACCGCTGCGCCATTTGCAATTCCTATGCTATTTTTGCAGAGGGAAACTATAAAGATAATAATCAGATTTTCAAACATATTTTTCCTCCCTGTAAAGTCGCAATCAGTATATATGATTTATCATACATTTTCACTAAAATCCACCTGTGTTGGCTGATGACATCACATGCTTTCAGTAGACTTGTTTGTTTTTCTTTTGACCACCATCTGTCCCCAGGCGCTTGCTATTTTGATGCCATTCCAAGATGGCGGCCAATGAACTGGATCACCAATATATCTTCTAAAGCAGGGGTCGGCAAAATTGACCATCCAAATATTTCAGACTTACATTTCCCATGATGCTCAGGCACGCATTAGGTTGCCTGTTACCTTTGACCCAATGTTTTTGGGTGGGAGGTATGCGTAGAACAATGATGTCATGTCCACTTCTCTTGATAATACTGTCCCCCTGCAGTATTAGGTGCCTTCTCACTACTTGGGTGCTTTGCCCCCAGCTGAGTCGCGTCTGCCCATTTCCCTTCAGGTGAATGGTGCTACCATCACTTTTACCTCTCAGGCTCTTGGCCTCGGTGTCCTCTTAGACTCTGATCTCTCCTCACATTCAGTCGCTAACCAAATCCTGCTACTTCCACCTAAAAAACATTGCACGTGTCCGTCCCTTTCTTAATCAGGACTCTGCAAAAACGCTCATCCAGGCTCTTATTATCTCCCACCTTGACTACTGTAACCTCTTTCTCTCTGGCCGTAAGAGATCCCAGATTCTGCCTCTGCAGTCTGTAATGAACACCTGTAATGAATGCCTGTGCCAGGCTCATCCACCTCACATCCCGTACCCCTCACATCCTGTACCTCACATCCAGTACCTCTCGCACCTCATTTCTAGGGGTGAGCTGTTCGGTTCGGAGTTCGATTCGAACATCACCTGTTCGCACGTTCACGAACTACGAACATTTCCGCGTGTTCGCCGCATGTTCGCCCACAATGCACCACAATGCACTTTTCCACTGGCCTGAAGCTTGTAATTGGCTACAGCCTTGCACCTGACCACAGGTCAGGTGTAAGACAGGTTCAAGACTATGCCAATCACGGCTCAGAGTCCTGATTGGGCAAATTTTGCCCAATCATGGGCTCACAGAGCTAAGTCCCGCAGCACACTATATAAGGCTTCACACAGCCTTCAGTACATGTTTTTTAGAGGAGATTGTTGTGTTAGTGTGTGTTCTCACTGCCAGTCTGCACCAGCTATTGGGGGGTCTCATTTCTACAAAATATCTGGGAATTATTCTAATCTTTCAGGGTAATTCAAAGAGATTCGAAAAGTCACCGCACGTTCGGTGACTTTTCGTTCTCTTCAATTCGGTTCCTTTTGCCGATCCCATTTCGGTGACCCTGCGGTGTATTCAGCAAGCACCACGGGGTCCCCGAATTGCAGGGAAAAGCTACCGCAAACCTGACGAAAACTAACCGTAAAACCCGGCGAATGCACGCCGACAATCTGCAAAAACATCTGGATTAACCCGTCGAAGACGCCGGAAAAACCCAAGCAGGAGCCGATCACACGCAGCGAAGCCGCCAGAAAAACCCGAGACCGCAGACAGAGCGAAGTGAATAAATTAGGAAAACAGTTTGCATGAATGTTTGAAAAGTGAAACAGTGTTTGCAAAGAAACTACTGAGCGAAAATGTCTGAAATTTACATATGAGGTCCAGGGAATGATAATAAAAAGGGCTGTTACAGAAAAAATAAGTAAACTTAAAAAAATAAAAAAAAATCAGACTTTTTAAAAAAAATAAAAAAAATAAAAATGCTTAAAATATCCTAAAAAATGTATAAATAAAGAGACTCTTTACTGCATAATTTTATAATAAACGGTTTATTAGATATTGAATTAAAACGGGAATATTTTTAACATTGAAGCCTATGGGATTCTCCTGAATAAACTTGCCGAATTAAACCACCGAATGGCAGGGAATTAGGGGAACCTTTCACTGCTGGTTTTTGTTCTCTGAATAGCTGAAGCATTGCTTCTCTATGGGGATTCACTGCCCTCGAACAGGCACCGAACAATCCTGGTGAATTGCCTGCTCTCTGGACAGCCGAATGGCCAAGAAAGGTAACAAAACGCAGATTTTCAGCGTTCGGTTACCTTTCTCAAGTAATTCGGATCTCTTTGCATAACCCTGTTTGTGTTCTCACTGCCACCAAGTATTGTGGGGGTTTCATTTCTACAAAATATCTGGGAATTGTTCTAATCTTTGTGTTCTCACTGCCACCAGCAGTTTTTGGGGTCAGTCATTTCTACAAAATATCTGGGAATTGTTGTAATCTGTGTGTTCTCACTGCCACCAAGTATTTTGGGGCTCAGTCATTTATACAAAATATCTGGGAATTTTTCTAATCTGTGTGTTCTCACTGCCACCAACTATTTTGGGGGTCAGTCGTTTCTACAAAATATCTGGGAATTGTTCTAATCTTTGTGTTCTCACTGCCACCCATCAGGGGGTCTCACTGATTTATAGGAGGTTTCTGGGAATTGTAATCTGTGTTTTGTCACTGTTGCCAGTTATCGGGGGTCCTATCAGGGGATCTCAATGATTTGTAGGTGGTGTCTGGGAATTGTAATCTGTGGCTTCTCACTGCCACCCATCAGGGGGTCTCACTGATTTATAGGAGGTTTCTGGGAATTGTAATCTGTGTCTTGTCACTGGCTGCCAGCTATCAGGGTGTCTCACTGAGTTTTACCAGAGTTCTGGAAATCTTTAATCTTTATAACAGAGTTGAATCAGAGTTCTGCAGCATATCTCCAATTTTTATAACAGAGTTGAATCAGAGTTCTGTATATCTTTAATCTATATATCACTCACCATGTCAGAAAGACCAAAAAGGACAGGCAGACGCTCCCAGGCACAGATAAGAGGGCAAGCAGCCTCTGTGTCGGGAGGCTGTGCCTCTGGTCGTCAAGGACGTGGTGCATCCTCTGCAGGGGCACGCTTGTCCTTTCTAACTGGTGCTGGCTAAACAGTTTGTTTTTGTTTTGTTTTGTTAATGCAGCAATATTGTTCCCATTTCATTTATAATGTGAACAATGATGCTGCACTAACGATATTTGTATGGAGTGCGTTTGTTAAAAATCGTGTAATTTTCCCCCAAAAAAATGTAACAAGTCCCCCATTTCTAACTTTTTTAAACACTCGCATGTTAAAATGTGAAAAAACACTTTACACATTGAAAATTCAAATTTTATTGCATTTTTTGTTATAATAGTCAGGCAGGACATGACGTATACATATAATAATGATATATCATGAATCGGCCGAGTCTGCCGGAAAGAACGATGTATAATATGTCTGGGTCATATAATAAAATAATAAGGCTTCAAAACGCGTTTAAACATGATGAGCGAAACCGGTAAAAATTAGCTTAGCACACAGGCGTGAAATGGCTCAGCAGCGAAAGGGTTAAACAAATCCATCACATACAGCAGGGCTCAAAATTTCAAGTCCCAAGCTACTAGCCAGACCTTAAAAGTTACTCGCCACCAGTTGCCCCACCTACCCTGCTCTGAACTCCGCCCCTAAACACACCCTCTTAAATTATCTTATGAAATTACAAGGTGGAAAGCCTGCCCAGAGGGCAGTCTATTGTGGATATACTGCCCCAGCTCGTGGATACTGCCCCAGCTCATGGATACTGCCCCAGCACATGGATACTGCCCCAGCTCGTGGATACTGCCCCAGCTCGTGGATATTGCCCCAGCTCGTGGATACTGCCCCAGCTCGTGGATACTGCCCCAGCTCGTGGATATTGCCCCAGCTCCTGGATATTGCCCCAGCTCCTGGATATTGCCCCAGCTCCTGGATACTGTCCCAGCTCCTGGATACTGCCCCCAGCTCATGGATATTGCCCCCAGCTCATTGATACTGCCCCCAGCTCATGGATATTGCCCCCCAGCTCCTGGATACTGCTCCCCAGCTCATGGAATTGCCCCCCAGCACGTGGATATTGCCCCCAGATCGTGGATACTGCCCCCCAGCTCATGGATACCTCCCCCAGCTCGTGGATACTGCCCCCAGCTCATGGATATTGCCCCCAGCTCGTGGATATTGCCCCCAGCTCATTGATACTGCCCCCCAGCTCATGGATATTGCCCCCCAGCTCCTGGATACTGCCCCCAGCTCGTGGATACTGCCCCCCAGCTCGTGGATATTGCCCCCCAGCTCGTGGATATTGCCCCCAGCTCATTGATACTGCCCCCCAGCTCCTGGATACTGCCCCCCAGCTCATGGATATTGCCCCTCAGCATGTGGATATTGCCCCCAGCTCGTGGATACTGCCCCCCAGCTCATGGAATTGCCCCCCAGCACGTGGATATTGCCCCCAGCTCGTGGATACTGCCCCCCAGCTCGTGATACTGCCCCCCAGCTCGTGGATACTGCCCTCAGCTCGTGGATACTGCCCCCCAGCTCATGGATATTGCCCCCCAGCTCATGGATATTGCCCCCAGCTCGTGGATACTGCCCCCCAGCTCGTGGATACTGCCCCCCCAGCTCGTGGATACTGCCCCCCAGCTCATGGATATTGCCCCCAGCTCGTGGATATTGCCCCCAGCTCATGGATATTGCCCCCGCAAGCTCTCATGGATATATGCCCCAGCTCAGACCAGACATGGGGCGGCTGTTCGAATGCTCTATCGGCATTCGGACAGCCGCCCCATGAGCTCCGGCATACTTACCTTTCCGAGCGGCGCCGGGGAAGTGAAAGTTTCCCCGCTTCCGCTCGTTGAAGGACCCAAGCCGCGGTCACGTGGGACTCCCACTTGACCGGGGCTTGGGTCCTTCAAAGAGCGGAAGCGAGGGAACTTTCCCTTCACCGCTCGGGGGTTGGATGCGCGCGGCAGCCGGGTAGAGGCTGCGAGCGCAGCCTCTACCCGGCTGCTGTGTGCATCTTGTAACCGCCGCGGCGAGCGCACAGCCGGCTCATGCCGCGGCGGTTGCATGCGCGCGCAACCAACCGCCGCTGGTTGCGCGAGCATGCGCAGAGTAAGGCTTGGCGACGGACACGCCAAGCCTTACTCAATTATAGTATAGATACTGTTAAAGGTTTTATTCAGAATAAGGTTACAAAAATAAATAACTTGCTCCTTCTTCCCACACAGCCCACATGCGCCCAGCTACTTCATGGTCTCTACTTACCCTCACCTAGTGTGTCACCCCTCTACTCTTAGATTGTAAGCTCTTGGGTAGGGTCCTCTCTCTTACTGTTCTGTGTGTTTAACCTGTATGTATATTTGTTATGATGTCTCACCCTTTCTACAGCGCTTCGGACCTTGTTATCTCTTTATAAATACTTGTAACTGTAACTGTCTGGAAGGGTCACATGGTGTTTTAGGGGTTATCAGGACTCCTATATATATATATATTTATTTATCTGGCTAGACGCCAATGAATTAGCCTGGATAACCCTGGGTATTTGCCCGCTGGTGGCTTGAGTCGTGATTCGGATCATCCATACTGAATTTTATACACGATCCAAATCGTGGCGTGAATGGAAATCAGTTTCATATCGCTGAATAAACTGTGGGTGAGATGTTTCGGATGAACTGAATTTTCCCCGCCGTGCACAGGTCTGCTAAAAATCTGGCGCAGAGATCCACATAATAACCTCTAGACATAGAAAACCCGATGAAATCTGAATTAATAACGCCCTCCCTCGCTCACCCTGCGGCAAAATAAAACATAATGGTGGTAATAAATAACTCATTCTCACATACAGAATAAAAAAATCGATGCGACTGCAATCACATTAATCATTGGATAACAGTCGCGGCTTATCCAGCGATATCGAGTAATAAGATATCTGCAGACAAAAGTACAAAAACCATAAACTCCGTGACTGCCCGAAGCTTCATTAAATCAGGGTAACATCCTGACTCTGGCAGCTCCGCACGTTTCTATGATAATCCGCAGTAACATGAGCATGGCGACGATTCGCTGAATGGAAGTTGCGAGGTCGATGAGACGCTACTGTGTTTTTATAATATACGTTTTACCATAGGGGTTATTCACAAAGAGCCGAATTGGCTCCAAAATGGCACCGAACAGTGAATTTCCCCCGTATGATACAATTTCGTGGTCATTCGGCTATTCAGAAAGCAGGACGTTCACCAAATATTGGCAAATTGCCAGCAAAATGCCGGTGATCTTTGATGCCAGGGAAATCCCCCATAGAGAAGTACTGGTTAATCTATTCAGAGACACCAAACAGCAGGGACGAGCAGTGCCAGTCAGGGTAGGCACAGTAGGCAGAGCCTCACCTACAATTAAGCGTTAAAATAATAATTAATCACACCTGCTCCGCTCCATGCCCCCCTGCTGACAGCTCTGTCCTCTTCCTCTGTTTACAGCCTTTGCACAGCGGTTAGCTTCCCCACTACGCTAATCGTGTAGGCTGCTTAAAAAGGTCTGCAGCCGAGATCTGTTTAAATAGGAACACACACGCACTGCCCACTTCCTGCACACTGCCCATCAGAGCCTCAGAGAGGCACTGACAGAGCAATGAAATAGCTTTAACCAATCGGAAAGCACGATTGGTCCAAGCCATTCAAAAAACCGCCTGCATTCGAGGCTGGCCTCTCTTTGACAGGGAGGTGCCCAGGTAGCTCCCTCTGCTTCATCTAGTGGCAGATACAGAATATGACAGGCACAAGCTGCTCCCTCTATTGGTGGATACAGAGTATGACAGTAATAAAAAGGAACGTTACAGAAAAAAAACCCAGCTATTTAAAAAAAGTCGGGAAAAAAGATTTGCCGAAAAAATCCTAAAAAATAAATAAAGAGACCCTTTTGCTGCAAATTAAAAGAATAAGTGGTTTGATAAATATTTAGTAAAAACAGGAATATTTTTTACATTGAAACCTATGGGATTCGCCTGATTAAACCTGTTGAATGAAAGCGCCAAAAATCAGGACATTTCACTGACATTTCGGTGCTGTTCAGCGGGGACGTGCAGTGAGGTCAGCGGCTGGTGTTTTAGGGTTAGAGTTAACATTCTGCTCCAGTTTGCTTCATTTTAAGACAACAGATTCTGCTACTTCTTTTTATGCGAGTGCAGCGAGAGACTGTACACCACATGAAGTTTGTCAACGGGTGGCGGTGGCAGCATCCCTTGTAGAGGCGGGGATATATACTGTTTTTAGTTATTTCCACTATTTCATGTTCTTCACTTGTGTTTATTTTATCAGGTAGATAAAGTCACTCTCTGTCATGTCCCTCATTCTGTATCTGAGCATCTCCTTGCAGAGAGTCTAGGAGGAGGGCGCCTCCGCATACTGCAGCGATGCACTGGAGCTCACAACATCTTGCTTTATGCACATACTTGGGCATTTTTTTATTATAGGGGTTATTCACTAACCTCCGAATTCACCCCGAATTACGCCGGACAGTGAATTTCCCCATTCGGTGCAATTTGGGGCCGATTCGTCTATTCACTAAACTGTTAATTCACCAAATACCAGTGAATTGACAATGAAATATAATGCCATTCAATGGCGTTCGGCAGCACTGAAATTAGAAGACTATCGTGTATTCTATTCACAGAACGTAGAACTGCACTGAAATTCCGGCGAACTGCTGTGACTTTTGGTGTTTCAATTCGACAGGTTTAAACAGGCAAATCCCAGAGGATTTCTTTTTTTTTTTAAAGACTGTGTATTATTTTCATTTTCAGCAAAAACTGGGGGCAAATACATCCATGAGCTGGAGGGCAAATACATCCTTGAGCTGGAGGCAAATACATCCATGAGCTGGAGGCAAATACATACATGAGCTGGGGAAAATATATCCATGAGCTGGGTGCAAATTTATCCATGAGCTGGAGGCAAATACATCTGTAGCGCTGTTTTAGTTCAGTTGCTGTAATTACTCATTTTTGGCCACCAGGGGGAGACAAGCGCAATGTAAACTATACTGGACACATTGGGACTACATTTTCCAGTATGCTTTGGGGCAGAGACAGGAAGTAGGTGGGGAGAACCGACAGACATCCGCAGCCTCGTGCGAAGGAGAGCCAGTGCGCGCTGAGGGGTGAACAGAGCAAGACGCATGTGAGACAGGGAGAGATTGTGACCAGGCCGGAGAGCAGGTGCTGCCTTGCAGACGCTGGAGATCGGTTTCAGTGACTTGCCAGAGACCTAGTAATCCACCGCTGAGAGGTTTGCACAGACACAGAGCTGCAGATTGGACCCCGAGTTAGGAGACCGCGATGATCCAATGGGACTGCAGGCGGTAAGCTGAAAATCTTGTTGCAAAGATGGACAAGCAAGAAAAGCGGATCCGGTGGCACAGAGTCCCAGCCAAATCGAGCGGAGAGACATCCTTTGTCGAGCAGCGGAGCAGATTGTCTGGCGGATGGGTGAGAGGCCTTCCATGCCACAGTAAAGTTAACAAAGCACGCTGCAGTTTGCTTAAATCTACAGGGCCCCAACGTGACTAGTCGAAGATACACTGAATCCATTCACTGGCCAGTCGAATCTAGTACCCGGGTACCAACACACACATACACGCACACCTTCTTGGGACACAACCTGTACGGGACTTACACTCCGGCAAGGAATGGGTTAAAATTACCTTTTTACCGCTGCGCATTTTTTGCATTACGAATTCCTGTAAATATATATATATACCGTGCTTGCTTTATATATGCCAGTTTATTTGAGACCAGTAAACTATATAACTTATAAAATCCACAACAGTGCTGGTGTATATTTATTCCCTAGTGCGGGGAGACTGACCCGAGGTTAAATTCAGCTGCTCCTCCGGGAGTGAGCGAAACACGTGGGGGCTCGTTTCCGGGATCCAGTCTCTGGAAAAACTGCATTTAAAGGGTTAAATATGGATCCAGACACTGCTGCCAAATGGAGTGAGGAGCAAAGTAGTCAGATAAAATTATGTATTGTCATGGATATTCCTGCAGACACTTGGGCTGAAGATCAGATTCGCTGGGCCGTGGCCGAGCTGACACAAGATCATCGGGGGTTAATCCTGGACATTAAAGCGAACCCAGATACCTCTCACACGTATGTTCTTTTTGAGTGGAGAAAGGGTGTTCCAGTGTGTTTCAGGACGCGAGCGTGAAGCTGACCGATGAGGTGGAAGTTCAACTGATTCAGCCAAGTGCGCCACGTGGCGATCCCGCGAGTGTTCCCGCGCCCAGTCCGCTGGCCATGATCGGGCCTGAATTTATAGTGGCTATTGGAGATTTGCTGGCTAAATGTCAAAGAACAAGCCCTCCGCACAATATCTTTGGTTATCGACGGTTGAGAAATTTTACAGGAAACGTACCAACTCCGGCGGGAGAAGAAACCTTCGAAGAATGGGTAGAACAGGCGATGCAGGCTCTGGATGAGTGGGACGTCCCCGAAGCACAGAAGAAGCAAAGAATTACTGAGAGCTTAAAGGGACCAGCGTCAGAGGCTGTCAGAAACCTAAAATTGAGTAAACAAGACTGCACCGCTTTAGAGTACCTAAACGTACTACAGGAAGTCTTTGGGCGAACGGAAAAGGCTGCGGAGCTCGTGTACCAGTATGAACATACTTACCAGCGGAAAGGTGAGAAGATGACTGAATATATGAGGCGCCTAGATAAGATTCTGCACCAGATACTTCTTAAGAAAGGGGCCGAACCGGCCGAAGTAGATAAAATCCGAATGCAGCAGATCCTGAGGGGCGCTCAACCTCTAGATCCAGTGATGCTACAGCTGAGAACCAGAGAAGGTAACCGAGAACTGAAATACCTGGAACTGATCCGAGCTGTTAGAGAGGAAGAGGCTCTACTTGAAGAAAAATCCTTTAGGAGAGGAGAAAGAGCTTACGCACAACCCGTGAGGCATAACGAATGTTTGCAAGCGGAAGATGATTCGTTAGACACCTATGGATCCGAAGTGGACGAACAGGAGCATCTGGTTGTTCCTAAATCCACAGAGAATGCTGCAAAAGAGCAAATTATTCCTACATATAGTGAAATCCACAAAACTGTTAAGAAAGTGCAAGAAGCTCAAGCTGAATTGCAACAGGCACATACGAACCTGTGCCGAGTACTTTTGAAGGTGGCAGAGACACAGACCGATATGCAGAAGTTCCTTACTGGTATGCGAACAACTGGAGTTGCTGTGGCGTCTGGCCAGGGTCCTTCAACCGAATCACTACAAGCAAGTGCGTCTCCGTCTTCAAAGAAGAGATGTTTCAGTTTGTGGGGAAATGGGTAATTTCCGAGCGCAAGTCAAGTTGAACGGATCGCAACCAGGTCCCTATGTGGTACTGGAAACTGATTTCAATCATGGGAGTGAAGTCGGAGTAGAAGTAATCCCTGAAATAATCTCCACAAAAGCTTTGAAACGAACACGAGGAAGAGTCTCTGTCAGTGTATGTAATGTGTCCGATTCTCCAATGATTCTGAAAGCACGAATGCCTATCGGGCAAGTAGCATCCGCTACGCCTCTCTCTCCTACCGATTTAGGAGGGGGAGTGAATAAAGAGATTCCAGCTGACAGGTTCTATCCCAAGGACGCTCCCATCTCGCCTGAATGGAAGAAACGTCTTCAGTCCCAGGTCCTAAAGTGGAGGGACTTGTTCTCAAAGGATGAGTTCGATATGGGCCTAGCTAAGAGTACTGAGCATCGCATTCGACTACAGGAAGATAAGCCGTTTCGAGAAAGGTCAAGACGAGTTCCGTTGGGAGACTTGGATGACCTAAGAGAACAGCTGAATGAACTGCAAAGAACTAAGGTGATTCAAGAGTCCAGGAGCCCTTATGCATCCCCAATAGTGATGGTTCGGAAGAAGAATGGTTCTGTCCGTCTATGTATAGACTATCGCACGCTAAATCGGAGAACCATCCCAGATAAATATGCCACTCCTCGGATAGAAGATGCCTTACAGTGTTTGTCTGGAGCAAATAAAATGGTTTAGTGTACTAGACCTGCGAAGTGGGTATCACCAGATACCAATGCATCCTGAAGACAAAGAGAAGACTGCGTTCATCTGCCCACTGGGGTTCTTTGAGTTCAACAGAATGCCTCAAGGCCTTACGGGGGCTCCAGCCACGTTCCAACGGTTAATGGAGAAGACAGTCGGGGACATGAACCTGATCAAAGTGTTAGAGTATCTGGATGACATAATTGTGTTCGGAAAGACTTTGGAAGAACATGAGCAACAGTTGGAGAAGGTCTTGAAGCGGCTCCATGAAGAGGGGTTGAAACTGTCTCTGGAGAAGTGTCAATTCTGTTAACCTTCCGTTACGTATCTGGGACATGTTGTTTCAGCAGAAGGCGTTTCGACGGATCCTCGAAAGTTGGAAGCCGTAGCTTCCTGGCCTAGACCCCAAAATGTTACTGAACTTAGATCTTTCTTGGGGTTCTGCTCCTATTACCGAAGATTTGTAGGAGGATTTGCCAAGATAGCTCAACCACTGAACAAGCTCCTACAGAAGGAAGACGCAGAAGAAGGCCACAAGGCCTCTGACTGAAATTCGTCGGCTCCAGGGCCAAGGAAGGTTCGAGAATCTATCCAAGGAGAATGGACTAGTCAATGCGAAGGTGCTTTCATGAAGCTGAAAGAGAGTCTAACTCGAGCTCCTGTCTTGGCTTACGCTGATCCTCATAAGCCGTACGAATTGCATGTGGATGCCAGCAGAGAAGGTCTAGGGGGAGTCCTATACCAAGAATATGGTGGATTGTTGAGGCCTGTAGCCTATGTGAGCCGGAGTCTTACGCCTTCAGAAAAGAACTATCCTACCCACAAGTTGGAGTTCCTAGCCTTGAAGTGGGCGGTAGTAGACAAGCTGAAAGATTATCTGTATGGAGCCGAATTTGTGATAAAAACTGATAACAATCCACTTACCTATGTCCTGACTACTGCGAAGCTGGATGCAACGGGACATCGGTGGTTGGTCGCTCTGTCAGGGTTTCGTTTCAGCCTGAAGTATCGCCCTGGAGTGAATAATCGAGATGCTGATGCTTTGTCGAGAAGACCCTACACTACAGAATGGACTCAGTTGACTCCAGATGGGGTGCAAGCTTTATGTCAAGGAGCAGAGCGCCGGGTCAAGGGAGGGATTGAAGCAGAAGCCATAGGAGTTATGGCTGCGGCTGTTCCAGAGTTCTATTGTAATCCTACGCAGCTGAGGGATGAAAGTTTGCCTACTTTTTCGAAACAGGACCTGAGAGCTGATAAGGCTGGAGACCCTTTGATTGCATTAACCGTGAATGCCCTAAACGCAAACCAACGGGAAATTCTTCTGACAAATTCCCCAGAAGGGGCCAGATTGGTATACAAAGAGTGGGAATGGTTGAAGATGTTGGATGGGGTGGTCTACCGAAGGGGCCCCTCAAACAATGCTGAAGAGACCCAACAGTTGTTCCTTCCCACCAAACACAGAGAGGATGTGCTGCGGTCGTTACACGATGAACATGGACATTTAGGTGCAGAGAACTTTTAAGCCGGTGCGAGACAGATTCTATTGGCCCTGCATGAGATCTGAAGTTGAAAGTTACTGCCACTCATGTCTGAGGTGTATCCAAAGGAAGACCCTACCAACCCGAACTGCTCCAATGAGCCACCTACAAAGTCAAGGACCCATGGATTTGGTGTGCATTGATTTCCTGTGCTTAGAGCCGGATGCTAGTGGGCAGGGAAATATTTTAGTAGTGACTGATCATTTCACGCGTTATGCCCAAGCTTTTTCTACGAAAGACCAACGTGCTCCTACGGTGGCAAAGGTTTTAATGGAAAAGTTTTTTGTTCACTATGGCCTACCAAAGAGAATACACTCGGATCAGGGTAGAGACTTTGAGAGCCGGCTTGTTGGGCAATTACTGGAACTGATGGGAAGGGGATGCTCAACCAGAAAGGTTCAATCGCACGCTGCTAAATATGTTGGGGACATTATCAAACAGAGAGAAGCAGAGCTGGAGTCATCACATAGCTACGCTAGTACATGCATACAACAGTATGGAGAGTGACGCTACTGGATACTCACCGTACCGTCTTATGTTCGGAAGGGAAGCTCGACTGCCGGTTGATTTGGCGTTTGGGCTATCTCTGGATCAGACGTCTGTAGCCTCTCATAGAAATTATGTGGATAGACTTCGGAAGAATTTGGCCTCTGCGTTTGAACAGGCCCGTTTGACCTCTGGGAACAGGGAACAGAGGAATAAGCGAAACTACGACTTGAAAGTTCGGATACAGGATCTACAACCCGGTGATAGGGTTTTGTTGAAGAACTTGGGTGCTTCTGCCAGGCATAAGTTGGCGGATAGAAGGAATTCTCAAGTCTACATTGTCTGCAAGCAACTGCCGGGTTTGCCAGTTTACCAAATTCGACCGGATGGAAAGGCTGGGCCTCTTAAAAACTGGCACCGGAATCATCTGCTACCTTTGAGAGAGGCTGTAAGGATACCAGTTGGAGACGAACTTTCTCTGCCGAACCCGCCTGCTCCACGTTTGACTCCCGTTACTCGGTCTCAGTAGACACGGGTTGTTGAAGAAAGTGAAGGGGATAGTGAGGAAGAAAGCTTTTGTCTGGACTGGGTGCGCTCACCAGAGCCTGAAGAGGTCATTTCAGTTCCCGAACGGTGGGAAAGTAACCTGAGGTCTGAGGCTCCTGAATTCCAACTGGAAATTCCTGAAACTTCTGAAATTCCTGTAGTTCCTGAAAACGCGTCCTATGATTATAGTTCTATGCCTTCACTGGAAGGATCATACTCCGAAGAGATGTTTGTTCCAGTTGTGGACGAAAGAACCGAACCCGTACCTGTAGTACTTCCGCCTGAAGAGGAGCTGATTGAGCCAGAACCAAAACATTCTGTCCAACCCCCCCAGAGACTTACCTACGACTCACCAGGACATAGCACTGAAGAGGCTGTCACCACAGTGCAAAGGTTGCCCGAAGTGTCTGCTATGTTAGCTGAGGTAGCCAGAAGCATGAGTAAACTTGAGGACGTATACCTAACCCATTGTATGTTTTCTGCTGAGCCTGTATATATTGACTGATGTAATGTAACTGTTACACCTCCTTGGAGAGACCCAAGAGTTCTAGGAGGGGGAGAGTGTAGCGCTGTTTTAGTTCTGTTGCTGTAATTACTCATTTTTGCCCACCAGGGGGAGACAAGCGCAATGTAAACTATACTGGACACATTGGGACTACGTTTTCCAGCATGATTTGGGGCAGAGACAGGAAGTGGGTGGGGAGAACCGACAGACATCTGCAGCCTCGTGCAGAGGAGAGCCAGTGCGCGCCGAGGGGGTGAACAGAGCAAGACGCACGTGAGACAGGGAGAGATTGTGACCAGGCCGGAGAGCAGGTGCTGCCTTGCGGACGCTGGAGATCGGTTTCAGTGACTTGCCAGAGACCTAGTAATCCTAGTTGAGAGGTTTGCACAGACACAGAGCTGCAGATTGGACCCCGAGTTAGGAGACGGCGGTGATCCAATGGGAGTGCAGGCGGTAAGCTGAAAATCTTGTTGCAAAGATGGACAAGCAAGAAAAGCGGATCCGGTGGCACAGAGTCCCAGCCAAATCGAGCAGAGAGACGTCCTTGGTCGAGCAGCGGAGCATATTGTCTGGCGGATGGGTGAGAGGCCTTCCAGGCCACAGTAAAGTTAACAAAGCACGCTGCAGTTTGCTTAAATCTACAGGGCCCCAACGTGACTAGTCAAAGATACACTGAATCCATTCACTGGCCAGTCAAATCTAGTACCCGGGTACCAACACACACATACACGCACACCTTCTTGGGACACAACCTGTACGGGACTTACACTCCGGCAATGAAGGGGTTAAAATTACCTTTTTACCGCTGCGCGTTTCTCGCATTACGAATTCCTGTAAATATATATATATACCGTGCTTGCTTTATATATGCAGTTTATTTGAGACCAGTAAACTAAATAACTTATAAAATCCACAACAGTGCTGGTGTATATTTATTCCCTAGTGCGGGGAGACTGACCCGAGCTTAAATTCAGCAGCTCCTCCGGGAGTGAGCGCTACACATCCATGAGCTGGGGGCAAATACATCCATGAGCTGGTGGTAAATACATCCATGTGAGCTGGGGAGGGGCAATATACCCATGTGTGAGCTGGTGGGCAATATACCCATGTGAGCTGGGGGCAAATATACCCATGTTTGAGCTGGGGCAAATATACCCATGTGTGAGCTGGGGGCAATATATCCATGTTTGATCTGGGGCAATATATCCATGTGTGAGCTGGGGGACAATATACCCATGTGTGAGCTGGGGCAATATATACCCATGTGTGAGCTGGGGGCAATATATCCATGTCTGACCTGGGGCAATATATCCATGTGAGCTGGGGGCAATATATCATGTGTGAGCTGGGGCAAAATATCCATGTGTGAGCTGTGGGCAAATATATTCATGTGTGAGCTGGGGCAAATATATCCATGTGAGCTGGGGGCAATATATATCCATGTGTGAGCTGGGGGCACTATATCCATGTGTGAGCTGGGGCAAATATATCCATGTGTGAGCTGGGGGTAAATATATATCCATGTGAGTTGGGGCAATAAATCCATGTGAGCTGGGGGCAATATATCCACGTGAGCTGGGGGCAATACTATATTTATTATATTGCAGGGGAAAAAAGTAAAAATATAGATTTTTTGGGGGGGAGGGGTAGGGGGGCCCTTCGTGGATTCTTGCACCAAGGCCCTCAGGTTTCTATTTACGCCACTGACCCTTATGTTTTAGTGCCACTATTTTTTGAATGCTGCTTTCCTAAAATTGCATCACCAGCATCCTTACAAGCTAGGGAAGTATCTGAGCGGTTTCACTCACTCCTACATGTGACACAAAATAAAATCCTGACATCTATTGTGTTTAAAAATTAAAAATATAAGGGGTTATTCAGAGAGAGCCGATCTGGCCCCGAAATGTCACTGAACGTGGAATTTCCCCGTATGGTGACATTTCGGGGCCATTCGGCTAGTCAGAGAGCAGGCAGTTTGCCAAATTTTGGCGAACTTCCAGCAAGTACGGTGTCTGTTCGGCAGCAGTGAAATCCCCCATAGAGAAGCAATGGTTAATCTGTTCACAGACACCGAACAGCAGAGAAAAGTTGCCGAAGTGCCCTGATGTTCGGTAGTTTCATTCGTCAGGTTTATTCAGGCGAATCCCAAAGGCTTCAATGTTAAAAATATTCCCGTTTTAATCCAATATCGAATAAACCGTTTATTCTTTTAATCTGCAGCAAAAAGTCTCTTTATTGATAGATTTGTTTGGATCTTTTAGGCATTTTTCGGGATTTTTCAGCCAAATTTTTTCGTTTTTTTTAATAGTGGTTTCTCTTTTATCTGTAACAGCCCTTTTTATTATCATTCATTGGATCTTATATGTAAATTCCAGACATTTTCGTTCAGTGGTTTTCTGCAAACAGCGTTTCAATTTTAACACTTTTAATCGTAATTTTTTTTTTACACTGTTCGTCGTCAGCTTGTCGTTTTTTTTTCCAGCGGCTGGTCTGCGCTGTGATCGGCGGCTCGTCAGATTTTTCTGACCTGTTCGGCATGTTTCTTGTGGCGGTTCCGGCAGGTTTTCGGTGGATTTCAGGCGGGTGTTCGACAGGTTTGCGGCAGGTTTTCCCTGCACTCCGGGGACCCTACAATGAATGCTGAATTCACCGCAGGGTGGGGAAATTTGATTCCCCGAAGTGCAGGGAAGTGTGGGGAACGAGAGAGCACTGAAATGTCGGCGACATTTCGGTGCTCTCTCAATAACCCCCAAAGAAACAAAATAACACATTGATGAAGGAATCACTAATAAAAATGTCTGCCGTTGTATCGATAGAATGAAACGAGATGCTCTACCCAATGTACAGCTCTAAGGACTTTGCTGGCGCCATATAAATACTTGTAATTGTATCTATCACTTGGTGCAAGCAATTAAATCTTTTTTAGTTGAAAACCAATAAGAAAATGTTCTTCGGGAACTAATGTAACAAAACGAAGAGAGAGAAAAGTGAACAAAAAATGTTAAACCCAAGGGGGTTATTCAGAGAGATCCAAAAGGTGCCAGAAATGTAAACGGACGCTGAATTTCAGCGAATGTGACATTTCGTGGCCATTCGACTATTCAGAGAGCAGGCAATTCACCAAATTCGGCGAATTGCCTAACACATACGGTGCCTGTTCGGTGCCTGTTCAAGGGCAGTGAACTCCCCATAGAGAAGCAATGCTTTGTCTATTCAGAGACACCGAACAGCAGTGAAAAGTTGCCAAAATGCCCTGCTGTTTGGTACTTTCATTCGACAGGTTTATTCAGGAGAATCCCATAGGCTTCAATGTTAAAAATATTCCCATTTTAATCCAAAATCTAATAAACCGTTTATTATAAAATTCTACAGTAAAAAGTCTCTTCACTTTTAGATTTTTTAGGATCTTTTAGACATTTTTTTGAAATTGTTTTGCAAACTTTTTTCCTTTTTTTTTTTTAAATCGTTTTTTAAATTTTTTTCTGTAACAGACATTTTTATTATCATTCATTGGATCTTATGTGTAAATTCCAGACATTTTCATTCAGTAGTTTATTTGCAAACAGCGTTTCAAGCGTACTGTTTTTTTTTTCACCTCATTCGTCTGCATGACGGCTTTTTCCGGCGGCTGCTCTGCGCTGTGATCGATGGCTAGTCGGGTTTCTCCGGCATGTTTGGCGGGGTTAATCCAGCTGTTTTCTGCGGGTTTCGGTGTGCGTTCGGTGGGTTTGCGGCGACTGTTCGGTGGGTTTGCGGTGGGTTTTCCCTGTACTATGGGGGCCCTGCGGTGCTTGCTGAATACACCGCAGGGTCGGCGAAATAGGATAGCCGAATCGGCCCAAAGTGCAGGGAACAAAAAGTCACCGAACGTGCGGTGACTTTTTAAATCGCTTTAAATAACCCTGTAAATTTATAAATGCAACGCAAAGGCATATGAACAAAACGTACAGTTACTATCTGCATCAAAAAACAAAAGTAACAACATGTTGCACTCACAGAGAAACCCTTCAAAGTCATACAGTGGCAAGAATATGTTTGTGAACCCTTTGGGATTACATGGAGTTTTGCATGAATTGGTCATAAAATGTGCTCTGATCTTCATCTAAGTCACAACAATTTGAAAAACACAGTCTGCTTAAAATAATACAACACAAACATTATATGTTTTCATGTGTTTATTGAACATAACATGTAACATTCACAGTGCAGGGTAGAAAAAGTATGTGAACCTTTGGACTTAATAACTGGTTGACCCTCCTTTGGCAGCAATAACTTCAACCAAACGTTTCCTGTAGTTGCAGATCAGACCTGCACAACGATCTGGAGTAATTTTGGACCACTCCTCTTCACAAAACTGTTTCAGTGTAGCAATATTCTTGGGATGTCTGGTGTGAATCGCTCTCTTAAGGTCATGCCACAGCATTTCAATCGGGTTGAGGTCAGGACTCTGACTGGGCCACTCCAGAAGGCGTATTTTGTTTTGTTGAAGCCATTCTTTTGTTGAATTACTTGTATGCTTTGGGTCATTGTCCTGTTGCATCACCCATCCTCTGCGGAGCTTCAGTTGGCGGACGTTTTCCTGCAAAATGTCTTGATAAACTCTGGAATTCATTTTTCCATCAATGACAACAATCCGTCCAGGCCCTGAGGCAGCAAAGCAGCCCCAAACCATGATGCTCCCTCCGCCATGTTTTACAGTGGGGATGAGGTTTTGATGTTGGTGTGCTGTGCCTTTTTTTCTCCAAATATAGCGTTGTGTGTTTTTTCCAAACAACTCAATTTTGGTTTCATCTGTCCACAGAATATTTTGCCAGTAGTGCAGTGGAACATCCAGGTGCTCTTTTGCAAACTTCAAACGTGCTGCAATATTCTTTTTGGACAGCAATGGCTTCCTCCGTGGTGTCATCCCATGTACCCCATTCTTGTTTAATGTTTTCCTTATTGTAGATGTGTCAACAAAAATGTTAGCATGTGCCAGAGATTTCTGTAAGTCTTTAGCTGACACTCTAGGATTCTTCTTTACCTCATTAAGCATTCTGCGCTGTGCTCTTGCAGTCATCTTTACAGGACGACCACGCCTAGGGAGAGTAGCAACAGTGCTGAACTTTCTCCATTTGTAGACAGTCTGTCTTACCGTGGACACATGAACATCAAGGCTTTTGGAGATATTTTTGTAACCCTTTCCAGCTTCATGCAAGTCAACAATTCTTGATCGCAGGTCTGCTGAAAGCTCTTTTCTGCAAGGCATGGTTCACATCAGGCAGTGCTTCTTGAAACCAGTAAACCAAAAACTGGTGTGTGTTTTAAAAGGGTAGGACAGCTTTCAGCAACACATCCAATAATATCACACTGATTGGACTCAAGGTTGGCTCACTCCTGGCTCCAATTAGCTCTTGAAGAAGTCATTAGGCTAGGGGTTCACATACTTTTCCCACCCTGCACTGTGAATGTTTACATGTTCTGTTCAATAAACACATGAAAACATATAATGTTTGTGTTGTATTATTTTAAGCAGACTGTGTTTTTCAAATTGTTGTGACTTAGATAAAGATCAGAGCACATTTTATGACCAATTCATGCAAAACTCCACGTAATCCCAAAGGGTTCACATACTTTTTCTTGCCACTGTATATCATTATTATAATTATTTGTTCTTGCAGCTCTCAGTTTAAAACCATATATGCAGCTGTATGTATGTTGCCTAGCCTCTCCATGAGTTACAGAAGTGTATATAGGTATAGTGTAACACCGCATGCAATTGGAACAATGTAGACACAGAGGGATGTTACTGGATCATCATATACCTAAAAGTAAGCTGACACTTTAGTGATTTATCCCTTTCACTGCTGAACCATTTAACGCCTGTGTGCTGAGCTCATTTCGACTGTTTTGTGCTCATCATGTTTAACCCCTTCACTACCGATATCGAGATATCTCGAGTTTTAAAGGCACCATCTGGTGCCCAAATATCGAGATATCTCGATCTGCTGATCTGCAGCCCAAAAACAAATGAAATTTGTATGCTGCAAATGAATTTCGTTTGCTTTTGGGCTGCAGAAGGTGCCCCCAAAGTTTTAGCCCTGTGGGTATAATGGCCAAAGAGCTAAAACTGTAAAATCAGCTGCTGGAAGCTCTGAAATATCGAGCTTTCAGCAGCCGGTGCAGGGGGAAAAAGAGACCCATAGACCTGCTGCTCAAACCTCTGTAACTCAATTTAGCAGTAGATGGCACCATCTACTGGCCAAATAGGTTATTTAAGGTAAGAAATACAATGGGTAAGAAATACAAGCGCAAATATTTCTTACTTTAATATTTATTAAAAAGGATTAACTGAAAAACCTCTAGTTTCTGACAATGTTTTTTTGGAAAATGACTCGGTAGTGAAGGGGTTTAAACGCGATTTGAAGTCATGTTTTATTTTAGGACCCAGACATATTATATATCCTTTTTTACGGCAGACTCGGCAGATTCGTAATATATCATTATTATATGTATGCATCATATCCTGCCTGAATATTATAACAAAAAATGTAAAAAGATGTGAATTTTCATTAAGATTTCAATATATATACAGCGTGTAAAATTATATTTTTCACATTTTATCACCCAAGCCTTACGGTTATATATTCTATTAAAAAATTAGAAGTGGGAACCCGTTATTGTAGTTTTCTGAGAAAATAAGCAATTTTAGCTAAAGCTGAACATTTTTTTGTTACTGCAGCATCATTGTTCACATTACAATTGAAAAGTGAGCAATAGTGCTGCATTAATAATAAAAATACATTTTTATTTGTAATTAATATTATTATTATTTACACGTAACCTAGTCTTGTTTGGTATCATTGGAAAGGTCTTGCCCTAGTTGCCACCGCTCGGGAGATAAGGGGTGTCCAAAGGACCCCCCTATCTCCATCATAAGGATTTCGATAGGAAATCCCTGGGCAGCTAGGGGTTAATTCCCTAGCTGACGTCATTGCGGCCATATACAATGACGTTAGTTGGGGGGGGGCCCCGGAGGCTTGGCTGACATTCAAGATGTCAGCCACCTCTGGGAGAAGTCCATGATCATGTACTGGCACCTAAAGGGTTAAAGAGAGGCAGCATTGGGAAGGTCACAATAAAAATGCACAAGAGTAGACAATTGTATAAATATTATTCATTTTATCAAATCAAACAACATGGGTTTATTAATTATCCACAAAAACTGGGGAATAAACGCACGCACAGACACACATATACACGCACGCACACACACATATACACGCACGCACACGCACGCACAAACACACATATACACACACACACACACATATACAAACACACTCACACACGCACAAACACATATATACACACACGCTCACACATACACACTTATACAAACACGCTCACACACACACACATACACGTACGCAAGCTCACACACACACAAACACACATACATGCACGCACACTCACACACACATAAACACACATATACACACACACACACATATACAAACACGCTCACACACGCACAAAAACACATATACACACACGCTCACACACATACATATACAAACACGCTCACGCACGCAAGCTCACACACAAACACACATATACACGCACGCACGCTCACACACGCACAAACACACATATACACACACACACACATATACAAACACGCTCACACATGCACAAACACACATATACACACACGCTCACACATGCACACTTATACAAACACGCTCACACACACACACAAACACACATACACGCACGCACGCTCACACACACATAAACACACATATACACACACACACACACATATACAAACACACTCACACACGCACAAACACACATATACACACACGCTCACACACACACACATATACAAACACGCTCACACACACATACACGCACGCAAGCTCACACATGCACAAACACACATATACACACACGCTCACACATGCACACTTATACAAACACGCTCACACATGCACAAACACACATATACACACACACACACACACACACACACAAACACATATACACACACACATATACACACACACACACATATACAAACACACTCACACACGCACAAACACACATATACACACACGCTCACACACACACACATATACAAACACGCTCACACACACATACACGCACGCAAGCTCACACACGCACAAACACACATATACACGCACGCACTCTCACACACACATAAACACACACAAGCTCACACACGCACAAACACACATATACACACATGTCCACACACACACAAACACACATATACACACACGTACTCTCACACACACAAAAAACACACGCACGCTCACACACTCACAAACACACACGCACCCACACACACAACACACATATACAAACACGCTCACACACACACACAAACACACATATACACACACGCTCACACCACAAACACACATATACAGGCACTCAAGCTCTCACACACACACACAAACACACATATGCAAGCTCACAAACACACACACACACATACTCCTCAACAAATAGTTCCATAATACTTTAAATTGATTATAATGCGTTGCATCTATTAGGCTCATCCTTTCCTGTCGCTGTTATTGAGGATTATCCAAAAAGTAGGTTGAAAGTGTGATTTGAAGCTGTAAAGATAATCTGGTTTCTCATTGGATCGTCACGTTGTTATTGTTGCATATTAGGTAATTAAACCTGGAGTAATAGTTTTTTTTAATTCTATAAAGGTTCCCAAACACTCTTTTAATGCTATCTAAGCTCTAATGGTAAGAAATCCCAATATTATGCTTTATTTTGTTCTATTTGCAGCTGTTTAACCTGCGGGAAATGTTTAAAGTGAATTCTTTGTAAATGGCGCCATCCAGTGGGATGTCTCAAAAATGCAGAAAAAAAAAGAGTTTTGAGTTTTAATGTTTTCTAAGCGCCAACGGTAAGAAATCTATAGGGGTTATTTAGAGAGAGGCGATCTGGCCCCGAAATGGCACCGAACAGTGAATTTCACTGTCCAGTGACATTTCGGGGTCTTTTGGCTATTCAGAGAGCAGGCAGTTGCCAAATTTTGGCGAACTGCCTGCAAGTATGGTGCCTGTTAAACGGCAATGAAATCCACTATAGAGAAGCAATGGTTAATCTATTCACAGACACCGAACAGCAGAGAAATGTCAGTGAAATGCCCTGCTGTTCGGTGTTTTCATTCGGCAGGTTTATTCAGGCAAATTTCAATGTTAAAAATATTCCCGTTTTCATACAATATCTAATAAACCGTTTATTATTTTAATCTGCAGCAAAAAGTCTCTTTATTTATAGATTTTTTTTAGGATCTTTTAGGCATTTTTGCGATTTTTTTCATCAATAATTTTATTCTGTTTTTTTTTAATAGCGGTTTTTCTTTTTTCTGTAACAGACCTTTTTATTATCATTCATTGAAACTTATATGTAAATTCCATACATTTTCGTTCAGCAGTATTTTTTTGCAAACAGTGTTTAAATTTTGACACTTTCAAACATTTTTTTTTCATCCTCTTTACCGCGTTCGTCAGCTTGTTGGCTTTTTCCGGCGGCTGGTCTGTGCTCTGTTCGGCGGCTCGGCGGCTTTTTCTGGACATGTTCGGTGTCTTTTTTGTGATGATTCAAGTGACCCGACACTTCAGATCGTATCGGATGCGTTTTTTTTCCCGGAGGAATTCGGCGTGTTTGATGATTTTGCGGCGGGTTTTTGCCTGCACTCCCTGCACGGGGACCCTGTGGTGAATGCTGAATTCATCGCAGGGTGGGTAAATTTGATTCCTCGAAGTGCGACATTTCGGTGCTCTCTGAATAACCCCTTACGGGCTCTATTACATTTTTTGCGCAGATGTTAACGCGTGCACAAAAACGCATTAACGCGAGGGGCAAAACCCTTTGCGCTGAACGTCGTATTACAATGTCCGTGCAAAAAATGCGCGTTAACGTCTACCGCGGGTGGACCTGCGCGAACACTGTACAAGCGTACTGTACTTCGCGCGTCCTATGCTCAACATTGTGAGCGCAAATGTGTTTGTGCGCTGGTACGCGGATGGTATTACAATCTATGCGCAAATTTTAACGCACAGCGTTTGCGCGCATAATTTTAACGTCTTTTAAAAGCTGGTGGTAACGGCAAATCTGAACGTCCTGGCCGAAACCAAATACACCAGCACGAAAAAAAAATACAGCACAGTATAGTTACACATTCTACACATACCCAAACAATAAAACTGAGAAGTTGTGCGTGTTTTTATTATTGCTGCAGCATATATGCGCAGATTGACTTTGACCGGCGCAAAAACTTAAACGGGAGACAATTGTGGTTCTTAATTTTGATTGGCTGAATCGCGTGAAAAAACAGTCCGCACACTGATTTCTGCGCGCAATGTTGCTGCGCGCGCGTTTTTGAGCGTCCGTTTTACACGCGTTATTTTTTTGACGAATGAAAAAATGCGAGAGAATTGTAATCCCAGCGTTGTTTTACGAGCATAGGGGTTTAAGGCTGCGCGCAAAAATTCACGCGTTCTGCGTGCGTTTTTGCGTGAAGAATCTTATAGAGCCCTATATATTTGTAGTCTATTTTATTCTTTTTGCAGCTGTTTAACATGTGGGAAATTTAAAAAGTGAATTCTTTGTAAATGGCGCCATCCAGTGGGACGTCACAAAAATGCAGAAAAAAAGCATTTTAGGTTATTATTTGTAGCTATGCTGCCCTACATTAAATTATGTCTATACCCCGATAAGGGGCCCTATTCTAACCCCGGTGCAAGCTTAACCAGAGCTGTTGTAAAATTCCCAGAGTCATTCAAGTCAGTGGGCTAAATTACATACAGGGTTATTCAGAGAGAGGTGAAAACCAGGAGAACTGGCAGGAGAAGATGAACAATCTAGACCAAATAGCCGATTTGGAAAGTGCGATAAATGGGAGAATATTTTGACCTAGAATTTTCACTTCTCCAGTCATTCTCCTGAGTTTCACCTTTATTTGAATAGACCTGATAGCGTTAAAATGGGGACGCTAACTGGAAAAATCTGTGCCTGCAGGTCTCCTGTCACGTTTCCCCGTTCCAGCCCTGTCCCCCTGCATTCATGTATACCTGTTTTTTCCCATGTGTTCCAGTTTGCCTGCACCCAGCCTGCTGTGTTCTGAGCTCCCTTCTGTTCTTCTGGTCCTAGTCTTTATTTTCTTGTTCAGTTTATTTCTTTTGGTTTCCCCTGTCTGTCTGCTGTTTCCTCAGTTATTCTCGTGTTCCTGGTTTATGTTCTATGTATGCTGATTACCTGGTTCTGACCCTTTTTGCTAGGCTGACTTATCTCCCGGTTCTGGATCCCTGGCTTTTGTATAAGGTACAAGTTCTGGTTTTTAACTCCTGGCTTTTTTTGACATTTCTTGTGGATGCTCCTTGTCTGTACTGTTGATATTTACTCATGCACATTCCTATATATATATTTGTATGTCCTTAGATTCTGCACGGCGTTGCTGTATTATTTTTCTTTAGAGCAGATACGGCTATTCTAAAGACCGGTCTTTCAGAGTACGGCTGCTGTTTACCATGCAGGGTCTCTGGTCTAGATTGTATACCAGTGTTGTGCAGAATTTTATTGTTTATCCTGTGCTGTGCGCTCCCGTTATTGTTACCAAGAGCGCTATCTCTGCTTATACTGTAGGGGCTTTTACATGATCCAGAGCCTGACCACACCGCTAGCCTGGTGTAGCCGGCATTACATCTCCCCGCAGCGTGAGATTCCGGGACAGGCGCTACCTCAGCATCTTGCTCCATAATGCAGCGCTACCCTCAGTGATACTCGCGGTATCGCTTCCGCACTGCCACGGGTATCACCTCCTGGAGTCCAAAGGACTCCATGGAGGGTAGGCTGCCATGCCGCGAGCCCTGCGCAATCCAGTTCTCGTGGAGGGAGATTGGGAACTATTTGTCTCCAGTCTCACGCTGCTCGCGGCCAGGAGAAGCAGCAGATCGGGACGCCATTCTCGCCGCGAGTTGAGAGGTGAGAATGGGATTCATTGGAGGGGTTTAGGGGGTGCTAAATGATTCTGCAAAAGCGCAATCAGTTAGCACCAGCTTTTAGGTGTCTGTAAAATTTTGGCTTGCCGGTCATTGCGGTAATTAGATCTAGGAATTCGTGATTCCTCACTTATCCTAACACTAATTACTGATTGCTCTCCCCATGTTAAGTATAGGATGTGCAAAGTACAGGAAGCTCACGGAAGCTCGCGCAATCACTGAAGCACTAACTGATAATTCACGGGTTTAATGTCAGGAAGGTTATTTGGGGGCATTCGTCAAAGTCACTTATCTAAGCATTAACACTTACATATCCAAATGCCAACGTTAGCGTTCACTAATATGTAATTTAGCCTTTTTAATGGCTGTCGATAAGATAACTACAGGAGACAACACACCCACACACAACCAGGGCTGGCCGACCATGGTGCAGGGTGGATCAGCCGCTCCAAGCGGCAAATCTGGTCAGGCGGCATATTTTATCCGCCGGCACCCCCTATTTTTTTTTTTTATGTGCGTCGGCGGCAGCATCTCTGGTACGCCAGCGCGGAGCAGTGACCGCAAGCCGACCCGCCACACACACGTGACAAGCGGCCAGCCGAAGAGCAGGATTAAGACGCGGCTGGCACGTGTGTTGATGGACCCTCCTCAGTTTGCAGCTGGGATTGCATGCCTCTCTTCCCGAGTCCCGCCAGCGACCCAGGCCGGCACTTGCGTCTGACTGCACCCAGCGGATCCTCTCAGGCTGCGCATCTCAGGTGAACGTCGTCTCCTCCTATGTCCCGCCAGCACCACTTTCATCTGCACCAGGTAAGTACAAGAGAGCAGGGTGCTACCTGGTGGTGTGTCTCCTCCACGTTTTCCCTGTTGACCTCCAGCAGCCGGTCCTACGCTTTCAGCCCCACACTCTCAGCCGGGGAGCCGGGCTCCACCTTGCAGATGTACTGGCTGCACTTGCCCTTCTCTCTGTGCAGGTGGAAGCCACATCCCTGCTCGCCCTTCCTGGTGAGGCGGTGACTGGGCTGCAGCCGCTCCTGGGCCATGTCTGGGCGCTGTGTGTGTGTGTGTATGGGCAAATCAGGGCAGCACGGGGGCATCACACCCACAGGGGGCACTATCAGCTCTGTGCAGTGCCAGCAGCTATGCCAGGCAGGGAGCAATGACAGCCCTAGCAGCCGGGCGCAGTGCCAATCCACACAACTGGGGACAGGACTCAGGTGCCGTGGGGCACTGCCATGAGGAGGGGGCACTGCCAGGGGAGAGGGGGCACTGCCAGTCAGAGGAGCCAGGCACAGTGAGGGCTGTCAGTCTGTGCAGTTTTGGGATCCTGTGTGAGCTGAGTCTTCACAGTCCACAGAGCTGGGCACATACATCAGGGGTACACACTGAGGGACATATAAAACAGACACACACACTGAGGGACACACACCGAGGGACATATAACATGGACACACACATACACCGAGGGACATATAACACGGATACACACATACACTGAGGGACATATAACATGGACACACACATACACTGAGGGACATATAACATGGACACACACATACACTGAGGGACATATAACACGGATACACACACGCTGAGGGTCATATAACACGGACAGACACACACTGAGGGACACATAAGAGGGGTACAAACACACGTAATATTTTACAATGCTAAAATACACTTTTAGTCTTGTTGCTGTGGCCTCTGTGATACTTTCATACACACCGCATGTTTTTTTTTTTTTTGGGGGGGCAGCAATTCATCCTTGGCTCCAGACAGCACAATGGCTTGGGCCGGCCCTGCACACAACAAACACACACACACACAACACACACACATCACGTCTCCTGGAGTCATCTTAATGTTGGGAATCGCAATTCCACGCTTGGCACAAGCTGAGATTGTGCCTCACGTATAGCACTTCCCTGCGCGAGGTTACTGTAAGTACCGGCAGGGTGGAGTAGAGGTAACATCACTGCTCTGACTGTGGAGACACAGGTTTGAATCCCGGCAAGAGCACCTCTCCAGTAAGTGTCCTTGGGCGAGACACCTAACGGTACATACTCGCCACCCAGGACATACTTGAAAACGAGAGAAATCTTAATGTATCCTTCCTGGTAAAATCCTTTATCCAAAAAAATAAATAAAATAAAAAATTTACTTCTCCTATACTTTGTATAGGAAGCGTTAACTTGCACCTATAAATAGAATCATGCGGTAATCCAAGGTGCTAACGCTTCTATTCTGGAGCTAGTATTTCGCCGAGATAGACCGTATCCTAAAATCTGGTGTGAAATGATTCTGCATTTGCAAAATCACGTAATAAACTATGAAAACTCCCGCAAAATCCCATACTCACCTCTCGTTATGCAGTGGAGAGGGTGGCTTGATCTACCATTTCCACACGGTGAGACTGGGAACAAATAGTTTCCAGTCTCCCTCCATGATTCTTAGAAATATAGAAACATAGAAAATGTCGGCAGATAAGAACCTTTCGGCCCATCTAGTCTGCCCATTACATGGATACTTTACCTGGATTTATCTTCTTTTGTTTAGGATAGCCTTATGCCTATCCCATGCTTGCTTAAATTCAATTACTGTTTTGGCCTCTACCACTTCAACTGGAAGACTGTTCCATGTATCCACCACCCGCTCAGTAAAATAATGCTTGATGGGTTACTTTTAAACCTTTGCCCCTCTAATCTAAGACTATGTCCTCTTGTTTTGCTACTTTGTTTCCTTTTAAATATACTCCTTCCTCTACCTTGTGGATTCCCTTTACGTATTGTAGAGGTCGGCAGGGCTGGGTCTGGATGGACAATATGTTTCACCCCTATTTGGGTTGTGGACCCTTTAAGGGCAACCACAGGGTTAATCTTCCTGTCCAGGAAGAGTTTAAAGCCAGTAACTCCCAGAGAGGATTGTGGATTTCAGGAAAAGGAAAGTAATCAGTGGAAGCTGTGTGTTTGTGTTCCAAAAGCAGGAGACGTGCTGTGCCTTGCTGGAGAGGCTTCTACATACTGGGGAAAGGATTCCCTAGGTTTGGGACGGTTTAAAGCGTTGTGAGCCACTATTATTTCTCTGTTTATTTGTGCTGAAGATCAGGACTTTGCTTTAATTCGCTGAACCAAAGCGTGTACTTATTATGTTGCCTTTTTGATTGCCCTGAAAGGGTGAATAAAACTGTTTTGTTTGTGAAAAACATTGTGCACGTGCTCTGTGGGCCCCCAAACGTCACAACTGGTGTTTCGAATGCGGGCAATTTGCTACCCCTCACACGCCAAGCAGAGGAATTTTTGTGAAAAGAAAAAAAAAAAAAAAAAAAAAACTGACATTTTTAAAGGACAGTGTTCTGATTGCATGTCCTGGGCTAAGGCTGCACTGAAGTTCACAGCTATGGAGGAGCTCGTTAAGCAGATGGTTTTTGTCAGTGTGCAGGCCCAGACTCGCCATGAAGAGGCAATGGCTCAGCAGCAACAAGCCCTGGCACAGGCTGTTGCTGCCCAACAAGAAAGCACCCATTTGCTGGCTGCACAACTTGCAGCACAGCAGGTAGCCACACAGACGCAGATCAATGCCCTGCGGGAGGCCATGCAGCAACTTGCACCTGGACGTGATCAAGCAGTGGTCACTACTGGTACCATGTCTCCATAAGGGCCAGTCATTTCCTCCAAAAACTGTCTGCCAGTGATGATGTGGAAGCATTTCTTACCACGTTTGAAAGGACTGCTGAGAGAGAGGGGTGGCCCCAAGACCAATGGGCCGGTCTCATTGCCCCGTTTCTGACAGGAGACCCTCAAAAGGCATATTTTGACCTGCCCCTAGAAGATGCAAAGAATTATGACCGGCTGAAAGCTGAGGTTCTGGCCCGCCTTGGGGTAACTGTTGCTGTCCGGGCTCAACGTGTTCACTGCTGGAAGTACTGCCCTGACCAGCCACCCCGGTCCCAGATGCATGACTTAGGACAGCTGGTTAAAAAGTGGTTGCAGCCAGAGACCCTGACTAGAGAGCAAATGGTCGAAAGGGTTGTGATGGACCACTACCTGAGGTCTCTACCAAAGATCTACAGCGCTGGTCAGCCATGGGGACCCCAAGACTGCAGCACTGGTAGTCGAGATGTGGAGAGATACACCGTGGTGGAGGACCTGCTCAGACCAACCAGTCGTCGAGGACCAGTCTTGCCACCGCCTGTGAGGCTGCTTCAGTTCCTCGGAGGGAAGCGTCACTGGATCCGGGAACCAGCACCCCAAAATCATCTTCCTCGGTTCTGCAGAGGCCTGTCGCTACCCGAACTGCTGGCGATATACAGTGTTGGAGGTGTCGCGCCTGGGGCCATACCCGGGCACAGTGTCCGCTACAGGAGGAGCCCATGGAGTGTGGATCGCTCGGAGAGTGTCTTTCTACACCCTCACAACGTGCACTCCACCTTGACCTAGAGGGGGTCAGTTTGAATGTACTGTGTGGTGTGAATCACCGCCCAGCCAAAGCTCTCCTGGACTCTGGGAGTATGGTCACCCTGGTGCATGCCCGGGTAGTCGGAAGGCTCGGTCCAGTACAAAGAACCCTCCGGGTTGTCTGTATCCATGGGGATACTCGGGAGTATCCGCTGATCCCTGTCACCATTTCCGCCAGGAACACTTCGGTCACCCAAGAGGTCGGGGTGGTGAGTACTCTGATACATGATGTGATTGTGGGACGGGACTGCCCCTTGTTTGCTGAACTGTGGTGCTTGGCACAAACTGAACTGCCCATCGAACTGGGGAACAATTCAGGTCACCCCCACCAAACCTGACCGTGGACACTGTTGATGAGGAGTTGCTCAAATGTGTTCAAAATAAGAATTTGTAACTGATGTGAGTGTCCTAGCTCCTCAACCTGAGTTGACACCCAAGGAGGGGGAATCCCTCCCGTGCCGGTTATGGTAGGAGAGGATGAAGAGGAATTATCCCCTGTAGATATTACACTTGGGGTGGATGAGGGGGAGGGTTCTAATTATCCAGTACACCCTGACTTAGATGTGTCCAGAGGTGCATTTGGCAGGGCTCAAATGGGTGACCGATGTTGATAAATGCTCGCGAAAGGTAACTGTTGTCAGTGGGGTACCTCAAGCACCAGATGCAGAGAAAAGATTTCCTCACTTTGCGGTCAATAATGATCTGTTCTACCGGGTATCAGAAATTCAGGGAGAAATTGTGGAACAATTACTAGTTACCCCAGCCCTACCAGAGAATGGTGCTGGATCTGGCTCACAATGATGCTCTAGGTGGTCACCTGGGAGCTGAGAAAACCGAGGCCCGGATAACAGACCGGTTTTACTGGCCAGGGATTGGTGCCGCAGTTAAGAGGTACTGTTCCTCCTGCCCTGTTTGCCAGTTAACTGCCCCAGCACCCCAGTATAGGAACCCCTTGGTGCCTCTGCCAATAATTGAGGTGCCCTTTGAGCGCATCGCTATGGATATAGTGGGTCCCTTAGAGAAGTCTGCTCGGGGACACCGATATATCCTGGTGGTTCTTGATTATGCCACAAGGTATCCAGAGGCGGTTCCTTTAAGAAACCCTACATCAAAGGCCATTGCGCGGGAGTTGTTTTTTATGTTTTCGAGAACTGGCCTGCCAAGGGAAATTTTGACAGACCAGGGGACCCCATTTATGTCCCGGGTGATGGCAGATGTGTGCAAGTTGTTCCAAATCAAGCAGTTGCGAACATCTGTTTATCACCCTCAGACGGATGGTCTGGTAGAAAGATTCAACAACTCTGAAAATGATGCTTAAAAGGGTTGTGCAGAGAGATGGAAGAGACTGGGATCATTTGCTTCCCGCACTGCTGTTTGCAATTCGAGAGTTCCTCAGGCCTCCACGGGGTTTTCACCTTTTGAGCTGGTGTATGGTCGCAGACCCCGGGGATTGCTAGATTTGGTAAAGGAGACATGGGAAAGTGAGTCCTCTCCACACAAATCGCTCATTGAACATATCTCTCAGATGAGAGAGAGAATTTCTAAAGTGATGCCTTTGGTACAAGAACATTTGCAGAAAGCTCAGGAGGCCCAGAAAAGGGTGTACAACCGGTCAGCCAAGCTGCGGCAATTTCAGGTGGGGGACCGGGTAGCAGTACTTATACCCACGGTGGAAAGTCGGTTCCTAGCCAAGTGGCAGGGACCATATGAGGTGGTTGAAAAAGTAGGGGAAGTAAACTACCGAGTGCATCAGCCTGGGAAAAGAAAACCATACCAGATCTACCACATAAATTTGTTAAAACCCTGGAGAGACCGAGAGGTGTCCGCCATGGTTGGGGTGGGTATAGAGTCTGATGGTGTTGACGCAGTACACATTGCTGCCACCCTGTCCAAACCCCAAACCAAGAAGTTAAGGAGTTTCTGCAAAGAAACAAAGGCATGTTTTCAGGACTACCGGGACACGCGTCCGGGATTAAACATGATATTGTGACGGAACCCCATGTAAAGGTTCGGGTAAAGCCGTACCGCATCCCAGAAGCCCATAGAAAGGCTGTTTCTGAAGAGGTTAAAAAAATGCTTCAGCTTGATGTCATTGAGGAGTCACAGAGTGAATGGTCGAGGCCCATCGTGTTGGTACCGAAGCCCAACGGCACTCTGCGATTCTGCAATGACTTCAGGAAACTTAACGAGGTGTCAAAATTTGACGCGTATCCCATGCCAAGGGTGGATGAATTAATAGAGAAATTGGGTCCGGCCCGTTATATCACCACCCTGGACCTTACTAAGGGATACTGGCAGATACCCCTGACCAAGGAAGCCAGGGAAAAGACTGCTTTTTCCACTCCAGAGGGTCATTTTCATTATAAGCGGATGCCTTTTGGGTTACACTCAGCCCCGGCCACCTTCCAACGAGCGATGGATAGGGTGCTCCGCCCCTACCTGAGATATACCTCGGTCTACCTGGATGACATTGTCATCTTCAGTCCAGATTGGAGTCCCATCTTCCCCGGGTTCAGACAGTTTTGACGGTTTGAGAAAAGCGGGCTTTACTGTTAACCCTGAGAAAAGTGCGGTAGGGATGGAGGAAGCTAAGTACCTGGGATATGTCGTAGGCAGGGGTCTGGTAAAGCCACAATTTAACAAAGTAGAGGCTATCCAGAACTGGCCACGCCCCCTCACGAAAAAGCAGGTTCGTGCTTTTCTGGGATAGGGGGTATTACCGGCGGTTTGTCCCCAATTTTGCCTCTATTGCTGCACCACTGACTGACCTGACGAAAGGTAGGAAGTCAGTGATGATTCAATGAATGCCAATGCTGAAGATGCCTTCGAGAAGCTTAAAAATGCGTTGTGTCAGCACCCAGTGCTGGTAGTCCCTGATTTCATGAGGGAGTTCATTGTACAGACGGATGCCTCAAGTGAGGGTTTGGGGGCTGTGCTATCCAAGAAGTCAATGGGGAAGAGCACCCCGTGGTTTTTCTTAGTAGGAAACTGACGGCAGCGGAGAAAAACTATGCTGTGGTGGAAAGAGAGGGCTTGGCCATAAAGTGGGCCTTGGATTCTTTGAGATACTTCCTGTTGGGCAGGAAGTTCCGTTTAGTGTCTGACCATGCCCCATTGACCTGGATGAGGCAGCACCGCCACGCTAATGCCAGGGTTACCAGGTGGTTCCTGTCTCTCCAGGAGTTTAACTTTGTGGTGGAACACAGGCCTGGGAAACAGCACCAAAATGCTGATGCCCTGTCCCGGATGCATTGTGGGCTGTCTACTGTTGCCTCAAACACCTCCGCGTTGAGACAGAGGGGGGGATATGTAGAGGTCGGCAGGGCTGGGTCCTGGATGGACAATATGTTTCACCCCTATTTGGGTTGTGGACCCTTTAAGGGCAACCACAGGGTTAATCTTCCTGTCCAGGAAGAGTTTAAAGCCAGTAACTCCCAGAGAGGATTGTGGGATTTCAGGAAAAGGAAAGTAATCAGTGGAAGCTGTGTGTTTGTGTTCCAAAAGCAGGAGACGTGCTGTGCCTTGCTGGAGAGGCTTCTACATACTGGGGAAAGGATTCCCTAGGTTTGGGACGGTTTAAAGCGTTGGTGAGCCACTATTATTTCTCTGTTTATTTGTGCTGAAGATCAGGACTTTGCTTTAATTTCGCTGAACCAAAGCGTGTACTTATTATGTTGCCTTTTTGATTGCCCTGAAAGGGTGAATAAAACTGTTTTGTTTGTGAAAAACATTGTGCACGTGCTCTGTGGGCCCCCAAACGTCACAACTGGTGTTCGAATGCGGGCAATTTGCTACCCCTCACACGCCAAGCAAGAGGAATTTTTGTGAAAAAAAAAAAAAAAAAAAAAAACTGACATTTTTAAAGGACAGTGTTCTGATTGCATGTCCTGGGCTAAGGCTGCACTGAAGTTCACAGCTATGGAGGAGCTCGTTAAGCAGATGGTTTTTGTCAGTGTGCGCCCAGACTCGCCATGAAGAGGCAATGGCTCAGCAGCAACAAGCCCTGCACAGGCTGTTGCTGCCCAACAAGAAAGCACCCATTTGCTGGCTGCACAACTTGCAGCACAGCAGGTAGCCACACAGACGCAGATCAATGCCCTGCGCGGAGGCCATGCAGCAACTTGCACCTGGACGTGATCAAGCAGTGGTCACTACTGGTAACCATGTCTCCATAAGGGCCAGTCATTTCCTCCAAAAACTGTCTGCCAGTGATGATGTGGAAGCATTTCTTACCACGTTTGAAAGGACTGCTGAGAGAGAGGGGTGCCCCAAGACCAATGGGCGGTCTCATTGCCCCGTTTCTGACAGGAGACCCTCAAAAGGCATATTTTGACCTGCCCCTAGAAGATGCAAAGAATTATGACGGCTGAAAGCTGAGGTTCTGGCCCGCCTTGGGGTAACTGTTGCTGTCGGGCTCAACGTGTTCACTGCTGGAAGTACTGCCCTGACCAGCCACCCCGGTCCCAGATGCATGACTTAGGACAGCTGGTTAAAAAGTGGTTGCAGCCAGAGACCCTGACTAGAGAGCAAATGGTCGAAAGGGTTGTGATGGACCACTACCTGAGGTCTCTACCAAAGGATCTACAGCGCTGGGTCAGCCATGGGGACCCCAAGACTGCAGCACTGGTAGTCGAGATGGTGGAGAGATACACCGTGGTGGAGGACCTGCTCAGACCAACCAGTCGTCGAGGACCAGTCTTGCCACCGCCTGTGAGGCCTGCTTCAGTTCCTCGGAGGGAAGCGTCACTGGACCGGAACCAGCACCCCAAAATCATCTTCCTCGGTTCTGCAGAGGCCTGTCGCTACCCGAACTGCTGGCGATATACAGTGTTGGAGGTGTCGCGCCTGGGGCCATACCCGGGCACAGTGTCCGCTACAGGAGGAGCCCATGGAGTGTGGATCCGCTCGGAGAGTGTCTTTCTACACCCTCACAACGTGCACTACCCACCTTGACCTAGAGGGGGTCAGTTTGAATGTACTGTGTGGGTGAATCACCGCCCAGCCAAAGCTCTCCTGGACTCTGGGAGTATGGTCACCCTGGTGCATGCCCGGGTAGTCGGAAGGCTCGGTCCAGTACAAAGAACCCTCCGGGTTGTCTGTATCCATGGGGATACTCGGGAGTATCCGCTGATCCCTGTCAACATTTCCGCCAGGAACACTTCGGTCACCCAAGAGGTCGGGTGGTGAGTACTCTGATACATGATGTGATTGTGGGACGGGACTGCCCCTTGTTTGCTGAACTGTGGTGCTTGGCACAAACTGAACTGCCCATCGAACTGGGGAACAATTCAGGGTCACCCCCACCAAACATGACCGTGGACACTGTTGATGAGGAGTTGCTCAAATGTGTTCAAAATAAGAATGTTGTAACTGATGTGAGTGTCCTAGCTCCTCAACCTGAGTTGACACCCAAGGAGGGGGAATCCTCTCCCGTGCCGGTTATGGTAGGAGAGGATGAAGAGGAATTATCCCCTGTAGATATTACACTTGGGGTGGATGAGGGGGAGGGTTCTAATTATCCAGTACACCCTGACTTAGATGTGTCCAGAGGTGCATTTGGCAGGGCTCAAATGGGTGACCGATGTTGATAAATGCTCGCGAACAGGTAACTGTTGTCAGTGGGGTACCTCAAGCACCAGATGCAGAGAAAAGATTTCCTCACTTTGCGGTCAATAATGATCTGTTCTACCGGGTATCAGAAATTCAGGGAGAAATTGTGGAACAATTACTAGTACCCCAGCCCTACCAGAGAATGGTGCTGGATCTGGCTCACAATGATGCTCTAGGTGGTCACCTGGGAGCTGAGAAAACCAGGCCCGGATAACAGACCGGTTTTACTGGCCAGGGATTGGTGCCGCAGTTAAGAGGTACTGTTCCTCCTGCCCTGTTTGCCAGTTAACTGCCCCAGCACCCCATTATAGAACCCCTTGGTGCCTCTGCCAATAATTGAGGTGCCCTTTGAGCGCATCGCTATGGATATAGTGGGTCCCTTAGAGAAGTCTGCTCGGGGACACCGATATATCCTGGTGGTTCTTGATTATGCCACAAGGTATCCAGAGGCGGTCTTTAAGAAAACCTACATCAAAGGCCATTGCGCGGGAGTTTTTTTTTATGTTTTCGAGAACTGGCCTGCCAAGGGAAATTTTGACAGACCAGGGGACCCCATTTATGTCCGGGTGATGGCAGATGTGTGCAAGTTGTTCCAAATCAAGCAGTTGCGAACATCTGTTTATCACCCTCAGACGGATGGTCTGGTAGAAAGATTCAAACAAACTCTGAAAATGATGCTTAAAAGGGTTGTGCAGAGAGATGGAAGAGACTGGATCATTTGCTTCCCGCACTGCTGTTTGCAATTCGAGAGGTTCCTCAGGCCTCCACGGGGTTTTCACCTTTTGAGCTGGGTATGGTCGCAGACCCCGGGGATTGCTAGATTTGTGTAAAGGAGACATGGGAAAGTGAGTCCTCTCCACACAAATCGCTCATTGAACATATCTCTCAGATGAGAGAGAGAATTTCTAAAGTGATGCCTTTGGTACAAGAACATTTGCAGAAAGCTCAGGAGGCCCAGAAAAGGGTGTACAACCGGTCAGCCAAGCTGCGGCAATTTCAGGTGGGGGACCGGGTAGCAGTACTTATACCCACGGTGGAAAGTCGGTTCCTAGCCAAGTGGCAGGGACCATATGAGGTGGTTGAAAAAGTAGGGGAAGTAAACTACCGAGTGCATCAGCCTGGGAAAAGAAAACCATACCAGATCTACCACATAAATTTGTTAAACCCTGGAGAGACCGAGAGGTGTCCGCCATTGGGGTGGGTATAGAGTCTGATGGTGTTGACGCAGTACACATTGCTGCCACCCTGTCCAAACCCCAAACCCAAGAAGTTAAGGAGTTTCTGCAAAGAAACAAAGGCATGTTTTCAGGACTACCGGGACACGCGTCCGGATTAAACATGATATTGTGACGGAACCCCATGTAAAGGTTCGGGTAAAGCCGTACCGCATCCCAGAAGCCCATAGAAAGGCTGTTTCTGAAGAGGTTAAAAAAATGCTTCAGCTTGATGTCATTGAGGAGTCACAGAGTGAATGGTCGAGCCCCATCGTGTTGGTACCGAAGCCCAACGGCACTCTGCGATTCTGCAATGACTTCAGGAAACTTAACGAGGTGTCAAAATTTGACGCGTATCCCATGCCAAGGTGGATGAATAATAGAGAAATTGGGTCCGGCCCGTTATATCACCACCCTGGACCTTACTAAGGGATACTGGCAGATACCCCTGACCAAGGAAGCCAGGGAAAAGACTGCTTTTTCCACTCCAGAGGGTCATTTTCATTATAAGCGGATGCCTTTTGGGTTACACTCAGCCCCGGCCACCTTCCAACGAGCGATGGATAGGGTGCTCCGCCCCACCTGAGATATACCTCGGTCTACCTGGATGACATTGTCATCTTCAGTCCAGATTGGGAGTCCCATCTTCCCCGGGTTCAGACAGTTTTGGACGGTTTGAGAAAAGCGGGCTTTACTGTTAACCCTGAGAAAAGTGCGGTAGGGATGGAGGAAGCTAAGTACCTGGGATATGTCGTAGCAGGGGTCTGGTAAAGCCACAATTTAACAAAGTAGAGGCTATCCAGAACTGGCCACGCCCCCTCACGAAAAAGCAGGTTCGTGCTTTTCTGGGTATAGTGGGGTATTATACGGCGGGTTTGTCCCCAATTTTGCCTCTATTGCTGCACCACTGACTGACCTGACGAAAGGTAGGAAGTCAGTGATGATTCAATGGAATGCCAATGCTGAAGATGCCTTCGAGAAGCTTAAAAATGCGTTGTGTCAGCACCCAGTGCTGGTAGTCCCTGATTTCATGAGGGAGTTCATTGTACAGACGGATGCCTCAAGTGAGGTTTGGGGGCTGTGCTATCCCAAGAAGTCAATGGGGAGAGCACCCGCGTGGTTTTTCTTAGTAGGAAACTGACGGCAGCGGAGAAAAACTATGCTGTGGTGGAAAGAGAGGGCTTGGCCATAAAGTGGGCCTTGGATTCTTTGAGATACTTCCTGTTGGGCAGGAAGTTCCGTTTAGTGTCTGCCATGCCCATTGACCTGGATGAGGCAGCACAGCCACGCCGCTAATGCCAGGGTTACCAGGTGGTTCCTGTCTCTCCAGAGTTTAACTCTTGTGCCTGGACAGGCCGAAACAGCCTGGAACATGCCGCACAAAATGCTGATGTCCCTGTCCGGATGCATGGGTGGGCTGTCTACTGTGGCCTCAACAACACCTCCGCGTTGAGACAGAGGGGGGGATATGTAGAGTCGGCAGGGCTGGTCCTGGATGATGACATATGTTTCACCCCTATTTGGGTTGTGGACCCTTTAAGGGCAACCACAGGGTTAATCTTCCTGTCCAGGAAGAGTTTTAAAGCCAGTAACTCCCAGAGAGGATTGTGGGATTTCAGGAAAAGGAAAGTAATCAGTGGAAGCTGTGTGTTTGTGTTCCAAAAGCAGGAGACGTGCTGTGCCTTGCTGGAGAGGCTTCTACATACTGGGGAAAGGATTCCCTAGGTTTGGGACGGTTTAAAGCGTTGGTGAGCCACTATTATTTCTCTGTTTATTTGTGCTGAAGATCAGGACTTTGCTTTAATTTCGCTGAACCAAAGCGTGTACTTTATATGTTGCCTTTTTGACTGCCCTGAAAGGGTGAATAAAACTGTTTTGTTTGTGAAAAACATTGTGCACGTGCTCTGTGGCCCCCAAACGTCACAGTATTTAAATGTTCTATCATATCTCCTCTGTCTCGTCTTTTTTCCAAGCTGTACATGTTAAGATCATTAAGCCTTTCCTGGTAACTTTTCTCCTTCAAGCTGTACACCATTTTAGTAGCCCTTCTCTGAACTCTCTCTAAGATGTCTATATCCTCTGGAGATACGGTCTCCAGTACTGCACACAGTACTCCAAGTGAGGTCTCACCAGTGCTCTGTACAGTGGCGTGAGCACTTCCCTTTTCCTACTGCTAATACCTCTCCCTACACAACCAAGCATTCTGCCAGCATTTCCTGCTGCTCTATTACATTGACTACTTACCCTTAGATCCTCTGAAATAATAACCCCTAAATCCCAACCCTCAGATGTATCAAATATTCTATATTCAGCCCTTGGGTTTTTACGTCCCAGGTGCATTATCTTGCACTTATCCACGTTAAAACTCAATTGCCACAGCTCCCACCATTTTTTTAGTTTACCTAAATCATTTGTCATTTGGCTGATCCCTCCAGGAACGTCAACCCTGTTGCAAATCTTTGTGTCATCAGCAAAAAGACATACTTTTCCATTAATACCTTCTGCAATATCACTAATAAAAATATTAAATAGAATGGGTCCAAGTACTGACCCCTGAGTTACCCCACTGGTAACAAGACCTTGCGCCGAATAAACTCCATTTACCACAACCCTCTGTTGCCTGTCACTCAGCCACTGCCTAATCCATTCAACAATATTGGAATCCAAGCTCAAAGATTGCAATTTATTGATAAGCCTTCTATTCTTCCATGACGCTGAGCAATCTCACGAGAAGTGCGCTGAGCACGCGGCTGGGATGCCTAGGACTCCAGGAGCCGACACTTGTGGTGGTGCACAACGACGCAGCTGGTCTCAGAAACAGAAATATCTGTGCTAAAACGGAGACGATAAGGAAAATCTGCAGGCGCACATGTTCTTACTAATGTCTCCATTTTACCGACAACTGTGGAATATGGACCATTATGGTCTATGGGGTTGCTAAGTTTACAACAGTTCTGGTTAAGTTTACTCCAGGGTTGGAATACACCCAATGAAAAGGTAATACGGCCTTATACCCGTTGTTCTATGTTAGTGGATTTCATGTGTTTAAATGAACATAATCCACCCAAAAGATGCAAACTTTAAAATGGTTTATGCAAAAGAATAAACAAGTTATTTCCTTTAATGGGTAAAATCGGAATTTACAGAAATGTTCCCGGAACCAAATATTTATCGCCTTCATAATCGACCCTCAGCAAATAACATTCCCATGGTGGAGCACACTGGATTCTGAAGCTTGAAGAAAGGTTCCCAGTTTCATTCTTCACCAAGAAACCCATGCATTCCAAGGCCTAGGTACCATCTGCCTCATGTTGGACACACGCTTCCACCACAATCCTTCTTCCCCATACATGTTCTGGACATGAGGCATCCTTTTAATATGTCAAGGACCTCTTGAGCTTAATGTACCTCCTTCCTCTCCCAGGTGACTCAGAAATTTCAACCGATGTCCGTATTCCTCAGGTAACCCAAACTGTACCACTCCCAGAGACAGGCTGAGCTGAACGTACCTTTTCTGCCAGTAGATCTAGGACACAACCCAAACTCTACCACTCCAAGAGACAGACTGGGCTGACCATACACTTTCTCCCAGTAAATCTAGGACACAACCCAAACTCTACCACTCCCAGAGACAGGTTGAGCTGAAAGTACCTTTCCTGCCAGTAGATCTAGGACACAACCCAAACTCTACTACTCCAAGAGACAGGCTGAGCTGAACGTACCTTTCCTGCCAGTAGTTCTAGGACACAACCCAAACTCTACCACTCCCAGAGACAGGCTGAGCTGAACGTACCTTTCCTGCCAGTAGATCTAGGACACAACCCAAACTCTACCACTCCCAGAGACAGGCTGAACTGAACGAACCTTTCCTGCCAAACGATCTAGGACACAACCCAAACTCTACCACTCCAAGAGACAGACTGGGCTGACCATACACTTTCTCCCAGTAGATCTAGGACACAACCCAAACTCTTCTCATCCCAGAGACTTATTTATCTCAGCAATCATTCTATATTTCCCAGGAGACACTTTCAAACCAATCATTTATTTCCTCCACAGATGTGCTGGACAGAACCCAAACTCTTGTTGTGGAACCATTCCTTGCTCACATCATGTCCTTACCGGAGATATTTACCAGAGACCACCCAACCACTGAACGTCAGAATTTACCATAACATCCTTAGCCATCAGTGGAAATCATTAAATCGGGGCCTTGCAGAGACATTCTATATCCATTCTGCCATTGAATTGAGGAAGCAGGGACTAATGCTGATCTGATCGAGAGGGCACTGCTGTGGAAGGCATTACTAGGGTTCAGGTTCTCACTGGACCACTGGTATTGATCTTACATGAAGAAATTATATGCCCCACATAGAGGCGTGGGTGGGGGGGGGCTTACCAGCTCCACATCTCTTATGTGGTTTGCTACCCAAGCTCAAGTTCCCAGGCACTTAAGAGATGTAGGTTGATCATATCATACTAGGGGTTAAGTTGAAATATAGAGTTGATTTAGTTTTTTTAAGGATTGTGGTGTTGTCCTTCCTCTTCGTGCTCAAGCCAAAGAGAAGTGAGGCTTCCAAGGTTGACATAATCCTGTGTGTGCTGGACCAAGGAGAAGTGGTTTAACCCTGGCCGTGGTTTATGAAGCGGCACCAGTGTGAGACATGAAATGCCCAAAATAAACATTCAATGGTTCTTTGTCATGAAGAACCTTTTTAATGTAGCCCATTATATGCTCATTGAGAGTGGAAGGTGGGGTTTGGCAAATTTGGCGATGAGTCATAATCCAACAGTCCACCATCTCCTATTCTGTCCATCCATCCCAGACCTCCGGTCAAGGCATAAAATATCTTCATGATGGGCAAGCATATCTGTTTTACCATGTGCAACATTGACCCAAGAACACCGGCTGCGAGAGACACAGAGTGCCACCAAAAAACGGATAAAGCAAGAAAGCAATACTACTATAATGTTAGGGAATACTCTGAATAAAAAGGAACCCAGAATATAATTTACGTAGCATGTCCTTTCATATCAGCGAATTTCCGGAAAATGGATAATATCGTCGTATTCAGAATGTGCTTAATCAGAGCAGAGTCAGTGGTGGATACATTGTATCTGCAGGACATGTTCCACACAGGCAACATACTTCCCAACCAGTTCTTGAACCATTGATAAAGTTGCTGGTGTATTTTAAGATCTACAGGACCAGGTCATTGTGGCTGCCAAGTCACCAAATCCAAATCAAACCCAGAACCTGCTACTCTTACTTCTTCATGTTATTGTCCACGTTTCCAGTCCCTGTTCGAAGCGGTCATGTGGCTCCAGATTCAACTACATGGCTTGGTGTCTCCAGAAGATAATGTCTATTTAATAGGTCCATTGTCTTCTCTAGTTTTGTGGTTCTACATGTCAAAAGGCATCAAAATGAGTTTATTGACCAGCGCATGGTCCAGAAAGATCAAGGGTTGCATAACATTCTGACTGCAAGACCACCCCCTCAAAGGTTCATGGTTCATCTTCGTACTGCTTTTCCGTTGCTGTGCTAAAGTCCTCCAGTACAGACTGAAGATATTCAAAGGTGGGCCTCTCCTCCGCCTTCTCTCGCCAACATTTGAGCATCATCTCGTAGAGCTCAGAAGTGCAGTTTTCCGGGCAGGGCATACGATAGCCTTCTTCAAGGTTACGGATGACGTCTGGGTTGGTCATGCCTATAAGAAATGACACAGGCGGCTGTAATTACATGAGCAACGTGCGCATATTCAGACTTATTACTACCATGGCCAAGGACGGACTGAAAACTCTTGGGGCCTGCGCAATAGGAGATCATGGGGCCCCCCTCGTGCCTGTTGACTACAAGCGACAACTACATACAAGCACAACCCATACGTACATTGTTGTGTTACAGAATTTATTTCTCCATACTATGTTCAAAATGAAAAAGTGGGGTCCACCTAACGGCAGAGCCAGCACTTACAGACAATTCTGTGACTTGTATAGGGCAGTGCGGCCCAGGCCTCCTCCAGACGTGTCATCCCCTATGCATTCACAAGCCTGGGGCCCCTCTGCATCTCCCTTCAATGTTTAACAGTGGGCAGCACTAGATTTGGATGCCAATACCATTTTGTTATGATTTTTATCAGCGGCGGCAGGCCTGACCAAGTCTTGTGGGGTCCCCTCTTAGTCCAGGGTCCTTGGACAGTGCCCTAATGGTCAGTGCGGCCTTTTCCAGGGCTCTCCATAACTTTCATTATGCAGGAGACAATCTATGGTGCTCTCACATGGTCAACATGAAGGAACTAACCTTGGGTGACACGTTTGTATGTAGTGTCACAGATCTATTTATTTTTGCTCACGTTGTGCACATGTGTGATGTTACATGTGATGTTGCGTGTGTTGTTCCGTGTGATGTTGCGTGTGATGTTGCTTGTGATGTTACGTGTGATGTTCAGTGTGACGTTGCGTGTGATGTTGCGTGTGATGTTTTGCGTGTGATGTTTTGCGTGTGATGTTTTGCATGTGATGTTGCGTGTGATGTTGTGTGTGGTGTTGCGTGTGATGTTGCTTGTGATGTTACGTGTGATGTTCCGTGTGACGTTGCGTGTGATGTTGCGTGTGATGTTGCGTGTGATGTTTTGCGTGTGATGTTTTGCGTGTGGTGTTGCGTGTGGTGTTGCATGTGGTGTTGCGTGAGATGTTGCGTGTGATGTTGCGTGTGATGTTACGTGTGATGTTACGTGTGATGTTGTGTGCGATGATGCGTGATATGTTACATGTGATGTAATGCGTAAAGCCTCCTGTAGTTATCTTATCGACAACTGTGGAATAGGACTCAAGGTGTTTCTATGGTAACTGGAGCTTAACATTACCTGGATAAGGTGTGCGACCATATGTCACAATTTCAGTAAGAAGAATCCCGAATGACCACACGTCGGATTTGATGGTAAAGATTCCAAAGTTGATGGCTTCAGGTGCCGTCCATTTAATAGGAAATTTTGTACCTGCAACGGGAAACATCCGTCACTGTCTGTCACTTTTATTATGATGAACCATCACGTGACACAGTATTTACTCTGAAGACTCAGTATTTACTCTGAAAAACATTATGAGCGCAGGGAAACGGTCAGAGATGGACATGAATAGATGTTCAAATAAAAAAAAAAATTCGGGGGGGACAAAAATAAACTCAAAAGCCCCAAACTGTTCTTGATGATCAAGTTTTAACCTCCCTGGCCGTCTAACTTTTTCAATATTTTGTGTCTAAAAGAGTTTCAATTTTTTTGGAAAGGAAATGTGTTGTTTTATATAGTAAGCCTGTATTCTGTAGGAATAACTCACTGAAATCCGTGCAAGCAAGAATCTAGTAAACACACGGAGTCAGAGAAGGTTTGAAACACGAAATAATTTATTATCCCAAAAATAATTATCCAAAATAATGGAAATAAATTATATTCAATAATCTAATCAAACCAAAAACCTGCCTCTTTCCTCTGGGTGCTGGGTAGGCTTGTGCACCGATTTTTTTTTTCGGTTCGATTTTTCGGATTTTTAAAACTTTCGATTCGGCTCGTTTCGACCGATTTCTGTTTCAATTCGGTTCGGCTCGATTCGTTTTTAGTGTACATTTTTTTTTCGGAATATCGACCATTTTTCGTATTTTCATGTCACTTAGCTCGTTTTTTGTATCGACTTTTCGTGATTTCGGAAATTTTCGTTTTTCGGAATTGTACATGTTTTCGGAATATCGACCATTTTTCATATTTTCGTGTCACTTAGCTCGTTTTTTGTATCGACTTTTCGTGATTTCGGAAATTTTCGTTTTTCGGAATTGTACATGTTTTCGGAATATCGACCATTTTTCATATTTTCGTGTCACTTAGCTCGTTATTTGTATCGACTTTTCGTGATTTCGGAAATTTTCGTTTTTTCGGAACGTCTGTTCTCCTCGTTTCAAAGCAATAAATTTCGATTTGACACATTTCAAGTCCATTCAAAAATTCCGAAAATATTTCGTTTCGGCTCTGAAATCTTTTCGGATCTGCCATTTTCGGATCTAAAAATTTTCGGAAATTCGGCTGCATCCGAAAACACGAATCGGGAAATTTCGTGAAAATTCCGAAATTCCGAAACCCGAAACGCACATCTCTAGGTTATACAAAGAGCTCCGAATTGCTGGCGAAAGGTAACCGAACTGTGAAATTCAGCGTTCGGTTGCCTTTCCTGGCCATTCGGCTATTCAGAGAGCAGGCAGTTCACCAAATCCTAGCGAATTGCCTGCACATTCGGTGCCTGTTCGGTGCCTGTTCGAGGGCAGTGAAATCCTCATAGAGAAGCAATGCTTCGGCTATTCAGAGAACACAAACCAGCAGTGAAAAGTTGCCGAAATGCCCTGCCATTCGATGGCTTCATTCGACAGGTTTATTCAGGCGAATCCCATAGGCTTCAATGTTAAAAATATTCCCGTTTTAATTCAAAATCTAATAAACCGTTCATTATTTTATTCTGCAGTAAAGAGTCTCTTTATTTATAGATTTATTTGGATCTTTTAGGCATTTTTCGGATATTTTTGCGGAAAAAAAAAAAATTAAATCTGTTTTCTTTTTTCTGTAACAGACCTCTTTATTATCATTCATTGGATTTTATATGTAAATTTCTGACATTTTCGCTCAGTAGTTTCTTTGCAAACAGCGTTTCACTTTTTAAACATTCAAGCGTACTGTGTTTTTTTTCCACTCCATTCGTCTGCAGTGTCGGGTTTTTCCTGCGGCTGCTCTGCGCTGTGGTCGGCGACTGTTCGGGTTTCTCCGGCGTGTTCAGCGGGGTTAATCCAGCAGTTTTGCTGGTTTTAGTAAGTGTTTGGTGGGTTATGCGGTGAGTGTTCAGTGGGTTGGCGGCGGGTTTTCAGTTGCACTTCGGGGACCCTGTGGTGCTTGCTGAATACACCGCAGGGTCGCCGAAATAGGATCGCCAAATCGCACCGAATTGAAGAGAACGAAAAGTCACTGAACGTGCGGTGACTTTTCAATTCTCTTTGAATAACCCTGATAGGAAACGACTCTAACCAAGAGATATGGTGACCATGACTTCTCACACAGTAAGTTTGAACCAATAAACTAAGAAGAAGAAAAAAAAAAAAGAAGAAAATTTACGATCTATGTTAGGGTTATAGATAAAAAGGGAAAAAAAAATATTTTAGAATCTAGTCAAAAAAGTGCAAAAAATAATGACTATTTTCAGCGAAACTTGGACAGAGTTAAACATTAATCCTTTTAGTTTTAGATCCTCACAATAGACTATTATAGAAAATTTTTCGCAGCCCCCATCCTCTGGAATGCTCTCCCTCGTACTGTCAGACTTTCCCCTAGTTTCCCTTCCTTCAAACGCTCCCTTAACCCTTTCGCTGCTGAGGCTTTTCCCGCCCCTGTGCTGAGGTCATTCTTACCAGTTTTGCTAATCATGTTTAAACGCGTTTTGAAGGCTTATTTTAGTATATGACCCAGACATATTATATATCGTTCTTTCCGTCAGACTCGGCAGATTCATGATATGTCATTATTATATGTATACGTCATGACCTGTCTGTATATTATAACAAAAAATGCAATAAAATATGAATTTTCAATAATTTACAATGTGTAAAGTGTTTTTTTTTCACATTATAACATGCGAGCAATTGCGGTTATATTTTGTATGGGGTGCGCTTGTTAAAAAAATTAGAGATGGGGTCTCGTTACATTTTTTTTTGGGGAAAATTACACGATTTTTAACAAACGCACTGCATACAAAAATCGTTAGTGCAGCATCATTTTTCACATTATAATTGAAATGGGAACAATATTGCTGCATTAACAAACCAAAAAAAAGAAAAAAACTTGTTTATTTTTTTTATATAATTTTTTTTAAAATATTTTTTTATTTTTATTTTTATTTTTATTTTTTTTAAAAAACTTTTTTCACAGTCGTGTTTGGTATCGTTGGAACGGCCATGCTCTGGCCGATCCAACAGTACCAAACTTTAACCCCTAGCTGCCATGGATCGGGAGATAGAGGGTTCATTGGAACCCCCTATTTCCACCATTGGTGGCAGCTGGGGGTTAACTCCAGGACTGGCGTCATCGTGCTATGCACGATGACGCCAGTCCTCAGGGGGAGTTCCCGGAGGCTTGACCGACATCCAAGGTGTCGGCCAGCTCCGGGAAAGGATCACGAACCGGCGCTTTTCAGCGCCGATTCGTGATCCGGCTCCCCAGGGGTTAATGCCAGGTACCATTTGGAAGGGCAGGCTGTGCCCTTCCAAACGGTGCCTGGGTTAACCCCCGCAACGCCGCCGATCGGGAGGGAGAGAGGTCCGAAGGACCTTCCCCCCCTCCCTTTCAGGCGCCTCACATGCGGGGGGGGCGCCTGAATTAGGTGTCATCGCGCCGCCGCGATGACACCTAATTACTCCGGCGGCGGTTCCGGGTGCTGGGCTGACATCAAGGATGTCAGCCCGCACCGGGGGGGCCAGTGATCGGCCGGAATCCGGCCGAACGCTGGCCCCAAAGTGAGGACGCTCTCAGCGCGTCCACCGCATGGAACGTGACATGCCGTTGGACGCGCTGAGCGCGTCCACCGCAGCGAAGGGGTTAAGACATTCCTATTCAGGCAAGCCTACCACCCGACTCACTGATACCTCTCACTGCCCCAACCAGTCCATCACTCTCACCTTGCAGCCCATCACACTCACCTTGCAGCCCATCACACTCACCTTGCAGCCCATCGCACTCACCTTGCAGTCCATCACTCTCACCTTGCAGTCCTCTCCTCCTGTTTCCACACCCCAACTCTTCTAGATTGTAAATTCCCACGGGAAAAGGGCCCTCGTGTCCTCCTGTACTGGTTTGACAAAATGCAGCCCATCGCTCTCGCCTTGCAGCCCATCGCTCTCACCTTGCAGCCCATCGCTCTCACCTTGCAGTCCATCGCTCTCACCTTGCAGCCCATCGCTCTCACCTTGCAGTCCATCGCTCTCACCTTGCAGCCCATCATCTCACCTTGCAGCCCATCGCTCTCACCTTGCAGTCCATCGCTCTCACCATGCAGCCCATCGCTCTCACCTTGCAGTAGATCTCTCTCACCTTGCAGTCCTCGGCTCTCACCTTGCAGTCCTCTCCTCCTGTTTCCACCCCTAACCCTTCTAGATTGTGAGTTCCCACAGGAATAGAGCCCTCGTTTCCTCCTGTACTGATTTGTCAAATGTTGCTCAATGTATTGTAACCCTGTCTATATTGTGCCTATTGCAACCCTCAAAATTTCCACTCGCAAGCTCGCATTTTGCGAGTGGAAATAATGCGAGGGCGAGTGGGAATGCACACACAGGCAGCATGATAAATTATATCCTGCTGCCTGCGCTGCGTATCCAGGCGGCGGGTTTTTTTTTTTTTTTTTAAGGCCGGCGACGTGCTCAGGACATGTCTCCGGCAATCGGATCTTTCCCCAGGGGAGAAGGCAGCAATCCCTTCCGGAGTCTGACTCTCAGTGGGGGGGGGGAAGGTGCTGGGACAGGGCTGCTGAATCACTCCCTCCCTTTGCGAGTGGCCGGAGTGGGCTGCCTGGGGAGACGCTGGGATGCCTGGTTCCCTCCCACTCACAGTGTGTATGACAGGGGGAGTAGAGGTGCTGGGACAGGGACTTTACTTGCCAGGACCTCGCTTCACGCTGGCTCCGCCCCTGGATCCAGCGTGCCTCAGGGAGTGAGGGAAGCAGGGATAATCCCTGCTCCCTCGTTCTACTCCCGAGATCTAATAAGGGGGGGGGAGTGGAGACAGACTTTAAATAGAGACAGGGAGAGAGAGACTTTAAAGTCTGTCTCTCTCTCCCTGTCTCCATTTAAAGTCTGTCTCTATTTAAATGGGGGAGAGAGATATTAAATGGGGGAAGAGGGAGATATTAAATGGGGGGGGAGAGATATATTAAATGGGGGGAGAGAGAGAGATATATTAAATGGGGGAGAGAGAGAGAGATATTAAATGGGGAGAGAGAGATATATTAAATGGGGAGAGAGAGAGATATATTAAATGGGGGGAGAGAGAGATATTAAATGGGGAGAGAGAGAAATATATTAAATGGGGGGAGAGAGAGAGATATTAAATGGGGGAGAGAGAGATATTAAATGGGGGAGAGAGAGAGAGAGATATTAAATGGGGGAGAGAGATATTAAATGGGGGAGAGATATTAAATGGGGAGAGATATTAAATGGGGAGAGAGAGAGACATTAAATGGGGGAGAGCTATTAAATGGGGGAGAGCTATTAAATGGGGGAGAGCTATTAAATGGGGGGAGAGAGAGATATTAAATGGGGGAGAGAGAGATATTAAATGGGGGAGAGAGAGAGAGATATTAAATGGGGGAGAGAGATATTAAATGGGGAGAGAGATATTAAATGGGGGGAGAGATATTAAATGGGGAGAGATATTAAATGGGGAGAGAGAGAGATATTAAATGGGGAGAGAGATATTAAATGGGGGAGAGATATTAAATGGGGAGAGATATTAAATGGGGAGAGATATTAAATGGGGAGAGAGAGATATTAAATGGGGGAGAGATATTAAATGGGGAGAGCTATTAAATGGGGGAGAGAGAGATATTAAATGGAGGGAGAGAGAGATATTAAATGGGGGAGAGAAATGAATTGGGAAAAATAAATTAATTAAATGGAGGGAGAAATGAATTAAAGGGGGCCCTTGGCAGAAAAAAAGGTTCCCCAGCCCTGGTGTAAACTAAATGAACATAAACAGCTGCCGAGCTGTCAGTGTGCCGGAAGTGCAAAATAAATCTATAAAGAAAGATGGGTGATACGGAAGGAGCAAAAAAAAAGAAAAAATGGGGATGTAAGTATTGCACACGAATATTAATAGATTCATCTGTATAAGCATCCAAGGGGGAAAACTGACTCTGGGCTCTTCTAACTTCCATTATTCATATGCCAGGTGATCGATAGGAGTATAAGGTTCCACTTGATATATTGGATGCATAAACCCCAAATTAATTTGGTCCTAAAAACTGTTGGAGAGGAGTCTGTACTTAATGCATGATACCACTTGTCTGGGTCTGGTGCCTGAGTTTTAATGTTATTTATTTTTGTAACTTTATTCTAATACATTTAAGTGTAATTTCATAAGATAATTTAAGAAGGTGTGTTTAGGGGCAGAGTTTAGGGCAGGGTAGGTGGGGCAACTGGTGGCGAGTAACTCTTAAGGTCTGGCTAGTAGCATGGGAATTGAAATTTTGAGCCCTGGCCTATTGTACAGCGCTGCAGAATATGCTGGCGCTTTATAAATAAAGAATAATAATAATTTTTGAATCTCCCGGCTTCCAGTCACCAGATCGGTCACTAGTGATGTCACGCACACAGAGAGCGGCCAACGTCACCCTCTGAGACCAATCACTGTATTGAGCGTTCTCAGAGAGGCAGCTGATGGATCAGATCTGTGCATGCGCATGCAGCTCCGATCCATCGCTCTGCACAGGTGCTAACGAACTTGCATGCGTGACGTGTGCGCGTCCTGTAGCGCTGCACAATTTGTGGTGCCTACGCTACACAAGTGCATAGGGAGGGAAAATTATGTAGACTTCTTGGTTCAGAAGCCCCTGAGCTGCCGAGAAGGAGCAGCCGTGGCGAGGGAGAAAAGGGGAGTAAAATCACCCAAAGAATAAATAAATATGGGGCAGAGGTTGTCAGCAGGATCTGGCCAATTATTTAAGGGTAAAAAAAAAAACAATGGTTATCTAAAGGGGTTATTCAGAAAGCAGGGAAATTTCCTGTTTGATAATTTCTGGGATCTGCCGCCTCACCTTCTTATGTTACAGAGAGGCATTTGTGGTTCTTTTGCAAGAGGAGATAAATTAAAGCCAAGTTGTGGCCGGATAATTTGAGTAAAAAACGGAAGGGAGAGGAAACTTGTGGCTGGAGAACAAGGGAAAATATTGAGGAAGTAGAGCATTTTCATATACTGGTATGACTGAGACTGTTGACAGTCACACATGTGCGTGCGTGACGTACCGTAAAGTCAAGTCATTACTACCCTAGAAGAAGAACAGGAAGATCTGAGGAAATCTGGGTCTCACGTTGATTTTACTCGTTCAGAATCGACATTTCTTTAAAGTAATTAAATATCAATTAATATGATCCTTTTATTAAATAGGTGAAATAACACACACGAAAAGTAAGAACATTTATATTCAGGTATTTTGGCTTAACCCCTTCACTACCAAGTGATTTTCCAGAAAAAACATTGTCAGGAACCAGTGGTTTTTTTTTTTAAAAAAAAATCATTTTTAATTAATTATACAGTAAGAAATATTTGGAAATATTCCCAGTGTATTTCTTACTGTAATAACATATTTGGCAGGGAGATGTCGCCACCTGCTGGCCGATGGAGTTACAGCAGTTTGAGCTGCAGCTCGTAGTTCCCTGCACCGGCTGCTGAAAGCCAGATATGTCAGGGCATTCTTCAGCCGATTTTAAACAGTTCTAGCACCTTGGGCATTATGCCCACTGGGCTAAAACTTTGGGGGCACCTTCTTCAGCGTAAAAGCAAACAAAATTATTTTGCGGCAAACGAATTTAATTTGCAGAAGTTTACAAAGCAGTAGCAAATTTTACACTCACTCACCTTTACTAGAGATGTGCGTTTCATTTCCTTCCGGATCAAAATTCAGACAAAATTTACCGATTCACATTTCGGAAGCACGTCTGAAATAACGTATTGGTTCCGTCGAAAACGGAACAAAAACGAAAAGGAAAGAAATACAACGAATTGATTCCATTTTTATGAATTGATTTGTGATACGGTTTCACTTAGACTCAGCATCACGTCCCTGTCCATTGGCTGTGGTGCTGAATCTGTTGTATTCAGCACCACAGGCCATGGACAGCACCATGATGCCGTTCGGTTTAGTTCAGCAGCAATGAAATTCCCCATAGACAAGTAATGGTTTACCTATTCAGAGAACGCCGAACAGCACCGAACTGTCAGTGAAATGCCCTGATTTTCAGTGTTTCAGGTTGACAGGTTTAAACAGGCGAATCCCATAGGATCCAATGTAAAAAAATATTCCTAGCTTTTATCAAATATTTATTCAACCATTTATTATTTTCACTTGCAGCAAAAATTCTCTTTATTTTTTAGGATTCTTTAGGCAATTTTTGAGATTTTTTTGGTGAAATTTTTGGATTCCTAATTATTTTAAAACAACGGGGCTTTTTTTTCTTTGCCGAACATAGCAGGTTTATATTTCTTTCTTTCAGTCTGGCTGCATTCGGCAGGTGCTGTCCTTGGTGCTGAATAGGTTTCAGCACCAAGGACAGGGGGATTAGTTTTTTTTATACCCTAATCTAAACTAAACTCAAATTACACTGCAGGTGAACTGCTCCTTCAGGGATTTTTTGCCGTTCTATAGCAAACTCCTGCAATCTACATAAACAAATGACAACTCGTTAGAAAGAGCAGCCTCTCACCTTTCCAAAGTGGGCTTTATATATGTATAGAACATCAGGCCTGCACCTCCTAAATCCATCTCTAGGCCCTTGTACCCCAAGTTCAAAGTGACGCACGTCACAGTAGGCAAATCCACATCTCTATGTAGGACGGTTATTGCCTAACTTGTTGGTGCTCATTTATGAGTCGTTTCAGGAGCATCCGCCCCTGTCACTCCTGAATAAATATGGATTTCTAACCTGGACACGAGCACAGATGGCCCTGAGCTGCCTCACCCGGGATACATTGATTAGTGAATGATTATAACAGCTCACAGAACCACCCACACGCTTACCTTCTCTTGCTATGTATTCTGTGTCGATGAGGCGTGCAAGTCCGAAATCACATATTTTACAGCAAAGTATGTCTGACACCAGCACATTGGCCACCCTGAGGTCTCTGTGAATATAATTCTTTTTTTCAATGTACGCCATGCCTTCTGCAACCTGGAAGATGAAAAGAATAATAATCTGTGAAAATACTAACATACCCCGTGCTTCCCTAACGCAGAGCTTCCCTAACTCGGAGCTTCCCTAACTCGGATGTATGGTATGTCAAAAAAAGGTACCCCATTAAAATAAAGCAGGTACCCCATAAACATACAATAATAAATGTTACATTATAAAGTAAACTAATGGCATTTCTATTAAGCCACCAGTAGATGGCAGCAGTGTGAAAAGCCTGAATGATGAGCACGTGGTCATGTAAGATGCTTCCTGAGCAGGAGGGAACCAAAAGAGCAGAGCTTCCATTCCTGGTAGGAACAAATATCAAGTGCAATCTTACCAGAACTGAAGTCATGCTTTGTTGTCATTGCAGGTGAGAGGGAGCATATCCAGGGTTATAAACAGGGCAAAAGTGATTCTATTCACATCCCTTAATTTTCCTTAATTCTTTAGAGTAAGTATCAGTGGGATTCATAGATAATATCTGATATGTAGTTGTATCCGCTATAACTGGAGTAAAATTGCTTCTCAAAGACAGTTCTGTTTGAAACTTTGAATGTGTGGACTCCACATTAAAAAGATCGGAAAAAACATCTAAACGTTATGGTCTGGATGAGACAGATCAAGAGACTTTAGCTATCTTGACCGATCTTTTTAATGTGGAGTCCACACAAGTTTTAATTAAACAGAACTGTCTTTGAGAAGCAATTTTACTCCAGTTATAGCGGAATATGGCCATCTTCTGCAAACTAGTGTGCAATGAAATTGATAAAATTGATACACAAGAATTACAAGACCAGACAGAGGACAATATGTCACTAGAGGAACATCGAGCCCTGTCAGAATTAAAAGATATGGACGATATAATTATTAAAAAATCAGACAAGGGAGGCAATATTGTCGTTATGAATAAAGATCAATACTGTGAAATGGCATTGAAAATTCTAGAGGATACAACTACATATCAGATATTCTCTATGAATCCCACTGATACTTCCTCTAATGAATTAAGGAAAATCTTAAATGAAGCTTTAGAGAAAGAACTAATTTCTAAAAATGAATTTCAGTTCATGATCCCCAACCAACCAACTATATCGACCTTTTACAGCCTCCCAAAAGTGCACAAAGGCAAAACACCTCCGCCTGGTAGACCCATCGTGTCTGGTCAAAATAATTTAACACAAAATAGTAGCATCTATATAGACAAGGCACTTTGGAGAATAGTGGAGTCTCTCTCATCGTATATTCGTGACACCAAACAAATGCTTATAATTCTTAATGAAACACCTATACCAGAAGATTGCATTCTATGTAGTATCGACGTGGAATCGTTATATAGTAGCATACCCCATGACTTGGGGCTAAAATGCATTCAACACTTTATCGAAAAAGATGAACATTTCTCCGAAGTACATCAAGCCTTTATAATCCAACTATTATCTTTTATCTTAACACATAACTTTTTTCTATTTGATGGCAAAATTTATCGCCAATAAGTGGGGACAACAATGGAAACTTCCTGCGCCCCAACCTACGCCAATCTTTACTTGGGCTGGTGGGAGGAAGAGGTTGTCTTTGGTCCCAGGATGACGAAATTCTATGAACATATAGTCATGTGGAAACATTATATAGATGATATACTAGTTTTCTGGAGAGGTGACGAAGGCTCATTTAAAGAGTTTATGGCCGATCTTAATGACAATCAACTGAACCTAAAATTCACCTATGAGACAAATATGACCTTGATGAATTTTCTAGACATCTGCATCTTGAAAAACAACAACTTAAATCCTCATACGAGCCTCTACCGTAAGCCGACTGCAACGAACAGCTTCCTACGATGGGATAGTTTTCATCCTAGGCCTTTAAAGAAAGGAATCCCGGTAGGTCAATACTTAAGACTGCGAAGAATCTGTAGCTCAGAGACTGAGTTTAAGGATAAAGCCAAAATGTTGAGGAAAGCTTTCAAAGAGAAAGGCTACCCTAATAGAACTCTTAAAAGAGCATACAAAAGAGCGCTTCTCTGCCCACGGGACAGTCTGCTGATTGACACAAAAAAGATAAAAGATGATTCTAACATCAGATTGATCGGTAATTTTGACATAGTCTGGAAAAGAGTTAGAGAGATTTGTAACAGGTTCTGGCCTATCCTTGCGCAGGATAGACATTTGCAAAAGAAAATCTCATCATCTGTATCTATGACAGCAAGAAGAGCTAAGAATCTTAATGATTTATTAGTCCAAAGTCACTTTCAAAGATCAAAAATACATAAATCTAATAGGCTTGTGCACCGATTTTTTTTCGGTTCGATTCGGTTCGATTTTTCGGATTTTTAAACTTTTCGATTCGGCTCGTTTCGACCGATTTCTGTTTCTATTCGGTTCGGCTCGATTCGTTTTTCGCGTACATTTTTTTTTCGGAATATCGACCATTTTTCGTATTTTCGTGTCACTTTGCTCGTTTTTTGTACCGACTTTACGTAATTTCGGAAATTTTCGTTTTTCGGAATTGTACATGTTTTCGGAATATCGACCGTTTTTCGTATTTTCGTGTCACTTTGCTCGTTTTGGTATCGACTTTTCGTAATTTCGGAAATTTTCGTTTTTTCGGAACGTCTGTTCTCCTTGTTTCAAAGCAATAAATTTCGATTTGACACATTTCAAGTCCATTCGAAAATTCCGAAAATATTTAGTTTCAGCTCGGAAAACTTTTCGGATCTGCCATTTTCGGATCTAAAAATTATCGGAAATTCGGCCGCATCCGAAAACACGAATCGGGAAATTTCGTGAAAATTCCGAAATTCCGAAACCCGAAACGCACATCCCTAAAATCTAACTGGCTACAGAATCCCCTCAAAGGGACCTACAAATGCGGAAGATGTAAAGCATGTAATTTCATCTCTAAGAACTCAAAAATCTTCCATAATCACGATAACTCTAAATCCTTTACGGTTAAGAATTTTTGTAACTGCAAAAGTAAGGGAGTAGTGTATCAAATCACGTGCACTTGTGGGGCAAAATATATCGGTAAAACGATTAGGGAATTCAGAACTCGTATTTTGGAACATGTCAGATCAATTAACTATATAAAAGAAACACCTATTTCTAGACATATCAAAACTGTACATGGAGGCATAGTATCAAATTTGCAATTTAAAATTATAGATCAAATACGCCCAGGACCACGCAAAGGTAACTGGGATGTAAGACTAAGACAGAGGGAGGCCTTTTGGATATATCGTTTAGGTACCCTGTTTCCACAGGGTCTTAACGAAGGATTTACATTCGCACCATTTATAGGTAAATGATTTTCTTTTATGGATTTATGGTTCTCCTTACAATTAATTATACTTTAATTCAATACCCCAATCTCGCCGCAAGGATTCAATTATTTCTCTCTAGTTAAGGAATTTAATTATTTCATAACAGGTCTTATGACCAACTCTATTGACAATAATTAGTTATTATCAATCTAAAGTCTTTGATGTTTGGGTAGCGTCTGAGTACTTATACTACCTAAGTGGGTGTGATACTTATTAATCTGTATCATAAGAATGGATTTGGATATATAGTATAAGAGTATGATTGACTGAGAGGTAAATCTCGTGCTAGGCTGGGTAGTCTGTATGTGCGGATGTGCTTTCATCTTTGATGGCTGTGGTCCTGCTGTCCGACATTCCTCTGATGTTATATGCTGGAACGTTCAATGGATTGATCCCCATGTGGACTCTGCCTGTGGGGATCTCGGCGATTGTCGGACGGGCCCTCTTGACGCATGCGCGGTAGAGAGGTGAATTAGACACTTGGGTATGGAACGCATACGCAGCTATGAGCCATGACACGCACGCTATTCCTCGATGGACGTTCTCAATCAATGAAAATCAATCAATAGCAGCTGTCTTTAGGGGAAGACAGAGAGAATAAAAGTGAACGGCGGAGAGGGGGTCATACAATAATTCGCTCCTGATGAAGAAAGCGTAAGCTTTTGAAACGCGTTGAGCTATTGACTAATATGGAAAAAATGGCGTCGCGCCCATACTCACCGGAGCGGCAGCAACTGCCAGGAGTAACAGCCCAGTCAATGTATAAAACATAACAAGGAAAAAAATTGACTAATATGGTTTAACAGTTTGTTAGGATTTATCCCCACATTGAATTAAATAAAATCGCCATCAAAAAACCAATCTGATAACTAAGGAAGTGAGACTGTGGTCTGATTCAAATCCGCTCTGTTGATCGCAACTTTGTAACTCTGAGGACTGATAAACGGAGACCAAATAATCTTGGCGTATTTTGCATGCTGCAAAGAAAAAGTTTTTCTTTTGTCTTAAATTACGATCCGTGCACGCTAGATACTTGAGGCATAATTATGCTAATGATATAAGGATCTATTTCTGATGGGTGTGATATCCCATTAACGATGAATGGACTCGCCGTCTAAACAGAGTACCACATAAATCGATCCATAATTAAATTGAATAAAACCTGAAAGTTTTTTTTCTGAGATTGGGTAAAGCCATCTGTTTAGATCCACGAATTTATGAATTCATATAGTGGTATCTCTTTATATATGATATTTCCATTCATTTTTTTCTGGAATATTATGAGATAGTCAGTTGATCATTATAAGATCTCGGTGTGGGAACAGTGTAAAGAGTTGCTAACATATACATTACGTTTACACGGTAATTGATTCATTTAGAATTACACTTGATGTATTACTCTTTACAACTAATCTACATTCCCTACCTTTGACCTTAGACGGATCTCTATTCTGTGCTGAACAATTGATGCATCCTTTACCAATTGTATGGTTGTAACCACACAGGTATATGGCAAAAGTGTATACACCTATGAATTAATTATCCACGACTAGGATCTTTAACATCTTTGGATTATTGATAGTCCACCGATTGTCAGATATACAGCAACTACAGTTGAAAGGTTCATCAATACAATTTTTGAACTGCTGACTCTTGTGGTGTGGTTAGTCATGCTGTTCAGTCCATAATTGATAGAGAGTGGTCATCACTCTATATACAATCAAGATCTTAGTGACATTTCTGTAGTAGGGACTGTAAACTATCACAAGCATCACAGTGCGATACTTCCTTGTTCATAATTATTGCAACATTATCGCCGCAACATTCACATTGATTTATGTGTTTTTAGATGTGTGTTTCTGTTATTTGAGTACTAAGTTTGTATTTTTGTGTGGTTTATATCAATAAAATTTATTATTTTGTAGGGTTCCTCCAGAGCCTTATACGGTGCTTTAATGGTACCTTTTTCTCTGAACTCTTTTGTTCAGTTTTTGCACTGAATACTGTATATATCTAAATGTGTATTAGTGTAGCAGGAACCAAATATTAAGTGCAAATCCAACCAGAACTGAAGTCATGCTTTATGTGTTGCAGAAAAACGTTTAAAAACACTTCTGGTTTCACCCAGCCCACTCTCTTCGCACATTGGCATTATTGACCATACTTTCAGCATATGTGCAACACAGAGCTTCCCTGATTCGGTGCTTCCCTAACGCAGTGTTTCTCTAACGCGGTGTTTCCACGCGGTGTTTCCCTAATGCAGAGCTTCCCTGACTCGGTAATTCTCTAACGCAGAGCTTCCCTAATGCAGAGCTTCCCTAACGCAGAGCTTCCCTAATGCTGTGCCCCCTTCTCCCCCCAGACCAATCGCTGTAGCGAGCGTTCTCAGAGAGGCAGAGATGGATCCGGTCAGTGCATACGCATGCAGCTCCGATCCATCGCTCTGCGCAGGCGCTACGGAACTTGTGTATGTAAACTGAACAAGTCCCGTACCAGTGCGCATTTTGCGCTTTCTATGCTAGTTTGGACGCTCCCAGGATGATGCCTCATGTGGTTCTTTGCAAGCATTTTCCAGGAGCAATCGTATTTTAATTGGAGCATTTTTGGAAGCCGTCAAATTTTATGGTTAGGGTTTGTAATTAGGGTTAGGTTACTATTTGTGCTAGTTTTAAGATTACTTTCAAGGTTTGTGTTAGTATTTGGGTTTATAAGTAGGGGTGGGTTACTATTTGTGCTTATTTTGGGGTTACTTTCAGGGTTAGGTTAGTATTGCAGTTTGCAATTAGAGTTACATTGGTATTTGTGCTTGTTTTAGGGTTAGTTTCGGGGTCAGTTTAGTATTAGGGTTTAAAATTTGGGTTAGATTGCTATTTGTGCTGGTTTTATGGTTAATGTCAGTGTTAAGGTTAGAATTCGTAATTAGGGTTAGGTTACTATTTGTGCTTGTTAAGGGTTTACTTTTATAGTTAGGGTTTGATTGCTATTTGTGCTTGTTTTAGGCTTTCTTTCAGGGTTAGGCTTATTATTATGGTTATGTTACTATTTGTGTTTGTTTTAGGTTTACTGTCAGGATTAGGCTTAGTATTAGAGTTAGGTTACTATGTCTGCTTGTTTTAGGTTTACTGTCAGGATTAAGTTTAGTATTAGAGTTAGGTTACTATGTCTGCTTGTTTTAGGTTTACTGTCAGGATTAGGTTTAGTATTAGAGTTAGGTTACTATGTCTGCTTGTTTTAGGTTTACTGTCAGGATTAGGTTTAGTATTAGAGTTAGGTTACTATGTCTGCTTGTTTTAGGTTTACTGTCAGGATTAGGTTTAGTATTAGAGTTAGGTTACTATGTCTGCTTGTTTTAGGTTTACTGTCAGGATTAGGTTTAGTATTAGAGTTAGGTTACTATGTCTGCTTGTTTTAGGTTTACTGTCAGGATTAGGTTTAGTATTAGAGTTAGGTTACTATGTCTGCTTGTTTTAGGTTTACTGTCAGGATTAGGTTTAGTATTAGAGTTAGGTTACTATGTCTGCTTGTTTTAGGTTTACTGTCAGGATTAGGTTTAGTTTTAGAGTTAGGTTACTATGTCTGCTTGTTTTAGGTTTACTGTCAGGATTAGGTTTAGTATTAGAGTTAGGTTACTATGTCTGCTTGTTTTAGGTTTACTGTCAGGATTAGGTTTAGTATTAGAGTTAGGTTACTATGTCTGCTTGCTTCAGGTTTACTGACAGGATTATGCTTATAGTATTATGATTAGGTTACTATTTGTGCTTAGGCTGTCAGGAGTAGGTTTAGGTTACTATTTGTGCTAATTTTAGGTTTACTGGCATGTTTAGGCATACAGGGTTATTCAAAGAGATTAGAAAAGTCACCACACGTTCACTGACTTTTCGTTCTCTTCAATTCGGTTCCTTTTGCCGATCCCATTTCGGTGACCCTACGGTGTATTCAGCAAACACCACAGGGTCCCCGAATTGCAGGGAAAAGCTGCCGCAAACCCGACGAAAACGAACCGCAAAACCCAGCGAATGCACGCCGAAAACCCCCCAAAAACATCTGGATTAACCTGCCGAAAACCACGGAAAAACCCGAGCAGGAGCCGATCACACACAGTGCAGCCTCTGGAAAAAGCCGAGAAAGCCGAGACCTCAGACAGAGTGAAGTGAATAAATTAGGAAAACAGTTTGCATGAATGATTGAAAAGTGAAACGCTGTTTGCAAAGAAACTACTGAGTGAAAATGTCTGAAATTTACATATGAGGTCCAGGGAATGATAATAAAGAGGGCTGTTACAGAAAAAATAAGTGAAGTTAAAAAAAAAAAATCGTACTTTGGAAAAAAAAAAACATTTCAGAAAAATGCTTAAAATATCCTAAAAAATCTATAAATAAAGAGACTCTTTGCTGCAGAATATTATAATGAACGGTTTATTAGATATTGAATTAAAACGGGAATATTTTTAACATTGAAGCCTATGGGATTCTCCTGAATAAACTTGCCGAATGAGGCTAGGGTCAGAGTGGGGCAGTCGGAACGCGCGTGCAGACGCACTAAATCACGGCGGCAGTAGCAGCACATAACGGCCAATGACGGCCAATATACGCAGTACGTGCGTACCAAAGTGCGCCGACACCACGCAACCAGCAAATGAACGCATTTTTCTCAGAACGTGAAACCGCTGCTACTGACGTACAGAGTGCGCTGCGGCCGCATGGCAGAGTGTGTGTGTGATTAGGAGACGTCAGACGCTGCTAGTGTGCGGCCTACATAACGTTCAAACAGCCGGATTTCCCTAGACTTCTTTTTACCCCACCGTCATGAAATACGTCCAGAATTGCGCATCGTCTGACCACTTAAGCGTATTCCGTGAAAAAATGCGTGCGCACGCATCGACGTACATTTTGACGGTGGCCGCAGAAAATGCGCTCATCTGTCCCTAGCCTTAAACCACCGAATGGCAGGGCATTAGGGGAACCTTTCACTGCTGGTTTGTGTTCTCTGAATAGCCGAAGCAGTGCTTCTCTATGGGGATTCACTGCCCTCGAACAGGGACCGAACAGGCTCCGTATGTGCAGGCAATTCGCCAGGATTTGGCGAATTGCCTGCTCTCTGGATAGCCGAATGGCCAAGAAAGGTAACCGAACGCTGAAAATCAGCGTTCGGTTACCTTTCTCAAGCAATTCGGATCTCTTTGAATAACCCTGATAGTATTAGGGTTAGGTTACTATTCGTGCTTGTTTAGGTTTACTGTCAAGATTAGGTTTAGGAGACTATTTCTGATTGCTTTAGGCTTACTGTAAGGATTAGGTTTAGGAGACTATCAGGGTTATTCACAGAGAATCGAAAAGCCACCGCACGTTCGGTGACTTTTCGTTCTCTTCAATTCGGTGCGATTTGGCGATCCCATTTCGGTGACCCTGCTGTGTATTCAGCAAGCACCACAGGGCCGCCGAAATGCAGGGAAAAGTCGCCGCAAACCCGCCAAAAACTCACCGCAAAACGAGGGCGAACGCACACCGAAACCCGCAAAAACATCTGGATTAACCCCGCCGAAAACGCCGGAAAAAACCGACCAGGAGCCGCTCACACGCAGCGCAGCCGCAGGAAAAAGCCGACACCGCAGACGATTGCAGTGAACAAATTAGAAAAACAGTTCCCTTGAATGTTTGAAAACGTTTGCAAAGAAACTACCGGCACTGAGCAAAAATGACTGAAATTTACATATGAGATCCAAATTTTTTTTTAAATCAAATCCCGAAAAATGCTTAAAAGATCCTAAAATATCTATAAATAAAGAGACTTTTTACTGCAGAATATTATAATCGACGATTTATTAGATATTGAATTAAAACGGGAATATTTTTAACATTGAAGCCTATGGGATTCGCCTGAATAAATCTGACGAATTCAACCACCGAATGGCAGGGCATTTCGGGAACCTTTCACTGCTGGTTTGTGTTCTCTGAATAGACGAAGCATTGCTTCTCTATGGGGATTCACTGCCCTCGAACAGGCACCGTATGTGCAGGCAATTCGCCAGGATTTGGCGAATTGCCTGCTCTCTGGATAGCCGAATGGCCAAGAAAGGTAACCGAACGCTGATTTTCAGTGTTTGGTTCCCTTTCGGCAGCCATTCGGATCTCTTTTGTATAACCCTTTATGCGTGCTTGTTTTACGTTTACTGACAGCATTATGCTTAGTATTGGGGTTAGTTTACTATTTGTGCTTGTTTTAAGCCTACTGTCAGGTTTAGGGTTAGTATTAGGGATAATTTACTGTTTCTACTTGTTTTAGGTTTACTGTCAGGATTAAGTTTAGTATTATGGTTAGGTTACTATTAGTGCTTGTTTTAGTCTTATTGTCAGTATTAGGCTTTGTATTAGGCTTAGCTTGCTGTTTGTGCTTGCTTTAGGCTTGCATTCTGGGTTTGTAAATAGGGTTAGGTTATTATCTGTGCTTATTTTAGGGTTACTTTCGGGGTTAAGGTTAGTATTAGAATTATGGTTTCTAATTAGCATTAGGTTAGTATTTGTGCTTATTTTAGGTTTACTTTCAGGGTTAGGGTATATTATTAGGGTTAGGTTACTATTTTACTTGTTTTAGGGTTAATTTCAGGGTTAGGGTTAGTATTAGGGTTTCTAATTAGGGTTATGTTACTATTTGTGCTTGTTTTAGGGTTAATTTCAGGGTTATGGTTATTATTAGGGGTTGTAATTAGGGTTAAGTGACTATGTGTGCTTGTTTAAGGGTTAGTTTTAGGGTTACGGTTATTATTAGGGTTAGGTTACTATTTGTGTTTGGTTTATGGTTAATTTCAGGGTTAGGGTTAGTATTGTGGTTTATAATTAGGGTTAAGTGACTATTTGTGCTCGTTTTAGGGTTACTTTCGGAGTTAGGGTTAAACCTAACACTCTGCTACATTTTTGCTCCAATTCTAGGCGACAGATTCTTATTTATATATATAACCCATAATCCGCGGGAGGGAAGCCCTCAGTTTGAGACCTTATTTACACTCTCCAGTCCACACATGTTTTGAATGGAAGAGAAACAGTTCCAGATGTCAACCGTGATATTTGCTGTTTCTTTTTATTTTTCCAAACAGTAACACTGTGGTTTACCGGTTCGTTGGATGCCATGAGTGGGGGGAAGGAAATGTTATGCATATGCCAAAAAATTATTAATAAATGTATTTAATAGCTGAAAATTAATTTAGGGAACTCCATCACTTTCCTTCAGAAGATATATATCTATCAGATACATACAGTGGATAGCAAAAGTCTACACACCCCTGTTCAGGCTAGGGTCAGACGAACGCATTTTCACGTTGTCTGTGAAAAAGTGCGTTCAAACGAATGGACGCATTTTTTCACGGAGTACGCGAGAGCGGTCATACGATGCACATTTGCGTTCGTGATTTTTTACGGATCATCAATAAAACACTTTGTGCATCTGGACGTTATGTTGGCCGGACATTAGCAGCGTCTGACATCTCCAATTCACGCACACACGCCTCTAGCGGACGCAGCGCACTCTGTACAACCGTACTAGAGGTTTTACGTTCTCGACAAAATGCGTTCATTTTCCACTTGCGTTGCACGGCCGGACTTTCGTGCGACCGTACTTCGTATATTGGCCGTCATTGCCCGTCATCTGCTGCTAGTGCGGCCGTGATTAAGTGCGCCTGCACGCACGTTCGCACTGCCTCAGTCTGACCCTAGCCTAAAATGTCAGGTTTCTGTGATGTAAAAAAAATGAGACAAAGATAAATCATTTCAGAACTTTTTCCACCTTTAATGTGACCAATAAACTGCACAACTCAATGAAAAACAAACGGAAAACGTTTAGGTGGAGGAAAATAAAAAGTAAAATAATCTGGTTGTGTAAGTGTGCACACCCTCTTATAACTGGGGGTGTAGCTGTGTGTAAGTGTGCACACCCGCTTATAACTGGGGGTGTAGCTGTGTGTAAGTGTGCACACCCTCTTATAACTGGGGTGTAGCTGTGTGTAAGTGTGCACACCCTCTTATAACTGGGGTGTAGCTGTGTGTAAGTGTGCACACCCGCTTATAACTGGGATGTAGCTGTGTGTAAGTGTGCACACCCGCTTATAACTGGGGTGTAGCTGTGTGTAAGTGTGCACACCCTCTTATAACTGGGATGTAGCTGTGTGTAAGTGTGCACACCTGCTTATAACTGGGGTGTAGCTGTGTGTAAGTGTGCACACCCGCTTATAACTGGGATGTAGCTGTGTGTAAGTGTGCACACCCGCTTATAACTGGGGGTGTAGGTGTGTAAGTGTGCACACCCTCTTATAACTGGGATGTAGCTGTGTGTAAGTGTGCACACCCTCTTATAACTGGGTGTAGCTGTGTGTAAGTGTGCACACCCTCTTATAACTGGGGTGTAGCTGTGTGTAAGTGTGCACACCCTCTTATAACTGGGGGTGTAGCTGTGTGTAAGTGTGCACACCCGCTTATAACTGGGGTGTAGCTGTGTGTAAGTGTGCACACCCTCTTATAACTGGGATGTAGCTGTGTGTAAGTGTGCACACCCTCTTATAACTGGGTGTAGCTGTGTGTAAGTGTGCACACCCTCTTATAACTGGGGTGTAGCTGTGTGTAAGTGTGCACACCCTCTTATAACTGGGGGTGTAGCTGTGTGTAAGTGTGCACACCCGCTTATAACTGGGGGTGTAGCTGTGTGTAAGTGTGCACACCCGCTTATAACTGGGGGTGTAGCTGTGTGTAAGTGTGCACACCCTCTTATAACTGGGGTGTAGCTGTGTGTAACTGTGCACACCCGCTTATAACTGGGGGTGTAGCTGTGTGTAAGTGTGCACACCCTCTTATAACTGGGGGTGTAGCTGTGTGTAAGTGTGCACACCCTCTTATAACTGGGGTGTAGCTGTGTGTAAGTGTGCACACCCTCTTATAACTGGGGTGTAGCTGTGTGTAAGTGTGCACACCCGCTTATAACTGGGGGTGTAGCTGTGTGTAAGTGTGCACACCGCTTATAACTGGGGTGTAGCTGTGTGTAAGTGTGCACACCCTCTTATAACTGGGATGTAGCTGTGTGTAAGTGTGCACACCCTCTTATAACTGGGGTGTAGCTGTGTGTAAGTGTGCACACCCGCTTATAACTGGGGTGTAGCTGTGTGTAAGTGTGCACACCCGCTTATAACTGGGGTGTAGCTGTGTGTAAGTGTGCACACCCTCTTATAACTGGGGTGTAGCTGTGTGTAAGTGTGCACACCCTCTTATAACTGGGATGTAGCTGTGTGTAAGTGTGCACACCCTCTTATAACTGGGGTGTAGCTGTGTGTAAGTGTGCACACCCTCTTATAACTGGGATGTAGCTGTGTGTAAGTGTGCACACCCGCTTATAACTGGGGGTGTAGCTTTGTGTAAGTGTGCACACCCGCTTATAACTGGGGTGTAGCTGTGTGTAAGTGTGCACACCCGCTTATAACTGGGGGTGTAGCTGTGTCAGTATTAAGCAGTCACATTCAAAATCATGTTAAATATGAGTCAGTGCACGTGTGCCGGAAAAAATCCCTACAACCAGGTTCCCTAATTCCACCATCCCTACGGCCAACTTCAAGACAGAACAAGTGCCAGGCATACCAACTCCCTGACGGCCAACTTCCAGACATCCAAAATCCCAGCGGTTAACACTAACCCTGCTCCCTAACCCTTAGGGAGTTATTGTTGGGCTAAGGGGTAGTGATGAGCCGAACACCCCTGTGTTCGGTTCGCATTCGAACTCGAACAATTTCAAAAGTTCGAGTTCGAGCGCGAACACGAACCGAACTCAATGCAAGTCAATGGGACTCGAAAGTTCGATTTTTAGAGTGCCCTGCAAGAGGGCATATATGCAAGATATTTGCCATAAAAGGTGTATGGGGGTCCGGGTAGTGCCCTGGGGGACAGGAAACAAGGACAAAAAGTTTTTAAAAAAACGTTTTTAAAGGAACAGTGAGTTTTCCATGAAATAAAGGTTAAGAATAAAAACGAAAAATTCCTTCAAATATCGTGCCTAGGAGGTCCCCATAACCTGCCCGTGAAGTGGCGGATTTGTAGGATGTACAGAAACATTTTAAAAAAATAAATCACATTTCAAATGACGGTAAATGGTTTTTCTTTAATCTATTCATAAACAACTGCTTGAGGCGGCAGTCTGTATGAAAAGAGGAGACATTTTAGGACGCGCAGAACACGTTTAGTGATTTTTTGGCTAAATTATGGTGAAACTTATGCAGGCTTTGGATGAAAGTAACAAGAGGTGCTTTAAAATTGGGCCTTTAGTGTCGGCAACAGTGCCGTCACACCGTAACCCCTCTGTGGTATTGTGGAAGAGTGCAGGGTTGGACCCTGCGGTCTAATATTAAAATGATATGAATCTGGTATAGGCGTCAGTGGCAGTGCACCCAAATATGCAAGCAAGCAAGTGCCTTCACACCGTAAGTAACCCCTCTGTGGTATTGTGGGAGAGTGCAGTGGTGGAGGTTTTGGTAATGCAGAAGAGATCCCCGATCTATTCAGTTACATCAGCAGCTATAACAAAACTGGGTCAGCGATGTTTAGGCACTTGTACTGCGCTACTGTATATGGTGAGAATCGGCGCATACCAGTAGCAACAGGAAGCAAACAGAACAGGCAGGGAATACACAGAGAGAATAGTCAAATGGCAGGCAAAGTCGGCAACAGATCGGGTCCTCAGAACAAGCAGGGTCAGTAACAAGTATACAAACTGATTCGGTAAGCTAGCGATGCAGGAATAAAGGCTGAGACACACTGAGCGTGTAGCGACGCACAGCGTAGTGAAGCGAAGAGAAGCAAACATTTTGCAGGCTTGACTTCACTCTGCTCCGCCTCGCAGCGTGTCTACACTACACTACGTTTGCTTCTCACCGCAATGGACAGGAATCCACTAACTAAATTAAAATGTACACACAAAACCGTTTTATTTTCACAAAGCACATGTTATATAGGCAAAAAAAAGTTTCTACTGAATAAAATAAAATCAAAAATTACTGTTAATTAAATAGGAATAGTATAAAAATATAAAAAAGGTAACCCCTGATCACATATATTATAGGGACACGGAGCGCTGTGTATAGAGTAGGGATGCATTGATACCACACACAGACATATACGTATATATCAGCACGCAGACCTATATATACGTATATATCAACACGCAGATATATATATATACACCCACCCTCAGACCATATATACACACATACGCAAATGGAGGGGGGTGGCATGTGGACAATCTCAACTAAATGCGCCCTCCCCATTTGGCTGATCCCTCCAGAAGAAATGTTGAACACGACAGAGCAGAGAATATATATATGTTGTTCTCTGCTCTATCGGGTTCAACATTTCTTCTGGAGGGATCAGCCAAATGGGGGGGGGGCAATTAGTTGCCAAAATGTGTGTGTAATACAAGTCTGGATATATTTATAAGAATATAGATATATATATATATATAACAATGGGGACAGTGACAAGGAAAAAAATGGGGAGCAAGGACAAGGAAAGAAATAGGTTCAACGACAGAAAGGGAGAATGACAGGAAAAAACAGGGGATGGGTCAATGGCAAGAACAGGAATGGGGACCGGGAGAGGAATGGGGACTGTGACAGAGAAGAATGAAGCAATGACACAAAGAAGAATGAGAACAAAGAGAGGAATGAGGACAGTGACAGAGGAGGAGGCAATGGCAAGAAGATGATTGGAGAAAGTGACAGAGGGGAGTGGGGCAATAACAAGAAATGGGGATAGTGACAGAGAGGAATGAGGTCAGTGACAAAAACAGGAATGGGGACAGTGACAAAGAGAAATGGGGACAGTGACAGAGAGGAATGGGGACAGTGACAAAGAGGAATGGGGACAGTGACAGAGAGGAATAGGAACAGTGACAAAGAGAGAAATGGGGACATTGACAGAGGAATAGGGACAGTGACAAAGTGGAATAGGGACAGTGACAAAGAGAGGAATGGGGACAGTGACAAAGAGAGGAATGGGGACAGTGACAGAGAGGAATAGGGACAGTGACAAAGAGAGGAATGGGGACAGTGACAAAGAGAGGAATGGGGACAGTGACAGAGAGGAATAGGGACAGTGACAAAGAGAGGAATGGGGACAGTGACAAAGAGAGGAATGGGGACAGTGACAGGAATAGGGACAGTGACAACGAGAGGAATGGGGACAGTGACAGAGAGGAATGGGGACAGTGACAGAGAAGGCAATGGCAAGAAGATGATTGGAGAAAGTGACAGAGTGGAGTGGAGCAATGACAAGAAATGGGGACAGTGACAGAGAGAAATGGGGACAGTGACAAAAACAGGAATGGGGACAGTGACAAAGAGGAATGGGGACAGTGACAAAGAGAGGAATGGGGACAGTGACAGGGAGAGGAATGGGGACAGAGAGAGGAATAGGGACAGTGACAGAGAGGAATGGGGACAGTGACAGAGAGAGAAATGGGAACAGTGACAGAGAGAGGAATAGGGACAGTGGCAGAGAGAGGAATAGGGACAGTGACAGAGAGAGGAATAGGGACAGTGACAGAGAGGAATGGGGACAGTGACAGAGAGAGAAATGGGAACAGTGACAGAGAGAGGAATAGGGACAGTGGCAGAGAGAGGAATGGGGACAGTGACAGAGAAAGAAATAAATGGGGACATTGACAGAGAGGAATGGGGACAGTGACAAAAACAGGAATGGGGACAGTGACAAAGAGAGGAATGGGGACAGTGACAGAGGAATGGGGATAGTGACAAAGAGGCATGGTGACAGGGAGAGGAATGAGGACAGTGACAAAGAGGAATGGGGACAGGGAGAGGAATGGGGACAGTGACAGAGAGGAATGGGGACAGGGAAAGGAATGGGGACAGTGACAAAGACAGGAATGGGGACAGTGAAATGGAAGACGAGCAGAGGAATGTGACAGTGACAAGGAAAGGAAAAGGCGACGAGTGACGTGTAATGACATAAGACCTTTCATACCTCCACCTTAGAATAATTATTGTATTTAATTCCTATAGTATTTCGGTCATTTTTAGCGCAGGGCAGCCCCCCATCAAGTGCATTGCAGCCCCCCATCATGTGCAGTGCAGCATCACAAAGAAACATTATGTGTCAAAGAGGTTCAGCTACAGAGGGAAAACAAGGTCAGGGACACGGGAAGGTGCAACACAGCCCCTTCCTCCACCTGTCACGATCAATGAACAAGAAGAAGGTGAGGGAGAGGCGGAGAGGGTATAGCTCCACATACAGTACATTGAATGTATAAACACTGTGCACCGTGCTGATACACCCCAGCACTCACACGCACTAAACATCATATCAGTCCTGGGCAGGCAGGTAACTGTTAAGGCCGGCAGATCTGGAGCTGAGATATGAACGCTTATATTACAGACTCACATCTCCAAAGCTTCTGCTTTAATGACACATGCAGGCGGATGTCATCAGGGTTATAATTAGACGCTCTCTGAGCAAATTTAGCCTGTGGTCACAATTCACTGATAGTGATTAGCGCTGTGGCGGGGAGGAGCCGCTTTCCATTACATCAACCACTTTTTTATGTCAGAGAAGCTGTTTATATGTTGTATGCATGCGCATATCCTGCGAAAAACCACAATTTCATCAAGAGAGGCAGAATTCTTGTGAAATTTGGAAAGTACATAACATTAACAAAACACTTAGGGCTCTATTAACTGCTTCGGGCAAAAGCGTACGCGCAGCGTTATTTTCTTGGCGTGCAGCGTTAAACAATAACGCACGTAAATTAAGGCAGGTATTACAATCTGAGCGCATTTTTTCATCCGTCAAAAAATAACACGCGTAAAAAAGATGCGCAAAAACGCGCGCGCATTAACGCTGCGCGCAGAAATCAGTGGGCGGACTGTTTTTTCACGCGATTCAGCCAATCGGAATTAAGAACCACAATTGTCTCCCGTTAAGGTTTTGCACCTGTCAAAGTCAATCTGCGCATATATGCTGCAGCAATAATATAAACACGCACAGCCTCTCAATTTTATTGTTTGGGTATGTGTAGAATGTGTAACTATACTGTGCTGTATTTTTTTTCGTGCTGATGTATTTGGTTTCAGCCAGGACGTTCAGATTTGCCGTTACCACCAGCTTTTCAAAGACGTTAAAATTATGCGTGCAAACGCTGTCCGTTAAATTTGTGCATAGACTGTAATACCATCCGCATACCAGCGCACAAACGCATTTGCGCTCACAATGTTAAGTATAGGACGCGCAATGTACATTACGCTCGCGCAGGGTTCGCGCAGGTTCACCCAAGTTAGACGCTAACGTGCATTTTTTGCGCGGACATTGTAATACGACGTTCTGCGCAAAGGGTTTTCCCCTCGCGTTAATGCATTTTTGCGCACGCGTTAACGTTTGCGCGAAGAATGTAATAGAGCCCTTACGGAGTGAAAACAAACAAGGTCAAACAGGGGCCTCCATTTAATTCCTCCGGATAAGCATTTTCAAATTATTACAATCTGATAAGGGGTTATTCACAAAGAGCCCAAATTCCATCGACATTTTGGTGCTTTTCAGTCCGGTGCACATCGGTGATTCCATTTCATAGAAACTATGGTGAATTAACCATAAACCAAGCATACGGTCACCGTAGTGCAGTGAAGATGGATTCGCCGAGACCTAATGAAAAAGTTGATCAACGGTCGCTGAAAAGTGGCGAACGGGCCTCGGCGAAATCCACTGAACTGCAAAAAAATAAGCGAAAATGAACTCTCCTATTCTCCTAATAGGTGTTTAACCACTTCGCTGCTGAGGACGCGCTCAGCGCGTCCTCAGCAGTCCCGCTGGTATGCGGAGGACGCGCTGAGCGCGTCCTCCCATCGGGGTCAGCGTTCGGCCGGGTTCCGGCCGATCGCTGGCCCCTCCGGTGCGGGCTGACATCCTGGATGTCAGCCCGGCATCCGGACCAGCAGCCGCCAGAATTAGGTGTCATCGCGGGGGCGCGATGACACCTAATTCAGGCGCCCCCCCGCATGTGCGGAGGAGGCGCCTGAAAGGGAGGGGGGGGGGTCCTTCGGACCTCTCTCCCTCCCGATCGGCGGCGCACAGGGGGTTAACCCAGGCATCATTTGGAAGGGCACAGCCTGCCCTTCCAAATGATGCCTGGCATTAACCCCTGGGGAGCTGGATCGCGAATCGGCGCTGAAAAGCGCCGGTTCGCGATCCTTTCCCGGAGCTGGCCGACATCTTGGATGTCGGCCAAGCCTCCGGGAACTCCCCCAGAGGACTGGCGTCATCGTGCGTAGCACGATGACGCCAGTCCTGGACTTAACCCTTAACTGCCACCAACGGTGGAGATAGGGAATTCCAATGAACTCCCTATCTCCCGATCCGTGGCAGCTAGGGGTTAAATTTTGGTATCGTTGGATCGGCCAGAGCATGGCCGTTCCAACGATACCAAACATGAAAGTGAAAAATTTTGTAAAAAAAAAAAAATGAAAAATAAAAATAAAAAAAAATAAAAAAAAAAAAATTAAAATTTTTTTGGTTTGTTAATGCAGCAATATTGTTCCCATTTCAATTATAATGTGAACAATGATGCTGCACTAACGATTTTTGTATGCGGTGCGTTTGTTAAAAATAGTGTCATTTTCCCCAAAAAAAAATGTAACGAGACCCCATCTCTAATTTTTTTAACAAGCGCACCCCATACAAAATATAACCGCAATTGCTCGCATGTTAAAATGTGAAAAAAACACTTTACACATTGTAAATTATTGAAAATACATATTTTATTGCATTTTTGTTATAATATAACAGACATGACATAACGTATACATATAATAATGACATATTATAAATCTACTGAGTCTGACGGAAAGAACGATATATAATATGTCTGGGTCATATACTAAAATAAGCCTTCAAAACACGTTAAACATGATGAGCAAAACCGGTAAAAATGACCTCAGCACAGAGGTGTGAAAAGCCTCAGCAGCGAAAGGGTTAAACCAATAAAAATGTATTAAAATTAATCTAAATAATTAAAAAGGTCCTTTAAAAAAAAAAAAATAATAAAAAGGTCTGTTACAGAATAAAAAAAAAAAGTATTTTTAAAAAAAAATTGGGAAATGAAAATATCGTCTAAAAATTACAAAAAATACAAAAAGGTGTTAAAAAAAATAAAAAGTAAAAAAGGCTTTTTGCTGGAAAAGCTAAAGAATAATTATTCAAAATTAAAAACGATATTATTTTTTTACATTGAATCCTATGGGATTCGCCTGTTTAAACCTGTTGAACTGAATCACCGAAAATCATGTCATTTCACTGACATTTCGGTGCAGTTCGGCGTTCTGTGAATCCATTAACCATTACTTCTCTATGGGACAATTTCGCTGCCGCTGAAGAGCTCCGAACTGCACCGTATTCACTGTCCATTTGCCAGTATTTGGAGAATTGACAGTTTAGTGAATAGATGAACTGCCACGAAATTGCACCGTATGCTGAAATTCACCGTTCGGTGCAATTCAGTGGCACGGTCAGGGCTTTGTGAATGACCCCTACAGAGAAACCTGGAATTGTTCATCTCTGAAAACTCCTATAGACTTTATTGGTGACGTCTGTGGATCATCTGAAACTTTTCTAACAGATTGTGATCATTTGAAAATGCTTATTCATAGGAATTAAATCGAGACTAAGGTTGTTTTGATCCAGCACCGTCACAGGGCACCAAAGCATGTTCCTCTAGGGCAGTCACATCACAGACAGTCTCTTTATGAATCGTGCGGTTTATTGAAGCGGCATTTAGCTGTTAAATAAAATATAACAGGAAATAAAAACCTGGCTCGTCTGAGCACTAACATACTGATCATCCCTCTCTATAACATTTAAACCAACCTTTGGTTTAACATCCTGTCTTTGTCTCTCTTTCTCTCTCCTTGTCTCCTCCCAAGTAAGAGTTACAAGGGGAGTAGGAGTCCCCTTGATTGACAGGTGGGAGACACTAGACTTGTGCACTGATTTTTTTTTTGGTTCGGTTCGTTCGGATTTTGTAAATTTTCATTTCAGCTCGTTTCGGCCGATTTCCGTTTCGGTTCGGTTTGTTTCGGTTAGTTTTTGGTATCGACTTTTTTTTCGTGATTTCGGAAATTTTTGTGTTTTTCAGAACATCTGTTCGCCTTCGTTTCAAAGTATCTATTCGTTTTGATGTAAACAAATTGGTTTTTCGGATCCGATAGTGTTGATATGATAATTCTGCCGATACGATAATTCTGCCATTGAGATTTCTCATGTTTTACAAGAAGAATACATTGAGATTTCCCATGTTTTACAAGAAGGATACATTGAGATTTCTCATGTTTTACAAGAAGGATACATTGAGATCTCTCTGGTTTCCTGGGAAGGAAACATTGAGATTTCTCTGGTTTTCCAGGAAGGATACATTGAGATTTCTCTGGTTTTACAAGAAGGATACATTGAGATTTCTCTGATTTTACAAGAAGGATACATTGAGATTTCTCTGGTTTTACAAGAAGGATACATTGAGATCTCTCTGGTTTCCTGGGAAGGAAACATTGAGATTTCTCTGGTTTTCCAGGAAGGATACATTGAGATTTCTCTGGTTTTACAAGAAGGATACATTGAGATTTCTCTGGTTTTACAAGAAGGATACATTGAGATTTCTCTGGTTTTACAAGAAGGATACATTGAGATTTCTCTGGTTTTACAAGAAGGATACATTGAGATTTCTCTGGTTTCCCGGGAAGGATACATTGAGATTTCTCATGTTTTACAAGAAGGATACATTGAGATTTCTCCTGTTTTACAAGGATACATTGAGATTTCTCATGTTTTACAAGAAGGATACATTGAGATTTCTCTGGTTTCCCGGGAAGGATACATTGAGATTTCTCATGTTTTACAAGAAGGATACATTGAGATTTCTCTGGTTTCCCGGGAAGGATACATTGAGATTTCTCTGGTTTTACAAGAAGGATACATTGAGATTTCTCCTGTTTTACAAGGATACATTGAGATTTCTCTGGTTTTACAAGAAGGATACATTGAGATTTCTCTGGTTTTCCAGGAAGGATACATTGAGATTTCTCTGGTTTTCCAAGAAGGATACATTGAGATGGGAATGATCCAAAATTACAGAATCAGCGATATAACCGAAAAATACGATGTCCGAAATTACTGAAATGGAACCGAAATCAGGAATGGAACGAAAATGAATTTTGATTTTACACATTTAGGCTAGGGTCAGACTGAGGCAGTGCGAACGCGCGTGCAGGCGCACTTAATCACGGCCGCACTAGCAGCAAGTGCCAGGCAATGACGGCCAATATACGAAGTACGGTCGCACAAAAGTCCGGCTGCGCAACGCAAGTGGAAAACGAACGCATTTTGTCGAGAACGAAAACCTCTAGTACGGTTGTACAGAGTGCGCTGCGTCCGCTAGAGGCGTGTGTGCGTGATTTGGAGATGTCAGACACTGCTAATGTCCGGCCAACATAACGTCCAGATGCACAAAGTGTTTTATTGATGATCCGTACAAAGATGCAAATGCGCATCGTATGACCGCTATCGCGTACTCCGTGAAAAAATGCGTCCATTCGTTCGAACGCACTTTTTCACAGACAACGCGAAAATGCGTTCGTCTGACCCTAGCCTTATAGTCCATTCGAAAATTCTGAAAAGTTTGTTTCGGCTCGGAAATTTGTTTGGATCTGCCATTTTCGGATCCGAAAATTTTTGGAAAATCAACCAAATTCGAATGCACGAATCGGGAAATTTCGTGAAAATTCCGAAATTCCGAAACCCACATCCCTAGGAGACACCTGTAGCAAGAACAGAACTACATTTACCCCTGGGGATGAATGACTTATACTTAAAACAAAAATGCAAGAGAATATTCACAGACAGATCCACGCACTATCAGGGTTATACAGAGAACGGTGAAACTCAGGAGAACTGGCAGGAGAAGAGAACAATCTAGACCAAATAGCCGCTTTGGAAAGTGAGATAAATGGGAGAATTTTTCTGGTTTGGCTATTTTAATCTAGAATTTTCCATTCTCCAGTCATTCTCCTGAGGTTCACCTTTCTTTGAATAGACCTGCTTGTCACATTGTGTAAAACGAAACAAAAATATTCCTCGTTGTCGCTGTGGACAGTGAAATAGTGAAATAAAGAGCTCCTTAAAACCTCTGCTGAATTGCTATTAATTATTATTAAAGAGGAAATGATAATATTGATAGGGAATTGATTAATATATCCTCTGATGCCCTGGTATAGCAGACAAGTAGCCAAATGATACACCATAAAAATTCATGGCTAGGCAAGGGGAAGAAACACAAAGCTCTAGCAAATAAGTCTGTTAATAGAGGAGTTAAAAAAATAAACAAAATATATATACACGTATTTAAGGCAGATATAATTATAAAAGGGAAGAGAAGAAAAACAAAACAATAAAGTAACAAATATAAAAGGCAGACGGAGACAAAGAAGAATGAGAAAATAAAGGAATAAAGGGAAAGCACAAAATTAAATGTGGGAAGAAATAAAAAGCGATAATAATATAATTAATAATAATATTTATTGTAATAATATCAATAATTATTATTGTATTTATAATAATATCATTTATAATATAAATACTGATAAAAGCCCTTTGTCTCATCTTCCCCCCCGTCATTGATGCACAACCTAATGAGACTCCGCAATTGATTAAACATCTTGTGTCGGAGGGGGGAATGAGGTGGCACATTAAAGAGGTGAGGGAGGCAGTGCGATTCACTAAATCTCACCACTTTGTGCACTGCCGGAATGTCAACTAAACACCAATACAGAGTCTGCGGCATCTGATCACAAATTTACAACACTAGAGGAGGGGACAGCAACCTCTCCCATGATGCTCAGCCACTAATTATTGGTTTCGCAGGAAATGTAGTTACAAAACCTTTGGTTGCTGTCCCCCTTCCACTAGACATGTGGTTTCCAAATCCGGTTCTCAGGCCAGGTTTTCAGGATATGTGAAGCACAACACAGGTGATATGATTTGCCGCTCAGTGATTGCAGGATTCAGTCTTTGATTCCCCAAAGGTAATCCTTAAAATCTGGCCTGTTAGGGGGAAACTGCACATTACTGTGGATCTCTGCAACACCCCTCATAAACCCTGCACATTACTGTGGAGCTCTGTAACACTCTCATAAACACTGCACATTACTGTGGAGCTCTGTGATGCCCTCATAAACACTGCACATTACTGTGGAGCTCTGTGACACCCTCATAAGCATTGCACATTACTGTGGAGCTCTGTGACACCCTCATAAACATTGCACATTACTGTGGAGCTCTGTGAAACCCTCATAAACCCCGAACATTACTGTGGAGCTATGTGACACCCTCATAAACCTTTGCACATTACTGTGGAGCTCTGTGACACCCTTATAAACACCACACATTAGTGTGGAGCTCTGTAACACTCTCATAAACACTGCACATTACTGTGGAGCTCTGTGACACCCTCATAAGCATTGCACATTACTGTGGAGCTCTGTGACACCCTCATAAAACACCGCACATTACTGTGGAGCTCTGTGATGCCCTCATAAACACTGCACATTACTGTGGAGCTCTGTGACACCCTCATAAACACTGCATATTACTGTGGAGCTCTGTGACACCCTCAAACACTGCACATTACTGTGGAGCTCTGTGACACCCACATAAATACCACACACTACTGTGGAGCTCTGTGACACCCTCATAAACATTGCACATTACTGTGGAGCTCTGTGACACCCTCATAAAGACTGCACATTACTGTGGAGCTCTGTGACACCCTCATAAACACTGCATATTACTGTGGAGCTCTGTGACACCCTCATAAACACTGCACATTACTGTGGAGCTCTGTGACACCCTCATAAACACTGCACATTACTGTGGAGCTCTGTGACACCCTCATAAATACCACACATTACTGTGGAGCTCTGTGACACCCTCATAAACATTGCACATTACTGTGGAGCTCTGTGACACCCTCATAAAGACTGCACATTACTGTGGAGCTCTGTGACACCCTCATAAACACTGCATATTATTGTGGAGCTCTGTGACACCCTCATAAATACCACACATTACTGTGGAGCTCTGTGACACCCTCATAAACATTGCACATTACTGTGGAGCTCTGTGACACCCTCATAAACACTGCACATTACTGTGGAGCTGTGTGACACCCTCATAAACACTGCACATTACTGTGGAGCTCTGTGACACCCTCATAAACACTGCACATTACTGTGGAGCTCTGTGACACCCTCATAAACACTGCACATTACTGTGGAGCTCTGTGACATGAATCTATTTGTAGAGACACACAGTTCTAAAGCCTCCAGTTATCAAGGGTGAGGATATCACTCCTTACGACCAAAGCCCTGAACTGGTGATCAGATTCTGTATTATCTCCTGTTTGAAAAAAATCTCTAGTTTGTGATAAATTCATGTGAATAACCCAAGCACAATATTTAAAGACGTGACAGATTTTTATTATTATTATGCTAACATTTTTATTGCTCCCACTTGATATTCCTCATTTTATGGCAAGCTGGTAAGGAGGTAATAAATTAATAATTATACCTAATAATGCGATAAAATAACAGATAAATAATAAAATATATCATTATTAGCAAACGAGATAATAAAAAGCATGTTGGAAAGTTCACCAACCTGTGCCGCCATATCCACCAACTTATAAAACCGTAGATTTGCACCATGTTCTGTCTTAAGAAAATCTAGCAGACTCCCTGGAAAATAATTTTAAAAAATCACCTTAATAAGGTTGATAGAGTAATAACCTTTCTTTGTCTACATTTTGCTGCATGTAACCGTTTGATATGATGGGGTGGAGATAGGGTTAATACTTCCCAAAGTTTTCATTCTAGAACATAAACGTATAAAAGGAAAGTAATGAGACTTTCAGGAAACATACCTCCTCTTATGTTGAGCACATCCCATTGCAGCATCTGCAGGAAATGGCCTCTAGGTGGCAGCTCAGCCACGACAACAGCACAGCCATGAGAATAGTGCTCCCAAGGAATAATATGCTTTGCTCTTTGGAAGAGCAGAGGGTTACTTCCGGCAAGATGTCGCACATCATGTGAGTCAATGGCAGCAATCCAGAGTTTTTTGAGAACTGTGTCATTTCCAAAAATCTTTGGCCGATCTTTCCAGTCTAGACTTATTTTTGTGGGGTCATCTGAAGGAAGGAGTGCTCGGTTACAAGCCCCACACACCTGACACCTTAGCGAATAAAGTTAGAAAAGAGTTCCAATAGATTGATGATGCAGCAGCATGCAGAGCTGTGTTAACATATGCCTAACTGAAAATAGCAACTGCTTCCAAAATGTGCTGTGATGAAATGTGCTCAACATAAGAGGAGGTAGGTTTCCTGAAATTCTCTTTAATTTCCTTTCATTAGTTTAAAATCTATAACAAAAACACTGGGTTCTGGTCTATATGAATCACCCAGTACATTCAAGCTGCTGGTGTGAGGTGCGTAAGGCAAACAGAGACATCTAAGATCATTTTTATTAAACTGGCTTCAAAAATTTTTATACTACGGATTTAAAGGAAATCATGAACAGGAAATCGACATGAATTAAAAAACTGAAGTTGCAAATTGATGCCAAAATAATATGGATTATTTTGTAGAGGCGTACGTTTTATTTCGTAACGAATCGCAGTTCGTCCGAAATTCCGTTAATTGATGATGATGTTTTCTTTCAAAAGAAACAAATTTATATAAGAATCGATTTGAATCCAATAGATCAGTACCACAGGCTATTGGACAGCGACATATGGTGCCGTTCGGCGCAATTCGGAGGCAACAAAATTGTCCCATAGAGAAACATTGAATGATACCTCTATGCACAAATCGCCAAACGGCACCGAAACGGTAATTTAACCCTAGCTTGCCTTGTAACTATACTTTTTAACTCAAATCTAACAGTAATTGAGCAGAATTTATTGTTTTTTTTTAGTTTTTCCGAATTGAACCGAATCCATCCGAATTGATTCGAAATAACGAAAACGAATTGACGGTCAAGCAAATTCTGATTCGGACGAAAACTAAACAAATTTTTCAGCTGTGCACATGTCAAAATTATTTTGTACAATAAAATGAGGATAGAATTTCGGTTAACATTACCATTAGCCATGTACTCGGTCACAATGTATATCGGCTCCTTCGTAACCACAGCCAACAGCTGCACCAGTTTATCATGCTGGAGCGTCTTCATTAAATTAGCCTCATCCAAGAATGCTACTGGGGACATGGCGCCCGGTTTCAACGTCTTGATGGCAACCTTGACATTATTTTTATAGTATCCTGTATTGGCAAAAAAGGAAAAAAACAGAATTAAATAAAATTCTTTCAAAATGTGGTTCTTGTGACTCAGCAGCGATTGAGCTTTTGCCTTATATTACGGCAGGAATATTTCTGGTTTAATGTAAAATGTTATTTGTTTGAGGATTGAAACTAATTCCCTGAGTTACATTGTTATTAGTATTTTTTAGACTATGCATGTGAATAAAATTTGGTTTGTCCAAGCCATTTTATCCGAACTTTTGGGAGATTCAGAGAGACCTAACCTGAAGGCCTGACTCTAACACTAAAAATGACCCTAACCCTAGAAATAACCCTAACCCTAAAGATGACCTAATCCTAAAAATGACCCTGACCCTAAAATAACCCTAACGCTTAAAGTAACCCTAACCTTTAAAAGTACCCTAATCCTAAAATGACCCTAATCCTAAAAATGACCCTAATCCTAAAAATCACCAAAACCCTAAAATGACCCTAACCCTAACCCTAAAAATGACCCTAACCCTAAAAATAACCTTAACCCTAAAAATTACCTTAATCCTAAAAATGACCCTGACCCTAAAATAACCCTAACCCTAAAAATAATCCTAACCCTTAAAATGACCTTAATCCTAAAAACTACCCTGACCCTTAAATAGCCCTAACCCTAAAAATAACCCTAACCCTTAAAATGACCTTAATCCTAAAAATGACCCTGACCCCAAAAATAACCCTAAAAATAACCAAAACCCTAAAATAACCCTAACCCTAAAAATGACCTTAACCCTAACCCAAAAAATAACCCTAGCAATAATCCTAACACTAAAAATGACCCTAACTCTATTAATGACTCTAACTCTAAAACTAACCTTAACCCTAAAAATTACCTTAATCTGAAAAATGGCCCTGACCCTAAAATAACCCTAACCCTAAATAATCCTAACCCTAAAAATGACCCCAACTTTAAAATAACCCTAAATATAATACTAACCATTAAAATGACTCTAACACTAAAAATGACCCTAACTCAAAAAATGACCCTAACCCTAGAAATAACCTTAACCCTAAAAATGACCTTAATCCTAAAAATTATCCTGACCCTAAAAATGACAAAAATGCTAAAAATGATCTTAACCCTAACCCAAAAATGACCCTAACCCTAAAAATAACCAAAACTCTAAAATAACCCTAAACCTTAAAAATAATTCTAACCCTAAAAATGATTCTAATAATAATGTCCCTAACTCTAAAAATGACCCTAACTCTAAAAAATGACCCTAACCCTAAAAATGACTCTAATAATAATGACCTAACCCTAAAAATAACCTTAAGCCTAAAAATAACCTTAACCCTTTCGCTGCTGAGGCGTTTCACGCCTCTGTGCTGAGCTCATTTTTACCTGTTTCGCTCATCTTGTTTAAACGTGTTTTGAAGGCTTATTTTAGTATATTACCCAGACATATTATATATATTGTTCTTTCCGTCAGACTCGGCAGATTCATAATATGTCATTATTATATGTATACGTCATGACCTGTCTGTATATTATAACAAAAAATGCAATAACATATGAATTTTCAATAATTTACAATGTGTAAAGTGTTTTTTTCACATTTTAACATGCGAGCAATTGCGGTTATACTTTCTATGGGGTGCGCTTGTTAAAAAAATTAGAAATGGGGTCTCGATACATTTTTTTTGGGGGAAAATGACGCGATTTTTAACAAATGCACCGCATACAAAAATCGTTAGTGCAGCATCATTGTTCACATTATAATTGAAATGGGAACACTATTACTGCATTAACAAACCAAAAAAAAGAAAAAGAAACAATTATTTTTATAATTTTTTTTTTTTTAAAACAATTTCATGGTCATGTTTGGTATCGTTGGAATGGCCATGCTCTGGCCGATCCAACAGTACCAAACATTAACCCCTAGCTGCCACGGATCGGGAGTTAGGGGGTTCATTGGATCCCCCTATCTCCACCATTTGTGGCAGTTAGGGGTTAACTCCAGGACTGGCGTCATCGTGCTATGCACAATGACGCCAGTCCTCAGGGGGAGTTCCTGGAGGCTTGGCCGACATCCAAGATGTTGGCCAGCTCCGGGAAAGGATCACGAACCGGAGCTTTTCGGCGCCGAATCGTGATCCGGCCCCCATGGGGTTAATGCAAGGTACCATTTGGAAGGGCAGGCTGTGCCCTTCCAAACGGTGCCTGATATTAATCTCAGGCCCCCGGCGATCGGGAGGGAGAGAGTTCCGAAGGACCTCCCCCCTCCCTTTCAGACGCCTCCTCCGCACACGTGGGGGGGGGGCGCCTGAATTAGATGTCATCGCGCTGCCGCTATGACATCTAATGGTGCCAGCGGCATCCCCGAGTGCTGGGCTGACATCGAGGACGCACTCAGCGCGTCCTCCGCACGCAACCCTACCTGCGGGTGGACGCGCTGAGCGCGTCCTCCGCAGTGAAAGGGTTAATCACTTCGCTGCGAAGGACACCCTCAGCGCGTCCTCCCGCAGGAAGGGTTGGCTGAGCGCGTCCTCCCTTCGCAGCCAGCGATCGGCCGGATTCCGGCCGATTGTTGTGCCCCCCGGTGCGGGCTGACATCCTTGATGTCAGCCCGGCACTCCGGGACCGCCGCGGGCACAATAGATGTCATCGCGGCGGCGCAATGACATCTATTTCAGGCGCCCCCCGCGTGTGCGGAGGAGGCGCCTGAAAGGGAGGGGGGAGGTCCTTCAGACCTCTCTCCCTCCCGATCGCCGGGGGCCTGAGCTTAATGTCAGGCACCGTTTGGAATGGCACAGCCTGCCATTCCAAACGGTACCTGGCATTAACCCCATGGGGGCCGGATCACGATTCGGCGCCGAAAAGTGCCGGTTCGTGATTCTTTCCTGGAGCTGGCCGACATCTTGGATGTCGACCAAGCCTCCGGGAACTCCCCCTGAGGACTGGCGTCATCGTGCATAGCACGATGACGCCAGTCCTGGAGTTAACCCCTAGCTGCCACCATTGGTGGAGATAGTGGGTTCATTGGAACCCCCTATCTCCCGATCCGTGGCAGCTAGGGGTTAATGTTTGATATCGTTGGACCGGCCAGAGCATGGCCTTTCCAACGATAACCAAACATGACCATGTAAAAAGTTTTGTAAAAAAAATATAAAAAATAATAATAAAAAAAAATAAACAAGTTTTTTATTTGTTTTGTTAATGCACCAATATTGTTCCCATTTAATTTATAATGTGAACAATGATGCTGCATTAACGATTTTTGTATGGGGTTCGTTTGTTATAAATAGCGAAAGTATCCCCAAAAAAAATGTAACGAGACCCCATTTCTAATTTTTTTAACAAGCGCACCCCATAGAAAATATAACCGCAAATGATCGCATGTTAAAATGTGAAAAAAAACACTTTACACATAGTAAATTATTGAAAATTCAAATTTTATTGCATATTTTGTTATAATATACAGACAGGACATAATGTATACATATAATAATGACATATTATGAATCTGCCGAGTCTGCTGGAAAGAACGATATATAATATGTCTGGGTCATATAATAAAATAAGACTTCAAAACGCGGTTAAACATGATGAGCAAAACCGGTAAAAATGGCCTCAGCGCAGAGCCGGGAAATGACTGAGCAGCGAAAGGGTTAATCCAAAAAATGGCCCTGACCCTAAAATAATCCTAACCCTAAAAATAACCATAATCCTAAAATTGACCCTGACCCTAAAATTAGGGATGTGCAATTCGTTTCGTTACGAATTGAATTTCGCACGAAATTGACCATTTTTCTTCTTTCGGGAGCATTTCCGAAACAAAATATCAGCCGCCCGAAATTACGAAATCCCGAATCAAAGTTTGAACACAAATCATTTCATTATGGGATCTAAACGAAATAAAACGGAACGAATATTATACGAAATGCTGAAAAAACTGAACAAAACGATCAAAAACGAAATAAATTTTGTAACGAAATGGACTGAAACAAAAAAAAATGTAACCAAAATGATCGGACATGAAAAAAAAAAAGAGAACAAAATCATCTAAAAACGAAAGAAAACATAAAAAATGGAACAGGTCACTTTTTATTTACAGATGCTGCCTGTGCCCCTATATAATGTGTATTACAGGTCACTTTATAATTATGCAGATGCTGTGCCCCTATATAATGTGTATTACAGGTCACTTTATAATTAATGCAGATGCTGTGCCCCTATATAATATGTATTACAGGTCACTTTATAATTATTAATTAATGCAGATGCTGTGCCCCTATATAATGTGTATTACAGGTCACTTTATAATTATTAATTAATGCAGATGCTGTGCCCCTATATAATGTGTATTACAGGTCACTTTATAATTATTAATTAATGCAGATGCTGTGCCCCTATAAATGTGTATTACAGGTCACTTTATAATTATTAATTAATGCAGATGCTGTGCCCCTATATAATGTGTGTTACAGGTCACTTTATAATTATTAATTAATGCAGATGCTGTGCCCCTATATAATGTGTATTACAGGTCACTTTATAATTATTAATTAATGCAGATGCTGTGCCCCTATATAATGTGTATTACAGGTCACTTTATAATTATTAATTAATGCAGATGCTGTGCCCCTATATAATGTGTATTACAGGTCACTTTATAATTATTAATTAATGCAGATGCTGTGCCCCTATATAATGTGTATTACAGGTCACTTTATAATTAATGCAGATGCTGTGCCCCTATATAATGTGTGTTACAGGTCACTTTATAATTATTAATTAATGCAGATGCTGTGCCCCTATATAATGTGTATTACATACAGGTCACTTTATAATTAATGCAGATGCTGTGCCCCTATATAATGTGTATTACAGGTCACTTTATAATTAATGCAGATGCTGTGCCCCTATATAATGTGTGTTACAGGTCACTTTATAATTATTAATTAATGCAGATGCTGTGCCCCTATATAATGTGTATTACAGGTCACTTTATAATTATTAATTAATGCAGATGCTGTGCCCCTATATAATGTGTATTACAGGTCACTTTATAATTATTAATTAATGCAGATGCTGTGCCCCTATATAATGTGTATTACATACAGGTCACTTTATAATTATTAATTAATGCAGATGCTGTGCCCCTATATAATGTGTATTACAGGTCACTTTATAATTAATGCTGTGCCCCTATATAATGTGTATTACAGGTCACTTTATAATTATTAATTAATGCAGATGCTGTGTCCCTATATAATGCGTATTACATACAGGTAACTTTATAATTATTAATTAATGCAGATGCTGTGCCCCTATATAATGCGTATTACATACAGGTCACTTTATATTATTAATTAATGCAGATGCTGTGCCCCTATATAATGTGTATTACAGGTCACTTTATAATTATAATTAATGCAGATGCTGTGCCCCTATATAATGTGTATTACAGGTCACTTTATAATTATTAATTAATGCAGATGCTGTGCCCCTATATAATGTGTATTACAGGTCACTTTATAATTATTAATTAATGCAGATGCTGTGCCCCTATATAATGTGTATTACATACAGGTCACTTTATAATTATTAATTAATGCAGATGCTGTGCCCCTATATAATGTGTATTACAGGTCACTTTATAATTATTAATTAATGCAGATGCTGTGTCCCTATATAATGCGTATTACATACAGGTCACTTTATAATTATAATTAATGCAGATGCTGTGCCCCTATATAATGTGTATTACAGGTCACTTTATAATTATTAATTAATGCAGATGCTGTGCCCCTATATAATGTGTATTACAGGTCACTTTATAATTATTAATTAATGCAGATGCTGTGTCCCTATATAATGCGTATTACATACAGGTCACTTTATAATTATTAATTAATGCAGATGCTGTGCCCCTATATAATGTGTATTACAGGTCACTTTATAATTATTAATTAATGCAGATGCTGTGTCCCTATATAATGCGTATTACATACAGGTCACTTTATAATTATTAATTAATGCAGATGCTGTGCCCCTATATAATGTGTATTACAGGTCACTTTATAATTATTAATTAATGCAGATGCTGTGCCCCTATATAATGTGTATTACAGGTCACTTTATAATTATTAATTAATGCAGATGCTAGGCTTTTTTCCACCATAGCTTTCAATGTTAATACAAATCCCCGTTTTTAACTGTTTATTAAATATTTCTAAAAATGTTTATTATTTTCAATTGCCTCAAACAGCCATTTCTTTTATTTATTTGTTAGGATAATTTTTGCATTTTTCGGGAATTTTTGGGTTAATATTTAGGGTTCTGCCTAACTTATTTTAAATGTATAACGAGGTCTGTTTTTTTCTTTGCTGAACACATACAGCTGGATTATCTTCTTACAGTCCGTCCGTAGGTGTTCTGTTCAGCAATTAATTTTGATACAATCCATTTTCTCACTATCAGTACCATGGATAGTAACAAGCCTGCCTTTATCCATGGTGCTGATATGAAGAAATAGATCGATAATATGTGTTTCACCATCGGCGACTGTCCAATGTGAAACATGTTATCGTATTGATCTATTTCTTCATATAAATATATATTTCTTCAGCTGCCGTTCACTGGATATTTTCTCTCTTTATCAGACCATTCTCTGTAAACTCTAGAGATGTTGTGCGTGAAAATCCCAGTAGATCAGCAGTTTGTGAAATACTCATACCAGTCCGTCTGGCACCAGCAACCCATGCTGCGTTCAAAATCACTTAAATCCCCATTCTGATGCTCTGTTTGACCTTCAGCAAGTCGTCTTCACCGCGTCTAGATGCCAAAAGGCATTTAGTTGCTGCCATGTGCTTATATCTCCTCTGAATATTACCGTTTAGTTTCTGAATGGCAGCTAATGGGTTTTAATTAATGGTTATTATCACACATATCATCTGGCTTTCTTATTTAGCTGAACAGAATATTAACCTCTAGTCCTAAGTAGAGTTTATTTTGTTCCCGAATTGTATCAATAAAGGATCATTTAATAGAATCTGACTGTAATTCTCTATAAATTATACCTTCGTCTGGATTGGCCGCGCTATGTCTGGATTGACTGCGCTATGTCTGGATTGGCCGCGCTATGTCTGGATTGACTGCGCTATGTCTGGATTGGCCGCGCTATGTCATGTTTCTGTTCTTTATTTTTCTATTTCATGTAAAAATCTTATATTTCACATTTTAAAACACTCATTATCTGCTTTGTGAAATACTTTCTGTAGACGTCTGTGGTTCTTTTTATGAGAAGAGTCTGACAAGCTGCATCTCCTCCTAGTTTCAATAACCACACTCTGCTACCCAGCCCTGCATCAAATAACCAACTCGCTGCAAGCGACAACTCTATTAACATGAACACACACAACGCACGCAAATATACCTTCCTCTCTCATCATACAACCACAAAGATACATTCATACATTCTAATGTTTCAGACAAATTTTCATAGGGACGTTCATCAGGGCCTGATCATGATAAATGTCCCTATGTGTGACTGAAATGTTGGCAGTAACCAGATGTAATGAGAATTACTAGAAGCATTTGGAAAGAAATCCAATGTGTTCTCAGCTTTTATTTTAATATTTAATTTCTTTCTATTGATTTATATTTACTTTTACCTTACTTTTAATTCATATTTATTTATATATAAATTATATTGCATATCCTTGTAGATAATAATATATAAATACATATACATATGTATATTCCTATGCAATAAATATTCTCCTTTTAGTACAGCCTCTGTGTGCGCCTGAATCTTCCCCATTTATAAATACATATAATCATTACAAATAAATATATAAAAATATAATAATGACATATATAAATATAGATATTAAAAAATATATAAATATAGATATTATAAAAATACAACCTAGAAAAAGAAGTTGAGTGCTCTTCAAATTTCTTTAATAATTCACATTATATGTGTAGACTGCCAGCATTTCATTCCCACTTATAGACTTTCATTGGTATCAGGGCCTGATGAAAGTCCCTAGGAAACGTTGACTGAACTGTTGGCAGTCTTCAGATGTAATGTGAAGAATTATTAAAAGCATTTGGAAAGAAATCCAAAGTGTTCTCAGCTTTTATTTTAATATTTAATTTCTTTCTATTAATTTATATTTATTTTTAACTTTATATTTACAATATATTTATCTATATATAAATTACATTCTATCTAGTTGTAGATAATATATAAATACAAATATATTTATAATCATTACAAATAAATACATAATTTATAAAAATATAATAATGACATATATAAATATAGATATTAAAAAAAATACAACTTAGAAAAAGAAGCTGAGTGCTCTTTGAATTTCTTTAATAATTCACATTATATGTGTAGACTGCCAGCATTTCATTCCCACTTATAGACTTTCATTGGTATCAGGGCCTGATGAAAGTCCCTAGGAAACGTTGACTGAACTGTTTGCAGTCTTCAGATGTAATGTGAAGAATTATTAAAAGCATTTGGAAAGAAATCCAAGGTGTTCTCAGCTTTTATTTTAATATTTAATTTCTTTCTATTAATTTATATTTATTTTTAACTTTATATTTACAATATATTTATTTATATATAAATTACATTCTATCTAGTTGTAGATAATATATAAATACAAATATATTTATAATCATTACAAATAAATACATAATTTATAAAAATATAATAATGACATATATAAATATAGATATTAAAAAAAATACAACTTAGAAAAAGAAGCTGAGTGCTCTTTGAATTTCTTTTCAAATGCTTTTAATAATTCACATTACATGCCAACATTTCAGTCCCACATATGGATTTTTACTGGCATCAGGCCTTGATGAAATTCCCTAGGAAACGTTGACTGAAATGTTGGCAGTCTCCAGATGTAATGTGAATTATTAAAAACCGCTGGAAAGATACCCAAAGCATTCTCAGCTTTTATTTAAATATTTAATTTCTTTCTATTAATTTATATTTATTTTTAACTTACATTTACTTCATATTTACAAATACAAATACATATATAATGATTGCAAATAAATGTAATACATAAATATAGAAAATTATAATAAAGACATATATAAATATAGATATTAAAAATATATAAATATAGATATTATAAAAATACAGCTTAGAAAAAGAAGCTGATTGCTCTTTTCAAAAGCTTTTAATAATTCACATTACATCTGGAGACTGCCAACATTTCAATCCCACATATGGACTTTCATCGGCATCAGGCCTTGATGAAAGTCCCTAGGAAACGTTGACTGAAATGTTGGCAGTCTCCAGATGTAATGTGAAGAATTAAAAGCATTTGGAAAGAAATCCAAAGTGTGCTCAGCTTTTTAAAAAATATTTAGCTAATTTCTATTAATTTCTATTTATTTTTAACTTTTTATTTACTCTAGATTTATTTATTTATATAAATTATATTTTATATATAATTAGATTCGACACGGAGGATATGTTACGGGGAAACATTTCCGGGATACTGGGCATACACCTTCAAGCCTGAGGGTTATGGGCATCGACCATGTATTCCCCCCCATGGCGTGGAGGTGAAAGGGCCAAGGAACTCCTTTGCAGAGATTGTTTTTGGATTTATACGACGGACACTATTGCCCCTCGGGGTCTGAATGAAGTGAATGCCTTACAATGTTATTTACCCAAAAGGTGAAGAACTGTTGCAACTGTTCATGCTTCCCGGGGGGCCATTTGTATCTATCACGTGTACGTTTTACCTAAACCTTGCGACCTGAGTTTCTTCTCATTGTACTTTAGTATGTCTCATTATGCATTATACATGCTCCAGGTCATGTACTTTTATTCTATGCTCTTGGGACTCAGCTTAACATCCAGGACAGTCCCCCATCATGCTTAGTTGCCTATGTCTCTTTGTATATACTTATTTAATTTATTTTCATGTATTCTTGCGCACACTTTGGCAGCTCACATTACTGTATGTTTTTTTCAGCCCTTTCTAGGTTTTATATCTAGGCTTCTTATAGTCAACACCCATTTTCCCCTGGGTTGCCTTAGGCTGGGCATCCACTGGGTCCATAGTCAGATGACCGACTTGGTCGCCCAACTACAGTCAACTTATAAACGATCTGGGTCATCCCTGGAAGCAAATGTGGACAACCCAGATCGATCGACCGACGGGAAGACTGCTGAATGCCATCAAACTGGAAAAAAAACTGGAAAAAAAAACCCAGCCGAACGCTGCCAAAGATATGCAGGGAACTCCGGTGCTGTCCGTGGTCCTGAAAGGCCTTATCAAAGCCCTTTCAGCACCAGGGACAGAATTGGAGTTGCCTGCATATCTTTGACAGTGTTTCTCTTTTTCTTTTTTTTCAGTTTGGAGGCGAAGGGAAAAAAACAGTTATTGATTTTTAAAAAAAATCGGGAATCAAAAATACTCAAGAATCAGTAAATTAAAATACTTTTTACTGCGGATGACAAGAATAAATGTTGATTAAAAATTAACCCCTTAGTGACCGGGCGGTTTTACGAAAGTCTGTCCGAAAGTGGCCGCTGCTGTTTTTACATTTCTGCGCTGTTTGTGTTTAGGTCAAATTTTCCTCTTACTCGTTTATGCAACCCACACATATAATGCACCTTTTTTCTTGTCATTAAATGGACTTAAAGACTTGTCATGTGACAGATTCTCTCCCATGTCCAATTTATGTCTAAGCCGCTGTACATCTGAGTTGCACCAGGGCATTGCGTTCACCAAAAAGTGATCAAGCAAAAGAGCAGATTGTCACCTTGTCAACTTACCAGAAACAGCTGTTTTAATGTCGAAACCAAACATTTACTCTTATGAGTCACATCTATGAAAAACATTCATCTTACCCATCCATACTTCCCCAAACTGCCCAGCTCCGAGCTTCTTCACCAGCTTGACGGCATCTCGTGGAATCTCCCACTCGTCCGGCTGCCACCGGCTCTGACCCTGAAGCTGGCATGGCTGCTCCAGTTTATGGCACAAACCGTCGGGTCTCACTAGAATTACAAACAAGTGTTATCATGGGATAATACAAATACGACCAATCAGAAATGCATTCTGCTCCGACACGCCGCGCTGTACACGCAGCTATTGTATGATACAGATGTACATTTTTGCAAACTATCCTCAGTATCAGAAACCCATACTTTCATCATTTGTATTATTTTTTTAATTGGTTTTATTTGTATTATTATTTTTATTTCTATTATTACTGTATTTTATTATTTTATATTTTTTATTATATTTTATTATATATTTTTTATTATTTTATTTTTCCGTTTTTATTTCTATTATTTTTATTATTATTGATTTTATTTCTATTAAGGCCCGTGTCAGACGAACAGACACGTCCGTGTTGCCGCACAGTTTAACGTCCGTGGTAGCATAGAATCATGATCGATAGAGACCCACACATACGAAATGCGCCCGCACCGAACAGCGTACGCACAACGTACAGTACGTGGCAAACGGACGCAAGTTAGGCAAGAACGTAAAACCGCTAACATGGATGCACAGAGTGCGCTGTGTCCGCATAGCGTTCTGTGTGCGTGATGACACAAAGTCAGATGGTCCGTATTTGCAATGTCCAGCACCTTGACGCACAAAATGCCTTTTCATATCATGCACCAATTTGTATCATTTTTCATATTAATTTTGTTTCTCGTAATGCCCTTTTTAATTCTACGTCCGTCAAGAAAAATAGACCGTGTGGTGTCTACAGTATCTTCCGTCAGTATGTCTGTCCGTTATGCACGCAGAGTGCGCTCAGACTGCGTTCGTCTGAGCCTAGCCTAATTACGTAAAGGGAATCCACAGGGTAGAGGAAGGGAGTATATTTAAAAGGAAACAAAGTAGCAAAACAAGAGGACATAGTCTTAGATTAGAGGGGCAAAGGTTTAAAAGTAACATCAGGAAGCATTATTTTACTGAGAGGGTGGTGGATACATGGAACAGTCTTCCAGTTGAAGTGGTAGAGGCCAAAACAGTGATTGAATTTAAGCAAGCATGGGATAGGCATAAGGCTATCCTAAACAAAAGATAAATCCAGGTAAAGTATCCATGTAATTGGGCAGACTAGATGGGCCGAAAGGTTCTTATCTGCCGACATTTTTCTATGTTTCTAATAGTTTTATTTCCATTATTTTTACTATTAGTTTTTCGATTATTTATCTTTATTGTTTTTAATTCTAGTATTTTTATCTCACTTTTATATCTACTATTATTATAATACTTGGTTTTTATTTTTGTTATTTTTACTTTTATTACTTTTATTATTATTATTGTTTATTTCTATTATAATTTCTATTATTTTGATTATTATTGGCTTTATTTCTATTATTTTTAATTTCTATCGTTTTTATTTGTTTTATTTAAATATTACAATATATATATTTCCACTGTTATTAATGTTACATATTGTTAAAGCCAATAAATACCCTTACATGTATTCTTTTTTTTTAAAAAGTGTGAGAAGGATATGCACAACCTATACCTTTCCTTTTTCCTTTTGAGATACAAAAAAATATTTAAAAAAAAATGGTAATAAGAGGATGAATATTTCTCAGACAAAAGGTTTGGTCTTGCACCAGAAAACAGAAACTTCAGAAATATGACAGAACTATCTCCAAAATCTGGTTTTGTGGTCAAAAATGAATTTAATCAATCTACATACAATTCCCGTGCTCATGGAATAATTATTTTAGCTGGCTATTTTACCAATTAGAGCAGTGAGGAGAACCTCGACACCCAATAGGTTTCAGAACTACAGCTCCCATGATGCTTTGTCGCACATAAACCTGGCAGAGAATCAGGGGACATGTAGTTTAGAAACATCTGGATCGCCAAGGTTCGCTATCACTCCTGACAGTATTCCTGGATGTGGACCTCAGCTACACGAGAGCCGTACAATGTAGTGGATACATCATTATACCTAAACACTGGTAACATATCTTCCAATGTTTTACAAACGTTTGGTTTTGTTGCAGTAACGTCGTGGAATTTCCTTACCTGAGTAATGCTTCACTAGCTCTTTAAGAGAGGGGAAGGTGAGCGCCGGAGTAATGTAATAGCCGCCATTGTCCAGTGTCCTAATCTTATAGTGTTTAATTAAATCTCCATGTAGAGGGTCTGTGTCTCGCACAGAGAGAGAAAAAGTGCCTGAAACCAAAACAAATGGCATGTCTTTAATAGGCTTGTGCACCGATTTTTTTTTTCGGTTCGATTCGGTTCGGCTCGTTCGGATGTTTAAACTTTTCGATTCGGCTCGTTTCGACCGATTTCTGTTTCGATTCGGTTCGGTTCGACTCGCTTTTCGTGTACATTTTTTTTCGGAATATAGACCATTTTTCGTATTTTCGGGTCACTTAGCTCGTTTTTTGTATCGACTTTTCGAAATTTTGGAAATTTTCGTATTTTTCGGAACCTCTGTTCTCCTCGTTTCAAAGTTTGGTAGTCCCTGAACCAAAGAGGAGGAGCTGCTCGCGTGTAAATTCACATATATATAGCAGAGGCTGTCAGCAGGATCTGCCCAATTATTTAGAGGAAAAAAATGTGAACTGTTTTTTACAGTTTCTGTTATATGGTTAGGGTAGGATCTTGGGTTCCTGCAGAGGTTTGGCCAGGACAGGTGTTAACCTCTTAATTAACCTCAACCAAGAGATGTCCTTTTGGTTTAAGTCTTGGACATAGAGTATTGAAGATCACTCCTGAATATCCCAACAACTTTTTTGAAGTGGACAGTCATCATCGAATTTCAGAATAAAACAGCTGGAACCGAAATCACAAATGGAACCGAAATCATGAATAGAGTGAAAATAAATTTCGATTTGACACATTTCAAGTCCATTCGAAAATTCCGAAAATATTTCGTGTCGGCTCGGAAAACTTTTCAGATCTGCCATTTTCGGATTTAAAACTTTTCGGAAAATCGTCCGCATCCGAAAACACGAATCGGGAAATTTCGTAAAAATTCCGAAATTCCGAAACCCGAAACGCACATCCCTAGTCTTTAATAAGGTAAAAAGAAATGTGTGATTAACTGATATCTCAAGCAAGGTAATTAACAACGTCTGCAACGTTATACAGCAACACTTCATACCATCAGCGACAATATACAGCAACACATCAACAAACCGTACCATCACCTACTTTACACATCAACACACCATACTGTCAGCAACTGTACACATCAACACATCATACATCAACAACATTATACATCAACACCTCATACCATCCGCAACATTATACATCCAGCGTATCGTACCATCAGTAACTTTATAAATCAATGACTCATGTCATCAGCAACTTTATACGTCAACACTAGTGATGGGCCGAACACCCCCGTGTTTGGTTCGCATTCGAACTCGAACATTTGAAAAAGTTCGAACGCGAACACGATTCGAACTCAATGCAAGTCAATGGGGCTCGAACGTTCGAAAATGAAGGTCCCCTCCAGAGGGCATATATGCAAGATATTGGTCATAAAAGGTGTATGGGGGTCCGGGTACTGCCCTGGGGGACAGGAAACAATGAAAAACAAATAAATAAATAAAACGCTTTTAACCATTTCACTGCTGAGTGTTGAGCCATTTCACCGCTGTGCGCTGAGCTAATTTTTACCGCTTTTGCTCATGTTTAAACACGATTTGAAGCCATGGGAAATGTTTGAGCAACAACGAGTTGGAAAAATTACATGTAACACAGTGACTATATACAGAATGCACCTGTAAACATGTAACGCAATGACTATATACAGAATGCACCTGTAAACATGTAACGCAGTGACTATATACAGAATGCGCCTGTAAATATGTAACGCAGTGACTATATACAGAATGCACCTGTAAACATGTAACATAGTGACTATATACAGAATGCACCTGTAAACATGTAACATAGTGACTATATACAGAATGCACCTGTAAACATGTAACGCAGTGACTATATACAGAATGCACCTGTAAACATGGAACATAGTGACTATATACAGAATGTGCCTGTAAGCATGGAACATAGTGACTATATACAGAATGCACCTGTAAACATGTAACATAATGACTATATACAGAATGCGCCTGTAAACCTGTAACACAGTGACTATATACAGAATGTGCATGTAAACATGTAACATAATGACTATATACAGAATGCACCTGTAAACCTGTAACACAGTGACTATATACAGAATGCACCTGTAAACATGTAACACAGTGACTATATACAGAATGGACCTGTAAACATGTAACATAGTGACTATATACAGAATGCGCCTGTAAACATGTAACATAGTGACTATATACAGAATACACCTGTAAACATGTAACACAGTGACTATATACAGAATGTGCCTGTAAACATGTAACACAGTGACTATATACAGAATGCACCTGTAAACATGTAACATAATGACTATATACAGAATGCGCCTGTAAACCTGTAACACAGTGACTATATACAGAATGCACCTGTAAACATGTAACACAGTGACTATATACAGAATGCACCTGTAAACATGTAACACAGTGACTATATACAGAATACACCTGTAAACATGTAACACAGTGACTATATACAGAATGCACCTGTAAACATGTAACACAGTCAGGGTTATTCAAAGAGATTCGAAAAGTCACCGCACGTTCAGTGACTTTTCGTTCTCTTCAATTCGGTTCCTTTTGCTGACCCCATTTCGGCGACCCTGCGGTGTATTCAGCAAGCACCACAGGGTCCCCGAATTGCAGGGAAAAGTCACCGCAAACCTGCCGAAAACTAACCGCAAAACCCACCGAATGCACGCCGAAAACACGCAAAAACATCTGGATTAACCTTTGAAAAACCCGAGCAGGAGCCGATCACACGCAGCGAAGCAGCCGAACAGGAGCCGAATCACACAGAGCCGAAACAGCTGAGACGCAGAGGAGGCAGTGAATAAATTTGCAAAACCGTTTGTATTAGACATGTGCATTCGTTTTAGTACTAAAGCGATTTAGTCCGAATTTTGGGATAATTTAGTTTTAGTATGACTCAAGAGAAACGAAACTGCTCAGTACAAAAAACGAAAGAAACTAAAATAAAATGCACTACATTTTAGTTTCAGTCCTCTTTGTGATATTATATTGATGAGTGAAGGAGACCAGCAATGAAGAGCGCAACATCGCAACATCCGAAGTTCTGCACCCTCCACATGCCAATGCAGGAAGATGTTCTATACAGAGAGGGACATTAATTCAGGAGGATGTTCTATATATTATACAGAGAGGGGTATTAATTAATGCAGGTGGATGTTGTATACATTATACAGAGAGGGGTATTAATTAATGCAGGAGGATGTTCTAAACATTATACAGAGAGGAGCGTTTTTTTTTTTAGCCCTTTAAATCCAGTGGCTGTGAGCGCGGAGATCGGCTGCTTGTTACATTATCTCTCAGTACAATGTATCAGGCTCAGCTGTTACAGTAACTGACTGCTGCTCATCACAGCGCTCAGAGTTTCAGTAAAACAAGAAAATAATATTGTTCTAACGTCTTATATATAAAAATATTATTTACTAGTTTTACTGAAACTCTGAGCGCTGTGATGAGCAGCAGTCAGTTACTGTAACAGTTTTGCCTGATACGGGGCAGTATTGCAATGTTGGTGCTAACTTAACCAGAGCTGTTGTAACTGAAAACCTCCATAGGCTATAATAGCTCTGGGAAGTTTTCAACAGCTCTGGTTAAGTTAGCACCAACTATGCAATATGGCCCACATTGTGCTGAGAGTGAGAGATACTGTAACTAGCAGCGATCTCAGTCCTCTGAGGAGCCACTACAATAGTAATTGTATCCACTGGTTTTCGGATGAATGAAATTAGTTTTCATACTAAAGAACTGAAAACGAATTTCTTTAGCAACTAAATAAATTGCATTTTAGTACTAATGCATTAGTTCAAAACGAAATTTTGTGCTGTGCACATGTCTAGTTTGTATGAATCTGTGAAAATGAAACGCTGTTTGCAAAGAAACTACTGAGCGAAAATGTCTGAAATTTACACATGAGGTCCAGGGAATGATAATAAAAAGGGCTGTTACAGAAAAAATAATTAAACTTAAAAAAAAATAAAATCGGACTTTTAAAAAAAAAAAATCAGAAAAATGCTTAAAGTATCCTAAAAAATCTATAAATAAAGAGACTTTTTGATGCAGAATGTTGTAATGAATGGTTTATTAGATATTGAATTAAAACGGGAATATTTTTAACATTGAAGTCTATGGGATTCTCCTGAATTAACTTGCCGAATTAAACCACCGAATGTCAGGGCATTAGGGGAACCTTTCACTGCTGGTTTGTGTTCTCTGAATAGACGAAGCAGTGCTTCTCTATGGGGATTTCACTGCCCTCGAACAGGCACCGAACAGGCACCGTATGTGCAGGCAATTCGCCAGGATTTGGCGAATTGCCAGCTCTCTGGATAGCCGAATGGCCAGGAAAGGCAACCGAACGCTGATTTTCAGCGTTCGGTTACCTTTCTCAAGCAATTCGGATCTCTTTGGATAACCCTGACAGACTATATTTCCTACATATTTATTTTCTGTGTTAATCTGTATATTTGTGTTGTTGTTAATATCTTGCATTTTATTACTTTGTATTTCTGTAACGACTGTAACAATTCAATGTTCTTGAACCCAGGACATACTTGAAAACACGAGAAATCTCAATGTGTCCTTCCTGGCTTAATACTTTAGAAATAAATAAATATCAGCAAAAATAGACATCAACACATCATACCATTAACAACATTATACATCAGCATATCGTACCATCAGTAACTTTATCCCCTTAGTGACCGGGCGGTTTTACACAAATCCGTCCTTTAGTGACCGCTGCTGTTTTTACGTTTCAGCGCTGTTAGTTTTTAGGTCAAATTTTCCTCTTACTCGTTTATTCGACCCACACATATTATACACTCTTTTTCCCGCCATTAAATGGACTTTCTAGAAATACCATTATTTCCATCATATCGAATAATTTACTATAAAAAAAATATGAAATATGATGAAAAAATGGTAAAAACACACTTTTTCGTAATTTAATCCCCAAAATCTACAACCACCAAAAAAGACCCCAGCTAAATAGTTTCAAAATTTTGTCCCGAGACTAGAAATACCCAATTTTTACATGTTTGCTTTTTAACCCCTTCACTGCTGAGCCAGTTCACCTATGTGAGCTGCGCTCATTCTGACCATTTTGTGCTAATTATTTTGAGAAGACAGCCTAGGTCCTATTTAATAACCCCCCCCCCCCTCCAGACAAAAAAAACTTTTTTTTTTTTTAAACCAAACCTGGTCATGTTTGGTATCATTGGAAAGGCCATGATCAAGGCCTTTCAAATGATGTTAAATATGACCATCTAGCTGCCATGGATCGGGAGATAAGGGGATCCTAAGGATCCCCCTATCTCTACATGGCAGCTAGATGGTTAACTGGCCCACTGACATCCTCACACATATGGTGAGGTTGTCAGTGGGTGGGGGGGACCTGGAGGCTTGGCTGACGTTCAAGATGTCAGCCCCCCTCCAGGTTCGAATCGCGTTTTGGCGCCAATTAGCGCCGAAACGCGATTCGGTGGCGAAATCGTTAATGCTATACACCGCTGAAAAGGGGAGACTCTCCCCTTTTCAGCGGTGCAAAAAGCATCTCCCTAGCTTCAATGGTTGGGGAGATAGAGGGCTCCAAACGAGCCCCCCTCCCCTCCATTGATTTGCATGGGGAAGCCTGCTGATGACATCACCACGCAGCGTGGCGACGTCATCAACCTCGCCTGCCCATGTAAATCACATGGGCAGACTTCCTCCCTGCCGGATCGCCGAGGGATCCAGCGAGGGAGGTAAGTATCGGGCGGGAGGGGGGTTAGGCGCCGCTGACGTACCCTGTACGTCCGCGGGTCTAAGGGAGACCCGTGGACAGGACGTACAGGGTACATCAGCAGTCTTTAAGGGGTTAAATTCCCAGAAACCTATAAATCAGTGAGACCCCCTGATGGGTGCAGTGACAAGATACAGATTACAATTCCCAGATATCTGCTAGAAGTATGTGGGACCCCCTGATAGCTGGCAGTGAGAAGACACAGATTACAATTCCCAGATATCTGCTACAAATTTGTGAGACCCCCTGATGGGTGGCAGTGACAAGACACAAATTACAATTCCCAGGAACCTCCTATAAATCAGTGAGACCCGCTGATGGGTGGCAGTGACAATACACAGATTAAAATTCCCAGATATCTGCTACAAGTCTGTGAGACCCCCTGATGGGTGGCAGTGACAAGACACAAATTACAATTCCCAGGAATCTCCTATAAATCAGTGAGACCCCCTGATGGGTGGCAGTGACAAGACACAAATTACAATTTCCAGGAACCCCCTATAAATCAGTGAGACCCCCTGATGGGTGGCAGTGACAAGACACAGATTACAATTCCCAGATATCTGATAGAACTATGTGGGACCCCCTGATAGCTGGCAGTGAGAAGACACAGATTACAATTCCCAGATATCTGCTACAAATCTGTGAGACCCCCTGATGGGTGGCAGTGACAAAACACAGATTAAAATTCCCAGAAACCACCTATAAATCAGTGAGACCCCCTGATGGGTGGCAGTGAGAAGACACAAATTAAAATTCCCAGATATCTGCTACAAGTCTGTGAGACCCCCGATGGGTGGCAGTGACAAGACACAAATTACAATTCCCAGGAACCTCCTATAAATCAGCGAGACCCCCTGATGGGTGACAGTGACAAAACAAAGATTAAAATTCCTAGAGACCACCTATAAATCAGTGAGTCCCCCTGATGGGTGGCAGTGACAAGACACAGATTATAATTCCCAGATATCTGCTACAAGTGAGTCCCCCCCAATAGCTGCTGGCACTGACAAGACACAGAGTACAGCAATTCCCAGATATCTTCTAGAAATGAGACCCCCCAATAGCTGCTGGCACTGAGAAGACACACTAACAGAACAATCTCCTCTCAAAAAATACGTGCTGGGGCTGCGAGGGACGCCTTATATAGTGTGCTGCGGGACTTAGCTCTGTGAGCCCATGATTGGGCAAAATTTGCCCAATCAGGACTCTGATCCGTGATTGGCATAGTCTTGCACCTGTCTTGCATCTGACCTGTGGTCAGGTGCAAGGCTGTAGCCAATTACAAGCTTCAGTGCATTGTGGTCCATTGTGGTGCATTGTGGGCGAACATGCGGCGAACACGCAGAAATGTTCGGAGTTGGACGAACAGCTGAACGGGCGATGTTCGATTCGAACACCGAACAGATCGAACCGAACAGCTCATCCCTAGTCAGCAACTGAATACATCAACACATAATACCATCAGCATCATTATACATCAGAACATCACGCCAGCAGCATCATTATACATAAAACACATGCTACCAACAGCTTTTGGAATCCTAGCAGTATTCCACTCAGTGGGGAGTGAGCAGGGGTCAAGTCGGGGAGGAACGGGTAGGAATGCAGTATCCCTACTATTTTTGTAGAGAGAACTGAGTTCCCATTTGTCCCGTACACTATGAAGCTTGTATTCAGGTGTTTCCCTGTTAAATCATATATTTATTGTCACTTATCATATTTTTGCTAAAATCCTCATGTTTATATGTAAATAAGATCGGAATATAGGTTTATGTTACCCGTGAGATGATAATTGCTTATTGGGGGACAGAAATCCTGGTGAGTTCCCACATTATTTTTTTTAAGACTTGACCCCTGTGAGTGAAGGATGCTGCAGGATGGCTGTGGGAGACATGCTGCACAGAGGCAGCGAGGGACATGCTGCACAGAGGCAGCGAGGGACATGCTGCACAGAGCTAGCGAGGGACATGCTGCACAGAGGCAGCGAGGGACATGCTGCACAGAGGCAGCGAGGGACATGCTGCACAGAGGCAGCGAGGGACATGCTGCACAGAGCTAGCGAGGGACATGCTGCACAGAGCCAGCGAGGGACATGCTGCACAGAGCCAGCAAGGGACATGCTGCACAGAGCCAGCGAGGGACATGCTGCGCAGCACCAGCAAGGGACATGCTGCGCAGCACCAGCAAGGGACATGCTGCGCAGAGTCAGCAAGGGACATGCTGCGCATCACCAGCAAGGGTCATGTTATCGTTGCTGTCAATTCTCAGCCTGTCCCAGCATGTCCTTGGTAGGAACAGGGAATGGACACAAATGCTTCAGAAGGTAATTAATGGCACGATTATCCAAGAATCCGCCGTTAACACACTACCTTTATTAGTTTCACTTTCTCGAATCAGGAATGTGCCACGACTGTTTCCAGGAGCCAAGAGCTGCCTCTCCGCATCTTTACGACTGATGTCTTTATAAAAGAACCTGGGGATAAGAAACGTATATTCTGTCTGGTTATCGAATAATTACATTTAACATAACATCAAATTGTGACATTTTATAATATATCAAACTAGTTCTTTCTTCCCATATTATTCATTAGATTTTTTTTTTATTCTTGAGCAGCATAATATCATAATGCAGCTATCACAAGTGTTACCAACAAGATAATCTAAATCAAAATATTTCATATATGGAGATAAGTAGAGAGATAGATACAATTCTATAAATACAAACAGATCGATAGATAAATACATAGATACAAAAAGTCGAGTTAGATACAGATAGATAGATATGGGACAGATAGATAGATATGTGATAGCTAGATAGATAGATATGCGACAGATAGATACAGGATGGATATGTAAGGGATAGATAGATAGATAGATATGGGGTAGATACATATGGGATAGATAGAGATAGATAGATAGAGATAGATTTGGGACAGATAGATATGGGACAGATAGAAAGACATGGGACGGACAGACAGGGGATAAACATGGGACAGACAGACAGGGAACAGACAGAAAGGGGACAGACAAAAAGGGGACAGACAGATTGATTTAGATAGATACTGTCACGGAAAACACGCGCCACGATGTAAGACGCAGGGTTAAGCAACTCACTATCTGTCTATCCCAGACCCAAATAATGACTACGCGGACAACAATCCCCCGCGCACGTTTGCCTAGCTGTCCCAGCAATGCCTACGCTCGCGACACGCATGCAAACATGATGAAATGGGCACAGGATTGCAACTCAGTATCCGTTTACTCCCGACCCGGGGTACCGACTATGTTTCCCACAATCCCTGTACCCGCTTTCCTTATACTATTCGTCACACTGCCACCACAGACCAGGGCTTTCCCAGGATGCATACCTGAACCACAGCTGGTCTGCTACTCTAATTACGCACCCCACAATAGGAGAACAGTACAGCCACTGCACCCCAACTCAATTCACAGTTTGGTAGATAGACCCCAATTTACACAAAGGCAAATCTCTATGATAATCCAGTCCTTCAGTTAGTGTGGATCGAATATCAGGCAGAAACAGAGCTTAACAAATGTTAGATTTTATTTATGATATACCAAATATGTATATCACAGTGCATTTAGGGTTACAGAAAGAATATGGATATAATATTCATTAATTACACACAAACAGCAAATAAAAGAAACAGGGTTAAAAACACAGACCCTTACTCACGTCAGTAAGCTAACAGGACCATCCGTGTCCCCCTGGGGTTGGAGATTTGAAGAACTGGCACAGTTTCTCACGTTCTTAGGTGACCCCACAGCAAAAAGCCCAGAGCCCATGCTTGGCTCAGGTATATATAGGCTGCCTTGTGCCTCTGGGGGACAGCCCCTAGCTGCTACACCCTGTGCACTACATTTCCCAGAATTCCTACTCCTGGGCACGCTCTGTGCACTTCTTTGTTAATAATTTTAATTCCCAGGTACATCAATCATCTCCAAAGACCACCCCTAGTGATCAAAGGATGTGATTGCTTCTTTGATCTACGTGACCACTTACAAGTGCTGCCGCTAGGTCTGGGCTGTGCCTTTTCCACTTGCCCAAGGTGTTAAATGCTTGCAGGAGACCAAGGAAATTCCATTAGACCAACTGGGGTAATTTCCCCTCCTTATCATGCAGATCAAAGAAGACTCATTCCCCTGGTATTCTGCACAAACCTGGGATATCCCTTCACCAGGGCTCAGTGATAAACATCTTAATTACTTTCTTGGAAACTCAGGCATTTACTACTACCTCTGTGCAAAATGGCCACTGATATCCATAGATAGCCATAGAGTTATATATGTACGTATAGATATACAGATGGATAGACACAGATAGGTATTTCTACCTGTGACAGATACAGACACAGACAGACACAGACAGACACAGACAGACACAGACAGACACAGACAGACAGACACAGACAGACAGACACAGACAGACACAGACAGACACAGACAGACAGACAGACAGACAGACACAGACAGACACAGACAGACACAGACAGACAGACAGACAGACACAGACAGACACAGACAGACAGACAGACAGACACAGACAGACACAGACAGACACAGACAGACACAGACAGACACAGACATAGATACAGACATAGATACAGATATAGATACAGATATAGATACAGATATAGATACAGATATAGATACAGATAGATACACAGATACAGATATAGATACAGATAGATACAGATAGATACAGATAGATACAGATAGAGATATAGATACAGATAGATAGATAGAGAGACCTGCAGTAAGTCAGTTTGATGATAAAATATTATGCACTTACTTTTCCGTCTCCGCATTGTTAACAGGAGAGACGTACGTTCGAGGAACATATCCTTCGTTTCCAGAGAGGTTGGATTTTGCCAGCCACCAGTCACCTTTACATCTATATTAAAAATAATATAAAATACTATATTTTATTTAACAATATATATATATATATATAAAACACCGCAGTGAATAGTCAGTTTCCGTGTACAATGAGGAACAGAAATATCTCTGACTGTCATGAAAAGAAGGAAGTAAAACTTTCCCATTCTCCAAAACCATGAAACGATGTGCAGGTACATTATAGGTTTATTTTTTAATAAGTGAACTTTGAATAAATTATATATCACATAAATATTAAAAAACAGCCCAAAAACTAAGAAGTCATGAAAATAGTATGCTAAACTTTACAGAAATAGCAAATTAATAAATGGCGGTAACGAGTAATGCTGTGAATAAGCAAAAAGTGAAAATGAAACTGTTAGTGAAAAAAAATCTAAACATTCCATTACTTTATCTATTTATCTATCTATCTGCATAATACAGAAAAAAACGGTGTCGCGTCTGATCCCCGCCGGGGCGGCTGCAACTGCCAGATGTATCCAGCCCAATAACATGTATAAAACATAAGAAAAAAAGATGTCATCTGCGCTCATCCCTATAACACCGTGTGACACAAAACACAATTAGAGGTTTTGGTTTACTCAAATGGCCATTGAAGTGTAAGCTCACCTGCCGCGTTAAGGCACCTCCAGTAAAAGGGAGTCCAGCCTAATGAAGCCACACAGGCTGTGTGTAGCAAACCACATAAGCTCATGCTGCTTCTCAGCCATGAGGAAGACTGGTGGGCTTTCATTTATACCCTCCCAGAAACAAATCCACCATGGGATCAAAAACAAAACCACGGAACGGAATATGCTGCAAAGACGACCTGGCTGGAGATACCACAAAACATACATAATACAGAAAAAAACGGTGTCGAGCCTGATCCCCACTAAATGGCTTTAACCATTTAGGTGCCAGTCCACAGTCCGGCGCCAATCAGTACCGAATCGCAAAATTCTCCCGGAGGTAGCTGACATCTTAGATGCCAGCCAAGCCTAAGGGTCCTCCCCCACCCACTGGCATTATCAAGCATGGGCATGATTATGTCCGTTAGGGAATTAACCCCAAGCTGCCTATGGAAATCCCTATGGTGGAGATCGGGAGTTAGGGGGATACAAAGGACTCCCTATCTGTGGCAGCTAAAGGGTCATGCTTGAGCATGGCCTTTCCAATGATACCAAACATGACCAGGTTGTGTATAATTTTTTTTTTCTTTTTTAATGCAGCACTATTGCTCACTTTTCAATTATAATGTGGACAATGATGCTGCACTAATGATAAATTAATTTTTTTCAGTTTTAGCTAAAATCACTTATTTTATCAGAGAAATACAGTAACGAGTTCCCATTTCTTATTCTTTTAATAAGTGTACCCCATAGAATATATAACCGCAAAGGCTCGGATGATAGAATGATAAAAAATAATAGCACACGTTGTAAAAGTTTTAACTCTTAGTACCAGCTGGGTGGAGTAGAGGTAACATCACTGCTCTGCATGGAGAGAGCCTGTGGAGACATGAGCTCGATCCCAGAGAGCAACCTCTCCAGTAAGTGTCCTTGGGCAAGACACCTAACGGTACATACTCGCCACCCAGGACATACTTGAAAACTAGAGAAATCTCAATGTATCCTTACTGGTAAAAATCCTTTCTCAACTCTGAATGCAAATGCACATTTCTTTCCATTTTTTGTTATAGCATTCGGACAGAACATGACATATACGTATAATAATTAGACATGTGCACAGCACAAAATTTCGTTTTGAACTAATGGATTAGTACTAAAATGCAATTTATTTAGTTGCTAAAGAAATTCGTTTTCAGTTCTTTAGTATGAAAACTAATTTCGTTCATCCGAAAACCAGTGGATACAATTACTATTGTTGTGGTGGCTCCTCAGAGGGCTGAGATCGCTGCTTGTTACAGTATCTCTCACTCTCAGCACAATGTGGGCCATATTACATAGTTGGTGCTAACTTAACCAGAGCTGTTGTAACCTTCCCAGAGCCATTATAGCCTATGGAGATTTTCAGTTTACAGCAGGTTAAGTTAGCACCAACATTGTAATACTGCCCCGTGTCAGGCAAAGCTGTTACAGTAACTGACTGCTGCTCATCACAGCGCTCAGAGTTTCTGTAAAACTAGTAAATAATATTTTTATATGTAAGAGGTTAGAACAATATTATTTCCTTGTTTTACTGAAACTCTGAGCGCTGTTACAGTCAGTTACTGTAACAACTGAGCCTGATACATTGTACTGAGATATAATGTAACAAGCAGCCGATCTCAGCGCTCACAGCCACTGGATTTAAAGGGCTAAAAAAAAAGGCTCCTCTCTGTATAATGTTTAGAACATCCTCCTGCATTAATTAATACCCCTCTTTGTATAATGTAGATAACATCCTCCTGCATTAATGTCCCTCTCTGTATAGAACATTCTCCTCAATTTATACCTTTCTCTGTATAATGTATATAACATCCTCCTGCATTAATACCCCTCTCTGTATAATGTATAGAACATACTCCTGCAGTAATTAATGCCACTCTCTGTATAGAACATCCTACTGCATTGGCATGTGGAGGGTGCAGAACTTCGGATGTTGCGATGTTGCGATCTTCATTGCTGGTCTCCTTCACTCATCAATGTAATATCACAAAAAGGACTGAAACTAAAATGTAGTGCATTTTATTTTAGTTTCTTTCGTTTTTTGTACTGAGCAGTTTCGTTTCTCTTGAGTCATACTAAAACTAAATTATCCCAAAATTCGGACTAAATCGTTTTAGTACTAAAACGAATGCACATGTCTAATAATAATGACATATAATGAATCTGCCAAGTCTGCCGTAACAAAAGATATATAATATGTCTGGGTCCTACAATTAAACATGACTTCAAATCGCGATTAAACATGATGAGCAAAAACGGACAACATGAGCTCAGCACACGGGTGGTAAATGGCTCAGCAGTGATAGGGTTAAGAAATGTTAAAATGTGCTCTATTACCATAAAATATTAATTTTCAAATTTTTATCGTCATATTTGCTTCAGGAAGGAGTTACAGCAGGTGTTGTGCAACAAGGGTAATAGCCAGAGACTAGCAGGGTTATTCAAAGAGAATTGAAAAGTCACTGCACGTTCGGTGACTTTTTGTTCTCTTCAATTCGGTGTGATTTGGCGATCCCATTTCGGCGACCCTGCGGTGTATTCAGCAAGCACCACAGGGCCGTCATAGTGCAGGGAAAAGCCGCCTCAAACCTGACGAACACTCACCGCAAAACCCGTCGAATGCACACCGAAACCCGCAAAAACATATGGATTAACCCCTCCGCACTGCAACACGCTGGAGAAACCTGAGCAGGAGCCGATCAGAGCGCAGATCAGCCGCCGGAAAAACCCGACACCGCAGACGAATGGAGTGAAAAAAAAAAAACCAGTACGCTTGAATGTCTGAAAAGTGAAACGCTGTTTGCAAAGAAACTACAGAACGAAAATGTCTGAAATTCATATATAAGATCCAATGAATGATAATAAAAAGGGCTGTTACAGAAAAAAGAAAAAACTATTTTAAAACAAAACGGGAAAGAAATTTCGCAAAGAAATCCCGAAAAATGCCTAAAAGATCCTGAAAAATCTAAAAGTTTAGAAACTCTTTACTGCAGAATAAAATAATAAACGGTTTATTAGATATTGAATTAAAACGGGAATATTTTTAACATTGAAGCCTATGGGATTCGCCTGAATAAATCTGTCGAATGAAACCACCGAACGGCAGGGCATTAGGGGAACCTTTCACTGCTGGTTTGTGTTCTCTGAATAGCTGAAGCATTGCTTCTCTATTAGGATTCACTGCCCTCGAACAGGCACCGAACAGGCTCCGTATGTGCAGGCAGTTCGCCAAGATTTGGTGAACTGCCTGCTCTCTGAATAGCCGAATGGCCAGGAAAGGTAACCGTATGCTGAATTTCACTGTTCGGTTACCTTTCAGCCCCAATTCGGATCTCTTTGAATAACCCTGTAGGTTCATGTAAAGAGGATGTGGTTCAACCTGAATTCCTCAGGCCACTTGTCCTGCAAGCAGAAGTGACTAGTACAGTGTCCAAGCATAGAGTCTTGCCCTGGCTGCTTTCTGCTCGATTACGGCCAGAACACATGGCCCAGGGCACATTGGGAGATGAGAACTATTTAATTTTTAAAGAACCACAAAACGTTTATTAAAGCTATCAATTATACCAGGACTGTCAAACTCTGGCCGCCCAGATGTCGATGCCTACAGTTCCCAGAATTCTTTGAATGTAATGGATTCATGAGAGCTGCAGTTCAGGAACATCTGGGGGGGGGGGTTTGATAGCCCTGATTTATACAGTTCGAGAGGGGTTATAGACACATATTGTCTACTGTTACTCTTTTATTACAATGTATTGTATAAATCAGATAGCAGTTTGACACTAAATCTCATGATTTCTCCATTAAAAAGCATGTTTTTGTCTTGAAGACGTTTGATATTCAGTTCGGACCTAATCGGAAATGGTCCAATATATTGGAAATAAGGCAATTCGGATCAATCCGAATTGCCGATGTCCATACTGAATCATTTTCCCAATAAAAAATTTCAAATCAATTCGAATTTTCCCCATTATAAAATTGTCCAGGTCTGAATAGAATAATAGTGATCCAGATTTAATCGCGATAGTAAAAAAGTATTCATTAAAGCCCCCCACTCTTCATTTCATTAAAGCCCCCTCCACTCTTCATTTCATTAACGCCCCCCCGCTCGATTCACCTGAGGTGAACCTGGGGGCTGGGTCCTGCGTGCCACCTATCTCCTCCGCGCGGCACCTCTCTCCTCCACGCGGCACCTGTCTCCTCCACGCGGCATCTGCATGTGGTGGAGCGCTGGGAGGAAGTGACGTTGTATGATCACTTCCTCCCAGTACCGCAGTGCACAGTAGCAGGTAGACATGTGCATTTGTTTTAGTACTAAAACGAATTAGTCCGAATTTTGGGATAATTTAGTTTTAGTATGACTCAAGAGATACGAAACTGCTCAGTACAAAAAATTAAAGAAGCTAAAATAAAATGCACTACATTTTAGTTTCAGTCCTTTTTGTGATATTACATTGATGAGTGAAGGAGACCAGCAGTGAAGAGCGCAACATCGCAAAGCTACAGAAAAGGTTTGTATGCGTAACCCTTCCCGACCCCCTACCCATAAATCTGACAGTGAAAGAGCTCCAGAATACTCACTCGCAGCACAGACAGCCAGCACAGGAGAGGAAACCTTTACTTAACCCATGCATGTCTATGAGGCAGACAAGATGATAAAAGCAGCTGGAGAAGGAAAACATTCAAATAAGTCACACTGAAAGCTAATGAGAGAGGAGGGCTGGATAGTAAAAACCCCTTTATAACAAGCAGCACTGGGAGAAGAGAGGGACTTTATAAAATGTGTGTTATCTCCCCTCCCGCTCTGCATAATAGGGGCTTAGGTCTGATACATTTTATATTATCCAGGATCACTATCCCCCTTTCCTCATCTATAATACACGTTTTATATAAAGTCCCTCTCCTCTCCCAGTGTTGCATGTTATAAAGTTTTTTTTTACGTCTGATAAATTTAGTATCCAGCTCTCACAGTTACTCTGTCATTATGAGCCTTCAGTGTGATTTATTAGAATGTTTTCCCTGGATTTAAAGTGCTTTATTTGATTATAAAAATAAATTTGCACCAGTCATCTCTTCTCTGAGCTTTCAGACTGATTTATGTTAATATTTTCCCTCTCCCCTGCTTTTATATTCCTGTGTCTCCCCCACAGAGATACAAAGTTTAAGTAAAAGTTCCCTCTCCTGTGCTGGATAAGCATTGCATTCCGAAGTTCTGCACCCTCCACATGCCAATGCAGTAGGGCGTTCTATACAGAGAGGGGTATTAATTAATGCTGGAGGATGTTCTATACATTATACCGAGAGGGGTATTAATGCAGGAGGATGTTATCTACATTATACAGAGAAAGGTATAAATTGAGGAGGATGTTCTATACAGAGAGGGACATTAATTCAGGAGGATGTTCTATACATTATACAGAGAGGGGTATTAATTAATGCAGGTGGATGTTGTATAAGTTATACTGAGAGGGGTATTATTAATGCAGGAGGATGTTCTATACATTATACAGAGTGGAGCATTTTTTTAGCCCTTTAAATCCAGTGGCTGTGAGCGCTGAGATCGGCTGCTTGTTATATTATCTCTCAGTACAACGTATCAGGCTCAGCTGTTACAGTAACTGACTGTAACAGAGCACAGAGTTTCAGTAAAACAAGGAAATAATATTGTTATAACCTCTTATATATAAAAAATATTATTTACTAGTTTTACTGAAACTCTGAGCGCTGTGATGAGTGGCAGTCAGTTACTGTAACAGCTTTGCCTGACACATTGTGCTGAGAGTGAGAGATACTGTAACAAGCAGCGATCTCAGCCCTCTGAGGAGCCACTACAATAGTAATTGTATCCGCTGGTTTTCAGATGAATGAAATTAGTTTTTATACTAAAGAACTGAAAACGAATTTCTTTTGCAACTAAATAAATTGCATTTTAGGACTAATCCATTAGCTCAAAACGAAATTTTGTGCTGTGCACATGTCTAGTAGCAGGCTGCAGCATGTGATGAGAAAGTCTTCAATAGGCAGCGCTCGGCGACCAGGGATTCAATCACCGGCGGCCGCGGCGGCAGACAGCGCGTCCCGCTGGGCAGCAGGTCACAGTGAGCACCGTCCCACTCAGTGGTGTGGTGGCTGCCCCTGAAAGTGCGCCCTAGGCCTTGTCGGCCTAGGCCAAGATACTGATATGCTGATAAAAAAACAAGGCTACAGACAGCATGCGATCAGCGGCGTAGCGTGGGTTGTCAACACCCGGGGCAAGGCAAGAATTGTGCGCCCCCCAACCTGTGGACATGGTAACACACCATGATTCCCTTCCACCAGTAGAGTATTGACCCCCTTACCCCACAAGCACATGTATTGTATATTAACAAAATACTGATATAATAAAAAAAATGAAACACACATGCCGCCCCACGCTACGCCACTGCTACCAGTCACCCTGTCCCAGTATACCCTAGCATAGGTCCACTCTCACACTATACCCAGTCACTCTCTCCCAGTACCCCCAGTCACCCTCTAAGTAACCCAATCACTCTCAGTACCCCCACTTTCTCCCAATACCTCCATTCACTCTCTATCTATCCAAGTACCCCAAGTCACTCCCTCCCAGTACCCTAGTGGAGACCGAATTTTAAAAGGTGCTGCAGGACAGGCTCCTCCCTCCTTCCTGTTCAGCGGCTTCAGGGCTGCCAGCGGTGGGGGGCTGGAACAGGGCTTCAAGGGGGACTGACAAGCATGGTACAGGGTGTTTCGTTGAATAATGCTGCACTGCTTCATGTGACTCATGTCAGCGTTAAGGAGGAGTCGGGACAGGACCAGAATTTTATGTCCTGGTCCTCCCTTCTGGACGCTGAGTGCCAAGTCACCGCTAGTGTGGCAAAACTGGCGGACACCTTGCTGATCCCGGCTGGAAAATATTAGTGGTTCAAATTTCTCTTGAAATTTTGCGCCCCCTAAGAAAATTGCGCCCGGGGCGACCGCTCCCGAGGCACCCCCCACGCTACGCCACTGCATGCGATGTCAGCAGCCAAACAAACAGTGTGATTTGTAGAGAGGTCCCAGCATTCCACTGTGCAGGAAACAGGAAGTGTTTTTTCATGATACGGTTAATTATGGCTTCTCTATACTGCATTAAAACATGGGCGTAGATTTCATAGAATAAATAAATTTACTGATGAAAGGTGCACTTTAACTTATTATAGCTTAAATATTTCCCTTTGGTTTAAGGCCGGTTGGTAAAGGAGAGAATACTTACTCAGATAAGATCTCAAGAATTTCTCCTTTCTGCAGCTGCAAGTCCCCGCTATTAACAGGAGCGTAGTCATACAGGGCAACCACAGAGGTCCTCTCTATGGAAATAAGGGGGAGATTTACACATATTATTTTATAGATGTATTATGCATATATATATATATATATATATATCTCAAAAGAGTAGTCTGCATCACCGACAAAGAGTTACAGGGTTCTTCAAAGAGAATCGAAAAGTCACCGCACGTTCGGTGACTTTTCGTTCTCTTCAATTTGGCTTTCCCATTTCGGCGACCCTGCGGTGTATTCAGCAAGCACCACAGGGCCGTAGTAGTGCAGGGAAAAGCCGAGGCAAACCCGACGAAACCCGAGCAGGAGCCAATCACAACGTAGAGCAGCCGCCGGAAAAAGCTGACATCGCAGACGAAGGAGGTGAAGAAAAAAACCAGTACGCTTGAAAGTTTGAAAAGTGAAACGCTGTTTGCAAAGAAACTACTGTCTGAAATTTACATATAAAATCCAACGAATGATAATAAGAAGGGCTGTTACAGAAAAAAGAAAAAACGATTTCAAAAAAAAAAAACTGGAAACAAATGTTTGCAAAAAAACCCTGAAAAATGCCTAAAAGATCCCAAAAAATCTATAAATAAAGAGACTCTTTACTGCAGAATATTATAATTAACGGTTTATTAGATATTGGATTAAAACGGGAATATTTTTAACATTGAAGCCTATGGGATTCGCCTGAATAAACCTGTCGAATTAAACCACCGAATGGCAGGGCATTAGGGGAACCTTTCACTGCTGGTTTGTGTTCTCTGCAGGGCCGGATTAACATAGGGGCAGATGGAGCAGCAGCTCCAGGCCCATGCCCCAGAATAGGCCCAGAGAAAAGATAAATTTGTCTGCATTGATGGGCATTTGGACCTCTATATCTCCAGCTTCATAGCAGCTACAGGGTCATGTCAGGTATCACCGGAAAGGCCAGAGCATGACATTTCCAATGATACCAAACATGACCAGGTTTTATGTAACAATAAAAGTAAAATAATAAATATTTCTTTATTTTTTATTTTTATTTCTAACACAGCAATATTTTTCACTTTTCAATTATAAAGGGAACAATGATGCTGCAGTAACTCAACATCACATTTCTCATGTCACTAACAAGCGTGGAAGTGATGGTACAATCCATTATTACTAATTGTTACATCAAGAACCTAAACTGCCGCTCTGCAGCGAAGTGCACGGGGGGGGGGGGTTTGGAACCCTGCGCCACTAATCTCTACACCTCGCAAGGTCAACTGAGGTGTCATCGGACAGGACAGAGTCTGGCCTTTCCATTAATACCAAACATGACCATGTAAAATCTAAGAGAAAAGATAACAAATAAAAAAATTGTATTTACTTATTTTTGTTCCAAAGCGATGGCATTGTCCATTTGTCACATATAAAATGAGCAATACCACTGCTATTACTCACCTTCTCATTTCCCACGCTGGGAGCAAGTTCAGTGTTTTATACATAGTCATATTATTCATAAAACACCATTACCCAAAGCACTTGGGAAATATCAAATTTTTTGGCTAAAATTTTATATTTTCTCAGAAACATGCAGTAACAGGTTCCCATTTAATTTTTTAACAAGAATTACCTATAGAATATATAACCACAAAGGTTTGGATGGTAAAATATGAAAAAATAATTTTACAAGCTGTGATGATTGAAATCTGATTGAAAATTTACTCCCTCAGTATCTGTCTGGTTAGAAATACCGGTATCTGCACTGTTAAATAACCTAAAATAGGTTTTCATTTCACTAAATTCCAAAAAAAGCCCACCAAAATATTCAGCTCCAGGCCCATAGAGATCTTAATCCGGCCCTGGTTCTCTGAATAGACGAAGCAGTGCTTCTCTATGGGGGATTTCACTGCCCTCGAACAGACACCATATGTGCAGGCAATTCGCCAGGATTTGGTTAACTGCCTGCTCTCTAAATAGCCGAATGGCCAAGAAAGGTAACCGAAAGCTGAATTTCACTGTTCGGTTACCTTTCGCCAGCAATTTGGATCTCTCTGTATAACCCTATCTATACTATAAAAGGATAAGCTAAAAACTGTCCGTCGCCAAAACCCTACTGCGCATGCGCGACGGACATTTGAAAGCGGCCGTTAGAACACACAGGTAGCTGCGCGTGCCGGCCGCGTGAAAAAAAAAAAAAAAAACGGCACGAGTCGCGCGCAGCTACCCGTGTGTTTACACGGCCAGATGCCCCGATCCTCCAGCGGTGACCGTCCTCCGGCTGCCGGCGGCCTCCAGGCTCAGGCGAGCCCCCGGCTCGGTTTGGGCCTACAGGCCCAGCCGAGCCGGGGACTCGCCTAAGCCTAGAGGCCCGCCGAGCAGCCAGCGGCAGCCGGAGAAGGTCACCGCTGGAGGATCGGGGCCGAAGTTCCCAAACAAATACACCCCAAAATCGGCCCTGAGCTCCAGCGGAGACCTCCTCCGGCTGCCGCTGGCTGCTCGGCGGCCCTCTAGGCTTAGGCGAGCCCCCGGCTCGGTTTGGGCCTACAGGCCCAGCCGAGCCGGGGACTCGCCTAAGCCTAGAGGCCCGCCGAGCAGCCAGCAGGAGAAGGTCACCGCTGGAGGATCGGGGCCGAAGTTCCCAAACAACACACCCCAAAATCGGCCCTGAGCTCCAGCGGAGACCTCCTCCGGCTGCCGCTGGCTGCTCGGCGGGCCTCTAGGCTTAGGCGAGCCCCCGGCTCGGTTTGGGCCTACAGGCCCAGCCGAGCCGGGGACTCGCCTAAGCCTAGAGGCCCGCCGAGCAGCCAGCGGCAGCCGGAGAAGGTCACCGCTGGAGGATCGGGGCCGAAGTTCCCAAAAAAATACACCCCAAAATCGGCCCTGAGCTCCAGCGGAGACCTCCTCCAGCTGCCGCTGGCTGCTCGGCGGGCCTCTAGGCTTAGGCGAGCCCCCGGCTTGGCTTGGGCCTACAGGCCAGCCGAGCCGGGGACTCACCTAAGCGTAGAGGCCGGCCGAGCAGCCTGCTCGGCCGGAGGAGGTCACCGCTGGAGCTCAGGGCCGATGTTGCCTAACACATACTCACCGACATCGGCCCTTAGCTCCTCCAGCGATGGCGGTCCCGCTTGCAGCATCCTCTCTCCGTTGCTCGCCGGAATGACGTCACGAAAGCCTTTGACCCCGGGGGGTCAAAGGCTTTCGTGACGTCATCCTGGCGAGCAACGGAGAGAGAGAGGATGCTGCAAGCGGGACCGCCATCGCTGGAGGAGCTAAGGGCCGATGTCGGTGAGTATGTGTGGAACCGGTGGAGGACTCGAGGCCGATGTAGGTGAGTATGTGCTCTACACACACACACACACCCTGCTTGCTCAGCCGGTATCCAAGCTTAGGCGAGCCCCCGGCTTGGCTTGGGCCTAGAGGCCCTGCCGAGCCGGGGACTCGCCTGAGCATGGAGGCCGGTCGAGTTGCATGCTCGGGCGTCCTCCAGGCTCAGGCGAGTCCCCGGCTCGGCTGGGCCTCTAGGCCCACGCCAAGCCGGGGGCTCGCCTAAGCTTGGTCGGCATCCAGGCTCAGGCGAGCCCCCGGCTTGGCTTGGGCCTAGAGGCCCAGCCGAGCCAGGGACTCACCTGAGCCTGGAGGACGGCCGAGCATGCAACTCGACCGGCCTCCATGCTCAGGCGAGTCCCCGGCTCTGCTGGGCCTCTAGGCCAAGCCGGGGGCTCGCCTAAGCTTGGATACCGGCCGAGTAAGCAGGGTGGGTGTGGAGAGCACATACTCACCTACATTAGCCCTGAGCTCCAGCGGTGACTGTCCTCCGGCTGTCGCAGGCTGCTCGGCCGGCCTCCAGGCTCAGGCGAGCCCCCGGCTTGGCTTGGGCCTACAGGCCCAGCCGAGCCGGGGGCTCGCCTAAGCCTGGAGGCCGGCCGAGCAGCCTACGACAGCCACCGCTGAGGCTCCGGGCCAATGTAGGGGGATGTTGCCTACACATACTCACCTACATCGGCCCTTAGCTCCTCCAGCGATGGCGGTCCCGCTTCCAGCGTCCTCTCTCGCTCCGTTGTTCGCCGGAATGACGTCACGAAAGCCTTTGACCCCGGGGGTCAAAGGCTTTCGTGACGTCATCCCGGCGACCAACGGAGCGAGAGAGGACGCTGGAAGCGGGACGCGGGACCGCCATCACTGGAGGGCCGATGTAGGTGCGTATATCCACGAGCGGGGGGGCCATATCCACGAGCGGGGGGGCCATATCCACGAGCGGGGGGGCCATATCCACGAGCGGGGGGGCGATATCCACGTGCTGGGGCGATATCCACGAGCTGGGGCAGTATCCACGAGCTGGGCCAATATCCACGAGCTGGGGGCAGTATCCACGAGCTGGGGCCATATCCACGAGCGGGGGGGCCATATCCACGAGCGGGGGGGCGATATCCACGTGCTGGGGCGATATCCACGAGCTGGGGCAGTATCCACGAGCTGGGGCAGTATCCACGAGCTGGGGGCAGTATCCACGTGCTGGGGCAGTATCCACGAGCTGGGGCAGTATCCACGTGCTGGGGCAATATCCATGTGCTTGGGCAGTATCCACGAGCTTGGGCAGTATCCACGAGCTGGGGCAGTATCCACGTGCTGGGGCAGTATCCATCCACATGCTGGGGCAGTATCCATCCACGTGCTGGGGCAGTATCCATGTGCTGGGGCAGTATCCACGTGCTGGGGCAGTATCAATCCACGTGCTGGGGCAATATCCATGTGCTGGGCAGTATCCACGTGCTGGGGCAGTATCCACGAGCTGGGGCAATATCCACGTGCTGGGGCAGTATCCACGTGCTGGGGCAATATCCACGTGCTGGGTCAATATCCACGTGCTGGGTCAATATCCACGTGCTGGGGCAGTATCCACGTGCTGGGGCAATATCCACGTGCTGGGGCAGTATCCACGTGCTGGGGCAATATCCACGTGCTGGGTCAATATCCACGTGCTGGGTCAATATCCACGTGCTGGGGCAGTATCCACGTGCTGGGGCAATATCCACGTGCTGGGGCAATATCCACGTGCTGGGTCAATATCCACGTGCTGGGGCAGTATCCACGTGCTGGGGCAATATCCAGGAGCTGGGGCAGTATCCACGAGCTGGGGCAATATCCACGTGCTGGGGCAGTATCCATCCACGTGCTGGGGCAATATCCACGTGCTAGGGCAGTATCCACGAGCTGGGGCAGTATCCACGAGCTGGGGCAATATCCACGTGCTGGGGCAATATCCACGTGCTAGGGCAGTATCCACGAGCTGGGGCAGTATCCACGTGCTGCGGCAATATCCACGTGCTGGGGCAATATCCACGTGCTGGGGCAATATCCACGTGCTGGGGCAGTATCCACGTGCTGGGGCAGTATCCACGTTCTGGGGCAGTATCCACGTGCTGGGGCAGTATTTACGTGCTGGGGCAATATCCACGAGCTGGGGCAATATCCACGTGCTGGGGCAATATCCACGTGCTGGGGCAGTATCCACGTGCTGGGGCAATATCCACGAGCTGGGGCAGTATCCACGAGCTGGGGCAGTATCCACGAGCTGGGGCAGTATACATGAGCAGGGGCAGTATATCCACAATAGACTGCCCTCTGGGCAGGCTTTACAACTAGTATATATATAATTATTATATATTAGGGTGGATCACATTGACGCTGTTGACAGCTTAAAGCAATTCACGGCCGTTCATTGCGAACTAAATTTCCACCATTTTATTCAACAAAGCTCAGAGTTTTGAATTTTGCACCCATGCATGAAGCCGTTGTTGCAGGTTTTTTGAATGTGTTTGTCTGGAGTGCTCTCTCCCTGGTTTGGTTTGTATTTTAGTTTTTAAATGCACCCGCACTGAATGCTTAGCTTAGTTTAGGTTTAGGAGTGCTACCCCCCCCCCCATGTGTTTTCTATTATTATTATTATACACAGATGCCGGGCCAAAAAAAAAAAGCTACCACTTGAATAACAATACGTTAAATTAAGCCAACAAATGCAAACCTTCCATTGGATAATTACTGCAGTGATTATTAATATGTTTCAGCATAAAATGAGGTCATGTGACTCCCTGAATATACTGAATGAGCAGGTTTTTCCCTCTATGGGTTCTTTCTCCCCTGATGGCACAGCGGGCATATTCCCAGATGGCAATGTCATTCATCGGGCTCAAATTGTGCAAGAGTGGTTGAGGGAGCATGAGACATCATTTTCACACATGGATTGGCCACCGCACAGTCCAGACCTTAACCCCATTGAGATTAATCTTTGGGATAATGTGCTGGAGAAGACTTTATGCAGCGCCGCGACTCTCCCATCATCAATACAAGATCTTGGCCACAAATTAATGCCGCTCTGGACGCCAATAAATGCTGTGACATTGCATGAGCTTATCCACACGATGCCGCGGCGAATGCGTGATGCAATCACAGCAAAAGGGCGACACAACCAAATGTTATAACACGTGGCTATTTTAATTTTCTTGGCCAGGCAGTGTATATACAGACATATAGTATACTTTTATTACCAACAAAGATGAGGTTTCACATGTTGCTGGATAAGGCTAGGGTCAGACGAACGCATTTTTCACGTCGCCCGTGAAAAAGTGCGTTCGAACGAACGTACGTATTTTTTCCCGGAATACGCGATAGCGGTCATACGATGCGCCTTTTCGTCCGTGATTTTGTACGGATCATCAATAAAACACTTTTTGTGTCTGGACGTTATGTTGGCCGGACATTAGCAGCGTCTGACGTCTCCTAATCACGCACACACGCCGCTAGCGGACGCAGCGCACTCTGTACGTCAGTAGTAGCGGTTTGACGTTCTCGACAAAATGCGTTCGTTGGCCACTTGCGTTGCACGGACGAACTTTCGTGCGGCCGTTCGTCGTATGTTCCCCGGCATTGGACATCATTTGCTGCTAGCACGGCCGTGATTTCGTGCGGCTAAACGCACGTGAAAAATGCGTTCGTCTGACCCTAGCCTAAGGGCTAAAGCTTCTGGGAGCTATGAAGCATGAGACTCTGGAAAGTCATGAGTTGACATATGAGATCGTTGACTTGCTAACATTGAAACTCTACTCTTGGTTATTGACGTTTGACTCTAAATGACATTGATTGGGTTTCACGTTGGTTTATTGGCTTTACTAAACCATCGAAATGAGTAAAAACCTCCGGACGCGGTTTAAGATTAACGTACAAAGTTCTTTCGTCGGTAAACAATTTTCTAGAGTTGCGTTTCAGCATCGTCTCACTTCTCCACCCCGCTTCCTCTCTCAGGTTGGATGATCAAGATAACACAGCTACCTGTCCCACTTCTCAGATTCAGAATGACTTAAAGAATAGTGTGATGTAAATGACACGTGACAATATAATGCTATATAATAGTGAAAAACACAAACGAAAACACAGCAGTGCATAACACAAAGGTTTTCGTAAAATGATCAACTATTGGAAAGAAACAGCTACACTATGTAACGACCGCTATAGCGCTCGCTGTGGAATAGCGTAGTTAGGATCGTAGAGAGCATATTTTTCTGAACTACATTTACAACATAATTAGTATTCAAGAGCCTGATTTCCAAAGCCCGGGAGTAGGTAGACAATCTTGAGTAGCACTGAAGCTCAATTGGTATTGTGACCAAAAGACAGCTTAGTGTTGATACAAGACAATGAGATACAATATAACAGGTCTTGGGATCATTGACTGGACTAAGACTCATATAGGCATCCAGTTTTTCACATTTGTTTGTACACAATGGTTTGTCACGGCATATGAATTGTGCAGGCTGCAGGGCAGTTACATCAGAGAAAAACCTGACATTCGTAATCAAACCTGATCGTGCAGATACCGGATAGTAAGAATCATATGCAGAGCTCACAGCATGATAGATAAACACACAATAAGGTGCCTTGTGATTAGGATTTAGGAAGGAATGGGTAGCTATCAGAGACCAGGAGCGTGAGATGGATTGTTCAAGGAGACGGGCAGGTCTCAAAGCTGCATATAAACAATGCAACATCAAGCTGTACAAACGAACACCAAAGGGGAAAAACCAGAGAATAGTCAAAGTGTAAAGCTGGGTCAAAATATGTAGTCAGGGTCCTCAGACAGAAATGGGTTGGCAACAAAGTAGCAATGAGCATAATGAACAACAGGCGATGCGGGAACTAGACTCCACGTCAGGGCGACGAGGTAACTCCTTGTGCCCTGTTTTAAACCCAGCGGCTCCTCGTGTCCACACCAGGCCCGCCCCCTCAGACGCCGATTGGCCATCATGAAATGCTGGCACTCGACCAGCCAGTGGCACAGAAACATGCCCCGACCCCCCAGGGAGAGCAACAGGGGCTGAGGACGTTACACACACTAGTGGCCAAAATTGTGGATACACCTTTTGATTATGTCAGTTTTGGTTGACAAGAAAATTCCTCTGCTTCCCCCAGCCTAGATATAGCCCTGACTTGAATCCCATCGAAAATCTGTGGTCAAGATTGAAACGCGTGGTCTCGAGCAAGAATCCAAGCAACAAGCGAGGACTCATTGAGGCTATAATCAATTCCTGGCATCGTTTGATCACAGGAGAGGATGTCAAAAGACTTGTGGAGTCAATGCCTAGAAGGTGTCAGGCAGTAGTTAAGGCCAAAGGCTATCCAACACGTCATTGAAAAAACACATTCAGGGTTATTCAAAGACCTCCGAATTGCTTGAGAAAGGTAACCGAACGCTGAAAATCAGCGTTTGGTTACCTTTCCTGGCCATTCGGCTATCCAGAGAGCAGGTAATTCGCCAAATCCTAGCGAATTGCCTGAACATACGGTGCCTGTTCGGTGCCTGTTCGAGGGCAGTGAAATCCCCATGAAAAAGCACTGCTTCGGCTATTCAGAGAACACAAACCAGCAGTGAAAGGTTCCCCTAATGTCCTGCCATTCGGTGGTTTAATTCGGCAAGTTAATTCAGGAGAATCCCATAGGCTTCAATGTTAAAAATATTCCCGTTTTAATTCAATATCTAATAAACCGTTTATTATAAAATTCTGCAGTAAAGAGTCTCTTTATTTATAGATTTTTTAGGATATTTTAACCCTTTTCACACCTCTGTGCTGAGGTCATTTTTACCAGTTTTGCTCATCATGTTTAAACGTGTTTTGAAGGCTTATTTTAGTATATGACCCAGACATATTATATATCGTTCTTTCCGTCAGACTCGGTAGATTCATAATATGTCATTATTATATGTATACGTTATGTCATGTCTGTATATTATAACAAAAAATGCAATAAAATATGTATTTTCAATAATTTAGAACGTGTAAAGTGTTTTTTTTCACATTTTAACATGCGAGCAATTGCGTTTATATTTTGTATGGGGTGCGCTTGTTAAAAAAATTAGAGATGGGGTCTCGTTACATTTTTTTTTGGGGAAAATTACACGATTTTTAACAAACGCACCGCATACAAAAATCGTTAGTGCAGCATCATTGTTCACATTATAATTGAAATGGGAACAATATTGCTGCATTAACAAACCAAAAAAAAGAAAAAAAAATGTTTGTTTTTTTTTTATAATTTATTTTTTAAATATATTTTTATTTTTATTTTAAATTTTTATTTTTTTAAAAAAACTTTTTTCACTGTAGTGTTTGGTATCGTTGGAACGGCCATGCTCTGGCTGATCCAACCATACCAAACTTTAACCCCTAGCTGCCACGGATCGGGAGATAGGGAGTTCATTGGAACTCCCTATCTCCACCGTTGGTGGCAGTTAGGGGTTAACTCTAGGACTGGCGTCATCGTGCTATGCACGATGACGCCAGTCCTCTTCGGGGGAGTTCCCGGAGGCTTGGCCGACATCCAAGATGTCGGCCAGCTCCGGGAAAGGATCACGAACCGGCGCTTTTCAGCGCCGATTCGCGATCCAGCTCCCCAGGGGTTAATGCCAGGCACCATTTGGAAGGGCAGGCTGTGCCCTTCCAAATGGTGCATGGGTTAACCCCCGCAACGCCACCGATCGGGAGGGAGAGAGGTCCGAAGGACCTCCCCCCCTCCCTTTCAGGCGCCTCCTCCGCACATGCGGGGGGGGGGCGCCTGAATTAGGTGTCATCGCGCTGCTGCGATGACACCTAATTTCATCGGCGGCGGTTCCGGATGCTGGGCTGACATCGAGGATGTCAGCCCGCACCGGGGGGGCCAGCGATCGGCCGGAACCCGGCCGAATGCTGGCCCCAAAGGGAGGACGCGCTCAGCGCGTCCTCCGCACAGCAGGAGCCATGCGGAGGACGCGCTCAGCGCGTCCTCCGCATGGAAGTGGTTAAGCATTTTTCAGAATTTTTTTTTTTTTTAAAAGTCCGATTTTTTTGTAAATTTACTTATTTTTTCTGTAACAGCCCTCTTTATTATCATTCCCTGGACCTCATATGCAAATTTCAGACATTTTCGCTCAGTAGTTTCTTTGCAAACAGCGTTTCATTTTCACAGATTCATACAAACTGTTTTGCTAATTTATTCACCTCCCTCGTCTGCGTCTCAGCGGCTTCGCTGCGTGTGATCGGCTCCTGCTCGGGTTTTTCGACGGGTTAATCCAGATGTTTTTGTGGCTTTTCGGCGTGCATTCGGTGGGTTTTGCGGTTCGGTTTCGTCGGGTTTCCGGCAGCTTTTCCCTGCAATTCGGGGACCCTGTGGTGTTTGCTGAATACACCGCAGGGTCACCGAAATGGGATCGGCAAAAGGAACCGAATTGAAGAGAACGAAAAGTCACCGAATGTGCGGTGACTTTTCGAATCTCTTTGAATTACCCTGATTGTGACAAGCTTGAAATGATCATTTTTATGCTATGTAATGGCCAAGATGCATTATGGGACATTTCCAGCCAAAATGCAACTTATTCAAAGATTTTTTTCTTGTTAAGGCATTCATTTACTATGTTACATTTTACTTGTGCTATGACATTTTTAGATATTTTTATATAAAAAGTACTTTAAACTGCAAACGTTTGTAAAAATGTAACCGGTGTCCACAATTTTGGCCACCAGTGTACTAAGTAACAACTCATACCCAGTGTGCTAAAAATAATAAAACATCAATTCAGTGAAACCTGACTGAATACATGTGTGTGCGTGACTTACCGTAATGTGCATGTGTGTGTTAAAGGGAAGCCCTGCTCATCCTGACCGCTTTATAATCTTAAAGTGGTCAGGATGAGAGGTGTAACCCCCTCCTCTCTCAGCTGCCCCAATTTGTTTTTTTGTGTCGTGAAGTGGAGGAGTTTCCTCTACCCCACCTGTCACGAAGGGGGCTTTTTGCCACCCTGGCACCCGCCGGTTTATATTGCCGGCTCTAGCAGACACCAGGGAGTGATGCGGTGGTCTTCAGGGGGTGCGGCGCTATGGAGTGGGCCAATGTGAAATGCCTGCCAGTTTTAGATGCCGAAATTTCATTGATACTGGTGCCCTGTTGTGGTTTCTATTACCCAAGAGTATGTTTTGGCTTTTGTTCAAGTATATGACTTTTGGCTATTCCTTTGGACTATTCTGACCTCTGGCTTCCCTCTCTGACTCTGGTATACGTTTAACCCTTCTGGCTCCTGACTCTGGTGTACGTTTAACCCTTCTGGCTCCAGACTCTGGCATGCCTTTAATCCCTTCTGGCTCCCTGACTCTGGTATAAATTTAACCCTTCTGGCTCCAGACTCTGTTTTACGTTTAATCCCTCTGGCTCCTGACTCTGTTTTACGTTTAATCCCTCTGGCTCCTGACTCTGTTTTACGTTTAATCCCTTCTGGCTCCTGACTCTGGTGTACGTTTAATCCCTTCTGGCTCCTGACTCTGTTTTACGTTAACTCCCTTCTGGATCCTGACTCTGGTTTATGTTTAATCCCTTCTGGCTCCATGACTCTGGTATACGTTTAACCCTTCTGGTACCAGACTCTGGCATGCCTTTAATCCGTTCTGGCTCCTGACTCTGGTGTACGTTTAATCCCTTCTGGCTCCTGACTCTGGCATGCCTTTAATCCCTTCTGGCTCCCTGACTCTGGTGTACGTTTAATCCCTTCTGGCTCCAGACTCTGGTGTACGTTTAATCCCTTCTGGCTCCTGACTCTGGCGTACGTTTAATCCCTTCTGGCTCCTGACTCTGGCGTACATTTAATCCCTCTGGCTCCCGACTCTGTTTTATGTTTAATCCCTCTGGCTCTGACTCTGTTTTACGTTTAATCCCTTCTGTGCTCAAGTAGTTTATTGAAAAATGAAAGTATAGCGCCACAGAATAAAGACAATGATATTTAACAAGCATATACAGGAAAAGCAACAATAATTTTAACTGTATCAGGAAGTACATTTCAGTTGGTAAGATGTGGGCGGTTCTTCCTTTCAATAAATTCAATCGTAGTTCGCAATCAGAAGGAGAGCCCCGTGCCAAGCCAAGGTAATAGTACGACCATTATTTGAATGATATTAAACGGTGTCCGTTTAGAATCTTTAGAGGTGAAAGTGAGTGAAGAAATAAGAAGAGTTCTAGCAGCAAGAGAAGGGAACAAGAAAGGAGAAGAGGAAGGAGAGAGTTGGGGGGGAGAGAGAGAGAAGAGGGGAGAAGAAAAGAAAAAGGGGGGATGGGAAGACCGGCATAAGTGCTGTTCCAGTTGATGAGCGATGCCAGGAGAACCCTAGAAATGTTTAGGAGAGTAAGCTGAAAAAGTGCGGGAGGAGTATCAGGAGGGACCCGAGCACAGAGGAGTGTGTCAATGTCCTTCATTAGGGTACTTAGATTCAAGACAGCTCTATCCACTGCCGGAAAGCTACCGAGGATATAAAAGCTTCCCAGTGAAACCAGGCTGCGTTATGAACCGTAGCCTATTGTCCGGGAGCCACTGAAGTCATTTCGTGGGAGCGTATGAGCTCTATCCGTTCAACCAGAGCCCTGGCTGATGGGGTAGTGGAAGAATTCCAATGGATAGGTATGAGAAAGCAGGCCGCCAACAGAATCTTTAAAAGCACTGATTTTTTCAAACGTTTCACGGGCATCGCTAGTTGGCCCAGAAGGAAAATCTTGGGCTCAAGATCCAGGTCAACATCAGTAGTGTGGAAGATTAAAGATTGTGCAGCTCTCCAAAATGGGATGAGAAGGGGGCAGCTCCACCATATGTGTAGGTACGTCCCCAGTTCCTGGTTACAGCGCCAGCAGGCAGTCGTGTAGATATGACTAACGCGAGCCAGCCATACTGGTGTGGTATACCACATGGTCAGGATCTTATATGACGTCTCTTTCAGTTTGGTGATGGGAGTGCTCTGATGTAGTAAGTCCAAAGCCTTGGACCAATGTGTCTCAGGGATAACTGTACCAAGCAATGTATCCCATTTTCCCCACATACGTCGGCAGATCAGTATCTGAGGATTGAAGCTGATGATAGAGGGTTGAAAGGCTGTGAGATAAGGCAAGCCCTAGGGCACAGAATTTTTCAAATGGAGTCAGAGGTCTCGTTAAGGAGGTTCCATTAGGGAGTGATTTCAAAAAATGTTGAATCTGCTGGTAATTGAAGCTGTCCAAAAAAGTCGGTGATGCTCCCTCTGCTGAGAGGGGTATTTGTTTGAACTGTCCATCTGCCAGCACATGCATTGCTAGTAACCCAGGGTGTGTGGTAAACCTTTCCCGTAGTTGAGATCGAACCCCACCCGATAACCCCGGGTTGTGTGAGAGTGGGAGTAGTGGCGAGGGGAACGTGGCTAGTGAGTAACGAATCCGAAGATGGTGCCAAAGGGAGACAGTTCCTGCCAGGGTCGGTGTGGTTTTGCATGAATGTGGTAAGTGGCCCGGGATGAACCATGGCACTGCCCATAGTGGGGTGGATGCAAGTTTAGTCTCTAAATCTTGCCATTTTTTGTAGAGGCAGTTGACATCCAGTCCAGGATTCTGGTCAATTGTGAAGCATAATAGTACAGACGAATATCAGGTAGGGCTAGGCCCCCCTGAGGCTTCGAACGACACATTACTGCGAACTGCAGTCGGGGTCTCGAGCCCGCCCATATGAAATCTATGAAACATTTGCGGAATGCGCGGAGGAAATGGGCTGGAAGAGTGAGAGGAATAGTCTGTAAAAGGTATAATATCCTGGGAAGGACATTCATTTTTAACACTCCCACTCTTCCGAACCAGGATATGTATTTGGGGGACCATGAGGACAGGTCCTTCTGGATAGCTATTAGCAAGGAGTCATAATTCAACTTTGTGATTCTGGGCACATCCGCGCATAACCAAATCCCCTAGATATTTCAGTTTGTCTGTGCACCATCGGAAAGTAAATTGGGATTTCAAAGTGAGTTGTTCCGTTCTTGTCGCAGAGATGTTCAATATCTCTGATTTTTCTTCATTGATGGCTAAACCCGCCAGTGCCCCGAATCTATGTAATTCTTGTACCACAACCGGCAATGAGGTCACCGGGTTAGTCAAGAGGAACATGAGGTCGTCGGCATATGCCGAGACTTTGTGACAATAAACCTTCCCCTGCAGTCCTTCGATCCCTGGATTAGTACGGATAGAGGCTAGTAGTGGTTCCAGAGAGAGGGCGAAAAGCAAAGGGGATAGTGGGCATCCTTGCCGCGTCCCATTCAAAATAGGGAAACTCTGTGTCAACGCCCCGTTGACCCGTACTCTAGCCGTTGGTGAAGTATAGAGTGCAGAAATCCAGGACAGAAACCACTTCCCTAAACCAAATTTCTGAAGCACTCGCATCAGGTATGGCCATAAGACCCGGTCAAACGCTTTCTCCGCATCCGTGGAAAGCAAAAGAAAGGAAGATTTATTGCGTTTAGCAAGTAGCACTGCATTAATTACCCTAGTGGTAGCGTCCTTTGCTTCTCTTCCCGGTATAAACCCTACCTGATCTGGGTTTACGAGGCGCGGGAGATAGTGTTGCAAGCGTGTGGCCAGTACCCTCGCCAATAATTTAACATCCGAGTTCAGAAGAGAGATTGGACGATAACTAGAAGGGTAAAGAGGATCCTTATCTGGTTTCGGGATCAAGGAGATGACGGCCGCCAGAGATGATGAGTGAAATTTTTTATCCTCGAGGATGGAATTAAAGGATACCAACATGTGAGGGAGCAGTTCCGCTTGAAGCAGTTTGTAATACTCTGCCGGTAGGCCATCCGGGCCCGGGCATTTGTGCGGTTTCGAATGTTTGAGGGCCTCGACTAGTTCGACCATTTGTATGGGTGATCCTAAATCAGTCGCCTCTGTAATTGTCAAACATGGAAGAGCCTTATCGGCCAGGTAGGCCTTTATGTCGTCTTGTTGTAGATCAGAAAAATGAGCGTCCTGAATGGAGTATAGGGAACTAAAATATGTTGGAAAACTCTCCGCTATTAAATCTGGATTCACAGTTACTGTCGTCGGAGAGAGTTGAATGCGTGGAATATACGATCTCGTACGTCTAGTTTTAAGAATTTGAGCCAAGAGACGTCCCGGCTTATTCTCATTGAGGGCAAAAAAAGAATTAGTCTTGAGGGCCATGAACTGGAGATCCGCCGACAGGTGGTTAGACTGCAGTAGTTGTTGGTATTGTCTAGGGTCCCCGGATTCTGCATGCAAAGCTTCTAGACGACGTACGTCAGTGAACAGCTCCGTCAGTTGGATTTTGCGGAGTTTCTTAGCTGCCGTCCCTTTACTGATGAGTAGGCCCCTGACTACTGTCTTATGGGCCTCCCATACTGTTGCAACCGAAAGAACCTTGGTCAGATTTTCCTGGAAGTAATCTGTCAACACTTGGCAGGTAGTCGCTAGCACCTCTAAATCCGTCAATAATGGAAGGTTAAGTCTCCAGGTACGTTCTCGCGGAACGCACAATGGAGAAAGTATGTCCACCGAAACCGGGGAGTGATCCGACCAAGTTTTAACGTGGATGTCCGAGGTACGTACTGTGTCAAATGAGTATTGAGGTATAAAAATGTAATCAATTCAGGAGTAGCGGGAGTGCACTGTTGAGAAGTACGAATATTCCCTTTCTCCCCCATGAAGCGCTCTCCAAACGTCAATCAATTGATAAGAATCCAGAACTCGTCTCATTTTGCCAGCTATGTTAGGAGGGAGGGACGTAGTCCCTGTGGAAGTATCACATCGTGGGTCCAGTGCCACATTAAAATCCCCTGCCAGAACCAGAGTACCCTCCCGGAACGTAGAAAGGTCGAGTAAAATTGCAGATAGACTACGGTGTTGCGCTTTGTTTGGGAGGTAAATGGATGCAAATGTGTAAAGGGCGCCTCCTATCTCACCCTTAAGAAACAGAAAGCGACCATGCTGATCTCGCTGAACTCCCTTCTCTTTGAAAAGGACGTCTCTAGCTAATAGGATTGCAACCCCGCGTGATTTACCTCCCGTGAAATTGCTAAAATAATCGGTCGGAAAATACCGATCTCGTAGAGTAGGTGACGAGTCCCCCCGGAAGTGCATCTCCTGCAAAAAGGCCACTGCCGCCCTCTGTGCCCGGAGTTCCCGCAGAATCCTTGTCCTCTTCTGAGGCGTATTCAGGCCTCGTACATTATATGATAGTAACTTTAGAGCTCCTGGAGTATACATGGCCTTGACAGGTGCACTTGTCGCCTATGTTTAGGAGGGGATAAGGGAATGGGGTCACACACACACAAAAAAAAGGGAAAAAAAAAGGGGGGGAGAAGAAGAGAAAGAAGAGAGTGAGGTATAGAAAAGAAAAAGGGAGAGAGCGCCAAAAGAAAAAGAGAATTGGCCAATGAGGCTTGTAGTGTAGTAAGAGAGATCAGAACCAAGGCGATCGAAAGACCACCTCCCGCTGCTCTCCTAGGAGATCTACACCTATCCTCTTGAGGGTGTGGCTCAACCTTCCAAACAAGACTAACCAATCAACTGATTCACAACAATAAATCTGAACCCAACAGTTAAAGCAATGGGCGGACCCTGCCCAGAACATCAGCAGGTGTTCTCCGACCGTGAGGGGTGTTGCGTCTACGGACAACCCAAAAATAATAACAATGACGGAAATCATAAGAGATCCATCAGTTCAGCAGCTGAAAGTCACAATTATCCCGCGAGTATGAACGGAAAAACGAAAACTAAGGGGACGAGCGGTAAAACTTTTATATTTATGCTAGGACCAGGAGCGTACCTTTCCTACTTTTTTTTAATTATTTATTTATTATTTTTTTTTTATTTTTTATTTATACATATATATATATATTTTTTTATTATTTATCTTTTTCCCCTCCCCCTCCTCTCCTCCCCCCCTCCCGCTTAGTCTATCATCCCTTTTTAACCCCCTCCCTCCCTTCCTCTAGTTACATCGTGAGGCGTATAATGATGTAGACCTTCCTCGGTCCCACGGTGACCGATATCTCCCTCACTTTTATGAATCTTGTTCAGCTATGTTCAATGTTAGCATAGGACACCCTAGCTATGATATATAGGGGCTGAACCATATACATATTTACATTCATATATATTTTTTTGTTTGTTTTTTAATTTTAATTTTAATTTCCCCCCCTTCCCCCCCTCTCTCCCCTCCTCCCCATTCAATTAGTCCCCCCTCCCTCCCTAACCCTGCCATGCTAGCTAGTGTCCCTTTAATACTTAACATAAACACAAATCACATGCAGTTAGTACTTCCGCATATCTAGTCTAAGACCCTCGTCTTCAGCGTGTACTGCATGCGTATACAATAGATATACATATTCTGTTTTTGTTTTTTTTCTCTCGTCTTTTACTTTCGTCATCCCTCCCCCCCGATAATGTGGTAGGAAACATAGGTATAACGCTGCTACCTCCAGCCCAATCGTAGCTCCAGGTCACATGTCACCTGTAAACATATAGAAAAAACATACCCCCAGTTTCTATTATCTATCCCATCTATGAACAAATCTTTCAAACACAACAATACAACTGAATCATGAGGTCGGCATCTTGACCCTCCCCTTCCGTAGCCTCAAAGCATAAGCCGTGAAATGCAGTCTCCCCGTGTTAAAGAAAGACTCTGTCATCTTATCTAGAGACCTTCCGCCATGTGCTCGAGGTTCAGGCGTAACTGCAACGGTCCCTCGTCCAATGTCTCGTCTGCTCCACGTTCAAGTGCCTAAGCAGCACAGTAATGAGGAGTGCCTTATAGGCGATGCTTTAATGGATTCTGGTCCACCTTGACGAAGGGGGGGGGAGTATCCACTGATAATTCTGAAGGCCTCAAGTGGAAGAAAGGAATAAATTTCAATTATATCGAAAACTGGTGTCCCCTCTTCATTCTTGTCAGCCGCCGTCGGTCTAGTGTATTCCATATGGAGTCGGTCGCGACTTTAATGCAAAAAGAGAGCTTCAGAGTCAGGCCGTACTGTTTCCCGCTCCAACAGGGGGCAAGTTCTGTCCCGAAGAGCGCCTACGGCATTGCTGTGATGCACCCATAGGTCCTGGAGGGCTAAAGTCATATATTTCCCAGTCAGGGACAGGCAATTCCGGGAGATTCAGTCGACGGAGGAATGCAGGGACCTCCCTGGGGGAGCGTAAGGTCACCCAGGTACCATCTTGCCGGACTGATAGGGAGAGTGGAAAGCCCCATCTATATGCTATGTCAGCGGCACGAAGGGTTTGAGTGACGGGACGCAACATTCGGCGGGCTTGTAAGGTGGAAGGCGAAATGTCATTGAAAATCTGAATGTCCGTGCCTCCAAACGTCCAGAACGATTTGGAGCGTGCCTTGACATAAATGTGATCTTTAAGTGCAAAGTCCGTGAAGTAGCACACAATGTCCCTGGGTGGTGCATTAGGGGAGTCTGGCTGCGTCGTGCTAAATCTCCCGGGGAAACCGTCCTGGGGCCCACTATGGTGTTGAATAGGCCAGAGAGGTAGCGGCGAAGTGCTGTTTCCTGTTCTGGCACTCCCCGTATCCGCAAATTATGGCGCCTGGACCGATTATCCAGGTCGCCCAGGCGTCTCCAAATGGCGGAAGAGACGGCGGGATCTCCGGGGCTGCTGGCATAGATACAGCCGCCTGTTCAGCGGCCTGCTCTAGGCCTCTGACTCTTGCCTCCACATGTTCTACCTCCGTACGGAGGCCCGAGATCTCGCGCTGAAGAGCCTCCCTTACCTCTGACACTATTTCTCTGATGTCAGCTTTTGTGGGTATGTCGGCCAGAGAGCATTCAATTCTTACTGTGGCAGCTCCCAGCTCCGGCAAGGAGAAGCCCGATCCTGCAGGGGATGCCGCCATCTTGGGGGAATCTTCACGCGGTGTGTGGTGAGTGCGGGGTGTGAAAAACGCCTCCAATTGTTAAGGTGCCGATCTGGGATTTGTCTTTGGGGTCTTAACGGTGGTCGGTCGTGATTTCCCCCTCACCATGTCGGTAAATTCTGTGCATTCAGTGCAAAAGAGACAGGGTCAGCTCGGAGCTCCGTTAGTTAGCGTCCATTTTAGGCAGTCGGCAAGCCACGCCCCTCTAATCCCTTCTGGCTCCTGACTCTGGTGTACGTTTAATCCCTTCTGGCTCCTGACTCTGGTGTTCGTTTAATCCCTTCTAGCTCCTGACTCTGGCATACGTTTAATCCCTTCTGGCTCCTGACTCTGGTGTAGGTTTAATCCCTTCTGGCTCCTGACTCTGGTTTATGGTTAATTCCTCTGGCTCCTGACTCTGTTTTATGTTATACAAAAAGATGGTCAGCGCCCAGATAAGTTCCACCACCAGTATACCAATGCCGAACCAGATATATAGAGGTCTCCCCCAAACCAATGTGACAACAGGTATAATTATACGTATCTGGCGGCGCGATTGCAGTCGCTTCTTGGTATTCAGATGGTCCTCACGGTGTGTATCATAAATGTCCAATATGGATTATATATAAAAAACACAAATGGCAGAATAATAGTGCAGGGTGTATATACAATGTTGGAATAGATGGCAATAAATGGTTCCACTCACAGACAGAGAGCCCCGTCACTGGCTCTGAGTGGTTCCAAACATCTGGGTCCTTTGTCTTCTTAGGAATATTTAAAGGAGACCCACTCCCTTTAAAGTTGGTATTTTCTTTATCTCGTCAAATATGTAAGAAAACATAAAAACAAGGACCTTCTTCAAAGAAGGTCCTTGTTTTTATGTTTTCTTACATATTTGACGAGATAAAGAAAATACCAACTTTAAAGGGAGTGGGTCTCCTTTAAATATTCCTAAGAAGACAAAGGACCCAGATGTTTGGAACCACTCAGAGCCAGTGACGGGGCTCTCTGTCTGTGAGTGGAACCATTTATTGCCATCTATTCCAACATTGTATATACACCCTGCACTATTATTCTGCCATTTGTGTTTTTTATATATAATCCATATTGGACATTTATGATACACACCGTGAGGACCATCTGAATACCAAGAAGTGACTGCAATCGCACCGCCAGATACGTATAATTATATCTGTTTTATGTTAACTCCCTTCTGGCTCATGACTCTGGTTTACATTTAATCCCTTCTGGCTCCTGACTCTGGATAACATTTAATCCCTTCTGGCTCCTGACTCTGGTATAAATTTAACCCTTCTGGCTCCAGACTCTGGCATACCTTTAATCCCTTCAGGCTCCTGACTCTGGTGTATGTGTAATCCCTTCTGGCTCCAGACTCTGGCATGTCTTTTTTCCCTTCCGGCTCCATGACTCTGGTATACGTTTCACCCTTCTGGTACCAGACTCTGGCATGCCTTTAATCCGTTCTGGCTCCTGACTCTGGTGTACGTTTAATCCCTTCTGGCTCCTGACTCTGGCATGCCTTTAATCCCTTCTGGCTCCCTGACTCTGGTGTACGTTTAATCCCTTCTGGCTCCAGACTCTGGTGTACGTTTAATCCCTTCTGGCTCCTGACTCTGGCGTACATTTAATCCCTTCTGGCTCCTGACTCTGTTTTACGTTTAATCCCTTCTGGCTCCTGACTCTGGTGTACGCTTTAATCCCTTCTGGCTCCTGACTCTGGCATAAATTTAATCCCTTCTGGCTCCTGACTCTGGCGTAGGTTTAATCCCTTCTGGCTCCTGACTCTGGTGTACATTTAATCCCTCTGGCTCCTGACTCTGGTGTACATTTAATCCCTTCTAGCTCCTGACTCTGGCGTAGGTTTAATCCCTTCTGGCTCCTGACTCTGGTTTATGGTTAATTCCTCCGGCTCCTGACTCTGTTTTACGTTTCATCCCTCTGGCTCCTGACTCTGGTTTACGTTTAATCGCTTCTGGCTCCTGACTCTGTTTTACGTTTAATCCCATCTGGCTCCTGACTCTGGCGTACGTTTAATCCCTTCTGGCTCCTGACTCTGGATAATGTTTAATCCCTTCTGGCTCCTGACTCTGGTATAAATTTAACCCTTCTGGCTCCAGACTCTGGCATACCTTTAATCCCTTCAGGCTCCTGACTCTGGTGTATGTGTAATCCCTTCTGGCTCCTGACTCTGGTGTATGTGTAATCCCTTCTGGCTCCAGACTCTGGCATGTCTTTTTTCCCTTCCGGCTCCATGACTCTGGTATACGTTTAACCCTTCTAGTACCAGACTCTGGCATGACTTTAATCCGTTCTGGCTCCTGACTCTGGTGTACGTTTAATCCCTTCTGGCTCCAGACTCTGGTGTACGTTTAATCCCTTCTGGCTCCTGACTCTGGCGTACATTTAATCCCTTCTGGCTCCTGACTCTGTTTTACGTTTAATCCCTTCTGGCTCCTGACTCTGGTTTACGCTTTAATCCCTTCTGGCTCCTGACTCTGGCGTACATTTAATCCCTTCTGGCTCCTGACTCTGTTTTACGTTTAATCCCTTCTGGCTCCTGACTCTGGTGTACGCTTTAATCCCTTCTGGCTCCTGACTCTGGCATAAATTTAATCCCTTCTGGCTCCTGACTCTGGCATAGGTTTAATCCCTTCTGGCTCCTGACTCTGGTGTACATTTAATCCCTCTGGCTCCTGACTCTGGTGTACATTTAATCCCTTCTAGCTCCTGACTCTGGCGTAGGTTTAATCCCTTCTGGCTCCTGACTCTGGTTTATGGTTAATTCCTCCGGCTCCTGACTCTGTTTTACGTTTAATCCCTCTAGCTCCTGACTCTGTTTTACGTTTAATCCCTTCTGGCTCCTGACTCTGGTTTACGTTTAATCGCTTCTGGCTCCTGACTCTGTTTTACGTTTAATCCCATCTGGCTCCTGAATCTGTTTTATGTTTAATCCCTTCTGGCTCCTGACTCTGTTTTACGTTTAATCCCATCTGGCTCCTGACTCTGGCGTACGTTTAAGCCCTTCTGGCTCCTGACTCTGGATAATGTTTAATCCCTTCTGGCTCCTGACTCTGGTATAAATTTAACCCTTCTGGCTCCAGACTCTGGCATACCTTTAATCCCTTCTGGCTCTTGACTCTGTTTTACGTTTAATCCCTTCTGGCTCCTGACTCTGGTTTACACTTTAATCCCTTCTGGCTCCTGACTCTGGCATAAATTTAATCCCTTCTGGCTCCTGACTCTGGCGTAGGTTTAATCCCTTCTGGCTCCTGACTCTGGCGTAGGTTTAATCCCTTCTGGCTCCTGACTCTGGTTTATGGTTAATTCCTCCGGCTCCTGACTCTGTTTTACGTTTAATCCCTTCTGGCTCCTGACTCTGGTTTACGTTTAATCGCTTCTGGCTCCTGACTCTGTTTTACGTTTAATCCCATCTGGCTCCTGAATCTGTTTTATGTTTAATCCCTTCTGGCTCCTGGCTCTGTTTTATGTTTAATCCCATCTGGCTCCTGACTCTGGCGTACGTTTAATCCCTTCTGGCTCCTGACTCTGGATAATGTTTAATCCCTTCTGGCTCCTGACTCTGGCGTAGGTTTAATCCCTTCTGGCGCCTGACTCTGGTTTACGGTTAATTCCTCTGGCTCCTGATTCTGTTTTACTTTAACTCCATTCTGGCTCCTAACTCTGGTTTACGTTTCATCCCCTCTGGCTCCTGACTCTGGTTTACGTTTAACCCTGTTGGTTTCTGACCCCGGCTTGAATGACTACCCCATCTGGTTCTGGACTACATTTTCTATATATTTTTGCTAGTTTTACCGGCTTTTCTAAAGACCAGAAGGTTAGGGAGTAATACGTCTGTGTGTTGGGATCAGGGAGTCGTGACAGCACCCAGGTTCACCAGCAGCTGGGATTTTTGAATTTGTCAGCTGCCGGTCACCAGATCAGTCACTAGCACCTTCACTACTGAGATCGAGTTAACTCAGGCTTCAAAGACAGATCAGGTGCCCCAATATCGAGATATCTCGATCTGCAGCTCTGCAGCCCAGAAACAAATGTAATTCATTCGCTGCAAACAAATTTCATCTGCTTTGAGGCTGCAGAAGGTGCCCCTAAAGTTTTAGCCCTGTGGGCATAATACCCGTAGAGCTAAAACTGCCTAAAATCTGCCAACAGGATGTCCTGACATCAGACATTCAGCAAGTCGACACAGTTGCAGCCTGAGGTTCACTGCAACGGCTGTAACTCAATTGAGCAGTAGATGCCACCATCTACTGGCCAAATATGTTAGCACAGTAAGAAATTAATTGGGAATATGCCCATATATTTCTTACTGTATAATTAATTTAAAATGATTTTTTTAAAAACCACTGGTTCCAGACAATGTTTTTTTCTGTAACACTGTAATCTTCTACTAACCTGGACGGGTGATATTCGGGGGACGGCTGGCTGGCATCTAGAGAAAACACAAAGGTCCATGTGAGAACTTAGTGATTGCTGATCTATTTTATTAATGTTTGAGATTCCAGAACTTTCATAAAATTAGCAAAAAGTTAACTCGGCTCGTTATAAACTCCAAAAACTCCAGAAACCGAAAACCCCCCCCCCAAAAAAAGTTAGACAATGTATTTACATATTTCTTTTTTCACACTGATTTCTATTTCTATTTTTTTCACATCTTTCACAACCGGATAATATTTTATTACAGTTACTATTACCTGTACGATTTGCATTCATAGTCATACAGAAAATACTTTTTGTCTGCAGAAGACACTGGACTTCCCATAACAGATGTTGCATTTCTCTCCTTTTTTCTCCTGAGCTCTTACTGATTGCTCATGATTGAGCTCACTCCACAATCCTCTGTGATCTTCCCTGGATTCAGTTCCTGATATGATTTTTATTATATCACTTTAGGCTAGGGTCAGACTAACGCATTTTTCGCGTCGTCCGTGAAAAAGTGCGTTCGAACGAATGGACGCATTTTTTCACGGAATACGCGATAGCGGTCATACGATGCGCATTTTCGTCCGTGATCTTGTTCGGATCATCAATAAAACACTTTTTGCGTCTGGACGTTATGTTGGCCGGACATTAGCAGCGTCTGACGTCTCCTAATCACGCACACACGCCGCTATGCGGACGCAACGCACTCTGTACGTCAGTACTAGCGGTTTCACGTTCTCGAAAAAATGCGTTCGTTTGCCGCTTGCGTTGCGCGGTCGGACTTTTGTGCAGCGGTACTTCGTATATTGCCCGTCACTGGCCGTCATTTGCTGCTACTACGGCCGTGATAAAGTGCGGCTGCACGCACGTTCGCACTGCGTTCGTCTGACCCCAGCCTAAAGGAACATATTATTAAAAATAGAGTTCCATCGTTTTGCCCATAAATAATAATAACTTGCGTAGCGTAGAATCCACAAATTGCGCAGCGCTACGAGACTTGCACACTTTCCACACGCAACTCACGTAGCGCCAGCCATGGATCAGAGCTGCACGCGCATGCACAGATCTGATCCATCGCTGCCTCTCTGAGAACGCTCACTACAGCGATTGGTCTGAGAGGGTGACGTCGGTCGCTCTCTGTGTGTGACATCGATAGTGACCGATCTGGTGACCGGAGGCTGTGAAATTAAAAATCCTGGCAGCTGGTGACCCTAGGTGGGGTGGGGTGGAGAAAACGCTTCCACTTCACCCTGTGATTTCAATAGAACGTGTCCATTCACAAATTCAAAAAGCAGGCAGTTCGCCAAATATTCGCCAATCTTCGACGGCAGTGAAATCCCCCATAGAGAATCTATTCTGAGACACCGAACAGCAGAGAAATGTCAAAAAAATGCCCAGATTTTTGGTGGTTCAGTTCGACAGGTTTAAACTGGAGAATCCCCACGGTTTGTAAAAAAATATTATCTTTTTATTCAACCACTTATTCTTTTCGTTTTCAGCAAAAAAGCCTTTTTATTTATTTATTTTTTAGAATATATATATATTTTTTTAGGTAATATTTTGATTCCCATTTTTTTAATGGTTTTTTTTATTTTGTAACAGCCAGTTACAAGTTTTTATAAAGTTCCGTAGCGCTGTACAATGGGAAGTAGAACAACAAATATATATACAGGTTAAACACACAGTACAGTAGGTGAGAGGACCCTGCTCAAGAGCTTACAATCTAAGAAGACAGGGGTGACACGCTAGGAGAGGGTTAATAGAGAATCTGAAATAGCGGAGCGCTTGTGGGCTGTGTGGGAAGATGCAGTCGTAAAGGAACAGAGGGGGATCATGGAGTGAGCTGATAGGCTTCTCTAAAGTAATGGGTTTTCAGAGACTTCTTGAAGGACTGGAGAGACTGGGAAAGTCTGATGTTGCGGGGAGGGAGTCCCATAGACAGGGGCAGCTCGGGAGAAGTCCTGAAGGCGGGAGTTGGTGGGGCGGGTACGAGGAGCTGATAGCATCAGATCATTGGCCGAGCGAAGTGGGCAAGACTTCTAATAAGGGAGGAGATGTAGGCAGTGGCGCGGTTATGGTGAGCTTTGTATGTGAGCCCCAATATAATGAAATGGATTCTATAGGAAACGGAGACAGTGTAGAGATTGACAAAGGGGTGAGGTGTGAGAGATCCGGTGTGAGAGGTGTGGGATGTGAGGTATGAGAGGTGCGTGAAGTGAGGTGTATGAGCCGGGCACAGGCGTTCATTACAGGCTGCAGAGGGAGACTCTGGGATCATGTAAGGCCAGAGAGAAGGAGGTTACAGTAGTCAAGGTGGGAGATAATAAGAACTTGGATGAGCCTAGCACAGGCATTCATACCAGACTGCAGATGGAGAATCTGTGACCTCTTAAGACCTCTTATTATTTTTTACAGGACAGGAATAGCAGAGTTCTGTTTTTTTCTGAACTTCGGCGGCGTTCATCGGCATTCAGCTGATCCCTTCGGCACACTTCGGGTACCGTGCGGTGAATAGTGAATTAACCGCAGGGTCGGTGAACTGGAAATGCCGATTCGCACCGAAGTGCACTTTGAATAACCTTTTTTAGTGAATAAGAGCCATAATGTCTATTTGCGTCATAATGGATCCGTTTCCAAAGGTAATTCTTAAAACGTAAAGCTTTGTATGGACCATCAGAGGGTCAGTGACGCTCTCAGTGACGCGGTGACAATAAAGAGCACATTTATCTTACTTTAAGATCTTTTCACGGTAGCTTTTGTTGGGTATCATAGGAAATGGAAAACTACCAGTTCTCTATTTTTTTTCCAGAGATGAATTTTTTAGTTCCCTTTTAATGAACCTCTGACATTTTGGGGACATTGTGGCCGTGGGAGTTACTTTCATAACCGCTGCGCACAAAGCCAGTAAGAGGGCTCTGCCTCGTGCCTCTTTGCAAATATAGGGGAACTGTTCACGCACCTCTGAGTCTCCCATCTTAATAAATATATCAGAACACGAAAGATTAGCAGGGTTATTCAAAGCGAATCGAAAAGCCGCCGCACGTTCGGTGACTTTTCGTTCTCTTCAATTCGGTGCGATTTGCCGATCCCATTTCGGCGACCCTGTGGTGTATTCAGCAAGCACCACAGGGCCGCCGAAATGCAGGGAAAAGCCGCCGCAAACCCGCCGAAAACTCACTGCAAAATCCAGGCGAATGCACGCCGAAACCCGCAAAAACATCTGGATTAAGCCGCCGAAAACGCTGGAAAAACCCAAGCAGGAGCCGATCACACGCAGCGAAGCCGCCGGAAAGACCCGACACCGCAGACGAAGGAGGTGAAAAAAAAAAACAGTTTGCTTGAATGGTTGAAAAGTGAAACACTGTTTGCAAAGAATCTACTGAGTGAAAATCTCTGGAATTTACATATAAGATCCAATGAATGATCATAAAAAGGGCTGTTACAGAAAAAAAAAAAAAAAAACGTTTAAAAAATTTTAAAAACAAAAATCGGAAAAAATTGTTTTGAAAAAAAAATCCCAAAAAATGTTTAAATGGTCCTAAAGAATTTACAAATATAGAGACTTTTTATTGCAGAATATTATAATAAACGGTTTATTAGATATTGAATTAAAACGGGAATATTTTTAACATTGAAGCCTATGGGATTCGCCTGATTAAACCTGCCGAATTAAACCACCGAACGGCAGGGCATTTCAGCAACTTTTCACTGCTGGTTTTTGTTCTCTGAATAGCCGAAGCATTGCTTCTCTATGGGGATTTCACTGCCGTCGAACAGGCACCGAACAGGCACCGTATGTGCAGGCAATTCGCCAGGATTTGGTTAACTGCCTGCTCTCTGAATAGCCGAATGGCCAAGAAAGGTAACCGTACGATGAATTTCAGCGTTTGGTTCCCTTTCGGCAGCCATTCGGATCTCTTTGAATAACCCTGTTAGTCAAAAAGGGGTTAATGAAAGGTCATTTTCGGCCCAGTAAGAGGCAGGTGGCCTTCCTTACGCCTCCTGGTACTGCTGGATATAACACTTAAGGGGTTATACAGGGAGCACAGAAATGTCACCGATATTTCGGTGCTCTCTCGTTCCCCGCACTTCCCTGCACTTCGTGGAATCAAAGTTCCCCACCCTGCGGTGAATTCAGCATTTACCGCAGGGTTCCTGGAATGCAGGAAAAACCCGCCAAAAGCCCGCCGCAATCTCGCCAAAAACCAACCGAAATCCTGCCGGAACCGCTGAAAGAACACACTGGAAAAAGCCAACGAGGCGCGGATCTCTGCACAGACCAGCCGCCGGAAAAAGCCAACAAGCAGACGAACGGGGTAAAAAAAAAACAAAAAAACAGTACGCTTGAAAGTTTCAAAAGTTAAACGCTGTTTGCAAAAAACTACTGAACGGAAATGTCTGGAATTTATACATAAGATCCAATGAATGATAATAAAAAGGACTGTTACAGAAAAAAACGCTTTAAAAAAAAAAAGGGAAAACATTTTGCCGAAAAAATCTCGAAAAAATGGCTAAAAAATCCTAAAACAAAGCTATAAATAAAGAGAATAAACGGTTTATTAGATATTGGATTAAAACGGGAATATTTTTAACATTGAAGCCTATGGGATTCTCCTGAATAAACCTGCCGAATGAAAACACCGAACAGCAGGGCATTTCGGCAACTTTTCTCTGTTGTTCGGTGTCTGAATAGATTAACCATTGCTTCTCTATGGGAGATTTCACTGTCGTCGAACAGGCACCTTATTTCGTTGGCAATTCGGCAAAATTTGGCAAACTGCCTGCTCTCTGAATAGCCAAATGGCCCCGAAATGTCACCGTACGGGGAAATTCACTGTTCGTGACATTTCGGGGCCAGATCAGCTCTTTCTGAATAACCCCTTTAAGGTGCATTCAAAGGTATTTCCACGATATTCAGTTTGACAAAGTTAACGTGTGATGAAATATGAGTGCCACCAGGTTACCTAATCTGATCGCAATCTCGTGCCGTAGATGAAGCTGGTATGCAATAGGGATGTGCGTTTCGGGTTTCGGAATTTCGGAATTTTCACAAAATTTCCCGATTCGTGTCTTCGGATGCGGCCGAATTTCCGAACATTTTTAGATCCGAAAATGTCAGATCCGAAAAGTTTTCCGAGCCGAAACGAAATATTTTCGGAATTTTCGAATGGACTTGAAATGTGTCAAATCGAAATTTATTGCTTTGAAACGAGGAGAACAGACGTTCCGAAAAAATGAAAACTCGATACAAAAAACGAGCAAAGTGACACGAAAATACGAAAATACGGTCGATATTCCGAAAACATGTACAATTCCGAAAAACGAAAATTTCCGAAATTACGAAAAGTCGATACAAAAACGAGCTAAGTGACACGAAAATACGAAAAATGGTCGATATTCCGAAAACATGTACAATTCCGAAAAACGAAAATTTCCGAAATTACGAAAAGTCGATACAAAAACGAGCTAAGTGACACGAAAATACGAAAATACGGTCGATATTCCGAAAACATGTACAATTCCGAAAAACGAAAATTTCCGAAATTACGAAAAGTCGATACAAAAACGAGCTCAGTGACACGAAAATACGAAAAATGGTCGATATTCCGAAAAAAAATGTACACGAAAAACGAATCGAGCCGAACCGAATCGAAACAGAAATCGGTCGAAACGAGCCGAATCGAAAAGTTTAAAAATCCGAAAAATCGAACCGAATCGAACCAAAAAAAAAAATCGGTGCACAAGCCTAGTATGCAACAAGAGACACCACCAGCCTGAAATGTTCCCAAAATTCAGGTGACAACCAGTCTATATATGTATTTATTGCAATTAATACAGTTTAAGTCAGGATCAATCGAGACTGAATGTCTGCCTCGTCTGTACTTACCGGCGTTCTGCGAAGCTGGGCAGACGTGTGTAATGTGCCATGACTGCGGTTGCCCGATTTCCAGGATTGCTTCTTACTGCCGATCAAACCCATCCTTAGTGAAGCAGAAAAGTTGACATGAATTATGCAGCCGTGCAAAAGTATACATTTATTGGTGCCATGTTTTCAAGGACAGACTGTAACAAAAAGCTCAGCAAACTTTACTGCTGCATTCCAGCAGCCAGGGATTTGGCAGAATACAGGGAGAGCTGTGGGGTCAGTCGCTGCTGTACAGGGATAAGGTTCAGTGGGTTATAATGAGTGTAAATCCATGTACAGTACAGATACAAGTTGTTGCTGTAATTGCCATACACAGGCATTATGCAGCACATACAGATACAGTGGCAAGAAAAAGTATGTGAACCCTTTGGGATTACGTGGAGTTTTGCATGAATTGGTCATAAAATGTGCTCTGATCTTTATCTAAGTCACAACAATTTGAAAAACACAGTCTGCTTAAAATAATACAACACAAACATTATATGTTTTCATGTGTTTATTGAACAGAACATGTAAACATTCACAGTGCAGGGTGGAAAAAGTATGTGAACCCCTAGCCTAATGACTTCTTCAAGAGCTAATTGGAGCCAGGAGTGAGCCAACCTTGAGTCCAATCAGTGTGATATTATTGGATGTGTTGCTGAAAGCTGTCCTGCCCTTTAAAAACACACACCAGTTTTGGGTTTACTGGTTTCAAGAAGCACTGCCTGATGTGAACCATGCCTCGCAGAAAAGAGCTCTCAGAAGACCTACGATCAAGAATTGTTGACTTGCATGAAGCTGGAAAGGGTTACAAAAGTATCTCCAAAAGCCTTGATGTACATGTGTCCACGGTAAGACAGACTGTCTACAAATGGAGAAAGTTCAGCACTGTTGCTACTCTCCCTAGGCGTGGTCGTCCTGTAAAGATGACTGCAAGAGCACAGCGCAGAATGCTTAATGAGGTAAAGAAGAATCCTAGAGTGTCAGCTAAAGACTTACAGAAATCTCTGGCACATGCTAACATTTTTGTTGACACATCTACAATAAGGAAAACATTAAACAAGAATGGAGCACATGGGAGGACACCACGGAGGAAGCCATTGTTGTCCAAAAAGAATATTGCAGCATGTTTGAAGTTTGCAAAAGAGCACCTGGATGTTCCACGGCACTACTGGCAAAATATTCTGTGGACAGATGAAACCAAAATTGAGTTGTTTGGAAAAAACACACAACACTATCAGGGTTATTCAAAGAGCTCCGAATTGCTTGAGAAAGGTAACCGAACGCTGAAAATCAGCGTTCGGTTACCTTTCTTGGCCATTCGGCTATCCAGAGAGCAGGCAATTCGCCAAATCCTGGCGAATTGCCTGTACATACGGTGCCTGTTCGGTGCCTGTTCGAGGGCAGTGAATCCCCATGAAAAAGCACTGCTTCGGCTATTCAGAGAACACAAACCAGCAGTGAAAGGTTCCCGAAATGCCCTGCCATTCGGTGGTTTAATTCGGCAGGTTTATTCAGGAGAATCCCATAGGCTTCAATGTTAAAAAATATTCTGGTTTTAATTCAATATCTAATAAACCATTCATTATAAAATTATGCAGTAAAGAGTCTCTTTATTTAAAGATTTTTTAGGATATTTTAACCCTTTCGCTGCTGAGGCTTTTCCCGCCTCTGTGCCAAGGTCATTTTTACCGGTTTTGCTCATCATGTTTAAACGCGTTTTGAAGGCTTATTTTAGTATATGACCCAGACATATTATATATCGTTCTTTCCGTCAGACTCGGCAAATTAATAATATGTCATTATTATATGTATACGTCATGACTTGTCTGTATATTATAACAAAAAATGCAATAAAATATGAATTTTCAATAATTTACAGCGTATAAAGTGTTTTTTTTCCACATTTTAACATGCGAGCAATTGTGGTTATATTTTGTATGGGGTGCGCTTGTTAAAAAAATTAGAGATGGGGTCTCGTTACATTTTTTTTTGGGGAAAGTTACACGATTTTTAACAAACGCACCGCATACAAAAATCGTTAGTGCAGCATCATTGTTCACATTATAATTGAAATGGGAACAATATTGCTGCATTAACAAACCAAAAAAAAGAAAAAAAAAGTGTTTATTTTTTTGTTTATAATTTTGTTTTTTAAAATATTTTTTTACAAACTTTTTTCACTTTCGAGTTTGGTATCGTTGGAACGGCCATGCTCTGGCCGATCCAACAATACCAAACGTTAACCCCTAGCTGCCACGGATCAGGAGATAGGGAGTTCATTGGAACTCCCTATCTCCACCGTTGGTGGCAGTTAGGGGTTAACTCTAGGACTGGCGTCATCGTGCTTTGCACGATGACGCCAGTCCTCAGGGGGAGTTCCCGGAGGCTTGGCCGACATCCAAGATGTCGGCCAGCTCCGGGAAAGGATCACGAACCGGCGCTTTTCAGCGCCGATTCGTGATCCGGCTCCCCAGGGGTTAATGCCAGGTAACATTTGGAAGGGCAGGCTGTGCCCTTCCAAATGGTGCCTGGGTTAACCCCTGCAACGCCGCCGATCGGACCTCCCCCCTCCCTTTCAGGCGCCTCCTCCGCACATGCGGGGGGGCGCCTGAATTAGGTGTCATCGCGCTGCCGCGATGACACCTAATTTCATCGGCGACGGTTCCGGATGCTGGGCTGACATCGAGGATGTCAGCCCGCACCGGGGGGGCCAGCGATCGGCCGGAACCCGGCGAACGCTGACCCCAAAGTGAGGACGTGCTCAGCGCGTCCTCAGCACACCAGGAGCCATGTGGAGGACGCGCTGAGCGCGTCCTCCGCATGGAAGTGGTTAAGCATTTTTCAGATTTTTTTTTTTTTTTAAAAGTCCGATTTTTTTTTTAACTTTACTTATTTTTTCTGTAACAGCCCTTTTTATTATCATTCCCTGGACCTCATATGCAAATTTCAGACATTTTCGCTCAGTAGTTTCTTTGCAAACACTTTCACACTTTCATGCAAACTGTTTTTCTAATTTATTCACTGCCTCTTCTGCTGTGTCGAAGGCTGTGATCGGCTCCTGTTCGGGTTTTTCTGTGGTTTTCGGCAGGTTAATCCAGATGTTTTTGAGGGTTTTCGGCGTGCATTCGGTGGGTTTTGCGGTTAGTTTTCGTCAGGTTTGCGGCAGCTTTTCCCTGCAATTCGGGGACCCTGTGGTGCTTGCTGAATACACCGTAGGGTCACCGAAATGGGATCGGCAAAACAAACCGAATTGAAGAGAATGAAAAGTCACCGAACGTGCGGTGACTTTTCGAATCTCTTTGAATAACCCTGTATGTGTGGAGTTGAAAAGGCACAGCACACCAACATCAAAACCTCATCCCCACTGTAAAACATGGTGGAGGGAGCATCATGGTTTGGGGCTGCTTTGCTGTCATTGTTGTCATTGATGGAAAAATGAATTCCAGATATTATCAAGACATTTTGCAGGAAAACGTAAGACCATCTGTCCGCCAACTGAAGCTCCGCAGAGGATGGGTGATGCAACAGGACAATGACCCAAAGCATACAAGTAATTCAACAAAAGAATGGCTTCAACAAAACAAAATACGCCTTCTGGAGTGGCCCAGTCAGAGTCCTGACCTCAACCCGATTGAAATGCTGTGGCATGACCTTAAGAGAGCGATTCACACCAGACATCCCAAGAATATTGCTACACTGAAACAGTTTTGTGAAGAGGAGTGGTCCAAAATTACTCCAGATCGTTGTGCAGGTCTGATCTGCAACTACAGGAAACGTTTGGTTGAAGTTATTGCTGCCAAAGGAGGGTCAACCAGTTATTAAGTCCAAAGGTTCACATACTTTTTCCACCCTGCACTGTGAATGTTTACATGTTATGTTCAATAAACACATGAAAACATATAATGTTTGTGTTGTATTATTTTAAGCAGACTGTGTTTTTCAAATTGTTGTGACTTAGATGAAGATCAGAGCACATTTTATGACCAATTCATGCAAAACTCCACGTAATCCCAAAGGGTTCACATACTTTTTCTTGCCACTGTACAAGGTGTTGCTGTAATTGCCATACACAGGCATTATGCAGCACATACAGATACAAGGTGTTGCTGTAATTGCCATACACAGGCATTATGCAGCACATACAGATACAAGGTGTTACTGTAATTGCCATACACAGGCATTATGCAGCACATACAGATACAAGGTGTTGCTGTAATTGCCATACACAGGCATTATGCAGCACATACAGATACAAGGTGTTGCTGTAATTGCCATACACGGGCATTATGCAGCACATACAGATATAAGGTGTTGCTGTAATTGCCATACACAGGCATTATGCAGCACATACACATACAAGGTGTTACTGTAATTGCCATACACAGGCATTATGCAGCACATACAGATATTGCATTGCTAATAATCTCATTATGATCACTACAAATCCCCAAGCAGGAGATCTCACCATTTTATTATCTGTCTGCAGCACATTTACTGACACAAAGGCCATTTCTGCCTGTATGCTGATAATGCAGACCCAGTGTGACATTGTGCCAGATAAGGGACGCCATCTAAAGTTTAGAACCTTTCATCCCAGCGATATTTCTGTAAGGTTTACTTTGCAGAAGCCATGCTAGTCTATAGATTCAGATGAGCAAATAATCAGATTATTGCAGGGTGCAAGGATAATGGTTTTATTGGACAAATGACAATACATTATAACAAACAAGCTTTTGAGGGTCCCTGTGTTTCTTCAGAAGAAAATACTGATGTTCGTTCTGGCACGAAATAGTATGAATAACATAAGAATAGGCTAAATAGTGGAGTAATATAGCATAGTTATCAGTCAGAAGGTGGGTGGGGGGTTAGGAGTTATATAAAAAAAACATTCAGCAAAATGTGTGAGCTGCAGGGGGGTGGGAGGAAATACCAAAAATCAGATACTGTTAAGCAAAAGCAAGATAAGAAGGAATAACTAAAATAAATTAAACCACATGATGTACGGTGTAAGAGCAAGATAGAGGGAGGGCGCGTAGTAGGTGCAAGAGGATATCAGAACGGGGACGGACTGAAAATAGAAAAAAGCAGTAACAGAGGGTAATATATATATGTAAAATAAGCAAGTAGAAAAATATCAAAATTAAAGTTAAAACTTGGAAAAATAACAATAAAAATTTAAACTGGATAGATGAGAATACGAAGAATTACAAATGAGCTGCATCATTATCCTCTACTTTTAACCATCTCAAAGTGACAATAAAATTACTGTAGAAAACCAGAGAATGTGTTCCAGTCTGTCGGTGCCATCTGTAACTTACTGCGGCTACAGCAGCACAGCTCCTCCTTCCCTCTGCAGAACTCCGCCCCCTACAGGAGGCACAAAGGACCACAGCTGGTTCACAGTAACCCATTAATGTTTAATAGTATTTTATAAATAATTTCAGCGTTACAAAAAAATAACAAAACTATCAGGGGGATTTTTTCTCTGTCTATTCATTTCCAGCCCACTACAAACAAATGGCTGTTTAACCCTATATTTAACCGTTACCTACACATCCTGGACCCTATTCCGCCCGAGCTGTCAGAATTAACTATTAATTGAAACAGCCCCATCTCGTTCCAGCTGAGCAGCGGCAAAAACCTGGCAACGACAAAATCACTTAATGCTAAAAATAAAATAAACTGAAAAATCCAATAATCAGGTCTCTCATCCTACAACAAGGACGGCGCTATCTGCTTCCTCCTAGAAACTGAAGGAGATCGAGAACAAATCATTCGCCAGTGCCCTCGCGTTGACTTTGTGCATCCAGAACACGTCCACAAAAACTGTCCTTTGATACAATAGGGCAGCCCTTTCATGCACTGTACATTGCACACTTAGGCTAGGGACAGATGAGCGCATTTTCTGCGGCCACCGTCAAAATGTACGTCGATGCGTGCGCACGCATTTTTTCACGGAATACGCTTAAGTGGTCAGACGATGCGCAATTCTGGACGTATTTCATGACGATGGGGTGAAAAGAAGTCTAGGGAAATCCGGCTGTTTGAACGTTATGTTGGCCGCACACTAGCAGCGTCTGACATCTCCTAATCACGCACACACGCCGCTAGCGGACGCAACGCACTCTGTACGTCAGTACCAGCGGTTTAACGTTCTCGAAAAAATGCGTTCATTTTCCACTTGCGTTGCGCGGCCGGACTTTTGTGCGACCGTACTTCGTATATTGGCCGTCATTGCCCGGCATCTGCTGCTAGTGCGGCCGTGATTATGTGCGCCAGAACGCGCGTTCGCACTGCCTCAGTCTGACCCTAGCCTTACACTCAAGGTTTAAGTCGCCAACGTGTCGGTGCTCTCTTGAAAAGTCGCCGCAAAACTACCGATTGAAAAAAATTAAAATGCAGCGTAACCGCCGAAATCATCGGATTCGATAATTTCAGCACTTTTGCAGCTTTTTCCTTTTTTTTTCCTAAAAAATCTACCGAAATTTTCCAATCCAATAATATGCCTTGAACCCGTCGGGAAAAAGTCAACGATCCGGCAAACACAGCAACGCAGCCGCTGACTTGTCTTTTTTGACTTAAGACGGAATATTTTTTTTTTACTTTTTATAAGCAAGCCTTCAGTGTGCACCTCTTTCTTTGGAGTTCGTATGTACAATATATTGGCTGCACCGGAGCAGGTAAACGCTGCCATACTATAGAGCAAGGGGCTCTTGGATTATATATATATATATATGTTATCCAACTGATTTTAAATATTTTTTTATCTTTTCATTTGGATATTTTTTTATGTAGCTTTACTTTCAGTAAATTTGTAAAATTGACAATTTTTTCCTAAAAATAAATAAAATATAAATATTTATATTATTAAATACCGTGCCACAACCATTGCTAGCTGCGTACCTGTCACATTTAGCAATTGTGCTGACCGCCCATTAAAAATATGCGATAATGGGTCTTTTTTAACATGCCGCATGCACAATATTGTTCTTCACTGTTTTTACATCTAATATTAGTAATATTTGCAACTTTTGTTTAAAGTTATATAAAATTATTCTTTTTGTGCATTTTTAACCCACAGGTATTTTAAACACTTCTCGTTTATTTATTATTTTTATTTTTATTGTTATATTTGTGGTTATGTGTGTGTAGCTCTCTGTCCACCACGTTAATATACTGCAAACACTAAAAAGGGTGCAGAAATCCAGAGCTATTTCTCTAAAAATGTTTTAATCCTTTACGTTATTTAAGTTAAAACAAAAAAAAATATATAAAATTTTGATTTGGAAAAAAATAAATAATAATAATAATACTTGTTTTTTTTGGGTGGTATTATTTTTTTTAAAAGTAACATTAAACAAGAAATCATCAAAAGCAGTATTATATTATAATACAATAATATTATGTATGAAACATTAAATGGTTGTATTAAAATATATTAAATTATTATATGACTTTAAAATGAAAAAATATAATTCAATAAAAACTAAAATGTAAATCTGCTTCCTAGTTTAAAAATATATTGTAGTGAAATAATTTCATTATATATATATATATATATATATATATTTATTTTTTTTAAATTTATTTATTTATTTTATTTATATATCTTTTTTAATATCTTGCATTGTATTACTTTGTATTTCTGTAACTGTAACAATTCAATGTTCTTGAACCCAGGACATACTTGAAAACGAGAGAAATCTCAATGTGTCCTTCCTGGTAAAATCCTTTATAAATAAATATGAATAAATAAATAAATAAATAATATATGTCTCCAAGAAGCCCCACACTCCAGTTTATTCCATCCGGTGCACAGTCTGACTGCAGCAATATAAGTTCCCAAAGATTCAGACGCACACGGAGACTGGCTTAGATAAAAATAAAAAAATATATTTATTTAGAAAACCATCAACGTTTCAGTTCCAATGGAACGTTCTTCAGGATGACCATGATGATGGTAATCCTGAATAAAGTTCCATTGGGAACTGAAACGTTGATGGTTTTCTAAATAAATATTTTTTTATTTTTTATTTTATCTAAACCAGTCTCCGTGTGCGTCTGAATCTTTGGGAACATATATATAAATAAATATATATATATATATATATCCTGCAACGCAGGTCTTAATAAAAAATAAAAACGTTTTATTTAAATTTTAATCAACGTTTCAGTCTTGAAGGACTTTTATCAAGACTGGTCTAAAGCTTTTGACATGTGTCTGTACAGTTGTCCGTAAACTTGAGAAAGGCTCTAAGGGGGCCAAAACGTCGGTATTTGGATACAGCTATTTTTTAATGATTTAAATAAAGCATCACCTTTTATTTTTTAATTTAAGCCCCTGAGTGCAATGATGAAAAGCCAGCACTCCAGGGTCTTCAATAAAACCTTTTTATGTCATATTAAATAATGGCCTAGTCGACGTTTCTGCACTCTCACAGAGCTTTCATCATGATATACATATACAGTATAGTACAAATAATTTCTAAATGCAGAAGTACAATTATCAGGGTTATTCAAAGAGAATCGAAAAGTCACCGCACGTTCGGTCACTTTTCGTTCTCTTCAATTCAGTGCGATTTGGCGATCCCATTTCGGCGTCCCTGTGGTGTATTCAGCAAGCACCACAGGGTCGCCATAGTGCAGGGAAAAGTAGCGACAAACCCGCCGAAAACGAACCACAAAACCCAGCGAATGCACACTGAAACCCGCAAAAACATCTGGATTAACCCTGCCGAACACGCCGGAGAAACCCGAGCAGCCGCCGGTCGCAGCGCAGAGCAGCCACCGGAAAAACCCGACACCGCAGACGAATGGAGTGAAAAAATAAAAACAGTTTGCTTGAATGTTTGAAAAGCGAAACGCTGTTTGCAAAGAAACTACAGCACGAAAATGTCTGAAATTTACATCTAAAATCCAATGAATGATAATAAAGAGGGCTGTTACAGAAAAAAGAAAAAAGAAAAAACGATTAAAAAAAACGTAAAATATTTTGTTGCAAAAAAATCCAGAAAAATGCTTAAAAGATCCTAAAAAATCTATAAATAAAGAGACTCTTTGCTGCAGAATTTTATAATGAACAGTTTATTAGATATTGAATTAAAACGGGAATATTTTTAACATTGAAGCCTATGGGATTCTCCTGAATAAACCTGTCAAATTAAACCACCAAATGGCAGGGCAATTCGGCAACTTTTCACTGCTGGTTTGTGTTCTCTGAATAGACGAAGCATTGCTTCTCTATGGGGATTTCACTGCCCTCGAACAGGCACCGAACAGGCACCGTATGTGCAGGCAATTCGCCAGGATTTGGCGAACTGCCTTCTCTCCGAATAGCCGAATGGCCAGGAAAGGTAACCGAACGCTGAATTTCACTGGTTACCTTTCGCCAGCAATTCGGATCTCTTTGAATTACCCTGTAAGTATTTATTAAATGTTATTTTCTCTTGATAAATATGAATTTGATATCTCGCTCTGTCCTCCGTCGGGCAAACGGTCGTTTTTTTTTTTTTTTGTCTTTTAAACTATATTTATATATAAATGTATGTAGTGTATTGTGTGTGTGTATATATATATAGTGTCCTGTAGATATATATATATATTTTAATTTCATTTATGGTACATTGTAATACACTTTGCTACATGTCCTGCTGTGTATCATCATGGAAAAAGAGTAAAGTTATAACGACACATATTTAGCATGCGATACAAAGAAATACTATTTCGCAACAAACCGCGACCTGCGCTCGTTTTCTCAGTGCGTCTCGTTGCGTTTCAGTCACCACAGCCTTTACTTAATCGTAATAAAATTTATTCTCAAAGTATTACTTTAAGAGTGTTCAAATATAAGTTAAAAAAAATGGGAAAATAACCAAGAAATCGCTTACCTTGTGCTTTAATGTAACAGCATGACCAGAACCGGGGCCAGAAGAAATCTAAAGCCGCTAATAAACGCCTATTGTATGAGTTTTGCCTAAGTTCCCTGGTGAACATCCATAGCATCCGCCGTGTGTAGCGTCTGACCTGTCAGTTACAGCGCCACTGTACTTGTGGTTTCCTGCCAGAAGTTCAGTGATAAATCTGTTTGGTCGTGATCAGGGTTAGTGACGATGACAAAACATTAACCCAAAATAGAACACAGGGTGTCAGCTTTCATACATATATATATATATATTTATATTATAAATATGACAACAGGAGGCGGGCTAACTCATATAGGGTTATTCAAAGAGAACCGAACGCTGAAAATCAGCGTTCGGTTACCTTTCTTGGCCATTCGGCTATTCAGAGAGCAGGCAGTTCGCCAAATCCTGGCGAATTTCCTGCATATACGGTGCCTGTTCGGTGCCTGTTCGATGGCAGTGAATCCCCATAGAGAAGCAATGCTTCGGCTATTCAGAGAACACAAACCAGCAGTGAAAGTTTCCCGAAATGCCCTGCCATACGGTGGTTTTATTCGACAGGTTTATTCAGGCGAATCCCATAGGCTTCAATGTTAAAAATATTCCCGTTTTAATTCAATATCTAATAAACCGTTAATTATAATATTCTGCAATAAAAAGTCTCTTTATTTATAGATTTTTTAGGATATTTTAAGCATTTTTCAGCATTTTTAAAAAAAAAATTAAAAAAAAATCCAATTTTTTTTTTTTTTACTTTACTTATTTTTTCTGTAACAGCCCTCTTTATTATCATTCATTGGATCTTATATGTAAATTTCAGACATTTTCGCTCAGTAGTTTCTTTGCAAACAGCGTTTCACTTTTCAAACATTCAAGCGAACTGTTTTTTTAATTTATTCACTGCATTCGTCTGCGGTGTCGACGTTTTCTGGCGGCTGCCAGTTATCGGCTCCTGCTCGGGTTTTTCCGGCGTTTTCGGCAGGGTTAATACAGATGTTTTTGCGGGTTTTCAGCGTGCATTCACCGGGTTTTGCGGTGAGCTTTCGGCGGGTTTGCAGTGGCTTTTCCCTGCAATTCGGGGACCCTGTGGTGTTTGCTGAATACACCGCAGAGTCGCCGAAATGGGATCGCCAAATCGAACCGAATTGAAGAGAACGAAAAGTCCCCGAACGTGCGGTGACTTTTCGATTCTCTTTGAATAACCCTGTTATATTCAACAACATTAACAGTAGCTCACACAATAAAAGATTCAAAGACTCCAACATCTCTTAACCCTTTCAAGATTTTAACATTTTTTAACCCACTAAAGAATATTCACATGCAGGGTTATTCAGAGAGCACCGAAAAGTCACAGACAAAACGGTGCTCTCCTGTTCGCCGCATTTCGTCAAGTTAAATTCGCTAACCCTGCAAAGAATTCAGCATTCACCACAGGGTCCCCGAAGTACGGTGAATCGACCCACCAGACGTATCCGAAAACCGGCAATTTGAATCGAAAAACCGCCGAAGACCGCAGAATGCATCCGCCGAAAAGACTGCTGAATCGATCTGAAAAAGCCGACGACCCGGCGAACAGACCACCGACCAGCCGCCGGAAAAAGTCGACAAGTTGCCGAACAGGGATATAAAATAAAAAAATGCAACTATTAAAAGGCGTTTTAAATAAAAACTACTGCATGAAAATAATATATAAGATCCTATGAATAATAATAAAAAGGTCTGTAACAGAAAAAAACCAAAAAAAGCCATTAAAAAAAATAAATGGAAAAAAAATCCAGAAAAATGCCTTAAAAATCCTAAAAAAAGAAATAAATAAAGAGACTTTTTGCTGCAAGTGAAAAAAATAAACGGATGAATAAATATTTAAGAAAAACAAGGATTTTTTTTTACATTGAAACCTATGGGATTCACCTGATTAAACCTGTCGAATGAAACCACCGAACAGCAGGGCTTTTCACTGACATTTCTCTGCTGTTCGGTGTCTCTGAATAGATTAACCATTGCTTCTCTATGGGGGATTTTTCTACCGCCGAAGATCACCGTATTTCGCTGGAAATTCTCTAATATTCTGGCGAACTGCCTGCTTTCTGAATAGCCGAATGGCCACGAAATTGCACCGTACACGGAAATTTACTGTTAGGTGCAATTTCGGGGCCAATTCGGTGCTCTTTGAATAAACCTTACGTTTTTAACCCATTGAAGAATTGGCTTAAATTCCAATAATAAAGATTATGGGAATTTAGGTCACAAAATATGGCCATAAATTGCTTAAGCCTGTCACAACACCAATGTATCCCATACATATATAATCCACGTACGTTGTGCACTCGAGCTGCAGTCCTTGTTCAAATTCAACACCCGCTGCTATATATACACACACACACACATACATATATATATATAGATATATATATATATATATCAGACTCTAGAGTTAGTGAGGCCTTAGGCAAAGCTCAATTCTGAGCCCCATTTATTGTTAAAATATGCAGAATTTAGCCCAAAATCTGCTATAATGAAGGCTCAGACAGCTCTTGTGGCTGCTTGGTGTATGTTAATGCGGGAAGGTATTTGTGTGACATATCGATAATGATACTAACATGTGCATACTCAGTGCACAAATACCATCATCTGAGGCCCCTGTTGCAGCGAGGCTTTAGGCGACTGCCTATATGGCCTAATTATAGAGCCGTCTCTGATTCAGACTGTAGGATGAGAATTATTCTTTGATTTATTTCTGGAATTCTTGAAGCCACTCCATACTGTTCCTTATACTATCATTCAATGTATCAGTTTTTTTGTTTTCTGTGGGCTGAGAACTGTTGTATTATTCCATTTGGACCCCCAGAAAATGATCATGCAGACAGGACATGACGTATACATATAATAATGATATATTATGAATCTGCCATAAAAAAAAGGACATAAAAAAAAGGATATATAATTTGTCTGGGTCGTACAATAAAACATGACTTCAAATTGCTTTTAAACGTGATGAGCAAAGACCAGTCCAAATTTAGTTCAGCACACATAGGTGAAATGGCTCAGCAGGGAAGGGGTTAAAGGCACACTGCCACTTACGTAAGCTGTAACTAGATTACTTGCTCATTATAAATAAACGCATATAGAGGAAAATATCACACAATGGATGCGCCCAGTGACACCTATAGAGGAGAATATCACACAATGGATGCACTTAGTGACACATATAGAGGAAAATATCACACAATGGATGCACTTAGTGACACATATAGAGGAAAATATCACACAATGGATGCACTTAGTGACACATATAGAGGAAAATATCACACGATGGATGCACCCAGTGACGCATATAGAGGAAAATATCACACAATGGATGCACCCAGTGACACATATAGAGGAAAATATCACACAATTGATGCACCCAGTGACAAATATAGAGGGAAATATCACACAATGGATGCACCCAGTGACACATATAGAGGAAAATATCACACAATTGATGCACCCAGTGACACATATAGAGGAAAATATCACACAATGGATGCACCCAGTGACACATATAGAGGAAAATATCACACAATGGATGCACCCAGTGACACATATAGAGGAAAATATCACACAATGGATACACCCAGTGACACATATAGAGGAAAATATCACACAATGGATGCACCCAGTGACAAATATAGAGGAAAATATCACACAATGGATGCACCCAGTGACAAATATAGAGGGAAATATCACACAATGGATGCACCCAGTGACACATATAGAGGAAAATATCACACAATTGATGCACCCAGTGACACATATAGAGGAAAATATCACACAATGGATGCACCCAGTGACACATATAGAGGAAAATATCACACAATGGATGCACCCAGTGACAAATATAGAGGAAAATATCACACAATGGATGCACCCAGTGACACATATAGAGGAAATATTTTCTTAACTAAACATACAAGAGAAAAACAAACACATGTAAGATATCAGCAACATCACATAAACACTATAAGGACATTGCATTTTGTGATGGTACCGGCCCTTTAACTTACAATGGCCATTCTAACAGGGTTATTCAAAGAGATCCGAATTGCTGGAGAAAGGTAACTGAATGCTGAAAATCAGCGTATGGTTACCTTTCCTGGCGAATTGCCTGCACATACGGTGCCTGTTCGGTGCCTGTTCGAGGGCAGTGAAATCCCCATAGAAAAGCAATGCTTCGGCTATTCAGAGAACAAAAACCAGCAGTGAAAGGTTCCCGAAATGCCCTGCCGTTCGGTGGTTTAATTCGACAGGTTTATTCAGGCGAATCCCATAGGCTTCAATGTTAAAAATATTCCCGTTTTAATTAAATATCTAATAAACCGTTCATTATAAAATTCTGCAGTAAAAAGTCTTTATTTATAGATTTTTTTAGGATCTTTTAAGCATTTTTCCGTTTTTTTTCTAAAAAAACTTTTTTTACGATTTTTGTTAATTTTTTTTAACCTTATCTTTTTTTTCTGTAACAGCCCTTTTTATTATCATTCATTGGATCTTATATGTAAATTCTAGTCATTTTCGCTCAGTAGTTTCTTTGCAAACAACGTTTCACTTTTCAAACATTCAAGCGAACTGTTTTGTTTTTTTTCACTCCATTCGTCTGCGGTGTCGGGTTTTTCCGGCGGCTGCTCTGCGCTGTGATCGGCGGCTGCTCGGGTTTCTCCGGCGTGTTCGGCGGGGTTAATCCAGATGTTTTTGCAGGTTTTGGTGTGCTTCCACCCGGTTTTTCGATGAGTGTTCGGCGGGTTTGCGGCGGCTTTACCCTGCACGACGACGGCCCTGTGGTGCTTGCTGAATACACCGCAGGGTCGCCGAAATGGGATCGCCAAAGCGAACCGAATTGAGGAGAACAAAAAGTCACCGAACGTGCGGTGACTTTTCGATTCTCTTTGAATAACCCTGTAAGAGTAAGTCCACCGGCCATGACCAGGCAAACCTCCTGGGTGAGTAAAAATAAAAAGTGCAAAGCCAACAACAAAGAACCCTGAAAAATACTCTCTGTGAGAAAATTTAAACCCTAATATGCCTCGAAAGGAGAAAATTACAATATGCTCCCAATATGCTGCAGTATAACCAGGGGTCGAGTCCTGCAGAAACCCTTGGGAACGCAGTTCCCTCACTATTTTAGCAGGAGGAACTTAGTTCCCTTTTGGCAGACATACTGGGAAGCTGCAATACCTTTCTATATAGACACAAATTTATAAAACTGTCTATATTTAAAGGTTTTCCTGGATTTAAGCACATTGGGATGGCATGGGAATGACAATTTCTCAGTGTTTGCCAGAGGAATGGCATTATTGTGCATAAAGAAGAGCTGCAGCTGCTGTGCCTCCCAGTAATCTTTAAGACATGGAAAAGACAGAAATGTTGGAGTTCCCACACTTATTTTTTTAGGACTTGACCCCTGATTATAACTTATAGGAGATGAGTCTCCAGAGAGTCCCCTGGGAGCGCGTGTATAGCACTGTGTTTTGGGATACAGTGTTACTGGACCGTCACTGACCAGTTTCCATCGCGTGCCGCTCGGCCGTGTAGCGAGCAGTCTTCCCCTTCCTTCTTTTCTAATTTCAGTCACATAGTGATGATTTTGCAGCGTTTTAGCACCTCTATATTTAGACGTGGTGACCGTGTACCTGTGCATGTGAGAGGGACGGAGGCCGAGAATCAGGAACTGAAAGGTTTGCTCTGACTAAACGATGTGACGTAATTCCACGTCTTGTTCTTAGCTGAAATAATGATGCACGGCAAGTCGAAAAGTGCGACTCTCTTCACCAATTTCACTTCTTTGTTGCAGTTTGACAAGATGTGTGTGAAGGGTCTGGTGGCCAGTAGATGGAAGGATCGCCGACGAATGCACGCATGATAAAATTCCGGTAAAATGTGACAAACTTCTAACACCGGGGGCTTGCAGTCCAAACACTTGGGAGGACTGAGATGCAGATAACTTTGGTCTTGGTGTCACAAGAGTATTTCCAAGGTTCTTTTGCCAATGGGCATGGTTCTAGGTCACCGTCAACACCCTTGACCAGTGCTTGGTAAAATGAGTCGATGTCGGCCCTGGTACTTCAATGAGAAGAAGTTGTACTGTAGGGTCAAAGCAGGTCAGGGTACACTTGGCCCATAAAGACTCTCAAATTGTCATGGACGAACATAGCAGACGTTCTGTAGGTGATATTATATTGACGCGGTTTCTGTGGTTATCAATGGTTCCCTGGGAGTCAGGACACTCTATACTAGTTGGTGTTGTGCTCTCTACACAGTAGGTTATAGGTGTGTAAGCATAGGTGTCATGACCAGGGCTGCCATCAGAAATTTTGGGGCCCCAAACTGATTCTCTGCTTGAGGCACCACTCCCTAAGCCATCTATCCTACAGCCATTTGCCCCCTCCCCCGCCTTACATTGTTTGCAGGGAGAAGGCTAAATCTGTGGTGATCCATCAAATGGTTAAAAAGTGGTCCGGTGGCGGAGCAATCAGCCTGCACTTCCAGCTTGGGAATACAATACTAATTGTTCCCTTGTGGTGCTGATGCTTAATGATGGGTCATAGTGCCCTGACCCGTCTCTGATGCCAAGGTTCACTGGGAATTTTTCTGGTATTCTGGTGGGCCAGTCGGGCAGCATGAGGGGCCCTTACAACTGGGGACAAGCTGCCACAAGGTATGGCAGGAACCCAAGCCCCCTGGAACAACAGCGCCCCTGGACATATCATGGGCTGTCACCCCCTGATGGTGACCCTGGTCAAGACTCTTAACTGTCTTGCATCCTGACACTACCTGCATGCATGCTGGCATAATTTCCTGACTGTGTTTCCAACAGCCTAGTCATTTTGTCGCTCTTCCAATTCAGTCCTTTATAACGCGTGTCGTTGCGTCCTTCCGGTGAACCAGTTTCTTCTTGCTCTGGTGAGATGCGAATTTTCTTTTACCCCTCAATGCGTGTGTAGCGCTGGTTTAAATCCTGCCGCTGTAGTACTTGTTTCTGGCCACCAGGGGGAGACGAACGCAATGTAAACTGATACTAGACACTTTCGGACTACGTTTTCCAGCATGCTTTGGGGCAGGGACAGGAAGTGGGTGGGGAGAACCGAGAGACATCCGCAACCTCGTGCAGAGGAGAGCCAGTGCACGCCAAGGGGTGAATAGAGCAAGACGCACGTGAGACAAGGAGCGGTTGTGACCAGGCCGGAGCACAGGTGCTGCTTTGCGGAGCTGGAGATCAGCCCAAATCGCTTGCCAGAGACCTATTAACCTATTGGGGAGAAGTTTATACAGATACAGAGCTGCAGAAGGACCCCGAGTTAGGAGACCACGATGATCTAACGGGAGTGCAGGCGGTAAGCTGAGCATCTTGTGGCAGACAAGCAAGACAAGCGGATCCGGTGGCACAGAGTCCCAGTCAAGTCGAGCGGAAAGACATCCTGGGTCGAGCAGAGCGCAGAGTATCTGGCGGATGGGTGAGAGGCCTTCCCGGCCACAGTGAAAATAATAAAGCACGCTGCAGTTTGTCTAAACCTACAGGGCCCCAACGTGACTAGTCGAAGACACATTGAAATCATTCACTGGCCAGTTGAATCTAGTACCCGGGTACCAATACACGCATACACGTACACCTTCTTGGGACACAACCTGTACGGGACTCAAATTTCAGCAACTAAGGGGTTAAAATTCCTTTTTCTTTTTCCGCTGCATGTTTCTCGCATTACGAACTTCCGTAAATATATATGTATACCGTGCTGCTCTATATATGCCAGTTTATTTGAGATCAGTAAACTATATAACTTATAAAATCCACAACAGTGCTGGTGTATATTTATTCCCTAGTGCGGGGAGACTGACCCGAGGTTTAAATTCAGCGGCTCCTCCGGGAGTGAGCGCTACAAGTGCCATAGGTTTTTGTGCTTACTGTGTTCCAGACCTTTTCATTCCTTCCATACCACTCCATTCCTTGAACTTGGCTTTGGTTTTCTAGATGTTGTGTATCTCTGTTGTCCTGACCTTGGTCAGCTACCTTGACTAATCTTTGTCTTCTCTTAGTGTTACCCGGCCATGCAAAGGGCCGACTCTAGCATCGGCTCACCCTCTTTTTCAGTGCTGTCTGCTTTCTGCGTGTTGGGTCACGACACCTACTGACTCTCTGGATGGGAGCTAAAAATGAATGGGACGGTCATCTTGCAAGGACGTGGCCGATGTTGGTTCGACAGTATAGCCATAAAAACTCACTCAAGAGCCTGTAACGCTAACATTTCACTCCGTCCTGCAGAGACAAAGGACATGGTTAATATGTTTCAAGACAGGTTGTGAAAATTTCCGCCCTGAGAAACAGGAAGTATAAGTGGTCTTATAATGATATTAATCGGTGACCTATTTAGAGATGCACAAGATCATTCTTCTTCTAAGAATAAAAAAACGTTCCTTTTCTTATTGTAACAGAATAATTTAAGGTGTCGTGACTCAGTTATTCACAAGAGGAAACTCACCCGTTCAGTGACGGCAGAGATCGGATAGATCCACTGCTACTCATGTCATGATTCATGGAGCTTCACTTGGAAATGTCAAATATGATGTTTTGGATTCCCGGCTTCAGCAAATTTACAGCAAGAGTGTCTACGCAATATACAGTATATATATATGTCACGTCACTTATCCATGATATTGAACTGGTAACCTCTGTTCTGGAGAACAAAGGAGATTCTTGAAATTCTTCTAATGTATATACACTATATTGCCAAAAGTATTGGCTCACCTGCCTTGACTCGCATATGAATTTAAGTGACATCCCATTCCTAATCCATAGGGTTCAATATGACGTCGGTCCACCCTTTGTAGCTATAACAGCTCCAACTCTTCTGGGACGGCTGTAGTGTCCACAAGGTTTAGAAGTGTGTTTATGGGAATTTTTGACCATTCTTCCAGAAGCGCATTTGTGAGTAGGGATGGGCTGGTGGTTCGATCCGAACATGAGTTCGATTCGAACATTGCCCGTTCGGCGAACATCGAACATTTCCGCGTGTTCGCCCACAATGCACCACAATGGACCACAATGCACTTTTCCACTGACCTGAAGCTTGTAATTGGCTACAGCCTTGCACCTGACCACAGGTCAGGTGCAAGACTATGCAAATCAGGGCTCAGAGTCCTGATTGGGCAAATTTTGCCCAATCATGGGCTCACAGAGCTAAGTCCCGCAGCACACTATATAAGGGTTCCCCGCAGCCCAAGCACGTGTTTTTTGCAGGAGTGAGAGGAGATTGTTCTTTTATGTGTGTCTCACAGACATTTAGCAGATTTCTGTGAATTGTAATCTGTGTCTTCTCACTGCCAGCTATTGGGGCTCTCACTTTCTTCTAGCAGATATCTGGGAATTGTAATCTGTGTCTTCTCACTGCCAGCTATCAGGGGGTCCCACATATTTCTAGCAGATATCTGGGAATTGTAATCTGTGTCTTCTCACTGCCAGCTATTGGGGTCTCACAGACTTCTAGCAGATATCTGGGAATTGTAATCTGTGTCTTCTCACTGCCAGCTATCAGGGGGTCCCACATACTTCTAGCAGATATCTGGGAATTGTAATCTGTGTCTTCTCACTGCGAGCTATTGGGGTCTCACAGACTTCTAGCAGATATCTGGGAATTGTAATCTGTGTCTTATCACTGCCAGCTATCAGGGGGTCCCACATACTTCTAGCAGATATCTGGGAATTGTAATCTGCATCTTCTCACTGCCAGCTATCAAGGGGTCCCACATACTTCTAGCAGATATCTGGGAATTGGAATCTGTGTCTTCTCACTGCCAGCTGCTGCCAGGCTATCAGGCTGTATCGCTGACTTATACCAGAGTTGTGTGAATTTGAATCTGTGTGTTACCACTGCAAAGGCTATCAGGCTGTATCGCTGACTTATACCAGAGTTGTGTGAATTTGAATATTTGTGTTGGCACTGCAAAGGCTATCAGGGTGTATCACTGATTTATAGCATTGTTCTGGAAAATCTGTATATCTTTAATCTATATATCACTCACCATGTCAGAAAGACCAAAAAGGACAGGCAGACGCTACCAGACACAGATAAGAGGGCAAGCAGCCTCTGTGATGGAAGGCTGTGCCCCTGGTCATCATGGACGTTGTGCATCCTCTGCAGGGGCACGCTTGTCCTTGTTTCTAACTGGTTCTGGCGTCTTAAGCAGCAGCAACATACAGAGGATTTGCAGGATTGGCTAACCAGGCCATCCTCATCCTCCGAGTCCTCTGCCAGCCAGGCTTGTAGTGGTTTACAGTCCACCTCAACTGCCAAAACATCTAATTCAGCCTCTTTGTCCACAGCTACTCCTGCCGTAGCCTCACTATCACACACGGAGGAGTCAGCTGAATTGTTTGACTACAGTGACAGTGACATGCTACTTGAGGATGCGCAGCAACTGCAGTGCTCTGATTCAGACTCTGAGGTTGAGGAAGGGAGTATAATCAGCCTAGAGGGATGGGGTGCCAGTGACACGCAAAGAACTGGCACTCGTGTTCCCCCAGCAGCTGCAGCATATTGCGAGCTTGGCTCCAGTGACGAAGAGATAGGGGGTGATGACAATGATGATGAGGTCACTGACTCCACCTGGGTGCCTGATCGAACAGAGGAGTCAAGGGAGGAGGAGGAGACACAACAAAAACGAGGCAGAACGTCCTCTATGACCAACCGAAGCCAGTCCAAGGCATCAGATGTCAGAGCTGCTCAGGTGCAGAGCGCTGTTGTCTCGCAGCACACATCCAGGATCTCTGCTGTCTCGGAGTTCTTCACGACATGTGCAGCAGACTGCAGCGTTGCTATTTGTAAGCTATGTCAGAAGAGGATCAAGTGTGGGAAAGACATCAGACACTTGGGTACCACGTGCTTCAGGCGACATATGACCTTGACAACCTGCAACGCATCCCGTTGGCACAACACTTTACATAGGTCCTCCTCCTTCTCATCTGTCTCTACCCCCGCTATATGTTCTGCCATGTCATTGACTACAACCTCCACTGACAGGGATGATGCTACAGTAATGGGTGTACCACATCCTTCCTCTGAATCTGCCAGCATCCCATCAGCTGCAGATTTATGCAGTCAGATTTCGTTGCCCCAGCTGCTGCAGCGGAAGAAAAAATATTGTCCCAACCATCCACATGCACAACGTCTAAATGCCAGCTTAGAAAAATTACTCGCATTACAGCTGCTGCCTTTCCAGCTGGTGGACACTGCTTCCTTCCGTGAATATGCCAAATGTGCTGTACCACAGTGGCAGGTTCCAAAATGCCATTTCTTTTTACGGATGGCCATTCCAGCACTATACCAGCACGTGGAAGACAATGTTATCCAGTCATTGGGAAAGGCAATCAGCAGCAAGGTGCACATTACTTTAGACACGTGGTCCAGCAAGCATGGACAGGGCAGGTACATTTCCTTCACGGCACACTGGGTAACTCTGCTTGCAGCTGGGAGGAATCCAGGATGGGGCTCTGTGCTGGAGCTTGGTCATCACCACGCCTCCAGAAAGCTGCTTATATGAGGTCTGTCTGCTCCACCACCTCTTCCTCTTCCTCCTCCTCCTCCTTCAATGTCTCTGGCGAAGTGGCAGTTAAACCGATGCGTGCCAGGGGCTACACAATGGCTCAAGCAAAAAGATGCCATACTGTGCTTGAGCTGGTTTGTTTAGGGGACAGGTGCCACACCGGGCCATAAATGCTGTCAGCTCTGCAGGGGCAGGTGCAGAGTAGGGATGAGCTGTTCGGGTTCGGACGGTTCGGAGTTCGACCCGAACTTTGGCAGTTCAAAAGTTCGCGAATTTCGAACTTTTTGGGCGTGTTCGGTTCGGGTTTGAAAAATTTTTTTTTGAAAGAGTATAGAAAATGCTTAAAAAAATACTAAAAAATCTAGAAATAAAGAGACTCTTTACTGCAGAATATTATAAGGAATGGTTTATTAGATATTGAATTAAAAACTAATTTGTACGTGGAAAGATTATCAACTCTAAATGACCTCTGTTCACAAACGGGCATAACACCAGGTGTTTTTAGTCTGGTAATCAATTTGATACATTGTACAATATACTGAGGGTGGGGTGGTGTCTGGTGTCTGCTTCTGATTGAGATTTGAGAATTAATTTCCCTAAAACATCCTAATATGCTGCATTTAACTGGTGTTTGAAAAAAATTTAAAGCAATGTTATTTTTCACCTCGGGATTAAACATTCACAGGGTTATTCAGAGAGCGGTGAAAAGCAGGAGAATAACTGGAGAATGGAAAATTCTAGGTCAAAATAGCCAAACCAGAAAAATTCTCCCATTTATCTCACTTTCCAAATCGGCTATTTGGTCTAGATTGTTCTCTTCTCTTGCCAGTTCTCCTGGCTTTCACCTTTCTCTCAGGGTTGTTCAGAGAAAGGTGAAAACCAGGAGAATGGCAGGAAAAGAGAACAATCTGGACCAAATAGCCGATTAGGAAAGTGAGATAAGGCTAGGGTCAGACTAACGCATTTTTTGCAGCGACCGTCAAAAAGTGCATCCGAACGCATTGCCGTATTTTTTCACGGATTGCGTGAAAACGGTCATACGATGCGCATTTTTGTGCGTGATTTTTTACGGATCCAAACCAAGAAACTTTGGGTGTCTGGACGTTATGTTGTCCGGACATGAGCAGGGTCTGACGTCTCCGAATCACGCACACACGCCGCTAGTGGATGCAGCCCACTCTGTACGTCCGTACTAGCGGTTCTGCGTTCTCGAAAAAATGCGTTCATTTTCCACTTGCGTTGCGCAGCCGGACCTTCGTGCGACTCTGCAGAAAGTTGGTGACCTCTTCGCACTAGGCGCCTCAGCATCCGCTGACCCCGCTCCGTCAGTTTACGTGTCCAACCACTGAGTTGCTGTCATTCCCAAACACTTCCACCTTCTTATAATACAGCTGATAGTTGACTGTGGAATAATTAGGAGCGAGGAAATTTCACGACTGGATTTGTTGCACAGGTGGCATCCTATCACAGCTCCACGCTGGATTTCACTGAGCTCCTGAGAGCGACCCATTCTTTCACAAATGTTTGTAAAAACAGTCTGCATGCCTAGGTGCTTGATTTTATACACCTGTGGCCATGGAAGTGATTGGAACACCTGATTCTGATTATTTGGATGGGTGAGCGAATACTTTTGGTAATATAGTGTATATACTGTATATACTAGTGATGATTGAGGGAGTGGGTGAGTTTCTAATACTTCATTACATGTTTTTTTTTTAACTCTTTACCCACAAACTTAAATTTAAAGATGCATCAAAATCCAGTGAAGACGACTTTAGACTTTGCTTTGATGAGTTTGAAATCACAATATACAAAAACAATAAAGTGTTTTCTTTCTCTTCATTTCCATCTACTTGACTGATCATTGAAGCAGTGGACCTTTGAGGACCTTTGTACTCCTATTTGTCAATTGATTAACCTCCTGTGTATCCTTCACTTTCCTAAAAATTATGAAATTAATACTTTCCTTATGCCGCCACCTAGTGGTAAATAGAGAAGCTGCTCAGTGAAATTCCTTCCTTTAACCATTGATATGAGGATTATCGTTTAAACGTGCCACTACCCCCAAAAATAAATTGTCCTTATTGTGTTTATTTGATGTTGCTGATGTTTTACATGTGTTTGTTTTTCTCTTGTAGGTTTAGTTAAAAAAATATTTTCCTCTATATGTGTCACTGGGTGCATCCATTGTGTGATATTTTCCTCTGTATGTGTCACTGGGTGCATCCATTGTGTGATATTTTCCTCTATATGTGTCACTGGGTGCATCCATTGTGTGATATTTTCCTCTGTATTTTCCTCTGTATGTGTCACTGGGTGCATCCATTGTGTGATATTTTCCTCTGTATGTGTCACTGGGCGCATCCATTGTGTGATATTTTCCTCTATATGTGTCACTGGGTGCATCCACTGTGTGATATATTTCTCTATATGTGTCACTGGGTGCATCCATTGTGTGATATTTTCTTCTATATGTGTCACTGGGTGCATCCATTGTGTGATATTTTTCTCTATATGTGTCACTGGGCGCATCCATTGTGTGATATTTTCCTCTATATGTGTCACTGGGTGCATCCATTGTGTGATATTTTCCTCTATATGTGTCACTGGGTGAATCCATTGTGTGATATTTCCCTCTATATGTGTCACTGGGTGCATCTATTGTGTGATATTTTCCTCTATATGTGTCACTGGGTGGATCCATTGTGTGATATTTTGTGTTGTAAACTGCCCCCCCCAAGTATCTTTCCATCACTTGCTCCTCACTGTGTGGCTTTGATCATAGAATGGAGTGAATGGGTCAGTCACCGACTCACATCATTGTATGGTATGGGATGTATTCAAAGGACATCACCAGGGGGTAGATTAGAAGTCTTTTATGCTCCCTGTTTTATCTCATTCAGCTGCCAGCTCTTTATCTCAGGTATACAGAAAAGATGTTGTTGCGCCCGCACTTACCAGAGCGGCTGCAACAGCCAGGAGTAACAACCCAGTTCATGCATAAAACATAACAAGAAAAAAGGAGATGTCATCTGCGCTCGTTTCTATACAATTCCATGTGCAACAAAACACTATCAGCGGTTTTAGTTTGCTTCAATGGCCATTCAAGCAAACTGAAACCTCTGATAGTGTTCTGTTGCACATGGAATTGTATAGAAACGAGCGCAGATGACATCTCCTTTTTTCTTGTTATGTTTTATACATGAACTGGGTTGTTACTCCTGGCTGTTGCAGCCTCTCTGGTGAGTGCTGGCGCGACAAAAAAATTTCTGTATACCTGAGATAAGAGCTGGCAGCTGAATGAGATAAAACAGGGAGCATAAAAGACTTCTAATCTACCCCCTGGCGATGTCCTTTGAATACATCCCACACAATACAATGATGTGAGTCGGTGACTGACCCATTCACTCCATTCTATGATCAAAGCCACACAGTGAGGAGCAAGTGATGGAAAGATACTGTGGGGGGCAGTTTACAACACAAAATATCACACAATCGATGCACCCAGTGACACATATAGAGGAAAATATCACACAATGGATGCACCCAGTGACACATACAGAGGAAAATATCACACAATGGATGCACCCAGTGACACATATAGAGGAAAATATCACACAATGGATGCACCCAGTCAGGGGCGGACTGACAAGTAATGGAGCCCCCGGACAATAGGAGTTAGTGGGGCCCCTTGTGCAATGCCTACACAGTAGGCCACACCCATAAACCCCTCCTATATAATGTACAACCCACATGCACATTGTTGCGTTAAATAATTTATTTCTTCGCACAATTTTCAGCTTATTAATTTTAACGAGTTATTAAAATTCACTCGGCCCCCATCGAATTGTAGAATCCATTGTGCCCCCTCCAGACTTACAAACTGCCACTACTCTGCTGTGGTAGCCGTCACACACTCGTGGCTGCTACGGCCGCAGCACAGAACCATAAAACTCACTCATACACACCGCACATGGATATATATTGCCCCAGCAGCTCGCACATGGAAATATATTGCCCCCAGCAGCTCACACATGCATATATACTGCCCCCAGCAGCTCGCACATGGATATATATTGCCCCAGCAGCTCGCACATGGATATATATTGCCCCCAGCAGCTCACACATGGATATATATTGCCCCCAGCAGCTCACACATGCATATATACTGCCCCCAGCAGCTCGCACATGGATATATATTGCCCCAGCAGCTCGCACATGGATATATATTGCCCCCAACAGCTCACACATGGATATATATTGCCCCCAGCAGCTCACACATGGATATATATTGCCCCAGCAACTCACACATGGATATATACTTTCCCCAGCAGCTCGCACAGGGATATATACTGCCCCCAGCAACTCGCAGGTGGATTTATACTGTCCCCAGCAGCTCGCAAGTGGATATATACTGCCTCCAGCAACTCGCACGTGGATATATACTGCCCCCAGCAGATCGCACATGGATATATACTGCCCCCAGCAGCTCACACATGGATATATACTGCCCCCAGTAGCTCACACATTGACATATATTGCCCCCAGTAGCTCACACATTAATATATATTGCACCCAGTAGCTCACACATGGATATATATTGCTCCCAGTAGCTCACACATTAATGTATATTGCCCCCAGTAGCTCGCACATGGATATATATTGCCCCCAGCTCACACAGGGATATATAGTGCCCCCAGTAGCTCGCACATGGATATATATTGCCCCCAGCTCACACATGGATATATAGTGCCCCAGTAGCTCACACATGAATATATATTGCCCCCAGTAGCTCACACATTGATATATATTGCCCCAGCAGCTCACACATGGATATATAGTGCCCCCAGGAGCTTATACATTGATATATTGTCCCCAGTAGCTCATACATGGATATATACTGCCCCCAGCAGCTCAGACATTAATATATATTTCCCCAGTAGCTCACACATGGATATATATTGCCCCAGCTCTCACATGGATATATAGTGCCCCCAGTAGCTCACACATGGATATATATTGCCCCCAGTAGCTCACACATTGATATATATTGCCCCAGCAGCTCACACATGGATATATAGTGCCCCCAATAGCTCACACATTGATATGCACCCAGTGACACATATAGAGGAAAATATCACACAATGGATGCACCCAGTGACACATATAGAGGAAAATATCACACAATGAATGCGCCCAGTCAGGGGCGGACTGACAAGTAATGGAGCCCCCGGGCAATAGGAGTTAGTGGAGCCCCTTGTGCAATGCCTACACAGTAGGCCACACCCTTAAACCCCTCCTTTATAACGAACAACCCACATGCACATTGTTGCGTTAAATAATTGATTTGTTCGCACAATTTTCAGCTTATTAATTCTAACGAGTTATTAAAATCCACTCGGGCCCCCAGCGAATTGGAGAATCCATTGTGCCCTCTCCAGACTTACAAACTGCCACTACTTTGCTGTGGTAGCCGTCACACACTCGTGGCTGCTATGGCCGCAGCACAGAACAATAAAACTCACTCATACACACCGCACATGGAAATATATTGCCCCCATCAGCTCGCACATGGATATATATTGCCCCAGCAGCTCACACATGCATATATACCGCCCCCAGCAGCTCGCACATGGATATATATTGCCCCCAGCTCACACATGGATATATATTGCCCCCAGTAGCTCACACATTGATATATATTGCCCACAGCAGCTCGTACATGGATATATACTGCCCCCAGCAGCTCACACATGGATATATACTGCCCCCAGCAGCTCACACATTGATATATATTGCCCCAGTAGCTCACAGATTAATATATATATTTTTTTGTAAATATCAGTTTATTAAGTTTTTCAGATAAAATGGTAATAGGACACGCAGGTCCAAACAGTGGCAATATGCCATAAGAATGCAAAGCTATAAGTAAGTAAAAGAGGGTAGACATGCAAGTCCGACATATATTACAACAGGGCACGCAGGCTCCCAGGCAGATTCAAAGGGTGGGGAAGCCAGGGTGATAAAACAGCGAGAACGAAAACCAGGTGATCACAGTCTGGGGAGGGAAGACAGCATAAATTCTACTCAGGCGTAGGTGTGGGAAGGGCAGGGACTGACGGGACCTGACCCAGGCGGGTGAGAAAGGCTGGTGAAGTGGACAGTGTGTGCCATTGGGACCAAAATAAAAGGTATCGAGGAAGTTGGTCAGTGGCCGACATGTGAAAATGTTCCACTGCCCTAAGTTCCTCCATCCATCGGACCCATTCCCGCAGAGGTGGTGGGGCGACCTGCTTCCAGTATAAGGGGATCAGGCTCTTAGCAACATTCAATATGCGGGGCAGGATGGTCTTTTTGTAAGACGCTATAGACATATAGGTATGGTGAAGCAGCATAGAAGCCGGGGTAAAAGGTGGTGGGGTGCCTAGCAAATCGCTGGCGATGGAGTGGAGACTTAACCAAAATGGACGTATCAGGGGACATTCCCACCACAGGTGGATAACCGAGCCCAGGGCCCCGAAGCAGTGCCAACAATCTGGGGAGATGTCCGGGGAGAAGGTGTGTAAGTGGATAGGAGTATAATACCACAGTGTGAGCAGTTTATAAGCAGTTTCTTGGGTTCTGCTGTCCGCGGAACATCGGTGTGTCAGCTCACATATGTCGAACCACTGTTCCTCCGTGAACGTGCATTCCAACATCATTTCCCATATTTTCCCATGAACGCTGGGGGGATCGCAGAGGATGCATCTCGTAGAAGAGTGTATATTAGGGACACCCCATTGGATAGGGGAGAGGGTGATGCACAAGTACGTTCTAGGTGGGTAAGGGGACGGGTAAGCATGTGAGGTCGCTCTGCACGTTGGAGGCAGTTAGTGACCTGACGATATTTAAAATGGTGCAAAAAGGTAGGCGGTCTATCCTCCAGCAGGGAGCCAAGGGGTATGGCACCCGAACTAGTGAGGAAGTGGTGGACCCTGGGAATGGGGGTGGTAGTCAAGGCCACTAACGATCTCGGTCCCAAATGTGACAGGAACCCATCGTAATATGTGATCGGGGTCATCGGGGAGGGATAGGTCGTCAGGCCCGAATGAGTCGCTTCCCTATGCCAACATCGTAGGGTGGCCAATGTGAACGGTGATGTGCGCGCCAATCGTATGCCCCGCGGACTAGGCAGCCATGGGAGAACCGCTAATGGGACCTCCAGCATCGTCTGCTCCACAGACTTCCACCTCTTCACCACCCCCTCCCTGGTCCACTCTGCCGCCCGCAGAATGTGGCAAGAGGCGTAATAGCGGGGGAAGTCTGGAACCCCCAACCCCCCTCGAAGTCTAGAACGTGTCATGGTGTCATAACTAATTCTTGGCCTGGCACGACGCCATATATAGGATATCACCAGAGAGCGTAGAGTAGCATAAAAGGAGCGGGGAATGGTAATAGGCAGCGTTTGGAACAGGTAGAGAAGATGGGGGAGGATATTCATTTTGAGGACGGAGACCCTCCCTAGCCATGAGATGTGGGGGTAGTCCCAAGCCCTAAGGTCGCGGCGGAAAGTTGCTAGCAACTTGGCAAAATTCGTTTCGTATAAGCGGGACCAGTCCACAGTCAACCACACTCCCAGATACTTCAGTCGGGCTCCCGCCCAACGAAAGGGCAGCGTATGGCGCATGGAGACTACCCTGTGCGATGGGACCGAAATGTTTAAGATAGAGGACTTCGAAAAATTAATCTTGAGATTAGCTAGTTTACGATATTCCTCAAAGACCGATAAAATGTTTGGGAGAGAGATCAATGGGTTAGAGACAAAGAAGAGAAGGTCGTCTGCGCATGCCGCCACCTTATGTGTTTCCGCCCCCCCCCCCGAAACCCCTGAGATATCCGGGTGTTGGCGAACCGCCTCCAGAAAGGGTTCTAAAGAAAGAATGAAAAGGAGAGGTGAGAGGCGGCAACCCTGACGCGTACCATTGCATATAGGGAAGCTATCAGTAAATGCACCATTAACGCATACCCTTGCCGGGGGCCCGTGTACGGTGCCTGTATCCAGGAGCGGAGCAGGGGTCCCAATCCGAGGTGGCAGAGCGTGGCGAAAAGGAAGTCCCAGCCTACCCTGTCGAATGCTTTTTCTGCGTCCGTTGACAGGAGTAGAAGGCCTCCCTGTACTTTAGGGGCTGCATGTATAATGTGAAGAGCGCGTATCGTGTTATCTCTGGCCTCTCTGTGCGGTACAAATCCCACTTGGTCTAAGTGTAAAAGTGACGGGGTGTATGGATTCAGGCGAGTCGCTATAATTTTGGCAAATAGCTTCACGTCACAATTAAGAAGGGATATCGGCCTGTAGCTAGAGCACTGTTCTTTATCTTTCCCTTCCTTTGGCATCAAGACTATGTTGGCCATTAAAGATTGAGTGGGTAAGGGTTTCGTCTCACGCAGGGAGTTAAAGGCCCGTAGAAAGTTTGGAGAGAGACATCAAAGAAATGTTTGTAATACCGGGTCGGGAAGCCATCAGGTCCCAGGCATTTGCCCGATTGTGCGGACTTGATGGCCAGGCTCAATTCCTCTGCAGTGATCGGCTCATCCAGGAGCTCAGCTGTGTTCGCAGAGACTTTACGTCTAAGATAGCGGGTGAGGTAGTTGTCAATATCTAGGGGGATTTGCGCCTGTGCCTCCTCCGTAGGGGAGCCAGGGACTGCGTAGAGGGATTTGTAGTAATCCTTAATGGATTGCATAATTTGTGTGGGGAGGTGATGCAAATTGCCTTTCTTGTCTCTAATGTTAGGGATATATGTTGCAGCACGTTTTTTAGCCAATTGCCTGGCCAAAAGTCGACCACTCTTGTTGCCATGTACGTGAAAGAACGCCTGAGAGCGGATTAACGCTCTGTGATGCCTAGTGTGCATGATATCGGCCAGGGAGCGTCTCAGGTCTGTCAGAGAGGTGAGTAGGGCAGGGTCCCCCGTACGCTTATGTTGAAGCTCTGTTTTGTCAATCTGGGAATGAAGGTCCAAAATATGGGCCTCCCTACGTTTTTTAATTGCTGAACTCATGCTAATGTAGTGACCTCTCAACACACACTTATGTGCCTCCCATACCGTGGCCGGGGGTACCTCTTGATCAGTGTTTTCTACAAAAAATCGTTCCATGACTATTCTGCTTTCAGCCAAAAGCGTCGGATCCGCCAAGTGTGTGTCGTTCAGGCGCCAGTTAGCGGTCGACGGGCGAAAGGTTGGGGATTTAAAGGTTACAATAACGGGGGCATGGTCCGACCAAGTTATATTACCTATTGTTGCAGAGAGGAGGAGGGGGAGGTGGTAGAAAGGAAGAAAAACATAATCAATACGGGAGTAAGAGGTAGAGGTGTGCGCGTAAAAGGTATAGTCCCTGTCTGTGGGGTGGAGAGCCCTCCAATAGTCCACCAGACGTGAGGAGTGCAGTGTTTGCGTGATAGACTGGAGAATGTTCATCGGGAGGGAGGAGCGCCCCGTAGAAGTGTCGACCGATGGGTGAAGAGGAATGTTAAAGTCGCCCCCCAGGATCAGCGTGCCCTCTGAGAAGGCCTGCAATTTTCTTAAAAGTTTGGCGAGAAAGCGGTGTTGTGCTTTGTTGGGAGCATACACGTTTGCGAATGTAAACATCTGTCCTGCAATCAGGCCTTTCGTAAACACAAACCTGCCACTGTCATCCGTCAGCGTAGTCGTCTCTCGGTAAGGGACCGATTTGTGAAATAAAATGGCTGTACCTTTTGATTTAGAGCCCGGTGTGTCGCAAAACATAATGGTCGGGTAATGAGAGTCATTGAAGCGAGGTCTAGCCCCTCTGCGGAAATGGGTTTCCTGCACGAACACCACTGAGGCCGGGTGTCTACGGACGTCAGTGTGAGGACTACCCACCAGTCGCGCCACCGCGCGGACCCAAGATGGCCGCCGGCAAGTTTACAAACGGAGCCCAGGCTCCTTCCCCATCAGCATCCAGGAAGGAAAGTGATCCGCGCATGCGCGCGCCCGGCGCGCCACGACGCTCCATACGTCTGACGTCATCCCGCCCACCAATCAGCTAGAACCTGAGAACCCTCTATAAGAAGCCGGCTGATGGGTGAGTTCATTGCTAGTTCGTCTAGTCTCTCATGTGATACAGTGTGTCTGATCTACTGAAGCTTACTTTGCCTTGCCGTGTATCGAACCCTGTTTATGTTTAAACGATTCTGCTGACTGCCTTTATCCTGTGACCTTCTGCCTGAATTAACGTTTATGCTGCCTGAATTAACCCTTTTGACCCCAGCTACCATTATCGACTTCGCTGCTTGCCTATATCCTGAAACCAGCTCTGGACATCACTACGCACTTGATTCTGCCTATCACCCATGCACTATTGTGGATAAGGTTGTATATTTGTATCTAACCCTCCACCAAGTAGATGAGCCGAGTTGGTATACCTTGCACACCGGTTCCCATCGCCAGTTCGCCACCTAATCCTGACAGAACGAACTAGCCATCATGGAACCAGCAAGTATACCCGAAGCCTTGACCGCCATTTCACAACAACTCAACGTACTGACACAGTCTGTTCAAGTATTGGAAGCCAACCAGGTGGCTATGCAGAGACATCTAAACCGCTTAGAACAAGGAACAGCCGGCAGTGCTGCCACCGGTGGAGCTGCAGTAGTTGCCACGCCTCCACCCGACACAAACGCAACGGGACCCGAACCATACGTGGCTCCCCCGGAGAAGTTTGGCAGCGACCGTGCTCAATTCCGCTCCTTCATAATATCGTGCCACCTCATGTTTTGTCTACAACCACGGACCTACAGAAACGACTTTGCCAAGGTCAGGACTACGATATCGCTGCTAACAGGTAGGCCCCAGAAATGGGCGCATCACTTGATAAGTACCAAACTTTTGGAGATTTTTTTGGACAATAGTGCACCTAAATATACCGACTGAGGAAGGCTGTTAATGCCGAAACGCGTCTCGGTAACGCACCTGTCCATTTTTTAATATGCAATAAATTTTTTAATAAATTTTATATGGTTTATATTCTATTGACTACTCTCCTTGGATATATACTTGCCACCGCTTGGAAGCTCCTGATATCTGGCCCTCAGACGGTTGAGAAGAGGTTCTGGGTATCCACCATAGTGTACCTGACGCTGTATTGAGTGAGCCTGTGTGGAAGAGGCTCCATATCTGGTGAGTTCAATACATTATCACCTCTTTTTTATCATAATACGGTAATATACTATGGGAGCGCTGTCTATTATCTTATTGTAGCCATCGCAACCAGAGTTGAAGTTTTAAGAAGGGATACGCCACCCTCTATATGGCTGGAAGCTCCTAAACCTAGAGCCAGGGATTTTTTGGGCTCTTATAAATGTGAGTTTCCATATTCCTACGAGTGATTTATTTGCCATATTTAATTGGGATTTTCTGCACGATTATTTCTTCATTTTTTCTCTCCCCTCCAAATTTATTTATTTTATTTTTTTTTCCTTTCTCTCACTTTTTTCTCCTTTCTGGCTATCCTCTCCACTATTGAGAGACGGCAAGAGATACACAGACCAAGAAAGGAGGACTATATTTGTGCATCGCTTGAACATAAAGAGAAGTAAATTTTAAGGAATTTTCCCATTGGTATTCATACTGTTGTACTGGATATCATTGAATTTGCACATTTTGCACAGTTGGACACTGTTGCACTTTATAGACTCTCTTATACCCATCGCACTGCTGGAATTTTATATATTGTTGCACTTTACTGTGTTCTATGGCACATTGCACTTTTATATGTGTACATTGATTGAATATTTGTCACCTTAAGATTGAAGCGCTTTAAGACTGAAGCACTTTATGTTTGATATACCTCTTTGTTGAAGTCTACCTTTAAATCTATTTTTGATGCGCTACAAAGGTTCTATCTATAATTTAATTTTTGGTTAATGCAGATTTTGGTTGTTTTTTCTGTATATTGCGCTTACCCCTTTGGGCAGCATCTCACTACTTATTAGTTATAATTTAACTACTTCATAACACTATATTAATCTGGTTTATAAATAGGCGCCTACGCTGTATGAGATATATATATATATATATATATATATATCTTTCTTATTTTTTATTAAATAGTTGGGATGTTTTTTCTAAGAAGACGGAAGAAATGTACGATGACCCCCACCGGCTGACTAATGCAGCCCAAGCACTTGAAAACTTAAGACAAGGAAAAAACGAAGTAGAAGAATATATGACAGATTTCAAGCATCTCGCATTGGATTCCGAATGGAACGAACCGGCCCTCATAGCCAGGTTTAGAAAAGGACTACCAGAAGCTATTAAAGACGAGCTCGCAAGAGTCGAGAAACCTAGAACTCTGGAGAAGTTTATGGCTTTAAGCGTTGAAATTGATCGTAGACTGCGCGAAAGGAGGGCTGAACGTGCCGGTTCTCACCCCCAACGCCGATCAGACGACCCCTTCCTCCTCTGCTGTTAAACGCTCCTACAACCGGGTTGGACGAGGAAGAGCCTATGCAGATAGGGGCCGCAAGAGGACCTCTTACAGAAGCCGAAAAGACGAGGAGACGTTCCTTTTGCCTATGCCTATACTGTGGTCGTGCTGGTCACCATGTACGGGAGTGCCGAGAAAAGCCTAGCAATCACATGGGTAAGCCACTAGCTGTCCCAGCCTTTCTTTCAGTCAGAAGTGTATGCAATGCCATGTCTACCCATATGATTATACCTTTGTCTTTACAGTGGAACAACCGCGCCATGAGCATCAACGCCATGCTTGACTCAGGAGCAAGCGGCTGCTTCATGGATTGTAACATGGCCCAATCCTTGGGGATCCCCACCGTGTACAAGAAGCAGCCTTATCGCATACAACTCCTGGATGGTAGCTCACCGTTGTCTGGACCGATTACCAAAGAGACTATACCGTTGCCCGCTAGTATTGGCGGAAGCCACAATGATACCATTGTTTTTGACATTGTCTCATCACCAGTGTTCCCAGCCGTCCTTGGCCTGAATTGGCTAAGAAAAAATAGTCCGACTATAAATTGGATCAACAGCATCATTGTTCATCAAAGAAGTCTTCCGCCTGCATGGGCTACCGTCCACTATCATCTCTGACAGAGGAACCCAGTTCACCTCGAAATTTTGGAAAGCCTTCTGTAAAAATCTACATATTCAACAAAGCCTATCTACCGCATATCACCCACAAACCAATGGCCAAACAGAGAGAACAAACGGTACGCTAGAACAATACTTGAGATGCTTCGTCTCTCATCTGCAAGATGACTGGTACGATTTATTACCCACTGCTGAGTTTGCCTATAATAACTAAGTTCATCGTTCTACCGGTAAGTCACCGTTTCATGTGAATTACGGTCAACACCCTACGATGTTGCCAGGATCACCGATCCCTAGTAATGTTCCTTCATTGAACCAACGTATGATACAGATCATTGGAGGATACAAAAAGGTCAAAGCTTCCTTGCTATCAGCTCAACAATCATACAAACTATTCGCGAATCGACACAGAGATCTAGCACCGCAATACGTGGTGGGCGATTCAGTATGGTTATCTTCCAAACACATCAGACTACGCTGCCCGTCTCGGAAGTTGGGACCGCGCTTTTTGGGACCCTTCGTTATATCCAAAATAGTATCCCCTACAGCGGTTCGACTTCGTCTTCCTCAGGAGCTCGACGTACTTCCAGTGTTCCACGTCTCTCTGCTACGTCCGTCCCCTCCGGATCCTTTCATCAACCGCACACCGTCTCGTCCTGGTCCTCTGGTGGCCATCGGGGATGATGAGTATGAGGTTCAGAAGATTCTGGATTCCCGTTTCTATCGCCGTCGTCTCGAGTACCTGGTTCGATGGACCGGCTATGGGCCCGAAGAGGACTCTTGGATCCCGGCTGCTGAGGTTAGCGCACCTGCTCTTGTCCAGCGGTTTCACGTTGTTCAACCCACGTGCCCCCGGAGTGGTCGCTTTGATGGGGGGCACTGTGAGGGCTACCCACCTGTCGCGCCGCCGCGCGGACCCAAGATGGCCGCCGGCAAGCTTACAAACGGCGAAGGAAAGTGATCCGCGCATGCGCGCGCGCAGAGCGCCATGACGCTCCATACATCTGACGTCATCCCGCCCACCAATCAGCTAGAACCTGAGATCCCTCTATAAGAAGCCGGCTGATGGGTGAGTGTAGCAGATCCCCGCTACCCTGCGCGGGTAGATCCGCCGTCAGCGCCGAGCTGGTCTGGGGGTGAAGAGTCAGGGGTAGTGGGCGGTAGGGATTCGGCGGTGGTCCAGCGTTTCTTTCCACGGTCCTTGCAGTGTCGCGGTTCCCCAAGCCCTATTATCCCCAATTACTAGCCGAGGCAAGAGTAAAGGTTCAAACAGGAATGAGTTTATTTTAACATGGAGAATACAGGGTTATTTATGAGGAATGAAGCCATTGTTCTCCCCTGGCCCGCCCTCAGTCCTCCTGCGGTGATCTTTGTTTGTACCTCAAGCCATAGCCCAATCTGCCTTGGTTAACCTGGGGGAACCCCTACGGTGCGCAGCCCTTATCTCGGGTCTCGGCGCCATCTCGTCTGTCCCCCCCTCCCAGAGCCTCTACCTGTCTGGCCAGCGCCCGGCCCCCCCTGTGGTGTGAGCGCTCCTTGTGGCTTTCTGCCCGAGTTTGGGGTTTTACCAGGGATTTCGGGGTGATCCCCTGGGAGCGGCGGCATGCTGGGGGTGCAGCCTGGTAGCTCGGGTCCAGGGGGCTGGTTCAGTCCAAAAAGCGCCTGGATCGGATCCACGGAGCCCGAGCTGCGAAGGGGGAAAGTTCGGCGGCTGTACCCGAGCAAGAGTCACTGGTTGCCGGCCGCGCTCCCAGCGAGGGATCCCTGGTCGGCATTCGAGTTTCTCGGGGTGTTTCCTTCTATAATTCGCACCCCCGTAAGCACCTATTTTTAGGAGCCCACTGACCAAGAAGCACTCTTCTGCGTGGTTTCCACGCTGCGGGGCAAGGCGGGCAAGTTTGGGCGGCTTGGCAGAGACAGTCAGCGGCGGCTCGAGGCATTCACAGACCGGGCGTCTTCCCGGGGCTGTGGACAGGCGGAGAACAGGTCAACCATGGGGAGAATTACAGGGGGAACTTATAAAAATACAACCTAACGAATTCTTTAATACACCATACTAAAACAACAGTTTTAAAATTTTGTACCGCGCTACGGTATAGTGGCGGCCGTTCCGTCACACATCTCCCCCAAGTTTCCAGATGGCAGAACCGGTGAGACCCTCTTCGGGTCCGTTTGGGGATGTCCATGGCCTCCACCCACCCTAAGTTTCAAGCTCAGTCTGGCGGGATAGTCCGTCCGCATTGCCATTTTGTTTCCCAGGCCGGTACTGGATGGTAAAATTGAAGGGCTGGAGGGCCAGGCTCCACCGCAAGAGCCTGCCGTTGTCCCCGGCCACCCGGTTCAGCCATACTAGGGGGTTGTGGTCCGTGAGGACCGTGAAGGAGCGCCCATACAGATACGGTTGTAATTTCTTCTGTGCCCATACCAGGGCCAGGCACTCCTTCTCGATGGCCGCATAAGCTACCTCCCTGGGTAAAAGTTTCCGGCTGATGTAGGCAACCGGGTGGTCGTGCCCATCTTCACCGACCTGGCTCAGCACTGCTCCCAATCCGAACATAGATGCGTCTGTGTGGACAACAAAACGTTTAGTGGAATCAGGAGCAGTCAACACGGGGGCTCCCACCAGGGCTCGCTTGAGCTGCTGGAAGGCTTCTTCACACTCCGGGGACCATAGTACCTGTCGGGGAAGGTTCTTGCGGGTCAGGTCAGTCAGGGGTTTGCCAATGGCGAGGTAGTTGGGGACGAAGCGGCGGTAGTATTCTGCCGTACCTAGAAAAGCCAACACCTGGGTCTTGGTGCGGGGAGTGGGCCACTGGGCAACAGCCTCAACCTTGGCGGGTTCTGGGCACTGCCTTTCGCAGCCCACCCGGTGGCCCAGGTACTGGACCTCGGACATGCCAACGTGGCACTTGTCTGGTTTGATGGTCAGACCGGCGGTGCCAAGGCGGTCCAGTACGGCCCGTAAGTGTTGTAAGTGTTCCTCCCAGGTGTTGCTGAAGATGGCTATGTCATCTAGGTAGGCGCTGGTAAAGTCTTGCATCCCCTCTAGCAGCCGATCCACCATGCGTTGGAAAGTGGCCGGGGCATTCTTCATCCCGAATGGCATAACCCGAAATTGGTAGAAGCCAAACGGAGTGATGAATGCCGATTTCGGCACACCCTCCTCGGCAAGGGGAATCTGCCAGTACCCCTTACATAGCTCAATGGTGGTGAGAAAGCTTCCCTAGGCAATCCGGTCTAGGAGTTCGTCGACTCGGGGCATGGGGTAGGCGTCAGTGACAGTGTGGTCATTTAACACACAGAACCTGGTAGTGCCATCCTTCTTGGGTACTAGAACCACCGGGGAGGCCCAGGGGCTCTCGGAGGATTCTATTACCCCTAGGTCCAACATCTCACGGATCTCTTTCTGCATCCCGTCTCTCACTGCATCGGGGATTCGGTACGCCGTCTGCCGCAAAGGGGCTTGACTCTGGGTATCGACCCGATGCCGGGCTACGAGGTGTAGCCGGGACGGGATGAGAACAGGTCTCGGTGCTCCTGTAGCACCTGCTGAGCCTGTTCCTTGTGGCGGGGGGTGAGCCCCTCGCCCCTCGCCCAGCTGGACATCGGCTATCCCCTGGGCGCTTGGATCCCCGGGCAGTACCGGCAGGGGGAGATCCTCCAGATCCCCCGCGTCCGGCGCGCAGATGGCGGCTACTGCCTCTTCCCTTTCGAAAAACGGTTTTAGCATGTTCACATGAAAGGTTCTGTGTATCCTTTCATCTGAGCATCTAGCTGCGGTGAAGGTGGTATCGCAGATCTTTTCTATGATTTTGTAGGGTCCTTCCCAGGCTGCCTGCAACTTATTTTGTTTGACCGGTCGGAGTGCTAACACTTTCTGCCCTATCTGGAAGCCATTGTTCTCCCCTGGCCCGCCCTCAGTCCTCCTGCGGTGATCTTTGTTTGTACTTCAAGCCATAGCCCAATCTGCCTTGGTTAACCTGGGGGAACCCCTACGGTGCGCAGCCCTTATCTCGGGTCTCGGCGCCAGCTCGTCTGTCCCCCCCTCCCAGAGCCTCTCCCTATCTGGCCAGCGCCTGGCCCCCCCTGTGGTGTGAGCGCTCCTTGTGGCTTTCTGCCCGAGTTTGGGGTTTTACCAGGGATTTCGGGGTGATCCCCTGGGAGCGGCGGCATGCTGTGGGTACAGCCTGGTAGCTCGGGTCCGGGGGCTGGTTCAGTCCAAAAAGCGCCCGGATCGGATCCACGGAGCCCGAGCTGCGAAGGGGGAAAGTTCGGCGGCTGTACCCGAGCAAGAGTCACTGGTTGCCGACCGCGCTCCCAGCGAGGGATCCCTGGTCGGCGTTCGGGTTTCTCGGGGTGTTTCGTTCTATAATTCGCACCCCTGTAAGCACCTATTTTTAGGAGCCCACTGGCCAAGAAGCGCTCTTCTGCGTGGTTTCCACACTGTGGGGCAAGGCGAGCAAGTTTGGGCGGCTTGGCAGAGACAGTCAGCGGCGGCTCGAGGCATTCACAGACCGGGCGTCTTCCCGGGGCTGTGGACAGGCGAGAAACAGGTCAACCATGGGGAGAATTACAGGGGGAACTTATAAAAATACAACCTAACGAATTCTTTAATACACCATACTAAAACAACATTTTTAAAATTTTGTACCGCGCTACGGTATAGTGGCGGCCATTCCGTCACAGTGAGTTCATTGCTAGTTCGTCTAGTCCCTCATGTGATACAGTGTGTCTGATCTACTGAAGCTTACTTTGCCTTGCTGTGTATCGAACCCTGCTTATGTTTAAATGATTCTGCTGACTGCCTTTATCCTGTGACCTTCTGCCTGAATTAACATTTATGCTGCCTGAATTAACCCTTTTGACCCCGGCTACCATTATCGACCTCGCTGCTTGCCTATATCCTGAAACCGGCTCTGGACCTCACTACGCACTTGATTCTGCCTATCACCCATGCAGTATTGTGGATAAGGTTGTATATTTGTATCTAACCCTCCACATAGTAGATGAGCCGAGTTGGTATACCTTGCACACCGGTTCCCATCGCCACCTAATCCTGACAGTCAGTCAGAGCAGTGGATCGTCTCTCCGGGATATTTAAGCCCCTAGCATTGATGGATAGGAGTACCAGGGATGCCTGTTTAAGCGCCATGGGGAAGCTCAAGGAGGAAAGAGTCGTAAGTAGTACGGGTGAAAGAGTGCGTGCCCTTTCAGGGGGGGTCAACGGGGGAATACAACAACAACTATTTACAGGCAAGAGGCACAGGTGTAGGGGAAGAGCTAAACCACTCACCGTGGCAGCCGCCACAGACGAGGGTAGCACCCACCCGGGGGAGTAGGGAAGGGGAGGAACACTCAACCTCAGGAGAAGCGGACACGCGGCTCGGCAGCCGGTCAAAAGACCATCAGGACCGGACGACAAACAGTCGTACGGAAACGAGGATCCAAGTGTAACAGGGAACGGGTATCGCACCGACCCAAGTGATAAACAAGATAATACATATTTAAACCAGCATGTAGCAGAAAGAAAAAGGAAAGGATATGCAGCACTATAAATAAACCAGCAAAGGATATTGACGCCGCCTCGTGCCTGGAGGACGCGAGGTCCATATTTGAGACTTCACGTCGGGACTGTTGAGTCAGCGGGCAGGCAACTTTGTAGTACCAGTCCAGCAACGGTCCAAAGACCTAACAGCTAGTATGAGTCCCGTAATCTGGAGCCCACATACACCGCTCAATCAGGATCGAGGTCTCTGGGATATCATCTTTGTGCCACTACAGAAGACACGTGGCAGAGTCCCGATGAGAGTGGCACGGGCGGCAAGTGCAGAGGGACTTCTGGGAAAAACCTTGAAGCGATCAGGACACCCAGAAAGCCACCGGTCCATGACCACGTGTGTGGGTCCCCACACACCGAGCAGCAAAGTCCAGCAGGAAGGCAAGCTAGCGTAGGGCCTGCCAGCCATAACATTCGAATGTGAACAACACAGGCCGTAATCCTTCATTTAAAGGGACAGAGGTTCAGCCAACAGCTCCGGCCCTCCTCGGGGTCTGAGAGCCAGACCTCGGGGGTCTCTGAGGTAGACCCTGCCGGGGTGGACGTCCGCGGGGTGTGGAGTATAGGGCAAGGGGGTCTGGCCAATGAAGTTGGATGGGTGGAAGTTGTAAGTCCGCCAATAATGGAGGTATGTCTTCTGCCGCGGACTCCAAATATGGACCCGCCGGAGTCGTCACCACCAGCCCGATAGCCCAAAAGATCTGCTACAGGTGGAACGTGCCTATCAGTTGACCCGTGAGGGGTTTCAGGGCCCTTCTGTAGGCCAGAGTGGCCGGTGAGAGGTCAGGATAGAGCTGCAGCAGTGATCCTTCATACGAAAACTGTGTAGAATTCCACGAGTGTCGTAATAAATCCTCTTTAAGGCCGAAGTTGGCGAGACAGCAAACAACGTCTCATGGTGGGCCCCCCGGAGGACCCCGTGGGCGAAGGGCTCTGTGGGCTCGGACATAATCAATCCTGGTATCAGCGGGTCGTTCCATCAAAGAGTTAAAAATATTAGTGAGTGCCAATCTGAGTTCAGCTGGAGATTCTTCGGTTTCTGGGAGACCCCTGAGGCGCAGGTTGTTGCGGCGGCCCCTGTTATCCAGATCCATTATGTGCTGCGCCATGCTTCTCATTTGAGCTGAGCGGAGATCTAGCAAATCCGACGTGGTGGTCTGAGTGTGCCTTGCCGTGTCATTATCTGCTTCCAAGGAGGCAACCCTGTCATGTAGGCCTTGGACATCCGTCCTTATGTGATGCAATTTTGCCATTATGGAGTTCTGTAGCGCCTGTATGTCTGCGCGTGTGGGGAGAGCCCTCAAAAACTCACCCCATGTGGCTGGGTCTTCTGCCTGGGCACTGGGAGGGGATCTTGGCGGGGTTGTGTCCTCCATGTGCCCCGGGAGCGAGGGTGAGACCGCTGGCGGATCCGCAGGCAGATCTACTATAGGCCCCGGCTTCACTGCGGCCTCCGGGAGTACCTCCGGTGGTAGGAGAAAAGAACGCAAATTCGAGGCGCCGCTACACCGCACACCCTCCTGAGGCTTCTTGGTGGCTGAGGGCTTATTTGTTTTCCCCATTAGAGCGGCTGGAGTGCTGGGGTGAGGCTGTATGGTGCTGGTCAGTGCGGAGCTCCCAAGTCAAGCGGCCATCGCGATCGGCAGCCAAGCCACGCCCCACATTAATATATATTGCCCCAGTAGCTCACACATGGATATATATTGCCCCCAGCTCACACATGGATATATAGTGCCCCAGTAGCTCACACATGAATATATATTGCCCCCAGTAGCTCACACATTGATATATATTGCCCCAGCAGCTCACACATGGCAATATAGTGCCCCCAGTAGCTCACACATGGCTATATAGTGCCCCCAGTAGCTCACACATTGATATATTTTGCCCCAGTAGCTCACACATTGATATATATTGCCCCCAGCAACTCACACATTGATATATATTGCCCCAGCAGCTCACACATGGATATATATTGCCCCCAGTAGCTCACACATTGATATATATTGCCCCCAGTAGCTCACACATGGATATATATTGGACCCCAGCTCACACATGGATATAGTGCCCCCAGTAGCTCACACATGGATATATACTGCCCCCAGTAGCTCACACATTGATATATATTGCCCCAGTAGCTCACACATGGATATATATTGGACCCCAGCTCACACATGGATATAGTGCCCCCAGTAGCTCACACATTGATATATACTGCCCCCAGTAGCTCACACATTGATATATATTGCCCCAGAAGCTCACACATGGATATATAGTGCCCCCAGTAGCTCACACATTGATATATTTTGCCCCAGTAGCTCACACATTGATATGTATTGCCCCCAGCAACTCACACATTGATATATATTGCCTCAGCAGTTCACACATGGATATATAGTGCCCCCAGTAGCTCACACATTGATATACTGTATATTGCCCCAGTAGCTTACACATTGATATATATTGACCCCAGTAGCTCACCATTGATATATATTGCCCCCAGTAGCTCACACATTGATATATACTGACCCCAGCAGCTCAGGGGCCTGGTTTTGTAAGGCAAGTTCCGACCACGGCGGCACACTACCAAACCGCCTTGTCGGTGGAGCTGCAGCGTGCCTACCTGGGCCTCACGTTCTCAAACGCAGTGCTAAGCTCCTGGATGCTCCCCGCGACCAGAAGCAGTGGATCGGACCACCCTTTGCGCTGTGGGATGAGAGGCAAGTATGTGATTTTTTGGGGGGTTCCAGCTGGTGCTGACTGATTCTGCAGAAGCGGCATCATTTAGCACCAGCGTCTAGCTGTGGGTAACTTTTGTAGCTATGGCGGGATGGTAATTAGCGTTAGGACTTTGTAATCCTAACGCTATTTACTCTTTGCACTCCCCATGTTAAGTATAGGGAGCGCAAAGAACCGTAATCTCTCGCTGAAAAGCACAATCTCCTGGATTTTTTAACCTGTTACCGTTGGGATTGTAATATGAGGGTCCTGTGCTAGGATGTGATATGCGCAGCATGCAGTAACCTCATTTAACCCAGCACCAACGCTCACATGTGTGAGTGCTAGCGTTAAGGAGGTGATGGGGCCCCACATATATAGTGCACACACAGTACATGTACAAATACAGTACACACAGTATACATGCATGTATAGCAAAAGAACATTTAGCATAATATACACCCCCAGAATAATATACACAGCACTGAGCCCCCAGACTATTTTCCGCAGTTCACATGGATATTATTGACCCCAGCTCATATGGATATTATTGACCCCAGCTCATATGGGTATATATTGTCCCAGTTCACATGGATATGGCCCAGCTCATGGATATGCCCCCCAGCTCTCATGAATATTGCCCCAGCTCTCATGGATATGCCCCCCCTCTCATGGATATGCCCCCCCAGGTATCATGGATAATGCCCCCCCAGCTCTCATGGATATTGCCCCCAGGTCTCATGGATATTGCCCCAGGTCTCATGGATAGTGCCCCCAGGTCTCATGGCTAGTGCCCCCAGCTCTCATGGATAATGCCCCAGGTCTCATGGATGTTGCCCCCAGGTCTCATGGATATTGCCCCCGGCTCTCATGGATAATGCCCCCAGGTCTCATGGATATTGCCCCCAGCTCTCATGGATATTGCCCCCAGGTCTCATGGATATTGCCCCAGCTCTCATGGATATTGCCCCAGGTCTCATGGATATGCCCCAGGTCTCATGGATAATGCCCCCCCCAGGATCCATGGATAATGCCCCAGCTCTCATGGATATGCCCCCCCTCTCATGGATATGCCCCCCCAGGTATCATGGATAATGCCCCCAGCTCTCATGGATATTGCCCCCAGGTCTCATGGATATTGCCCCAAGTCTCATGGATAGTGCCCCCAGGTCTCATGGCTAGTGCCCCCAGCTCTCATGGATAATGCCCCAGGTCTCATGGATGTTGCCCCCAGGTCTCATGGATATTGCCCCCGGCTCTCATGGATAATGCCCCCAGGTCTCATGGATATTGCCCCCAGCTCTCATGGATATTGCCCCCAGGTCTCATGGATATTGCCCCAGGTCTCATGGAGAGTGCCCCCAGGTCTCATGGCTAGTGCCCCCAGCTCTCATGGATAGTGCCCCCAGGTCTCATGGATTGTGCCCCCAGGTCTCATGGATAGTGCCCCCAGGTCTCATGGATTGTGCCCCCAGGTCTCCTGGATATTTCCCCCAGGTCTCATGGATATTGCCCCCAGGTCTCATGTATAGTGCCCCCAGGTCTCATGGATAGTGTCCCCAGGTCTCATGGATAATGCCCCCAGGTCTCCTGGATATTGCCCCCAGGTCTCATGGAATGTGCCCCAGGTCTCATGGATTGTGCCCCAGCTCACCTCTCATTGCCGGCGGCCGCGTGCTTCCTGCTCGAACGGCCACTGACAGGAAGTGCAGCTGCTCGCCTGGGATCGATGAAACAGCCTGCCGCGATCTTGCAAGATCGCGGCTGGCTGTTAGATCCCAGCCGAGTGACTGCACTTCCTGTCAGCTGCCGTTCAAGAAGGAAGCAAGTGGCTGCTCGTAATCATTTCGGGCTGGGCGCTTCACAGCTGTGAAGGGGCACAGCCATGGCTCGAGTCCTGCTGGAAAGCTGCGGGAACGCAGGTTCCTGCAACCTGCGTTCCCACAGCGTACCCGCAGGACTCGAGCCATGGCTGCGCCACTTCACAGCTGTTCCCGAGGCACGTGCCTCACTCGCCTCGCCCTTCCTACGGCCCTGTGTGGTAAGGCCTGGGGGTGGCAAGCTAAGAAATTTGAAGTCGGCTAGAGTGTATCCGGAGGTAGTTCGGGAGAAGGTGTTTAAGGAGATTGGGGCTGGTAGGATGGCAGGTCCATTCTCGTCTCCTCCGGTGCGGGATTTGAGGATATCCCCTTTGGGGTTGTGCCGAAGCGGAAGGCAGGAGAGTTTAGTTTGATTCATCATTTATCCTTTCCACATGGGGAATCGGTGAATGATGATATTGGTGAGGAGTTGGCCTCGGTGTCATACGTGTCATTTGATTACCCGGTTAGTTTGGTTCGTGATGCAGGACCGGGGGCTTTAATGGCCAAGGTGGCTATTGAGTCGGCTTTTCAGTTATTACCTATTCAACCTTCGTGTCATCATCTTCTGGGATTTTGGTTTGAAGGTGAATTTTATGTGGATTTATGTTTGCCTATGGGTTGTTCCATTTCCTGTTCTATTTTGAATGTTCAGTACATTTTTGGAATGGGTGGGACGTGAAGTGGCAGGATCAAACAATCTGACTCATTATCTGGATGATTTTTTGTGTGTGGGAAAGGAAGGGACAGGAGAGTGTCTGCACATTCTTCGGCCATTCCAGTGGGTGGCACACCGATTTGGTGTTCCTTTGGCCTCCGATAAAACGGAAGGACCAGCGTCGGTTATCACTTTCTTGGGAATTGAGATTGATTCAGTAAAGGGTGAGTGTCGTTTACCTTGGAAAAAAGTAGTGGAAGCTTTGAGACAGGTTGAAGGGGCCTTGTCGGTTAAGAAATTACAGTTGAGAGAGCTGCAATCGCTGATTGGTCGTTTGAATTTTGCGTGCAGGGTCATTCCGGTGGGAAGAGTCTTCTTACGTGGATTGGCTTTGGCGACACGAGGTATTCGGGAAGGTCATCACTTTGTTAGGATATCCAGTACCATGAAAGAAGATTTGGAAGTGTGGAAATCCTTTTTGGTTGTGTTTAATGGGGTGGCCTTATTCCCTTCGAAAGAGGTTTTGGTGAGGGAGCTGGAATTTTTCACGGACGCCTCGGGAGGTGTTGGTTTTGGGGTATATTTTGGGGATTGTTGGTGTGCTTCTCGTTTGCCTGGTAGAAACATAGAAAGTAAGAAACATAGAAAAATGTCGGCAGATAAGAACCTTTCGGCCCATCTAGTCTGCCCAATTACATGGATACTTTACCTGGATTTATCTTTTGTTTAGGATAGCCTTATGCCTATCCCATGCTTGCTTAAATTCAATTACTGTTTTGGCCTCTACCACTTCTACTGGAAGACTGTTCCATGTATCCACCACCCTCTCAGTAAAATAATGCTTCCTGATGTTACTTTAAACCTTTGCCCCTCTAATCTAAGACTATGTCCTCTTGTTTTGCTACTTTGTTTCCTTTTAAATATACTCCCTTCCTCTACCTTGTGGATTCCCTTTACGTATTTAAATGTTTCTATCATATCTCCTCTGTCTCGTCTTTTTTCCAAGCTGTACATGTTAAGATTATTAAGCCTTTCCTGGTAACTTTTCTCGTTCAAACCGTACACCATTTTAGTAGCCCTTCTCTGAACTCTCTCTAAGATGTCTATATCCTTCTGGAGATACTGTCTCCAGTACTGCACACAGTACTCCAAGTGAGGTCTCACCAGTGCTCTGTACAGTGGCATGAGCACTTCCCTTTTCCTACTGCTAATACCTCTCCCTACACAACCAAGCATTCTGCCAGCATTTCCTGCTGCTCTATTACATTGACTACTTACCCTTAGATCCTCTGAAATAATAACCCCTAAATCCCTTTCCTCAGATGTTGAGGTTAGGACTGTATCAAATATTCTATATTCAGCCCTTGGGTTTTTACGTCCCAGGTGCATTATCTTGCACTTATCCACATTAAAACTCAATTGCCACAACTCCGACCATTTTTTTAGTTTACCTAAATCATTTGTCATTTGGCTGATCCCTCCAGGAACGTCAACCCTGTTGCAAATCTTTGTGTCGTCAGCAAAAAGACATACTTTTCCATTAATACCTTCTGCAATATCACTAATAAAAATATTAAAGAGAATGGGTCCAAGTACTGACCCCTGAGGTACCCCACTGGTAACAAGACCTTGCGCCGAATAAACTTCATTTACCACAACCCTCTGTTGTCTGTCACTCAGCCACTGCCTAATCCATTCAACAATATTGGAATCCAAGCTCGAAGATTGCAATTTATTGATAAGCCGTCTATGCGGAACAGTATCAAAAGCCTTACTGAAATCTAAATAAGCAATGTCTACTGCACCACCTGTGTCTATTATTTTTGTTACCCAATCAAAAAAATCAATAAGATTAGTTTGGCATGATCTCCCTGAGGTAAACCCATGTTGTTTCTGATCCTGTAATCTATGTGTTTTTAGATGTTCAACAATCCTTTCCTTTAACATGGTTTCCATTAATTTCCCCACTACTGACGTAAGACTAACTGGCCTATAGTTCCCCGATTCCTCCCTACTACCCTTCTTGTAAATGGACACAACATTTGCTAATTTCCAGTCTTCTGGGACGACTCCCATTAACAAGGATTGGTTAAATAAATCTGTTAATGGTTTTGCTATTACATCACTGAGCTCTTTTAATAATTTAGGGTGGATCCCATCAGGCCCCATTGACTTATTTGTCTTTACTTTAGACAGCTGCTGTAGAACCTCCTCCTCTGTAAACTCATATGTAAATGTCTCTTTAGTGTTCTCTCCTAACTGAGGTCCCTTTCCTTCCTTTTCTTCTGCAAAGACTGAACAAAAATATTCATTGAGGCAGTCAGCGAGACTTTTATCCTCTTCTACATACCTTCCTTCCTTTGTTTTTAATCTAACTAATCCTTGTTTTACTTTTCTTTTCTCGTTTATGTATCTAAAAAATGTTTTGTCCCCCTTTTTTACTGACTGAGCTATTTTCTCTTCTGCGTGTGCTTTGGAAGCTCTTATAAATTGCTTTGCCTCTTTCTGCCTCATTTTATAGGTTTGCCTATCTTCTTCACTCTGAGTTTTTTTATAATTATTGAATGCTATCTTTTTGTTCTTCACTATTTTGGCCACTTCTGCAGAGTACCACAGTGGTTTCTTCCATTTTTTGTTTTTGCTAACAAGCCGAATGCAATTTCCTGTGGCCTTCAATAATGCTTCCTTTAAATAATCCCATTTCTCCTGGACTCCCTTTAAACTCCTCCAGTCTGATAATGACTCCTTCACACAAAATCTCATTTTAGAAAAATCTGTTTTTTTAAAGTCTAAAACTTTTGTTTTTGTGTGGTGCGGCTCCATCCCTGTTCTTATATTAAACCACACTGACTGGTGATCACTAGATCCCAAATTTTCACCTACAACAACATCTGATACCAAACCTCCATTTGTGAGTATTAAATCCAATATGGCCTCTTTACGGGTCGGCTCTTCAACTACTTGTGTTAGAGATAATCCCAGTAAGGAGTTTAGAATATTTGTACTCCTGGTGCACCCAGCTATTTTGGTTTTCCAGTTCACATCAGGAAGATTAAAGTCCCCCATGATAATAACTTCCCCCTTCATTGCCATTTTGGCTATTTCCTCAACCAGCAGATTATGTAGCTCTTCTACTTGTCCAGGGGGTCTATAGATCACACCTACACGAGCTACTATATGATTGCCAAATGTTAGCGTAACCCAAACTGACTCTATGTTCACCTCGCTCACTTTTATTTGGTTCGTTTTTATGTTGTTTTTCACATACAGGGCCACTCCTCCTTTCCTACCTTCTCTGTCTTTTCTATATAAAGAGTACCCCGGTATTGTTATGTCCCAGTTATTTTTCTCACTGAACCATGTCTCAGTAACCGCCACTAAATCTACTTTTTCAGCTGCCATCATTGCCTCCAGTTCATTGATTTTATTGCCTAAACTGCGAGCATTTATAGACACGACTCTCAGCTTGTCATTTTTTACCCCGCATGTTGCTTGCACCCTCCGATTTAGTTTTGGGGGACAATCGGGCAGATTGTTTTTTACCCTTTTGTCCCCCCCTCCTAGTTTAAATATTCCTTTGTGAAACCTTTGAACTTCTCACTGAGTACATATGTTCCCCTATGAGTAAGATGCAAACCATCTTTTTTATACAGTTACTTTCTGCTCCAATTAGAGCTATCATGGGACACAAAGCCAAATCCTTGCTCCCGACACCATTCCCGAAGCCACAAATTGAATTCCCTATTGCGCATCTGCCTATCTTGAATGTTATACACAGGCAGAACTTCAGAGAATGACACAGTGAACGCAATCTGCTGTATTTCACCTCCAAGAACACAAAAATCTTCCTTAATCTCAGAAACCTCATTGCTAGCCAAGTCATTTGTCCCTAGATGGACTAGAACGTCCACTTCCCCTTGTTGCTTTGCTTGTTTGACAATATTGAGACAATTGAGACAATATTGGTAGTTGGTTGACATCTTCCTTGGTGCGGAATTTGGCCTTTTTGGAGTTGTTTCCATTAGTAGTGGCCTTGGAGCTGTGGGGAGGTGCTCTGGAGGGAAGAAGGATTCTGTTCCGTTCTGACAACATGGCGGTGGTGTCGGCGGTTAATTCTTTGTCGGCTTCATCATTGCCAGTTGTCAGATTGCTGAAGAGATTTGCGTTGTTGTGTCTTAAGTTTAATGTTTTATGCAGGGCAAGGCATGTTCTGGGTCGCCTTAACTCAGTGGCGGATGCTTTGTATCATTTGCAGTGGGACAGGTTTCGTTCCCTGGCTCCGTTGGCAGAGGAGGTGGGCACCCCTTGTCCGGAGGGCCTTTGGCAGCTAGGCTCAGAATTTTTGGAAGATGGTGAGAGGTTCTTTGTCGGAGTCATCTTGGAAGGCCTACTCGCGAGTATGGAGGGATTGGGACGCTTTGGCTGGGCGGTTCAGGTACGTGGCAGTGGGTGGTTTGGATGAGGAAAGTCTGCTCAGTGCATACCTCATTCAGTTATTTGAGTCTGGGGCATCTCCTGGAGTGGTTCGGCAGTCTTTAGCCGCCTTGGCTTTCCTTTTTCAGGTTTCGGGGAAAAGAGACGTCACCAAGGATTTTGTGATCAGATGTGCAGTTCGGGGTTATGTGAAGGAGAGGTGCAGGGTAGATGCTAGGCGTCCAGTTTCGAGACAATTATTGGAGGGGCTATGGGATTTTGTTGGGAGTTTTTGTTCTTCACCTTATGAGGTTCTGCTTATGAGGGCGACTTTTTGTTTAGGGTTTTTTGGGGCATTTTGAGCAGGGGCGGATCCAGAAACAGGTTTCGGGGGGGCATTCTACCAGTTTTGGCAAAGAGCTGGTGTTGGGTTCGCAGTGATAGGCAGATATATTGGCCCCCAGCTCACATGGATATATATTGCCCCAACTCACATGGATATATATATTGCCCCCAGGCAGCTCACATGGATATATATATTGCCCCAGGCAGCTCACATGGATATATATATTGCCCCCAGGCAGCTCACATGGTATATATATATTGCCCCAAGCAGCTCACATGGATATAGATATTTGCCCCCAGCTCACATGTATATATATATATATTGCCCCAACTCACATGGATATATATTGCCCCCAGGCAGCTCACATGGATATATATATTGCCCCCAGGCAGCTCACATGGATATATATATTGCCCCCAGGTAGCTCACATGGATATATATATTGCCCCCAGGTAGCTCACATGGATATATATATTGCCCCCAGGCAGCTCACATGGATATATATATTGCCCCCAGGCAGCTCACATGGTATATATATATTGCCCCCAAGCAGCTCACATGGATATAGATATTTGCCCCCAGCTCACATGTATATATATATATATTGCCCCAACTCACATGGATATATATTGCCCACAGGCAGCTCACATGGATATATATATTGCCCCCAGGTAGCTCACATGGATATATATTTTGCCCCCAGGCAGCTCACATGGATATATATATATTGCCCCAAAGTAGCTCACATGGATATATATATATTGCCCCCAAAGCAGCTCACATGGATATAGATATTTGCCCCCAGGCAGCTCACATGGATATAGATATTTGCCCCCAGGCAGCTCACATGGATATAGATATTTGCCCCCAGGCAGCTCACATGGATATATATATTGCCCCAGGCAGCTCACATGGATATATATATTGCCCCCAAGCAGATCACATGGATTTAGATATTTGCCCCAGCTCACATGGATATATATATATTGCCCCAACTCACATGGATATATATATATTTCCCCAACTCACATGGATATATATATTGCCCCCAGGCAGCTCACATGGGTATATTTGCCCTTAGCTCACATGGGTATATGTTTCCCCCGCTTCATGGGTATATTTGCTCCCAGCTCCATGGGTATATTTGCCCCCAGCTCCGTGGGTATATTTGTCCCAGCTTCATGGGTATATTTTCCCCCACTCCATGGCTATATTTTCCCCCACTCCATATATATATATTCCCCCCGCTTCATGGGTATATTTGTCCCAGCTTCATGGGTATATTTGCCCCCGCTTCATGGGTATTTTTGCCCCCAGCTCCATGGGTATATTTGCCCCCCGTTTCATGGGTATTTTTGCCCCCCAGCTTCATGGGTATATTTTCCCCCAGCTCTCACCTCTTTGTTGGTCCAGGCCAGGCTCCGCCGGCGTTCTCCTCTTCTCCCCGGCCCCCCACGAGGTGACAGGCGAGTGGCCGCTGACTTGTAGCTTGGCCGCTTGCTGGGAACCACCTGACCAGCCATGCAGTCGTGTTCTCGCGAGATCACGCGGCTGGTCAGGTGGTAGTCAGGTGGTTCTCGTCCCAGGCGAGCGACCAGGCTGCGTGTCAGCGGCCGCTCGTCAGTAGGGAGAAGAGAACGCTGGCGGCGATTTTCTCTCGGGGGGGGCAATTGCCCCATTGCCCCCCTCTGAATCCGCCCCTGATTTCGAGTGGGTGAGTTGGTGTGTAATTGTAGGAGAGCAGGTGGTGGTTTAGGAGCTGATTCGGTTTGGTTGGGAGTTAATGATCTGGTCATTTGGGTTGCTTATTCCAAGACGGATCAGTTGGGTAGGGGACGTAGAGTTGGTTTATTCAGTGTGGATAACTGTGTGGTTTGTCCAGTGGCGAACGTTAAGAAATTTTTGGAGGTACGGGTGGAGTCTAGTGTGGCCTTTTTATGTCACGCGGACGGGTCGGCTTTATCAAGATATCAGTTTATTTCTATTTTTAAGAGGGGTTTGGTGAGTCTAGGGAGAGATCCGAAGGAATTTGGTTCTCATTCTTTTCGTATTGGGGCAGCAACGGAAGCTTCAAGGTTGGGTTTGTCGGCAACGGAAATTCAAGAATTGGGAGGATGGAACTCAAGGGCTTTTAAGTCTAACGTTCGTCCTGGTTTGGTGTCATGAATTTTGTAATCATCTGTTAAAGCTGGGAGGTAATGTGGAGCACTGTTTGCTGTATGTTTTGTTATGCTATGTTTTTCAACTTTTAAAAAAAAATAAAAAAAATTGAAATATGAAAAATATCAAACTTATACATGAAATATGAATATACCTTTTATACGGAATATATATATTTATTCTATTTTATCTTTGTAAATTTGTTGGTTGTTTGGGGTTGAGTGTGGGGGTTTGGAGTATTTGGAGGCAAGGAGATGGTGTTTGTTTATGATTTGTTTTTTCTTTACAGGTTTGGTCATGGTTATTGGGGGGATGTGTGGTGGTTTGGTGGGGAGTTTTTCTTTTTAAAGTATTTTGTGTGGTGGAGATGTTGGTAATGTGTTTTTGTCTTTGCAGATCCTCCTAGAGTGGGGTGGATTATTGGAGACTCGCTGATTTTTCGGGCGAGAAAAAGGGCATTGGTGAGATCCTCTGGAGTTCAGATGGGTCTGATTGGGTCGGCAACACGGGTACGGTGGATCGGAATCCGTGGACCCTATGGGAGGAGTTTAAGCCGACGGTTTTGGGTGCCCTGAGGCACGGTGAAGTTCCCCATGTGCTGGTGGTTCACATGGGAGGGAATGATTTGGGTGTGGTCCCTCTTTGTATGCTGCAGGAGCAGATGCAGGAAGATCTGCGGCAGTTGAGGGTGTGGTCACCATGGACAGTGGTGGTGTGGTCTGAGGTGATGCCAAGGATGGTGTGAGAGCAGGCGGAGAATGAGGAGGCGGTGCGGCTGGGCCGTATCAAGCTGAATCGCTGCATGGGAAGGTTCGTGAGGAGGATGGAGAGTGTGGGGGTGTGACATCTACCTTTTGAAGAGGAGGAGGTGGAGTGTTATTTTATGGCAGATGGAGTTCACCTAACGGATGTGGGCAAGGATCTGTTCATCCTGGGACTCAAGGAGGGGATTGAACAAGCCCTGTTTTTTCTTGGTGGGGGAGATCTCCCATAAGGGGTTATGTGAGGAGCTCGTGGCGGGGGCTTGTAGGCAGTGCTGGCTAGGGGTTCCCTTTTAGTTAGGATTACTTTGTCAGATGGTTGAGAGTTGGGTAGATTTTGGTGGTTGGTTGGTTTGGAGGTGTGTGGGGGTTGTGGGGAGTCCTCTTTCAGCACTGGGTTATTCTTATTTTGTTATTAAATTGTTATGTTATTATGGTGGTGTTATAGTGTGGAGTTTTTAGCTGTGGCCTATATATAATAAATATATATATTATTCCACAGTTATGTGTTTGCGTATTGAGGATTTTTCTAGAAGGTTTTGCAGCGCGTGAGGAGATTGAGCGGGAGTGGTGTGGGAGGAGTCGACAGGAGGGTACTTAAGGCGCGTGTGGAGAGGCTCTGCGCGCCTTTTTCTCCTGAGGTAGAGTGGTGAAAATCCCCACCCTCCCTCCCTTTTTGATTTATTATAGGTGGGTTGGTTTTTTCGTTAGAGCAGTTTTTTGTTTGTCACGGCGGGGGCTTGTAGGCAGTGCTGGCTAGGGGTTCCCTTTTATTTAGGATTACTTTGTCAGATGGTTGGGAGTTGGGTAGATTTTTGGTGGTTGGCTGGTTTGGAGGTGTGTGGGGGTTGTGGGGAGTCCTCTTTCAGCACTGGATTATTGTTTTAATTTGTTATGGGAATGGTTATGTTATTATGGTGGGGTTTTAGTGTAGAGTTTTTAGCTGTGGCCTATATATAATAAATATATATATTATTCCACAGTTATGTGTTTGCGTATTTTTTGTGTGTCTCCCGGAGTCCGACCCGGTCATCAGTAGGCGACTTAACACAATATGGACATTTAATTTTTTTGGTGGTAGTGACTCTTTAAATGCAACAAACAGTAGGAGACAGAAACAGGAAATTTAAATGTCCAGTATTTTAATTTTCAAAAATTGTTTTAAAATATGTATAAAGTTGAAATGGAGTAGAGGAAACATCACTGCTCTGCGTGGAGAGAGCCTGTGGAGACATGGGTTCGATCCCAGCAAGAGCACCTCTCCAGTAAGTGTCCTTGGGCAAGACACCTAACGGTACATACTCACCACACAGGACATACTTGAAAACGAGAGAAATCTCAATGTATCCTTCCTGGTAAAATACTTTCTCAAAAAAAAAAAATGGAAGTTATATCCATGGCATTTCATCCATTAAACAGGAGCATTGGATTCAACCCAGGTTATGCTTTTGCATTTCCCTCTTTTTTTATTTAATTTGCTATTTTTTGTGGATGTTCCAGGGAGGGACTGTTCCCCCCGAATCTGCATTTTGAGGATTTGTAGCTTGTTGTTTTGTGTTGTGTTCACTTTTTACATGCGTTCAGACACTATTTCTGTAATACCTAAAGTGACCACTGGGGGGAAGCCTTGTGCATATATTTATTTTCCATTAATTAAATTATTTATTTATTTATTTTATTTATTTATAAAGGATTTTAGCAGGAAGGATACATTGAGATTTCTCTCGTTTTCAAGTATGTCCTGTGTTCAAGAACATTGAAATTTTACAGTTGTTACAGAAATACAAAGTAATAAATGCAAGATATTAAAAACAAAACACAAATATACAGATTAACACGGAAAATAAATATGTAAGTAATATAGTTACTATGTTACATGTTAACAGGTGCATTCTGTATATAGTCACTATGTTACATGTTTACAGGTGCATTCTGTATATAGTCACTATGTTACATGTTTACAGGTGCATTCTGTATATAGTCACTGTGTTACATGTTTACAGGTGCATTCTGTATATAGTCACTATGTTACATGTTTACAGGTGCATTCTGTATATAGTCACTGTGTTACATGTTTACAGGTGCATTCTGTATATAGTCACTGTGTTACATGTTTACAGGTGCATTCTGTATATAGTCACTGTGTTACATGTTTACAGGTGCATTCTGTATATAGTCACTATGTTACATGTTTACAGGTGCATTCTGTATATAGTCACTGTGTTACATGTTTACAGGTGCATTCTGTATATAGTCACTGTGTTACATGTTTACAGGTGCATTCTGTATATAGTCACTGTGTTACATGTTTACAGGTGCATTCTGTATATAGTCACTGTGTTACATGTTTACAGGTGCATTCTGTATATAGTCACTGTGTTACATGATTACAGGCGCATTCTGTATATAGTCACTGTGTTACATGTTTACAGGCGCATTCTGTATATAGTCACTGTGTTACATGTTTACAGGTGCATTCTGTATATAGTCACTGTGTTACATGTTTACAGGTGCATTCTGTATATAGTCACTGTGTTACATGTTTACAGGTGCATTCTGTATATAGTCACTGTGTTACATGTTTACAGGTGCATTCTGTATATAGTCACTGTGTTACATGTTTACAGGTGCATTCTGTATATAGTCACTGTGTTACATGTTTACAGGTGCATTCTGTATATAGTCACTGTGTTACATGTTTACAGGTGCATTCTGTATATAGTCACTATGTTACAGGTTTACAGGTGCATTCTGTATATAGTCACTGTGTTACATGTTTACAGGTGCATTCTGTATATAGTCACTGTGTTACATGTTTACAGGTGCATTCTGTACCGAGGTATGTTAGTAAGGATCTCTTGAGTGATTTAAGACTGGGGGAAGATTTGATGGTGTCTGGAAAGTTATTCCATAATTGTGGTGCTCTTTAGGAAAATGAGGATCGAGCCACTTTCTTTTTGTATTGTGGTATTGCAAGTAAGGTGCTGGTCCTGGATCGGAGGTTATAGGATGAGGGAACTGCTAGGGGAAGCAGACTATTCAGGTAGGGTGGTAGCTTCCCAGAAAACCTCTTAAACACCAGGTTGGAAAGGTGAAGGGTGCGTCTAGATTCCAGCGATGGCCAGTTTAGCCCTTTTAACATGTCACAATGGTGGGTCACATAGTTACATTGTAGCACAAAGCGACAGAATGAGTTACACAATGTAGTAAGTTTCAATTAAATAATTAAAAGGATTCTGATCACTCTTTGGCAATCATCCCATCCCCGAGAAAGATACATGTCGCTGATAAGTGCAAACTAAGTAGCTACAAACGAGAGCTGGGCAAAAAGCAGAACGAAGGTCATTGTTAAAGCATCAAATGTTAAAGACAAGACAGAGCTTGAACAGTATAAAAAAAGCATAAAGGAAGTTAACTCATAGAGGTGACTTCATAGCAGGATAAACATTGTCAAATGACAGCATGCTTTTGGCAGGTACCATCTTCCGTTGCCCTTATCTGATTCTGAAGATTCCATTAACAATGACACGGAAATCTAGATAGACAGGCGTAGCGGATCTGGCCTGCCCATTATTTATAATATTAACCCTATCACATCCCAAACAGTCTTCCATTCATCTCTCGTGATTAACATTAACTTAACCTATGACTGTCATTTAATTATCTAGAATATATGAAAATGGTTAGAAGGTTAAAACAAGAAGGCCTTACTGGAGGTGCCCTGACGTGGCAGACGGGCTTAACCCTTTCACTGATAAGGCATTTCACGCCTCTGTGCTGAGGTCATTTTTACCGCTTTCGCTCATCATGTTTAACTGCGTTTTGAAGCCATATTTTAATATATGACCCAGACATATTATATATCGTTCTTTCCGGCAGACTCGGCAGATTCATAATATGTCATTATTATATGTATACGTCATGTCCTGTCTGTATATTATAACAAAAGATGCAATAGAATTTGAATTTTCAATAATTTACAATGTGTAAAGTGTTTTTTTTCACATTTTATAATGCGAGCATTTGCAGTTATATTTTCTATGGGGTGCGCTTGTTAAAAAAATTATAAATGGGGGCTCATTACATTTTTTTTGGGAGAAAGTTTGCTATTTTTAACAAACGCACCGCATACAAAAATTGTTAGTGCAGCATCATTGTTCACATTATAATTGTAATGGAAATAATATTGCTGCATTAACCAAAAAAAACTTTTTTTTTTTATAATTTTTTTTAAATATTTTTTTATTTTTAGTTTTTTAAAAAAAATTTTTTTTACATGGTCATGTTTGGTATCGTTGGAAAGGGCATGCTCTTGCCGATCCAACGATATCAAACATTAACCCCTAGCTGCCACGGATCGGGAGATAGGGGGTTCATTGGAACCCCCTATCTCCACCATTGCTGGCAGCTAGGGGTTAACTCCAGGACTGGCGTCATCGTGCTATGCACGATGACGCCAGTCCTCAGGGGGAGTTCCCGGAGGCTTGGCCGATATCCAAAATGTCGGCCAGCTCCGGGAGAGGATCCTGATCCGGTGCTTTTCAGCGCCGAATCGTGATCCGGCTCCCCAGGGGTTAATGTCAGTCACCATTTGGAAGGGCAGGCTGTGCCCTTCCAAACGGTGCCTGCCTTAACCCTGTGCAATACCACGATCGGGAGGGAGAGAGGTTCAAAGGACCTCCCCCCTCCCTTCAGGCGCCTCCTCCGCACACTCGATGACATCTAATGGCCCCGCCGGGGTCCCGGAGTGCTGGGCTGACATCCAAGATGTCAGCCTGTACCGGGGCGCAGCAATCGTCCGGAATCCTGGCCGATTGCTGCCTCCTGTGCATGAACGCGCTCAGCACATCCATAGCACTGGCGAACCACTTGGCTGGTTGCGCTGAGCGCGTCCATAGCAGCCAAGTGGTTAAAACGTCATTGGCCATTACAGCAAACTAAAACCTCTAATTGTGTTTTGTTTCACATGGTTTTATAGGGGTAAGCGCAGATTACATCTTTTTTCTTGTTATGTTTTATACATGTTACTGGGCTGGATACGTCTGGTTGTTGCAGCCACCCCGGTAGGGCTCAGGCGTGACACCATTTTCCTGTATCTATATATATATTGTCGTGTTTCCAGCCAGGTCATCTTTGCAGCTGTCCCGTACCATGGTTTTGTTTTCAATCCCAAAGTGGAATTTTTCTGGGAGAGTATAAAGGAGAAACCAACAGCTTGTCTCATGACTGAGAAACAGCATGAGTGTATATGGTTTCTCAGGGAGCAGCGTTTTGGCTTCATTAGATAGGACCTGCCTTACCAGAGGTGCCTCGACTCAGCAGGTGGGCTTAAAACTTCAATAGCCATTCAAGCAAACTAAAACTTCTAATTGTGTTTCGTTTCCCATGGTGTTGTAGGCGTTCTTGGTTCTAGAATCTATTGATGATGCGTCCATATTTTTATTGCCTCCTGAATAGTTTATGGCCTCATGGAAAGCAGTTTTCAGATGCCAAAAGAGCAGGGGAGGGATCCCTTATAATTTCTTAAAAGCAGGCTGATTCCTTCTTAGAATATAGGTGGATCTGCATTATGGCGCCCCTTAGTGGTCTCAGAAAATCTCACTTAAAACGTATGAAAATAAATAAAATGATTGTCGTCAGTAATTAAACGCTTATTGCAGCAGTAGTAAGTTTAAATCGAAAGAGACCAATATACGTTATAAATAAATTACAGCAAGTATCCCAATTGTATATAATCATTCATGAAGAGTCCAGCAGTTTATCTCCTTCACCTGGTGGTATTATATCCCCTACCCACCAAAAGTCAATGCAATAGTTCTAGTGGTTTGGGGTGGGAGTCAGCGTTTCCTTCAAAAATGTTTTTTCGTCACATGAAAGGACGGAGCCTTCTAAAGATGAGGGTATTCAGCAGTCGTATGCCTCAAATGAAAAGAATAAACAAAAAATAGTGCAATTTATCTTTAGGAACGAAATAAGGTAAAGAAAAGGTGCACTCACATGTGGGGGGGGGTCTTACGCCAGACACCAGAATGACAGGCGACTGGCGTCATTATAGGGGAGTACCAGAACTCCCTCCTTCGAGCGGGGGTAGTTGTACACCTCCTTTCTTTCAGGATGAGTAGATTCGCCTCAGGAAGAAAGTGTGAATAACCCACTCTGAATAACCCTTTTAGAAGTAACCCTAACACAGACATAAACAGTAACTGTAACCTTAATCCAGGGCTGGTCCGTCCATGGATCAGGGTGGAGCAATGGCTCCATACGGCCCTTTGTCAGGAGCGTCATTTTGCCGCCCTGTCAAAGGCCACTGCATAGAGCACCCAGCCTGGACAAGGCACGGCCCTCCAGCAGATCGAGAAACTAGGCCTCGCCCGCCCCTTCACTATGGGCTGCGCCCACCTCCTTCACTACGGGTTGGTGCCCGCCTCCTTCAATACGGGTCAGTGTCCGCCCCTTCAGTGTGCCAGTGCCCACCCCTTCAGTGTGCCAGTGCCTGGCCAGGCCCGACGGCTTCCAAGCCCTCCAGCGGGCCGGCCAGGCCAAAAGTCAGGGCAGGAGCAAGGCCCAAAGCCAGGCCGGGAACCAGGCCACTAATAAGCCTTCCAGCGTGCCAGCCAGGCCTCGACCAGGCCCTCCGGCCAGGCCTCGACCAGGCCCTCCGCCAAGGCCCTCGACAAGGCCTTCCGCCAAGGCCCTAGACCAGGCCCTCCACGATGGCCCTCGAACAGACCCTCCACCAAGGCCCTCGACCAGGCCCTCCGCCAAGGCCCTCCGACCAGGCCCTCCAGCCAGACCCTCCAGCCAGGCCTCGACTAGGCCCTCCAGCATGCTGGCGCCCTGTCAGGCCCGGAGCCCGACCTCGACCAGGCGGCCAGGCCCGATGGCATCCATCAAGCCCTCCAATGGGCTGGCGACCAGGGCAGTGTGGGTAAGTTTATGTGTGTGTGACTTGTGTGTGTGTGGCTGTGTGTGTGACTCTATGTGTGACTGTATGTGGCTGTGTGTGTGTGACTGTGTGACTGTGGCTGGATGTGTGTGTGTGACTGTATGTGGATGTGTGTGTGTGACAGTGGGTTACTGTGAGTTTTATTGCTGTGGGGCTCTGCAATACACTCATACACACCACCTGTTACTGTGAGTTTTATTGCTGTGGAGCTCTGTGATATGCTTATACACGCCTTTTTTTGGGGGGGGGGAGACAGAAACTCATTCTTTGCTCCAGGCAACACAATGGCTTGGGCCAGCCCTGCCTTAACCCAAACAATAACCCAACCCTAGAGGTAACCCCAAACCTAGCCCTAACTCTAGCATAAACAATAATGGTAACCCTTACAAAAAATGAGCGGGTAACTCTAACAGTGACCCTAACTGAAACAGTAACCCAACTCTACAAGAAACCAAACAGCAACCCTAGCTCTAACCCTGACCCTAATGCTAACCATAAGAAACTTTGTAATGTGTAGAGGGGGTTTAGGATAATGTGAGGAGTGTTAGAGGAATTAAAGAGGTTTGAAGAGGGCTAGGGGTATAGAAGAAGATAAAGAGGGGTATAGGGGCTAAAAATATGCACCTGAAAAATTTCATACATTTTTGGAGTTGACCGTTGTATCAATCTGAATGGGCAAATTCGGAAAAGTTCCAAAATCCGAAAATTTGGGATTCCAAAATTTGACAAAAATAATCTAAATATTGGGCTGCGCACATGTCTACTGGTCAGCAATGATGTCCCCATAGTGTTTCGGCACTGAATGTCCCAAGGCAATCAGCAAGACTAAAGTGTGGTTGGGCATCATGGGAAATGTAGCTCCAGTGCATCCGGGGCGGGGGGGGCGGGTTTTCTCGCCTCTGCTCCGTAATACGGTATGTAGACAGGAGGAGAGTTATTATCTGCCAGATATGACTCGATAGTATTGATACAGCTGGGTCTCCCTGCCTCATTTAATTCGTGGCCTCCTTGTTTAAAGCTCACTAAGCCTAAAAGACTCTTAAAATAAGGACAAGCCTTGTAATTAAGCGATTAAAGCGATCTTTGCTGAGAGGAAGGAAACGCCAGCAGACAACAGAGAATTATCCACAGCCCATGAGTTATGTGTTAATTGAGGAATCAATCGTTGTTTTTTTAACCCTTTACGGAGTTTATTCACTTTGCGGAGAAAGAAGAGGATCCCCAAGGAAATTACAGGTTTTAAGGCAAAATATCTGAGACGACACAAGCTGCAGAATTTATTTTTGAAAGCGGTGTTTTTAAGGAGTGATCATTCATATATTTACACTCATATGTAAAATAAAAATAAATAAATATGACTCCGCATGATTGTGCATGTTCAAATTATTCCGACGTTAAAAGGCAAAACTACAACAAAGTACGAATTCCTGCCGTCTCATCCAGGCATGGTTACGGCCAATGAATGGAGCAGCCAACATAGAGCTGGGAAACAAAATTCATATATTTTCCGTCAGACTAATGCTGTCCAAACATGACAAAGTTAGCTGGCAGGGAAGGACGTTGCATGGCAGGAGATGTGGGCTTTGATATGCCAAGTCCAAGTAGGAGACCCAAGGTGGTCATGGTTAACGAATGGAGCAGCCAACATAGAGCTGGGAATTCATATATTTTTCGTCAGACTAAAGCTGTCCAAACATGATGAACTTAGCTGGCAGGGAAGCACGCTGGATGGCAGGAGATATGGCCTTTGATATGCCAAGCCTAAGTGGGAGACCCAAGGTGGTCATGCCCAACAAATGGAGCAGCCAACATAGAGCCGGGAAACAAATTTCATATACTTTCCATCAGACTAATGCTGTCCAAACATGACGTAGCTAGCTGTCAGGGAAGGAGGCTGGATGGCAGGAGATGTGGACTTTGGTATGCAAACCCAAGTGGGAGACCCAAGGTGGTAATGGCCAATGAATGGAGCAGCCAACATAGAGCTGGGAAACAAAATTAATATATTTTCCATCAGACTAAAGCTGTCCAAACATTACGTAGCTAGCTGCCAGGGAAGGACGCTGGATGGCAGGAGATGTGGGTTTTGATATGCCAAGCCCAAGTGGTAGTCCCAAGGTGGTCATGGTTAAGGAATGGAGCAGCCAACATAAATCTGGGAATTCATATATTTTCCGTTAGACTAAAACTGTCCAAAGATGACGAAGCTAGCTGGCAGGGAAGGAGGCTGGATGGCAGGAGATGTGGACTTTGGTATGCCAAACCCAAGTGGGAGACCCAAGGTGGTAATGGCCAATGAATGGAGCAGCCAACATAGGGCTGGGAAACAAAATTCATATATTTTCCGTCAGACTAAAGTTGTCCAAACATGATGAAGCTATCTGGCAGGGAAGCACGCTGGATGGCAGGAAATATGGGCTTTGATATGCCAAGCCCAAGTGGGAGACCCAAGGTGGTCACGGCACACAGGGGTAAATGAAATAGAGATGACAGGAGACATAGCAGGGGTCAAGGGCAGCCAGTACAGGACAGTGGTCAGAAAAGGGAAGGCAAAGGACAATGACAAATGGGTATTACAAAACATACAGGAGCTCAGAATGCTACACTAGAGCGCCTGCTTAGCGTGCACAGTTGGTCTAAATAGTCTGCGCAGTGAGGCTCCACCTCCACGTGGCGAAGGGGCTGTTGACATCATCGTTGTGGCATGGCTGAGGAGGTTAATGAAGGCCTGTAGTAGGTGCACGCACAGACACGAGGATGAAGAGCAGTGTCCACGGGGCTACTGACCAGTGATTGTGAAGTAGCATACCGTCATGGCAGTGTGGCATGATGACACGAGCAACCAGGTGAGTACCAGGTCATATGTAAATCATATGTAAAAATATTTAACATGTATTTTTTTCTTGTATTTGTACATAAGATTTATTTGGCTCGTGTCGGAGCCTGGTACGCCCCTGGCTACTCATGGTATGCCTTGCTGGTATACTGATCACAACGTGGACGTTAAAAGCAAGATGCCAATGAAAAATGTTTGCGTCAGCCATTTTCCTTTTGCAGCTTGCCTTTAACTTCCATATTCCTACTAAACTAAAAAAATGGTCGGAGTTGTGGCAATTGAGTTTTAATGTGGATAAGTGCAAGATAATGCACCTGGGACGTAAAAACCCAAGGGCTGAATATAGAATATTTGATACAGTCCTAACCTCAACATCTGAGGGTTGGGATTTAGGGGTTAATATTTCTGAGGATCTAAGGGTAAGTAGTCAATGTAATAGAGCAGCAGGAAATGCTGGCAGAATGCTTGGTTGTGTAGGGAGAGGTATTAGCAGTAGGAAAATGGAAGTGCTCATGCCACTGTACAGAGCACTGGTGAGACCTCACTTGGAGTACTGTGTGCAGTACTGGAGACCGTATCTCCAGAAGGATATAGACATCTTAGAGAGAGTTCAGAGAAGGGCTACTAAAATGGTGTACGGCTTGAAGGAGAAAAGTTACCAGCAAAGGCTTAATGATCTTAACATGTACAGCTTGGAAAAAAGACGAGACAGAGGAGATATGATAGAAACATTTAAATACGTAAAGGGAATCCACAAGGTAGAGGAAGGGAGTATATTTAAAAGGAAACAAAGTAGCAAAACAAGAGGACATAGTCTTAGATTAGAGGGGCAAAGGTTTAAAAGTAACATCAGGAAGAATTATTTTACTGAGCGGGTGGTGGATACATGGAACAGTCTTCCAGTAGAAGTGGTAGAGGCCAAAACAGTAATTGAATTTAAGCAAGCATGGGATAGGCATAAGGCTATCCTAAACAAAAGATAAATCCAGGTAAAGTATCCATGTAATTGGGCAGACTAGATGGGCCGAAAGGTTCTTATCTGCCGACATTTTTCTATGTTTCTATGTTTCTACTGGGTCGCTTTGCTGGCAGCTTGAGTCATGAAACTTCCTAGCCGCAACTTGATAACAGCAGTTGATATCAGCTCCAGGAGTCCTTTGGACTCCAAGGATGTGGCCGTGATCTCGCGAGAGCTCTGCAAGTGCTCGAGCAAGTGAGATCAGGCCAGGGTGGTGGAGGGATACACGGAGGAACAATGGAAACTATTTGTTCCCAGTGTTGCCTGCCGAGCGTGGATGTGGGGAAATGCGCTGCTATCGCCACTGAGGGATCTGAGGTGAGTATGAGACTTTTGGTGGGGTAAGTGATTCGCTTCAGCACAAATACCTAACACCAGCCAGGCAGGGCAGCCATCAGCGGGTGGCAGTCCATGATAGGTTTAGGGGCCCAGTGGGCAGTGGCTCCAGGGGGCCCTGGCCAAGCCCTGTGCTTAGCGTCAGGCCCATATTGACTTCATAGCCAGATTTAAGAAGCGATGGACTGGGGGCAAAAAAAATCAGCCTGAACAGATGTCATTGCCATTGGCCAGTCCAGGCCTGGATTTGACCAATCTAGGACAACGTCTACAAGAACTCCGTAATAAGTGCCAACGCACATCTGGCACACGTCCAATACAGTAAAAAAATAATAAACAGATGCGTCTGAGATTATCGCAAGAGTCATAACACAATGTATCACTATACGAGATTAAATCCTACACTCATGGCGTGTTTTCTGTCTCCCTGATCGCCCAATAACAACAACAACGAAGAAAATAATAACAACAATAAATCTCCAAGATATCTGTCTGGGAAATCTCATTTTTCGTTTTCGGCTCCTGATAAGAGTATCCGCAGCAGCAGAGAACTTTCTACTAGAGAACTCAGGGGAGTCAATTCAAAACCCCCTAAAAATATTATTTCCTACTTTTTTCCTTTTTTTTAATCTTTAACTCCCATTCGCAAAAATAAAGCTGGAAAATGAAATGGTTTATCATTTTATCCATAACTCACATAATGCATCACTGTGCTCAAAGATTCATTTATCTCGTTATTAGAATTGATGATGGTGAAATAGCAGCTATTTCAAAAAAGCGGAAATAACGCCACCAGTAATTTACACTTCAAGTGTACGAAAAATATAAAAAAAATATAAAAAAATATAAAAATAATTTATCAGCATCTAATCTGCCATATGATTCACCGAGGAAAGTGTTCTCTTTGGACCAGCGTCGTTTCTCAAATATCAACTCTATTAAAATGTTTATTCTTTTAATCTGCAGCAAAAAGTCTCTTTATTTTTTTTTAGGATTATTTAGGCATTTTTCCGGTTATTTTCTGCAAATTTTTTTTCAGATTTTTTTTTAAATAGCGTTTTTTCTTCTGTAACAGCCCTTTTTATTATCATTCATAGGATCTTATATGTAAATATCCAGGCGTTTTCATTCAGTAGTTGTTTGCAAACAGCGTTTCAAATTTTAAACATTCAATCATTTTTTTATTTTTTATTTTTTACCTTGTTTGTCGGCTTTTTCTGGCGGCTGGACGGTTCTGTGTTTGCGGATCGTCGGCTGTTTTTGGATGCATTCAAATTTTTTTGGGCTGTTTAGCAGCGGTTGGTCGGCTTTTTTCAGATGTGTTCGGCGTTTCTTTGGCGGTTTTGAAGGTTTTTTTTCCGTTCGATGCAGCGTTTTTGCAGCTTATTTTTGGATGTGGTTGGCAGATTTTCTCTGCACTTCAGGGACCCTGCGGTGAATGCTGAATTCACTGCAGGGTCTGGGAATTTGATTCCCCGAATTCCGGGGAATGAGAGCGCACCAAAATGTCGGTGACATTTCCGTGCTCTCTGAATAAACCCCTTAAGGCTAGGGTCAGACGAACGCATTTTTCACGTGCGTTTAGCCGCACGAAATCACGGCCGTGCTAGCAGCAAATGACGCCCAATGCCGGGGAACATACGACGAACGGCCGCACGAACGTTCGTCCGTGCAACGCAAGTGGCCAACGAAGGCATTTTTTCGAGAACGTCAAACCGCTACTACTGACGTACAGAGTGCGCTGCGGCCGCATAGCGGCGTGTGTGCGTGATTAGGAGACGTCAGATGCTGCTAATGTCCGGCTAACATAACGTCCAGACACAAAAAGTGTTTTTTTGATGATCTGTACAAAATCACGGACGAAAAGGCGCATCGTATGACCGCTATCGCGTATTCCGGGAAAAAATACGTACGTTCGTTTGAACGCACTTTTTCACGGACAACGTGAAAAATGCGTTCGTCTGACCCTAGCCTTAGTCTATGCCTAAAAGTAACTCTAAAAGTAACCCTAGCGCTCATCATAAAACAAGCAGGAAAAAATTACCCTAACCCTATAATGGTAACTCTAAACTTAACCATAACCCTTGCCTTAAATGTAACCCTAACCCTAAAAGTACCACTAACCCTAAAACTAGCAGAAATAGCAGCAATAACTAGGGATGTGCGTTTCGTTTTGTACCGATTCGTCTTTCTCACGAAACGGGCCAATTCGGTACTTCGGATTTGTCCGATGTTCCGAACTGGACTGGTAACGAAATACACACCATCCGAAATATTTCCCGATACGAAATGAAAAAAAGTCGTTATTTCGTATAGACATGAAATTTGTAAAATCGCAAGTCATTTTCGTTCTATTCGCAATTTCGGTTCCGTTTCGGTTTATTTCGAACAAAATATTTTCGTATTGTTTGGAGTCCGTTTCGGTTCCGTTGCTGATTTCGTAATTTTGTATCGTCCGTCACTTTTTTCACTTGTTCCAGTGCAAAATTCCCATTTTTATTAAATATATCTTAAATCATAATTTTTTTTCACTTACAGCAAGAAGTGTCTGCATTTATTTATTTGTTAGGATTATTTTTGCATTTTTCGGGAATTTTTGGGTTTATATTTAGGGTTCTTCCTAACTTATTTTAAATCTATAACGAAGTCTGTTTTTTTCTTTGCTGAACACATACAGCTGGATTATCTTCTCACAGTCCGTCCTTATGTGTTCTGTTCAGCAATTAATTTTGATACAATACATTTTGTCAGTTTTAGTACCATGGATAGTAACAAGCCTGTCATTATCTATGGTGCTGATATGAAGAAATAGATCGATAATATGTGTTTCACCATCGGCGACTGTCCAAGGTTCTGATCTGAGTAAAAAAAAAAGGGTCTTTCATAAAAAAACGATACGTTCGAAGGAACGAATCAGCAGGATTACCGTATCCACCGAAATATTGGAGCATCCGAAATACCTTACGTCTAAAGTCAAAACGAAAATCCAAGGATGGACCCTTTGAAACGAAGAGAACAGACGATCCGAAAGACCGAAATTCCCCGATTTCACAAAACAAAAATCGATACCAAACAACGAAATGAAACGAGCCGAAACGAAAATGGGCCGAAATCATACGAAACGGAACTTTTGAAAAACCGAATGTGCCGAAACGAAAAAAAAAAGTGTGCACATCCCTATCAATAACCCTAAAACCAATGGAAACAGTAAGCCTTATCATAAAACAAGCAGAACTAGTAATCATATCCCTAAATGTAACATTAACGCTAATCATAAAAAAAGCAGAAATAGTAGCCCTGACCCTAATACTAACCCAAAAAGTAACCCTAAAAGCAAACCTAACCCTAAAAGTAGCACTAACCTTCAGGCCTTCAAGAAATCCCTCAAAACCCATCTCTTCAGATTAGCACCACATCACTATTGCAACTCATCCCTCTGCTCACCTACTCACACACGATTGAAGCCACTTCCATGCTAACCACTGATCCTGCTATCTACTAAAATTCCTCTTGTCTTCCTCAACCCCAATCCCACTAGACCAGGGATCTCAAACTCTGGGCTCCCAGATGTTTCTTAACTACACCTCCCATGATTCTCTGGCCATTTATTCCATTCAAAGAATTTTGGGATTTTTAGGCAATAAACATCTGGGGGACCAGAGTTTGAGATCCCTGTACTAGACTGTAAGACTGAGGCCCTCTACACCTCTTGTTTCCTTCATATGCCCGTTTATCTCGTTCCCTTTGGTTATTGTAAAACACTGCGGAAACTGTTGGCACCACATAAATGATGACAACAACAAATAATAATAACCGTAAACATAACCCTATAAGTAACCCATACCCATCTAAGTTTGAAGCTAGGGATAGAATTTAGGGTTAGGGTTAGAGATAAAAATTAGGTTTAGAAGCCAGGGTTAGAAATTAGGGTTTAAATTTCTAACCCCGATTTTCGGTGGTTTGCTCGACAGGTTTAATCAGGTTAATCCTAAAGGTTTTAATGTAAAAAAAAATCCCCGTTTTATATTAGATATTTATTTAACCATTTATTCTTTTCACTTGTAGCAAAAAGTCTATTTATTTTTTAGCCATTTTTCTGGATTTTTGGTGAAATTTTTGGATTCTTAATTTTAAATAATTAGGCCTTTTTTCTTTGCGAAATCAGCTGTTTTTTTTTTCTTCAGTCTGGCTGCTTTCCCTGGGGGCTATCCATGGTGCTGAAACCTATTCAGAACCAAAGACAGCAGCCCTGCGGGGCTCCGGAGCAGGTGCACTACTTTTTTTTTCCCCTAATGGAAGTAATTAACCCAAAATACGAATTAACAATAAAAACGAAAACCAAAATGGACTTGAAAAATGAAAATACCAGCCGTCTGTATTTTTGGATCGGTCGGAAATATGAATCGCGGTAACATATCGAACGACCCGAAACGAAAAAATAAAAGACAGAAAATATAATCCGAAACAAAATGAATTTTTTGGCCTTCCATATATCTACTAATCCAATCCCTAAAAGTAACTCTGAAAGTAACCCTAGCCCTCATTATAGAACAAACAGAAAAAATAACCATAACCCCAAAAGTAACCCTAGCCTTTTGATCAGATTGAAATAGTACTCCTAACGGTAACTCTAAAATTAACCATAATCCTCGCCCTAAAAGTAAACCTAGCCTTAGATCAAGTGGAGATATGCAGGGTTATTCAAAGAGATCCGAATTGGGGTCGAAAGGTAACCGAACAGTGAAATTCAGCGTACGGTTACCTTTCTTGGCCATTCGGCTATTTAGAGAGCAGGCAGTTCGCCAAATCCTGGCAAATTGCTTGCATGTACGGTGCCTGTTCGGTGCCTGTTCGAGGGCAGTGAAATCCCCATAGAGAAGCAATGCTTCGGCTCTTCAGAGAACAAAAACCAGCAGTGAAAAGTTGCCGAATTGCCCTGCTGTTCGGTGGTTTCATGCGTCAGATTTATTCAGGCGAATCCCATAGGCTTCAATGTTAAAAATATTCCCGTTTTAATTCAATATCTAATAAACCGTTTATTATTTTATTCTGCAGCAAAAAGTCTCTTTATTTATAGATTTTTTTAGGATCTTTTAGGCATTTTTCAAGATTTTTTGGCGAATTTTTTTTTTCCGTTTTTTTTTAAATCGTTTTTTCTTTTTTCTGTAACAGCCCTTTTTATTATCATTCATCGGATTTTATATGTAAATTCCAGACATTTTCATTCTGTAGTTTGTTTGCAAACAGCGTTTCACTTTTACAAACATTCAAGCGTGCTGTTTTTTTTTCACTCCATTCGTCTGTGAAGTCGCCTTTTTCCGGCGGCTGCTCTGCGCTGTGATCGGCGGCTGCTCGGGTTTCTCCGGCGTGTTCGGCGGGGTTAATCCAGCTATTTTGCGGGTTTTAGTGAGTGTTCGGTGGGTTTTGCGTTGAGTGTTCGGCGGGTTGGCGGTGAGTGTTCATCAGGTTTGCGGCGGGTTTTCCTTGCACTTTGGGGACCCTGTGGTGCTTGCTGAATACACCGCAGGGTCGACGAAATAGGATCGACAAATAGCGCCGAATTGAAGCGAACGAAAAGTCACCGAACTTACAGTGACTTTTCGAATTCTCTTTGAATAACCCTCATGGTTAACCCTAACCCTAAAAGTAACACTAAACTTAACCAAAACCCTTGCCCTAAAACTAACCCTCCATGTTTTCTGAACCGATACAATATCGGATCAGTCTGATATTTTTGAATCGCTCCAAATAGGAGATTTCAAAATATTTCCAAATCCCAAATATTTCAATTCGGATATTTCTGAACTCAATCCGAGCCTAAATATAAATGTGTCCGAGCACATGTCTAATGTGAATGATAGCAATAATAATAATATTTATTCTTCACCCTCTAAAGAATGAAAAGCTGCGAGGACTCGGCAGGAACAGCACACGAGACCTCGCCGTGCGCATCTGTTTGAACCGCTGCACCACCTGTCGGGACAGTCCCACCAAATTAATTTTGTGCTATTTTGTCGTGACTTGTTTGATCTATACAGATACCAAGAGCTCTATTACATTCTTTGCGGAAAAACGCTCGCCCAGCGCTATTTTTTTTGCGCGCAGCGTTAAACGTTAACGCGCGTAAATTAACGCTGGTATTAGAACCCGAGCGCATTTTTTCATCTGTCAAAAATACCGCTCGTAAAAAAGACGCGCATTAACGCTGCGCGCAGAAATCAGTGGGCGGACTCTTTTTTCACGCGATTCAGCCAATCAGAATTAAGAACCACAATTGCCTCCCGTTTCGTTTTTGCACCTGTCAAAGTCAATCTGAGTATATATGCTGCAGCAATAATAAAAACACGCACAACTTCTCCATTTAAGGCTATGGTCAGACGAAAGCATTTTTCCCCGCGAACGTGAAAAAGTGCGTCCGAACGCATTGACGTATTTGTTCACGAAATGCGCAAAAACGGTCAGACGACGCGCATTTTCGGGCGTGATTTTGTACGGATCGTCAATAAAACTCTTTGTGCGTCTGGACGTTATGTAGGCTGGACATTAGCAGCGTCTGACATCTCCTAATCACGCAAACACGCCGCTATGCCGCAGCTGCGCACTCAGTACGTCAGTACTTGCGGTTCAGCGTTCTCAGAAAAATGCGTTCAAATTCCACTTGCTTTGCACGGCCGGACTTTTGTGCAGCCGTACATCGTATATTGGCCGTCATTGCCCGTCATCTGCTGCTAGTGCGGCCGTAATTATGTGCGCCAGAACGCACTTTAAAAGTGCGCTGGTCTGACCCCAGCCTTATTGTTTGAGTATGTGTAGAATGTGTAACTGTACGTTGCTGTATTTTTTTTTTTTTGGCCGGTTTATTTGCGTTCGGCCAGGACGTTCAGATTTGCCGTTACCACCAGCTTTTCAAAGACGGTAAAATTATGCGCGCAAACGTTGTCCGTTAAATTTTGCGCTAAGATGGTGATACCTTGCGCGTACCAGCGCACGAACGCATTTGCGTTCACAATGTTAAGTATAGGACGCGCGCAGTACATTACGCTCGCAAAGGGTTGGCGCAGGTTCGCCGGCGTTAGACGTTAACGCTCATTTTTTGCACGGATATTGTAATACGACGTTCTGCCAGATGTTCTCATTAAGCAAGTGAATGGCATAAAGGGAGGATAGTATAGGTTCTATTGGATGGCAGAAAACAGAAAGAGAGGGTTCAGCTCTCACCAGGTGAATACCGTGAAAGGATGGGCGCAGCCGGTATCTGTTAGGTAAGTCAAAGACATGAAAGGATGTCTCCTCTATGTAGAGCGCAACATTACAAGAAATAAATAGAATCCATGGAAAGTAAAATAACTCAGTGAAGTCATAATACATGCAAAGAACTTAAAGGAAACTTTGTTACGGGAGAATAATATTTGCTTTGTAACTGTAAGCAAAGAGAGAATGTCGTATTCTCGTACATTGAGATAAAAGGGAGACAGATTTAGGAAGGATTAGAGGGAGAAAATATGGAGTGAGGTTACACAGGAAGAAGATCTAAAGGGTTATTCAGAGAGCACCGAAATGTCGCCCGCGCTTCCCTGCACTTTGGGGAATCAAAGTTCCCCACCCTGCACTGTATTCAGCATTCACCGCAGAGTCCTCGGAATGCAGGGAAAACCCACCGCAATCCCGCTGAAAACCCGCCGGAACCGCTGGAAAAACCACACCGAACACGTTAGAAAAAGCCGTCGAGCCGCCGATCCCAGCACAGACCAGCTGCCGGAAAAAGCCGACAAGCCGACGAACGGAGTAAAAAAAAAGAATTAAATTTCGAAGTTTGAAAATTGAAACGCCGTTTATCGAAAAAAACTACTGAACGAAAATGCCTGGAATTTACATATAAGGTCTTATGAATGATAGGATAGAAAACGAAATACGAAATAGAAAAACAAAAAAACGCTTAATTATTATTCTATTATTATTCTTTATTTATAAAGCGCCAGCATATTCCGCAGCGCTTAAACAAAAATGGAGATCCTAAAAGATCCTAAAAAAATCAATAAATAAAGAGACTTTTTGCTGCAGAATATAATAATAACCGGTTTATTAGATATTGTATTAAAATGAGAATATTTTTAACATCGAAGCCTATGGGATTCGCCTGAATAAACCTGCTGAATGAAAACACCGAACAGCAGGGCACTTCGTCAACTTTTCACTGCTGTTCGGTGTCTGTGAATAGATTAACCATTGCTTCTCTATGGGGGATTTCACTGCCATCGAACAGGCACTGTACTTACAGGCAGTTCGTCAGAATTTGGCGAATTGCCTGCTCTCTGAATAGCCGAATGGCCCCTGAAATGTCACTGTACCCTGAATTTCAGTGTCCAGTTTCATTTCAGGGTCAGATCAACTCTCTCTGAATAACCCCTTTATTGTCACAGGTCACACAGCGGAACCCTGGATGCGGGATAACTTCCTGTATGATACAACCAATGGTGACCAGCTGGATGGTGATATACAGTTGTGTTCAAAATTATTCAACCCCCACTGAAATTGAGTGTTTTGGCCAGTTTGACATTGATTTTGATCATTCAGTCATCTTGCTTACAATTAAATCAAAGAGGCACGTGTAGGTCAGACAAATATAACATAACATTTATAATGAAATAACCACAAATGTCTTTTCTGTGCTCACACCATTATCAGTTTTATTCAACCCCCAAGTGACATTCAATCTTAGTACTTAGTACAACATCCTTTTACAGTTATAACAGCTTTTAAACGTGAAGCATAGCTTGACACAATTGTCTTGCAGCGATCTACGGGTATCTTCGCCCATTCGTCATGGGCAAAAGCCTCCAGTTAAGTCACATTCTTAGGCTTGCGCACTGCAACGGCTTTCTTTAAGTCCCACCAGAGGTTCTCAATCGGATTTAAGTCAGGTGACTGCGATGGCCACTCCAAAATGTTCCAGCCTTTAATCTGCAACCATGCTCTAGTGGACTTGGAGGTATGCTTGGGATCATTGTCCTGTTGAAAGGTCCAACGTCTCCCAAGCCTCAGGTTTGTGACGGACTGCATCACATTGTCATCTAATATCTCCTGGTACTGAAGAGAATTCATGGTACCTTGCAGGCCAACCACCAGAAATTTTGGGGCCCCTTACTGACCCGCAGAATAGGGCCCCCACATGATCCCCTCTTCCCATAGGAAATCAATATTTACTGTGAATCGTGATCACATTACAGAGAGTTAGTCCCAATATCTTAAAATCACACATATTGCTCGCACAACAGCACATTTAACATAAAAATGTTTCTATCTGGTTCAAATAGTTTAAGAAAGTATGAAATTGTGATTAAAAAAATAATATGAATCAAGATCGTATTGCAGAGTGTTGCTCCCAATACCTTAAAATCACATAAAATGTGTATTAGTGTAAACAATGTAGCATAAAGTATAATTAGATTACTCCACTGGTTAAGCATATCACAGAGCACCACAGCAACAGAACTCTCATGGTAAATGCAGTGAGTATGAACATACACAGAATCCACAGCAATAGACCTCTAACAGTAAAGGGAGCATGAACGTACACAGGATCCACAGCGATAGACCAATAGTAAAGCCAGTGAGTATGAAAGTACACAGAATCCACAGCAAAAGACCTCTAATGGTAAAGGCATTGAGCAGGAACGTACACAGAATCCACAGCAAGACATCTAATGTTAAAGGCAATGAGTATGAACATACACAGGATCCAACAGTAACGGGAGCATGAACGTATACAGCATCCACAGCAATAGACCTACAACAGTAAAGGGAGCTGAACATACACAGGATCCACGGCAATAGACCGCTAATGGAAAAGGCAGGGAGGCTCTCCTTTTTCAGGTCCCTCTCCCTTTATCATGTCCATCTCACCCCCCCTACATTTTCATTTCATCCCCCTCCTCTTCTATTTTAATTTTATTTCACTCCCCTCCACTTCAATTTTAATTTTATTTCACCACTCCTCCTCTTCCATTTTAATTTTATTTCATCCCCCTCCTCTTCCATTTTAATTTTATTTCATCCCCCTCCTCTTCCATTTTAATTTTATTTCACCCCGTCTTCCATTTTAATTTTATTTCACCACTCCTCCTCTTCCATTTTAATTTTATTTCATCCCCCTCCTCTTCCATTTTAATTTTATTTCATCCCCCTCCTCTTCCATTTTAATTTTATTTCACCCCCCTTCGTTTTCCTTTCATTTCCTCCTCCTCCATTTTAATCTTATTCCATCCCCCCTCTTCCTTTGTTTTTTCAGTATATTTCACCCCTGGCCCCCTCCCAAATTACCTGGGTGCCGGTGCTCTCCGCAGCAGCATGTGCATCATGGAGAGCTGGGAGGAAGTGACATTTATGACCACTTACTCCCAGCGCTGCAGAATACAGATGATGGGCAGAAGTCTGGCGCGCCCTTTCTGACCTCATCAGAGGGGGCCCGTCAGCCACCGGCCGCCATCTTGGAGTCTCTGCTCGCAGGCGGCCGGGGCCCAGGTAGGCTGCAGCACCTCCTCCGAGGCCTGCGGCCTAAAGTTAATGTAGCTGCTGTCGGCGGGCCCCCCCAGTGCCCGGGCCCCTTACTGCAGCATGGGCTGTAATGCCCTGATGGCGGCCCTGGTACCTTGCACACGCTGAAGCTTCCCTGTACCTGCAGAAGCAAAACAGCCCCAAAGCATGATTGACCCCCCGCCATGCTTCTCAGTAGGCAAGGTGTTCTTTTCTTCATAGGCCTTGTTCGTCCTCCTCCAAACATAGCGTTGATCCATGGGCCCAAACAGTTCTAATTTTGTTTCATCAGTCCACAGAACACTATCCCAAAACTTCTGTGGTTTGTCCACATGACTTTTGGCATACTGCAGTTGACTCTTCTTATTCTTTGGAGACAGCAAGGAGCCTGCCTGGGAGTTCTGGCATGGAGGCCTTCATTACGCAGTGTGCGCCGTATTGTCTGAGCTGAAACTTCAGTACCCACATCTGACAAATCTTTTCTCAGTTCCTCAGCAGTCACACGGGGACTTTTCTCCACTCTACGCTTCAGGTAGCGCACAGCAGTCGAAGTCAGCATCTTCTTTCTGCCACGACCAGGTAGCGTTTCAACAGTGCCCTTTGCCTTGAATTTGCGAATGATGCTTCCTATGGTCTCTCTTGGTATGTTTAACATCTTTGCAATCTTCTTATAGCCATTGCCCTTCCTGTGAAGAGTAATCACCTCTTCTCTTGTCTTCCTGGACCATTCTCTTGACTTCACCATGTTTGTAACCACACCAGTAAATGTCTAGAAGGAGCTGAGTATCACAGTCATTTTAAAGCTGCCTAATTGGTGCTTATTATGCTTTATTGCTGCTCCGTGACATCCACAGGTGTTTTCAATACCTGATTGAAAACACTTGAATGAACCTCTGTTCTTCAGAGTGGTAGTCTTTAAGGGATTGAATAATTGTGTCAATGAAGAATTCACAAAAGAAACATTTACTACTGTATTACAAAACCAATTGATGTCATTTTAGTTGCATATGGTTCTTTAAAAAGTCCTTGTAGGATTTCATTCTGAATACAATTACAAATGTCACTAAATTCCCTAAAACCCTTTACAGCATTGGGGGTTGAATAATTTTGAACACAACTATAACACAGTCCAGTCTTCCAGTGATTGTGGTACCAAATGTTTTGGATCCGAATTCTAGGTAAAAATCCAAACAGACGTGGTTATCCGTGAGCAAGTTCTAGTAGGCAGTTGGCAAGCAGAGCAGTTCAATAAACAAGCGAGGTCAGTTTCGACACAGCAATATCAGGATATACTGTACAACACACTAGATCTAACAGTAACAATATAAGAGCAAGGACTCACTGTCCAACATATTCATAAATAAGGATATGCCAATTGACCAGGGTTTTTCAACAGGTGGCACCGTGTCCTGGGCATGCATCTGCATCACAACTGCGTCATCAGGTCTGCAAGGGTGCACAAGTGTGCGTTATTCACTTCTGCCAGTCAGTGTGAATGAACCAAGTTTGGCACATCGCTCCAATGTCACAGGCAGGCTTTGTCAGGTCCCAGGACTCACCCAGCCACGCGTCTCTGTGGCGCCGGTGCCTCGCAGCGCTACTGTGGTCAGACTGCTCAGGCTCTGGTCCCCTGTCCCTCCAGCTCCTCCTTGGTTGCAATCCTTCCACCTGTTATGCGCGGGCCTCAGCATAATTGGCTGGCTTTGATTACAGAGGCCCAGTCACCACGCGGGGGCAGAGCCTCCATGCCCACACTATTTAGAACCCAGATTATGCAATGAATAGACGAATGAACAGATGAATTAGGTTGAGTTAAAAGTGAGTTGACATGCAAGCCAAGGAAAATATGTAAATTGAGTTATCTGGAATAAATAAAGAGATTGATGCTGGGTTACCTACAGAGAGGTGGTAATTAAGTTACCTAGGGAGGTTTTGTAGAGAGTTATATAGGTAGAGAAGCAAGTTAGTTTAGTAGTCAAGGAAGACATGAAAGTTGGTTGTCTAGGAAGACATGATAGGTGATTATCAAGGAAGCTATGAAAGTTGGGTTATCTAGGAAGACGTGGGATGTGGGTTATCTAGAAAGACATGGATGTTGGTTTATCTAGGAAGGCAAGGATGTTGGGTTATCTAAGAAGACATGGAAGTTGGTTAATTAAGAAGACATTAAAATTGGGTTACCTTGGATGACATGGAATTTAGGTTATCTTGGAAGACATGGAAGTTGGTTTTCTAGGAAGAAAATGACATTGGTTATCTAGGAAGACATGGAAGATGGTTATCTATTATCTAGGCAGACATGAAAGTTGGGTTATCTAGCAAGACATGGAGCTTGTGTTTTCTATGAATATCTGGAAGTAGGTTATCTAGGAAGACATGAACATTTGCTGTCTAGGAAGACATGGACATTTGGGTTATCTAGGAAGACATGGAAGATGATTATCTTGGAAGACATGGAAGTTGGTGTTCTATGAAGATAAGAAGACATGGTAGATGGTTACCTAGAGAGACATGCAAATTGGGTTATCTAGCAAGACATGGAAGTTAGGTCACCTAGGAAGACATGGACATTGGATAATCTAGGAAGAGAAGGATGTTGTGTTATCAAGGAAGACATGGAATTTGATGATCTAAGCGGACATGAAGTTGGGTTTTCTTGGAAGACATAGACATTGGTTATCTAGGTAGACATGGACGTTTTATAAAGGAAACCATGAAAATTGGGTTATCTAGGAAGATAATGAATTCTGGGTCATCTGAGGCTAAGGTCACACGAAAAATACAGGAGTGTGGAAAGAACATCTGTTAGAATGGAATTTCTTTCTGCACAGATGCCTGTTTGGCCATCTTTGTGTGCACAGCTCTCCTATGGAGGCTTGCGTTTTGTAGACCAGTCTGACGTCCATCGTAGTGGTTTGTTGGGGAGGTAAAATCCACACCCGTTGTAACATGTGACATAAGTATGCACGTTACATCATGTGGTCCTCCTACCTGATCCATCGAAATGCTACAACGGACGCCAGGAGGGGATGTTGCAACAGACGCACTTAGTGTAACCGTGTGGCCTTAGCCTAAAAACACATGACAGCTGTCTTATCTTGGAAAACATGGATGTTGGTTATCTCTAGGAAGACATGGATGTTGGTTATCTAGGGATGGTTTTGAGGTTCAGATAGATATGAAACGTGGTTAAGTGAAAAAGACATGTGGGTTGAAGAAAGTCGTATAGGCGCAATCTGAATTATCTCAGAGAAGATGGAAGTCCGTTTATCGGAATCGGAAGAGAGTTGTGTAGTAGAAGGTGCAATCTAAATTCCAGTAAACGTTGTTGTACATTTTGTCACAGTGAGGGTGTTGGCTGCTCCTTCCAGCTCATTGCAGCCATGCAGGGTAACCGTAGGAAGGTCTAAATGGGAATTTGCTTTCGTCACAGGGAAACTGAGAAACCTGCTTTAAAAATGGCGCGTGATGGAGCTTCCTGAGCATAATTTGGTTTTAAATGTTTCTTCGTGCACATTTTTGCTAGTGATGTCTGCTGTTAGATTTTATATTTCAAGAAAATGTTAATTAATATGTTACAATTCTACTTAAGCGGGGGAGGGGGGACCTGGGGTATCATTATACTATGAATGGAGCAAATCTATGTATATACTGGGACTACGTGGTTATTGGATGTCTGTGGGACTGGTGTTCTGGTGTGTTGTGCCCAGACCTGGATTAAGATCTCTATGGGCCTGGAGCTGAATATTTTGGTGGGCTTTTTTGTAATTTAGTGAAATGAAAACATATTTTTGGTTATTTAATTGTGCAGATACGGGTACAACTAACCAGGCAGATACTGTGTGATTAATTTTTCATTCAGATTTCAATCATTTAAAGAGCGTAATTTTTTTCCCCCATTTTATCATCCAAACCTTTGTGGGTTATATATGCTATAGGGCATTCTTGTTAAAAAAAAATGGGAACCTGTTACTGCATTTCTTTTGAGAAAATATACAATTTTAACCAAAATATTTTAAAAAAATGAAATATTTCCCTTGTGTTTTGGAATATGTTTTTTTTACAAATAATATGACTATGTATAAAACACTGACCTTGCTCCCAGCGTGGGAAATGAGAAGGTGAGTAACGGCAGTGGTATTGCTCATTTTATACGTGACAAATGGACAATGCCATCGCTTTGGAACTAAAAATAAATAGATAAAAATGTATTTTCTTTTTTAGATTTTACATGGTCAGGTTTGGTATTAATGCAAAGGCCAGACTCTGCCCTGTCCAATGACACCTCACTTGGCCTTGTGAGGTGTTAAGATTAGTGACGCAGGGGTCCAAAGTTCCCTGCAGTGCTCTTCGCTGCAGTGCGGCGGTTTAGGTTTTTGATGTAACAATTCGGAACAATGGATTGTACCATCACCTCCACACTTGTTGGTGACATGAGAAATGTGATGGTTAGTTAGTGTAGAACCATTGTTTACATTATAATTGAAAAGTGAAAAATATTATTGTTGGAAAGAAAAATAAAAGCAAGGCTCTGGCCTTTCCAGTGATACCTCACTTGACCCTGTAGCTGCTATGGAGTTGGAGATACATGGGTCCAAATGCAGACATAGATATCCTTTCTCTGGGCCTATTCTGAGGCATGGGCCTGGAGCTGCTGCTCCATCTGCCCCTATGTTAATCCGGCCCTGGTTGTGCCCCCACAAATTCGGCACACACTGTGGGTGATTACAGGCAGACACACACTGCTTCCCAGTTACGTGAGGTCCCTTTTATTCATTTTACACATTGTTTACGCGCTTACAGCTCAGTGAAATTTCAAGACAAAGGAACATGGAACCCGATAGCCACAACACGTAAAACCGACCCAGTTTTATGAGGCAGGTCCAGCGGGCAGGTCTTTTTGTATAGTTGATATGCTACACTACCTGTATAACAGGATGGCTGCCGGCTCATTTTATTAACCCTTCCTGATTAGGACTCGTGAAGGCAATGTCAGGCAGCCGTAGTAAAACATACATATATGCAGAAAAAACGGTCTCGCGCCTATTTCCTAACAGGGCTGCTGCGTAAACCCGAAGTATCCAGCCCACTTAGGCCCCTATTACGTTCTTTGCGCAATTTCGTTCACGCAGCGCAATTTTTTTTGCGTGCATCGATTGGAATACCATCCGCGTACCAGCGCACGAACGAATTTGCGCTCACAATGTTAAGTATAGGACGTGCACAGTTCATCACGCTCGCGCAGGTCCATCCGCGTTAAACGATAACGCGCATCGTTTGAGCGAACTTTGTAATACGACGTTCAGCGCAAAGGGTTTTGCCCCTCGCGCAAATGCGCATTTGCGCACGCAAAACCAAAGGCGCGAGGAATGTAATAGGGGCCTTCATCTGCAATAAAGGTCAAATAAAAATCCAAAATGCCTAAAGGGACTTTTATAAATAAAAATAAATAAAAAATTAGAATGCAAATATCCTGGCAAAATAAAATAAAAAAGAAAAAAGAAAGTAAAAAATAATTATTCTCTGCCCATGGACAATGGCACGTCCTTCACCGCCCCCAATGTCTGTTCTACACCCCCACGCAGTGTCTATGGCTGATCGGTGGGTGTGGAGGGGAACAATAATATCCCCAACTGCCAACCATGGTTGGCATGTCAACTCCCTGTCTATATAAGGAACCGTCCACCCAAAATCCATGGGAACAACGGCATGACCCCACTTCCCATTTTATAATAACCCTCACCTGCTAGCCATGTTTGGGAGCCGGGGGGGGCAGTCACCCTCTCGTTTCTTTTTTTTTAAGCTTCCACTCACCAACATGGTTGGGGGTCCACACAGATGCTGATATACCCCCCCGTCTTTATAGTACTGCCCCCCAAAATCTCAACTGGATGGCAATAGCTGCCCGTTTTCTAATATTTTAACCCCAGCAGAAGGTACCGGTGATATGCTCCCTTATTTACATGCAAGGAGGTTATGTAGAAAAGAATCCGTGTTTCCTCCCCTCATTTTTCCCTATTTAAACCATATTTTTGTTCTTTCATGTATACACATAGGACAGGGGTCAGCAACCCTCCAGATGTTTGGGAACTACATTTCCAATGGGGCTTTGTCCAACCTATTTAGTGGCATCCGAGAAATCTAGTTCCAAAATAATTGAGTGGCCAAAGGTTGCGGACCCCTGACACAGGATGTCACAAAAAGCCCCTGTTTGCCTGTTAAAAAAAGGTATATATAATATGTGTGGGTGTCCTTAACAAAAGAGTAGATAATCGAGGTGAAACCAAGAGAGCAAAGATGCCAAAAAATACCTCAGTCATTATCGGAAGAGAAATGGGGGAAATCCTCAGTCATTAAGGGGTTAATAACCTATATATAATTCCCATATTCTTCTCCAGACTCAAGCCTTTGCGGACCACATGCTTTTCACATCAAATCTTTGCAGGATTACATTTTATAATCTGGTTCCAGGACAGGCTCCCGTTCCCGGATCCTATCACTTCCCAACGTTAACAAGTGGGGCCGTTATACTTAACCGATGACTGAACCATAACGGCTCCCACTGCTATTCCAGCCGAGCCACAAACTTCCTGGCTGTTACCGCAGGTTACTGCACATTAACGCTTAATATACTTTGCATACTTTGTATAGGAAGAGGTAATTTGCCGGCAGCCGGAGAATAACCAGCGATTCCAAGGTGGTTTGTTATTCTCGTCTCGAGCAAGGTTTAAAAAAGATACCAAACCGGATTATAAGTAATTCTCTCTTTTATAGGTGGTGATCCCAGATGATTCTGCCATGATACTACACAGTCATGTTCTTAATCGGCCATGTTTTCCTGGACATATATCATTATTTCATGGAGGGGGAGAGCACAGGTTAGGTGCTGCCCTCCAACATGTATAATTCATATGCTGCCGGGGAGGGGGGAATCCATCATCTAATCAGGGCAGGTAATCTGGGATTCCACTTTGATTTCCTAGCTGCAGCACATGCGTTCTACATACTACATGGTTATATTTTTCATACACTGCCCATCTGCACGAATGCATTATTTATGATGTCCAGGAAAACATGGCCGATCTGCCAACCCTACTTCTGAACGGAAGCACCCATAATGCTAGAGTAGACTGAAGGCTGGTGGACCATCGTGGCCAACGTACTGCTTCAATATATACAGTTGTTCACCAAACATGGTGAAGTCAAGAGAATGGTCCAGGAAGACAAGAGAAGAGGTGATTACTCTTCACAGGAAGGGCAATGGCTATAAGAAGATTGCAAAGAAGTTAAACATACCAAGAGAGACCATAGGAAGCATCATTCGCAAATTCAAGGCAAAGGGCACTGTTGAAACGCTACCTGGTCGTGGCAGAAAGAAGATGCTGACTTCGACTGCTGTGCGCTACCTGAAGCGTAGAGTGGAGAAAAGTCCCCGTGTGACTGCTGAGGAACTGAGAAAAGATTTGTCAGATGTGGGTACTGAAGTTTCAGCTCAGACAATACGGCGCACACTGCGTAATGAAGGCCTCCATGCCAGAACTCCCAGGCGCACCCCCTTGCTGTCTCCAAAGAATAAGAAGAGTCGACTGCAGTATGCCAAAAGTCATGTGGACAAAACACAGAAGTTTTGGGATAGTGTTCTGTGGACTGATGAAACAAAATTAGAACTGTTTGGGCCCATGGATCAACGCTATGTTTGGAGGAGGAAGAACAAGGCCTATGAAGAAAAGAACACCTTGCCTACTGTGAAGCATGGCGGGAGGTCAACCATGCTTTGGGGCTGTTTTGCTTCTACAGGTACAGGGAAGCTTCAGCGTGTGCAAGGTACCATGAATTCTCTTCAGTACCAGGAGATATTGGATGACAATGTGATGCAGTCCGTCACAAACCTGAGGCTTGGGAGACATTGGACCTTTCAACAGGACAATGATCCCAAGCATACCTCCAAGTCCACTATAGCATGGTTGCAGATTAAAGGCTGGAACATTTTGGAGTGGCCATCGCAGTCACCTGACTTAAATCCGATTGAGAACCTCTGGTGGGACTTAAAGAAAGCAGTTGCAGTGCGCAAGCCTAAGAATGTGACTGAACTAGAGGCTTTTGCCCATGACGAATGGGCGAAGATAACCGTAGATCGCTGCAAGACACTTGTGTCAAGCTATGCTTCACGTTTAAAAGCTGTTATAACTGTAAAAGGATGTTGTACTAAGTACTAAGATTGAATGTCACTTGGGGGTTGAATAAAACTGATAATGATGTGAGCACAGAAAAGACATTTGTGGTTATTTCATTATAAATGTTATGTTATATTTGTCTGACCTACACGTGCCTCTTTGATTTAATTGTAAGCAAGATGACTGAATGATCAAAATCAATGTCAAACTGGCCAAAACACTCAATTTCAGTGGGGGTTGAATAATTTTGAACACAACTGTATGGTGCCAACGCTTTGCCATAAGGTGCGGCATGCAGAAAATACATCACAACCTCCCTATAGGCTATAAATCCGCACCTGGCGTACTCTCCGAGGTATCTGCTCCCCGTTTCCATTACGATGCGTCACGTTGCCACTTACAGCGATCTGCCTTCACGCCCACCGGTGATGCCTGCAAAATACTCAGCAATTCTCCCCACTCTTCTCTCCCGTTGCCCCCCTCGTTGCAGCTCACGCCATAATCACCATTTATCTGACGGAGTCCTCCCTAAACATTATAATAGGCATAAAAGCCCCGGGGCGAGCGAACCACCGGGAAACGATATATTCTTAGGATTAAGAGCTTAAAGCTGCAAAACACTGAACGCATTGTCCTGGCAGACAGCATCATTACTCTGATACACGATGACCCATTGTTTCGGCATATTCTTCCTGAAATCTAGTATGTGCTGCACCGTAGCATCAACACGGACAATGACTGTGGGTATAAATTGGATTCCTCAATATATGTTGTATGTATGTATGTATGTATATATATATATATAGAGAGAGAGAGAGAAACAGCAGGATGAAAATCACTCAATCCCAAAATGAAACCAAAAAAGGGTTATTTAAATGCATCGGTGCGCCGTCCTCATATTTATTTATTTATAAAGTATTTTACCAGGAAGAATACATTGAGATTTCTCTCGTTTTCAGTTTGTTCTGGATTCAAGAACATTGAATTGTTACAGAAACACAAAGTAATAAAATGCAATATATTATAAACAACACACAAATATACGTACAATATATTCAGACCTTCAGTGGGATGCGCGCGCCTTAACAAGGAAATTTATAGATATATTAATTACCATCCGGCGGGATCCCTCTCTTTCTACCATCCTTAATAAAGGGGCTTTTCTGTCACTATTTATTTATTTTTATTCTCATCATTTATATAGCGCCAACAGTTTCCGCAGCGCTTTACAATAACCAAAGGGAACGTGATAATATATATATATTTATATCCAACAGGTCCTTCTGTGTGTCCTTTGCTGGTAACTCCTCCTCTTCATTGCCTCTATCTGTTGGTGTACCTCAAGGCTCTGTCCTTGGTCCTCTGCTCTTTTCCATCTACACCTCCTCCCTGGGCAAAATCATTAATAGCTTTGGCTTTAATTACCTCTACGCTGATGACACTCAGATCTACCTCTCTACCCCTGATCTCTCTCCCCCTGTCCTTTCAAAAGTCAGTGACTGTTTATCTGGCATCTCCTCCTGGATGGCCTCCCACCACCTAAAGATCAACATGTCAAAGACTGAGCTCCTACTTATTCCTCCATCCAATGCCTCCCCACCTCCTGACTTCTCTATCACGGTGGAGGGTATCACCATCTCCCCATCAAACCAAGTTCGCTGTCTTGGAGTTACACTTGACTCTGCTCTTTCCTTCATCCCCCACATCAAGTCTCTTTCCTCCTCCTGCCGATACCAACTGCGTAATATTTCCAGAATTCGGCCATTTCTTACCGCTGTCACCACAAAACAACTCATACACGCCCTGGTAATCTCCCGACTCGACTATTGCAATAATCTCTTATCTGGCCTCCCTCTGTCCCGCCTCTCCCCCTACAATCCATCCTGAACGCCTCCGCCAGACTAATTCACCTCACCCACCGCTCTGTCTCTGCCGCTCCCCTCTGCGAGTCCCTTCACTGGCTCCCCATCCACTGCAGAATTAAGTTCAAAATCCTTATCCTTACCTACAAAACCCTCACTAACTCAGCTCCCCGCTACCTGTCCTCACTAATCACCAAATACACCCCAGCCCGCTCCCTAAGGTCAAACAGTGACCTGCGCCTAGCTTCTCCCCGCATCACCTCTTCCCATGATAGACTGCAGGATTTCTCACGCGCAGCCCCCACTCTCTGGAACGCTCTCCCACGTACTGTCAGACTTTCCCCTAACTTCTCTTCCTTCAAACGCTCCCTTAAAACATTCCTATTTAGGGAAGCCTACCAGCCAACTCACTGACACAACCATCAATCACTCTCACCTTACAGTCCTCTCCTCCTGTTTCCAACCCCAACCCTCCTAGATTGTGAGTTCCTACGGGAATAGGGCCCTCATCTCCTCCTGTACTGTTTGTCAAATGTTGTTCAATGTATTGTATTGTAACCCTGTCTATACTGTGCCTATTGTACAGCGCTGCGGAATATGCTGGCGCTTTATAAATAAAGAATAATAATAATATATTTATATAACAACCCAAGAGGAGTGCACACCAACTCATACACTCTAACAGGGTTATTCAAAGAGATCCGAATGGCTGCCGAAAGGAAACCGAACGCTGAAATTCAGTGTTCGGTTACCTTTCTTGGCCATTCGGCTATCCAGAGAGCAGGCAGTTCACCAAATCCTGGCGAATTGCCTGCACATACGGTGCCTGTTGGTGCCTGTTCGAGGGCAGTGAATCCCCATAGAGAAGTAATGCTTTGTCTATTCAGAGAATACAAACCAGCAGTGAAAGGTTCCCCTAATGCCCTGCCATTCGGTGGTTTCATTCGGCAGGTTTATTCAGGCGAATCCCATAGGCTTCAATGTTAGAAATATTCCCGTTTTAATTCAATATCTAATAAACCGTTCATTATAGAATTCTGCAGTAAAGAGTCTCTTTATTTATAGATTTTTTCGGATCTTTCTTTTATTTTATTTTTATATTTTTTTAAATCGTTTTTTCTTTTTTCTGTAACAGCCCTTTTTATTATCATTCATTGGATCATATGTAAATTTCAGATATTTTCGCTCAGTAGCTTCTTTGCAAACAGCGTTTCACTTTTCAAACATTCAAGCGTACTGGTTCTTTTTTTTTAACTCCATTCGTCTGCAGTGTCTGCTTTTTCCGGCGGAGTGATCGGCTCCTGCTCGGGTTTTTCCGGCGTTTTCGGCGGGGTTAATCCAGATGTTTTTACGGTTTTTCAGTGTGCGTGCGTCCTCATTTTGCGGTGAGTGTTCGGCAGGTTTGTGGTGACTTTTCCCTGCAATTCGGGGGCCTGTGATGCTTGCTGAATACACCGCAGGGTCGCCGAAATGGGATCGCCAAATCAAACCGAATTGAGGAGAACGAAAAGTCACCGAATGTGCGGTGACTATTCAATTCTCTTTGAATAACCCTGTAAGATTTCAACAGAAGCTCATACGTTTAATGATTTTAACACATTTTAACCCTTTAAATGTGTTAAAATCGTTAATGTATGAGGTTCCTTTGGAGTCTTGGGGCTAGATTACATACTTAATGCTAACGTTAGCGTTCCAATATATGAGCGTTAACGTCAGGATAAGTGACTTTAACACATGCCCCCCATATTACCTTCCCAGCGCTAAACCCTGTAAAAATCCATATCGGTGATTGCGCGAGCTTGCGCGAGCTTACTGTACTTTGCGCATCCTATACGTAACATGAGGAGCGCAATCAGTAATTCGAGTTAGCTAAGTGCTAGCGCTAAATCCCGCACCGACGCGCTAAACTAATTACTACTGAGTCCTAAAAGCTGGTGCTAAATGAGTCCGCTTTTGCAGAATACCCACAATACTCAACTATCATCCCGCGGAGAGTACGGGGACCCTATCAGGTCTATTCAAAGAAATGTGAAACTCAGGAGAATGACTGGAGAAGTGAAAATTCTAGGTCTAAATAACCAAACCAGAAAAATTCTCCCATTTATCTCACTTTCCAAATCAGCTATTTAGTCTAGATTGTTCTCTTCTCCTGCCAGTTCTCCTGGTTTTCACCTTTCTCTGAATAACCCTGTATGTGTTTTTTGTCTTGAGAGGCACCCGTCCTCTATGCTTGGTGGTGGTTGAGTGCTGCCATCCTGCTGTATTTTGTATTATTTATACACATACATTTACCTTCAGTGTGATGCACATGCGGACGTCATTAAAAAAAAGCCAAGATTTTATAAAATCCCCATTAAAAACCTACGTTTTGGCTCCTAAGAGCCTTTCTCAAGGTTGAGGTTCTTAGGTCCCAAAACATCAGTTTTTAATGTGGATTTGATAAAATCCCACTGAAGGTCTGATTATATATATATATATAGTGACATAAAAGCCCCTTTATCAAGGTTGATGGAAAGCAAAGGATCCTGCCAGATGGTAATAATTAGTATAGCGATACATTTCCCTCAGTTGCTGGAGGCATCCCTCTTAAGGGGTGTGTATCCCTCTTGAAGATCTGAAATAGATAGATAGATAGATAGATAGATAGATAGATAGATAGATAGATAGATAGATAGATATTTAGACAGGAAAGACCCTTTATTATGGATGATAGAGAGTGAAGGATGCTGCCGGACGGTAATGAATAAATCGATACATTTCCCTCGATTGCAGGAGGTATCCCTGTTAAGAAGTGTGTAATGTATCCCGATGAAGTTCTGAATGTGTATATATATATATATATATATATACAGTTGTGTTCAAAATTATTCAACCCCCAATGCTGTAAAGGGTTTTAGGGATTTTAGTGTACATTTGTAATTGTATTCAGAATGAAATCCTACAAGGACTTTTTAAAGAACCATATGCAACTAAAATGACATCAATTGGTTTTGTAATACAGTAGTAAATGTTTATTTTGTGAATTCTTCATTGACACAATTATTCAACCCCTTAAAGACTACCACTCTGAAGAACAGAGGTTCATTCAAGTGTTTTCAATCAGGTATTGAAAACACCTGTGGATGTCACGGAGCAGCAATAAAGCATAATAAGCACCAATTAGGCAGCTTTAAAATGACTGTGATACTCGGCTCCTTCTAGACATTTACTGGTGTGGTTACAAACATGGTGAAGTCAAGAGAATGGTCCAGGAAGACAAGAGAAGAGGTGATTACTCTTCACAGGAAGGGCAATGGCTATAAGAAGATTGCAAAGATGTTAAACATACCAAGAGAGACCATAGGAAGCATCATTCGCAAATTCAAGGCAAAGGGCACTGTTGAAACGCTACCTGGTCGTGGCAGAAAGAAGATGCTGACTTTGACTGCTGTGCGCTACCTGAAGCGTAGAGTGGAGAAAAGTCCCCGTGTGACTGCTGAGGAACTGAGAAAAGATTTGTCAGATGTGGGTACTGAAGTTTCAGCTCAGACAATACGGCGCACACTGCGTAATGAAGGTCTCCATGCCAGAACTCCCAGGCGCACCCCCTTGCTGTCTCCAAAGAATAAGAAGAGTCGACTGCAGTATGCCAAAAGTCATGTGGACAAACCACAGAAGTTTTGGGATAGTGTTCTGTGTACTGATGAAACAAAATTAGAACTGTTTGGGCCCATGGATCAACGCTATGTTTGGAGGAGGAAGAACAAGTCCTATGAAGAAAAGAACACCTTGCCTACTGTGAAGCATGGCGGGGGGGTCAATCATGCTTTGGGGCTGTTTTGCTTCTGCAGGTACAGGGAAGCTTCAGCGTGTGCAAGGTACCATGAATTCTCTTCTTTACCAGGAGATATTGGATGACAATGTGATGCAGTCCGTCACAAACCTGAGGCTTGGGAGACGTTGGACCTTTCAACAGGACAATGATCCCAAGCATACCTCCAATTCCACTAGAGCATGGTTGCAGATTAAAGGCTGGAACATTTTGGAGTGGCCATCGCAGTCACCTGACTTAAATCCCATTGAGAACCTCTGGTGGGACTTAAAGAAAGCAGTTGCAGTGCGCAAGCCTAAGAATGTGACTGAACTGGAGGCTTTTGCCCATGACGAATGGGCGAAGATACCCGTAGATCGCTGCAAGACACTTGTGTCAAGCTATGCTTCACGTTTAAAAGCTGTTATAACTGTAGAAGGATGTTGTACTAAGTACTAAGATTGAATGTCACTTGGGGGTTGAATAAAACTGATAATGATGTGAGCACAGAAAAGACATTTGTGGTTATTTCATTATAAATGTTATGTTATATTTGTCTGACCTACACGGGCCTCTTTGATTTAATTGTAAGCAAGATGACTGAATGATCAAAATCAATGTCAAACTGGCCAAAACACTCAATTTCAGTGGGGGATGAATAATTTTGAACACAACTGTATATATGTATGTGTATATATATATATATATATGAAAATGATCACATATTTCAACACCATAACAGAAGGGCTCACTGTGGATTCTGGCTTTTTAACCTATTATCATAACGTCACATGACATTCAGAATCCTGGCTGGTGTTTTGTTTCTTGTTTTTTGTGGGGGGTTTTGTGTGTCTTTTCAGCCTTCACTGGATCGTGTTTTTGGTTGTTTTTTTCTTTCAAGTTGTCATGATCTTATCACTGTTGTTTTATGGGCCTAAGATCTCTCATGTGTTTATTTTCCCATTTTGAACATACCATTTGACTCTCACTATTTTCGGCATCTAACCCCCCCTACCGTGTGCCCCCCTTAATCTCTTAATGTTCAATTCTAGGATATTGCTCAGTATTGCGTCCAGACCTGAAGAAGAGAGGTTATACTCTCGAAAGCTTTATATATATTTACACACATATATATATATATATACATACAGAAAGCCCTTTATTAAGGATAGTAGAAAGAGAAGGGCCCTCCCGGACAGTAATTAATAAATTCATATATCAATACATTTCCCTCAGTTGCTGGTGGCATCCCTTTTACGAGGTGACCTGTGGTCACCCTATAGATACAGAGTATCCGCGTGAAGAGCACAACATTCTAACTGGGCAACAATAAGCAGGAACATTCCTCTGGTTTCCATGGTGACTGGTCCTCACTTAGCTCTTTTCCCGGGAATCTCTCTTTATAAATCCATCGTTAAATACGAACGTGTAACTTAATGAGAGGGATGGACCACGGAGGGGTGGAGGACCCAACCAAGCTCCTCTCTCTCTCTCGCTCTGTCTGTCTCGCTCTGTCTGTCTCTCGGTGAAGTACGCACTCACTTTCTCAGTCTTGAGAGAGAAATAAAGGGATGAAGCCAAACTGAAATAGCTCTGCTGTCTCCTGGCAACTCTCCTGACGCAACCAAAAAAAAATAAAATAATATAAGAGGTAAAAAAAAAAATCCCCTAGTGCAAAGCAGAGAGCGAGAGCGTGCAGGCAATGCGAGACGAGACACAGTCACCACAATGACCTGCAGGATGGGAGGGATCTAGGCGGCATCTCGCAAGACAGACAGAAGGGAGAGAGACAGACGGGAAGAAGAAGGAGAGCAGGCAGCCTGTCCTACACCACGACCGCGTCCCCGATGTCTTGCTACTCGTCAGTCTCGGTATGTACCAACCCGTGCGCCTGTAATTACGTTCCATGGGGTCGAGACGAATTAACCCTTAATGTGACATTTTGTTTGCTGAGCCCTGCACCTTTTCCCGGGGCTTGCGTTGAGCTGTAACCCCGAGCAAGGCCAATGGCAGGTGCTTGCAGCAACAGGATCAAGCCTATCGGCTTATTTTAACTCTGCAGCTGCCGAGAGTCCCGGCGTCCCATAGACAGTCCTTAGCTGTACAGCATCTTGTTGGGGCTTTAATGACACCTTACGACTTATTTATTGGTCTACGTGGTTGATGTCAGTCTCTGCCCCCGCTAAGATGTTTCTGAACTGCAACTCCCATGATCCTCTAGCTATCTGCTGCATTTTCTAGGACCTGCAGGCAAGGGCTGTCCCACTCCGGCCCCCCCAAATGTTTCTGAACTACATCTCCCATGATGCCCTGGCCGTCTATTGCATTGAAATAATTCTGGGAAATGAAGGCATCAAAACCTGGGGGGGGCCACCAGCTTGACAGCCCTGCTGTAGGTCATCCACGTTGAGAAGGAGTGAGTTGTCTTTGACATCCCTGGGCTCTGTTCAAAGTATAATTCTATGATCATAACAGCTTATTAATGAGGTGATGGGCAACCTTGGCCCCCCACCTGTATCGGAACTACATGTCCCATGATGCTCCGCAAGCCTGAAAGCCGGTGGAGCATCATGGGACATGTAGTTCCGAAACGTCTGGGGTGCCGAGGTTTGCTATCTCTGAATAAATGATTATAGTTGAATGCTATGCATATCATGGGTTAGGCTAGGGTCAGACTAACGCATTTTTCACGTTGTCAGTGAAAATGTGCGTTCGAAGAATGGACGTATTTTTTCACGGAATACGCAATAGCGGTCATACTATGCGCAGTTTCATCCGTGATTTTGTACGGATCATCAATAAAACACTTCTTGCATCTGGACGTTATGTTGGCCGGACATTAGCAGCGTCTGATGTCTCCAATTCACGCACACACGCCGCTAGCGGACGCAGCGCACTCTGTACGTCAGTACTAGTGGTTTAACGTTCTCGAAAAAATGCGTTCATTTTCCACTTGCGTTGCGCAGCCGGACTTTTGTGCGACCGTACATCGTATATTGGCCGTCATTGCCCGGCATCTGCTGCTAGTGCGGCCGTGATTAAGTGCGCCAGAACGCGCGTTCGCACTGCCTCAGTCTGACCCTAGCCTTCAAGGGCAAAACCTCCTTTTTAATCATAATTTTGTGGTTAAAACGGAAGCCTTGCGCCATCAGATTCTACTTCCCTGGGCTCTATTACATTCTTCGAGCAACCATTAATGCGTCGCAAAAACGCATTAATGCGAGGGGCAAAACCCTTTGCGCAGAATGTTGTATTACAATATCCGTGCAAAAAATGCGCGTTAACGTCTATCTGCGCGAACCCTTTGCGAGCTTAATGTACTGCGCGCGTCCTATACTTAACATTGTGAGTGCAAATGCGTTTGTGCGCTGGTACGCGGATGGTATTACAATCTATGCACAAAATTTAACGGACAGCGTTTGCGCGCATAATTTTAACGTCTTTGAAAAGCTGGTGTTAACGGCAAATCTGAACGTCCTGGCCGAAACCAAATACACCAGCACGAAAAACCCACAATAAGGCTAGGGTCAGACTAACGCATTTTTCACGTTGTCCGTGAAAATGTGCGTTCGAAGAATGGACGTATTTTTTCACGGAATACGCGATAGCGGTCATACTATGCGCAGTTTCATCCGTGATTTTGTACGGATCATCAATAAAACACTTCTTGCATCTGGACGTTATGTTGGCCGGACATTAGCAGCGTCTGACGTCTCCTAATCGAGCAAACACGCCGCTAGCGGACGCAGCGCACTCTGTACGTCAGTACTAGTGGTTTAACGTTCTCGAAAAAATGCGTTCATTTTCCACTTGCGTTGCGCAGCCGGACTTTTGTGCGACCGTACTTCGTATATTGGCCGTCATTGCCCGGCATCTGCTGCTAGTGCGGCCGTGATTAAGTGCGCCAGAACGCGCGTTCGCACTGCCTCAGTCTGACCCTAGCCTAAAATGGAGAGGTTGTGCGTGTTTTTTTTATTGCTGCAGCATATATACTCAGATTGATTTTGACAGGCGCAAAAACTGAACGGGAGACAATTGTGGTTCTTAATTCTGATTGGCTGAATCGTGTGAAAAAAAACAGTCCCCACACCGATTTCTGCGCGCAACGTTAATGCTTGCGTGTTTTTTCCGCGCGTTATTTTTTGACGGATGAAAAATGCGGCAGATTGTAATACCAGCGCTAATTTACGCGCGTTAAAGTTTAACGCTTCGCGCACAAATTAACGCACTGCGCAAGCTTTTTTGCGCAAGGCATGTAATAGAGCCCACAATGAGGGAACGCGCTGAGATTTCTGCACAACAATTAATGTTTGTCATCTTACAATTAACCCACCACACGCACTCAAATTGGATGGCCAAGGTTGCCGACCCCTGATATAGGATGTCACAAGAAGTCCCTGTTTGTCAGTTAAAAAAATGGTATATAACATGTGTGGGTGCTCGTAACAAAAGAGTAGATAATCGTGGTGAAACCAAGAGAGCAAAGATGCCAAAAAACCACCTCAGTCATTAATGGAAGAGAAATGGGGGAAATCCTCAGTCATTAAGGGGTTAATAACCTATGTATAATTCCCATATTCTTCTCCGGACTCAAACCTTTTCACGTCAAATCTTTGCAGGATTACATTTTATAATCTGGTTCCCGTCCCCGGGTCCTGTCACTTCCCAACGTTAACGAGTGGGGCCGTTATATTTAACCGATCAATTGTGAACCGTAACGGCTCCCACGGCTATTCCAGCCGAGCCACAAACTTCCCGGCTGTTGTACATGCGCTCAAATTTGACATCAATATCTATTTCTATGTATAGGCTGGGTTTCAGGGAAAGAATATATAATAAATCATGTATTTGTTGTGACTTAACAGGGAAACATGTGATTGAACACCGGTATAAAGGCTTTATAGTGTGTGGGACCAAAGGGAACTCCGTTCCCTCTGCAAAAATAAATGAGGAACTGCGTTCCCACGTGTTCCTGCTCGACTTGACCATTGATTGTATCCCTGAATTTTGCTCAGAGAATGTTTGTTTGCTCGTGGCAGCTCTGTACCCCTTATCTGCTAATCCTATGATGTAACCATTAACCCCATCAGCACCATAAAACATGTATAGATGGATCCCCATAAATAAATTCAAGCAAAGTTTGAAGACGGGTGATTTTTTTTAAATATAATTTCATTGTAAAAGTTTATGCTTTTTATCTTTAAATCTCTCTTTTATAATAGAGTATTCTTCATATTTACTGAATTATTGATTTTTATCAGTAAATAATCCCTCTAAACCTACGAAGATCAGATAAGTGTGCCTCCCAAAAATGTGAAGGAAAAGGTAATAAAAGACCATTAATATAGGTCAACGTGGGGGCGTCAGATGATATTAGGGGGTAAATCTGTTAGAATATACAAGATTGTTTAAAACCATACACCTTGTATCTGTATGTGCTACATAATGCCTGCGTATGGCAATTGCAGCAACACCTTGTATCTGTATGTGCTGCATAAAGCCTGCGTGTGGCAATTACAGCAACACCTTGTATCTGTATGTGCTGCATAATGCCTGTGTATGGTAATTACAGCAACACCTTGTATCTGTATGTGCTGCATAATGCCTGTGTATGGCAATTACAGTAACACCTTGTATCTGTATGTGCTGCATAATGCCTGTGTATGGCAATTACAGCAACACCTTGTATCTGTATGTGCTGCAAAATGCCTGTGTATGGCAATTACAGCAACACCTCATATCTGTATGTGCTGCAAAATGCCTGTGTATGGCAATTACAGCAACACCTTGTATCTGTATGTGCTGCATAATGCCTGTGTATGGCAATTACAGCAACACCTTGTATCTGTATGTGCTGCATAATGCCTGTGTGTGGCAATAACAGCAACACCTTGTATCTGTATGTGCTGCATAATGCCTGTGTATGGCAATTACAGCATCACCTTGTATCTGTATGTGCTGCAAAATGCCTGTGTATGACAATTACAGCAACACCTTGTATCTGTACTGTACAGGGATTTACACTCATTATAACCCCCTGAATCTTATCCCTGTACAGCAGCGACTGACCCCACAGCTCTCCCTGTATTCTGCCAAATCCCTGGCTGCTGGAATGCGGCAGTAAAGTTTGCTGAGCATTTTATTACAGTGAGGGTGGGGGCTGCTGCTTGCAGCTTCTTTACAGTCATACAGGGTGTCAGGAGTGAGATCTCCAGAGGGCCACTATTTCTACATTGAAAAGGTCCGCCAAAGGGGTATTCTATGTTAATTATTTATTTTGTTTGTAATGTATTTCACTGCAAGAATGAGTTAACCCTTTCACTGGCAAAATAAGTTAACTTATCTATATAAAGCTGCACATAAAGCTCTCGTTTCAGATTATGCATTGGTTAATTTATAGATTCTTCCTGTACTCGGCTGTTAATATTAATACCTGTTGCTGTGGTTACAAAGTCACCTTTAAATCACATATATATTTATTTATTTATTTATTTATATTGGATTTTTATTCTGAGACGCGTCTAAAATTCCAGTTTCACAATCTCTGGAATGAAAATCTATTTTTTTTTTACATTTTCTATCTAGATCTAATCTATCCATTGGTTATTTTAGTTTATTTATTTAGTAAATGGACTTTTGCCCTGGAGATATTTCCTCTGATTTTGAAATATGCAAAAGCCATCTTAATCATTCACCAGGTTACAGCGGCGATGGGATGCGTATGCTGTGCAATGTACAATGTAGGGGTTATTCAGAGGGGTCCCAAATGTCACTGGAATGTAACCAGTCACTGAAATTCAGCGTACGGTGACATTTCGGGGCATTCAGGTATTCAAAAAGAAGGCAGTTCGCCAAATTACGGTGCCTGTTCGACGGCAGTGAAATTCCCCATAGAGAAGCAATGGTTAATCTATTCACAGACACCGAACAGCAGAGAAAAATTGCTGAACTGCCCTGCTGTTCGGTGTTTTCATGCGGCAGATTTATTCAGGCGAATCCCATAGGCTTCAATGTTAAAAATATTCCCGTTTTAATTCAATATCTAATAAACCGTTTATAATTTTAATCTACAGTATAAAGTCTCTTTATTTATAGATTTTTTAGGATCTTTCAGGAATTTTTCGGGATTTTTTCGTCAAATTTGTTTTCCTTTTTTTTTTAAAATCGTTTTTTCATTTTTCTGTAACAGCACTTCTTATTATCATTCATTGGATCATATGTAAATTCCAGACATTTTCATTCAGTAGTTTTTTTGCAAACAGCGTTTCAATTTTGAAACTTGCAAGCGAACTGCTGGTTTTTTGGTTTTTTTTTTACCCTGTTCGTCAGCTTGTCGGCTTTTTCCGGCGGCTGGTCTGCGCTGTGATCGGCTCCTCTGCGGCTTTTTCCGGCGTGGTTTTTCCAGCAGTTCCGGCGTGGTTTTTGGTGGGTTTTCAGCAGGATTGCGACGGGTTTGTGGCGGCTTTTCCCTGCACGCCGAGGACACGCCGAGGGTAAGGAACTTTGATTCCCCAATGTGCAGGGAGCGCTGGGAACAAGAGATCACCGAAATGTGGGCAACATTTCGGTGCTCTCTGAATAACCCCTTACATCATCCAGTAGTAGCTGTGCGGCACATTATACCCGAGTCCTTTAGCCCAGCATTTATTTCACATGGTACTTCTAATAGTTCTATAAAGAATGCTGAGGACGTGCTTTGCAGAGTTGAGAAATCTCAATGTATCCTTCCTGGTAAAATACTTTATAAATAAATAATTTGCAGAGTTTAAGCTTAATTACTTTGGGACTGAAATGACGCGGCAGATAAAGCCCGAGATAAAAATCCGTTCTGCCTCATCTGAACATTTCCTATGGAAATCCACGGGCTGTGCTCTTATTTCTGCTTCCTTTTTAGGTAAAGAGTGTGTCTGTCACAATATTTATTGAGACTTTCCATAATGTTACAAACATCTGCTGGAAGGGGACTCCATGCACCTACTGTAACAGCCTGTATCAGCCATTATGCACATCACCACCAACTTCATTACAATAGGAAATACATACTGTATATATATATATATAACAGGGTAGACAGATAGGGAATAGCGAGAAACATATCTATCAGGGCGGCTGTGTGGACCAGAAGTATCTAGGGATGTGCGTTTCGGAATTTCGGAATTTTCACGAAATTTCCCGATTTGTGTTTTCGGATGCGGCCGATTTTCCGAAAATTTTTAGATCCGAAAACGGCAGATCCGAAAAGTTTTCCGAGCCGAAACGAAATATTTTCGGAATTTTAGAATGGACTTGAAATGTGTCAAATCGAAATTTATTGCTTTGAAACGAGGAGAACAGACGTTCCGAAAAATGAAAATTTCCGAAGTTACGAAAAGTCGATACAAAAAACGAGCAAAGTGACACGAAAATACGAAAAATGGTCGATATTCCGAAAACATGTACAATTCCGAAAAACGAAAATTTCCGAAATCACGAAAAGTCGATACAAAAAACGAGCTAAGTGACACGAAAATACGAAAAATGGTCGATATTCGGAAAAAAAAATGTACACAAAAAACGAGTCGAGCCGAACCGAATCGAAACAGAAATCGGTTGAAACGAGTCGAATCGAAAAGTTTGAAAATCCCAAAAAATCGAATCGAATCGAACCGAAAAAAAAATCGGTGCACAAGCCTAGAAGTATGCAGCCGACTCCATGTATAAAACATAACAAAAAAAATAGTTGTCATTTGCGCGCACCCCTGTGGCTCCATGCGAAACAAAACACAATCAGAGGTTTTGGTTTACTTGAATGGCCATTAAAGTGTAAGCTCACCTGCCACGTCACAGCACCTCTGGTCAGATGAGTCCCACCTAATGAAACCAAACTGCTTTCTAAGCAATCACATATGCCGGTGCGTCTTTTCAGTCATGAGAGAGACTGGTGGGTTTATATTTATACCCTCAGTCACCAGAAACAATTCCACTTTGGGATTAAAAATAAAAACACGGAAAGGGACAGCAGCAACATCGACATGGCACCAGGCCCTTGCAGAGTGAAGCTCATTACACCCATCCAGCTGGACTTTCCACAATGGGGCATCTTGGTTAGAGGCTACATTCACTGAAGCACACACCCCATACTCAGTCAGTGTTTGCACCAGGCCCTTGCAGAGTGAAGCTCATTACACCCATCCAGCTGGACTTTGCAACCAAACCCTGGAACACCCCCTAGATGTAGCAAATGCCTTTAATGATTATTTTGTTGGATGTGCCACCACTTTGATTGCCAAGCTAGGAAATGACATGCAATCAGAGAGGCCTCATGCAGGTCAGGCCCTCCCAACTGTGCAAAGTCCCTGTATCAGACAGGAATTCAGTTTTAGACCAGTGCCTGTCAGTGTCGTTACTAAACTTCTCCGTAAGCAAAAAATGAAATACCAGTCTGGACCTGATCAAATACCAGCAATGCTGCTGAAAATCAGTGCGCCTGCAATTGCAAATCCTGTTGCAACCCTAATAAATGAGTCACTGGCGACTGGATACATACCCAAGCTCTGGAAGACTGCAAGAGTGGTACCTATCCATAAAAGTGGTGACAGTACTTTGGTATCCAACTACCGTCCGATATCGTTGCTCCCTGTAATGTCAAAAGTCTTGGAAAAATGTGTCTACACACAATTACGTGATTATTATCAATATTGGAACTACTTAACCCCGGATCAATCAGGCTTCCGTCCAAATCACTCAACTACAAACGCCCTTTTAAAAGTCTGCAATGATATCCAGGCTGGGATGGAACAAGGAAACCTAACTGGAGCCATCTTCCTTGATTTTGCCAAGGCCTTTGACACGGTAGACCATGGCATCTTGTTAGAAAAACTTAAAAACTCTGGTATTGGTGATCGCACGCTAACCTGGTTTCAATCATATGTATCCGACCGATCACAATATGTGTCAATTTCTGGCAGCTCCTCCCTCCTGCTCCCAGTCACTTGCGGTGTACCCCAAGGCTCAATACTAGGCCCCCTGCTATTCACAATATTCATAAATGATCTGCCCAACGTCTGCAAAGCCTCAACTGTACATATGTACGCAGACGACACTGTGATCTATACCAGCAAACCAAATCTCTGGCAGCTGGAGGCCGTGCTGCAAGAACAATTCACAGAGGTAGAAAAGTGGATCAAAAACAACAAACTTTTTTTAAATACTGACAAAACTGTAACGATGCTCTTTGGAACAAAACCTAAACTACACAAATTGCAAAATCCCCATCTATGTGTTGGGACAAAATCAAATGGCACGCTGACCACAGTCACTACTCTCAAATATCTAGGTATGTGGTTGGACCCTAATCTATCCTTTGGCCCCCACATCGAAAAACTCTCATCTAAACTTTACCCCAAACTAGGTGCCCTGTACAGAAACAAATCCTGCCTGAGTCCCGCGGTAAGAAAGCAGATTGTACAGCAAATGCTTATGCCGGCTATTGATTACGGAGATGTAGTGTATGCAGCCGCCCCGCAAACACACCTTCATAAACTTACTACATTGTATAACTCATTGTGCCGCTTTGTGCTACAATGTAACTACATGACCCACCATTGTGACATGTTAAAAGAGCTAAACTGGCCATCACTGGAATCCAGACGCACCCTTCACCTTTCCAGCCTGGTGTTTAAGAGCATCTCTGGGAAGCTGCCACCCTACCTGAATAGACTGCTTCCCCAGCAGCTCCCTCATCCTATAACCTCCGATCCAGGACCAGCACCTTACTTGCAATACCACAATACAAAAAGACAGTGACTCGGTCCTCATTTTCCTACAGAGCACCACAATTATGGAATAACCTCCCAGACACCATCAAATCTTCCCCCAGTCTTAAGTCACTCAAAAGCTCCTTACTAACATACCTCAATACAGAATGCACCTGTAAACATGTAACCTAGTGACTATATTTCCTACATATTTATTTTCTGTTAATCTGTATATTTGTGTTGTTTTTTTAATATCTTGCATTGTATTACTTTGTATTTCTGTAACTGTAACACTTCAATTTTCTTGAACCCAGGACATACTTGAAAACGAGAGAAATCTCAATGTATCCTTCCTGGTAAAATCCTTTATAAATAAATAAAATGGCTGGGGATACAATAAAATATATATACGTGCCGAAAAAATGGTTTCGCGCCTAAGAAGTATCCAGCCTGCTCCATGTATAAAACATAACAAGAAAAAAAAGATTGTCACATCTGCACTCACCCTGTTATTCCATAGATACGGATAGATAAATAGATACAGATAGATTGGAATAGATATGGATAGATAGAGATAGATTAATATGCGATAGATATGCAAGAGATATATAGATTGGGATAGATAGATATGGATATATAGATTGGAATAGATATGGATAGATACTGTAGATATGGATATATAGATTGGGATACAGATAGATATATAGATACAGATAGACAATTTTTTTTTATTTTTTTTTTGCGGTACGATTCGGTTCGGTTCGTTCGGATTTTGTAAATTTTCGTTTAGACTCGTTTCGGCCGATTTCCGTTTTGTTTCGGTTCGCTTCGGTTCATTTTTCGTATCGACCTTTTCTTCGTGATTTCAGAAATTTTAGTGTTTTTCGGAACGTCTGTTCTCCTCGTTTCAAAGTGTCTATTCGTTTTGACGTAAACTAATGGTTTTTCGGATCCGATATTTCTGTCGATATGATCATTCTGCAGATACGATAATTCTGCCATTGAGAATTCTCATGTTTTACAAGAAGGATACATTGAGATTTCCCATGTTTTACAAGAAGGATACATTGAGATTTCCCATGTTTTACAAGAAGGATACATTGAGATTTCTCATGTTTTACAAGAAGGATACATTGAGATTTCTCATGTTTTACAAGAAGGATACATTGAGATTTCTCATGTTTTACAAGAAGGATACATTGAGATTTCTCATGTTTTACAACAAGGATACATTGCGATTTCTCTGGTTTTCCAGGAAGGATACATTGAGATTTCTCATGTTTTACAACAAGGATACATTGCGATTTCCCATGTTTTACAAGAAGGATACATTGAGATTTCTCATGTGTTACAAGAAGGATACATTGAGATTTCTCTGGTTTTACAAGAAGGATACATTGAGATTTCTCATGTTTTACAAGAAGGATACATTGAGATTTCTCATGTTTTACAAGAAGGATACATTGAGATTTCTCATGTTTTACAACAAGGATACATTGCGATTTCTCTGGTTTTCCAGGAAGGATACATTGAGATTTCTCATGTTTTACAACAAGGATACATTGCGATTTCCCATGTTTTACAAGAAGGATACATTGAGATTTCTCATGTGTTACAAGAAGGATACATTGAGATTTCTCTGGTTTTACAAGAAGGATACATTGAGATTTCTCATGTTTTACAAGAAGGATACATTGAGATTTCTCATGTTTTACAAGAAGGATACATTGAGATTTCTCATGTTTTACAACAAGGATACATTGCGATTTCTCTGGTTTTCCAGGAAGGATACATTGAGATTTCTCATGTTTTACAACAAGGATACATTGCGATTTCCATGTTTTACAAGAAGGATACATTGAGATTTCTCATGTGTTACAAGAAGGATACATTGAGATTTCTCTGGTTTTACAAGAAGGATACATTGAGATTTCTCTGGTTTCCCAGGAAGGAAACATTGAGATTTCTCTGGTTTTCCAGGAAGGATACATTGAGATTTCTCATGTGTTACAAGAAGGATACATTGAGATTTCTCTGGTTTTACAAGAAGGATACATTGAGATTTCTCTGGTTTACAAGAAGGATACTTTAAGATTTCTCTGGTTTTACAAGAAGGATACATTGAGATTTCTCTGGTTTTACAAGAAGGATACATTGAGATTTCTCATGTTTTACAAGAAGGATACATTGAGATGTCTCTGGTTTCCCGGGAAGGATACATTGAGATTTCTCATGTGTTACAAGAAGGATACATTGAGATTTCTCTGGTTTTACAAGGAGGATACATTGAGATTTCTCTGGTTTTACAAGAAGGATACATTGAGATTTCTCTGGTTTTACAAGAAGGATACATTGAGATTTCTCTGGTTTTACAAGAAGGATACATTAAGATTTCTCATGTTTTACAAGAAGGATACATTGAGATTTCTCATGTTTTACAAGAAGGATACATTGAGATGTCTCTGGTTTCCCGGGAAGGATACATTGAGATTTCTCATGTATTACAAGAAGGATACATTGAGATTTCTCTGGTTTTACAAGAAGGATACATTGAGATTTCTCTGGTTTTACAAGAAGGATACATTGAGACTTCTCATGTTTTACAAGAAGGTTACATTGAGATTTCTCTGGTTTCCCGGGAAGGATACATTGAGATGGGAATGATACAAAATCACAGAATCAGCGATATAACCGAAAAATACGATGTCCGTATTACTGAAATGGAACCGAAATCACGAATGGAACGAAAATGAATTTCGATTTTACACGTTTCTAGTCCATTCGAAAATTCCGAAAAGTTTTCGTTTCGGCTTGGAAATTTGTTCAGATCTGCCGTTTTCGGATCCGAAAGTTTTCGGAAAATCGGCCAAATCCGAATGCACGAATCGTGAAATTTCATGAAAATTCCGAAACCCGAAACGCACATCCCTAAATTAGATACAGATAGAGATAGATAAATATGAGATAGATATGCAAGAGATATACAGATTGGGATAGATAGATACATATGGATATATAGATATGGATATATAGATTAGAATAGATATGGATAGATAGATTGGGATAGATAGATATATATGGATATATAGATATGGATATATAGATTGGAATAGATATGGATAGATAGATTGGGATAGATTGGGATAGATAAATAGATACAGAGAGATAGATAAATATGAGATAGATATGCAAGAGATATATAGATTGGGATAGATAGATAGATAGATATTAGATAGCTAGATAGATAGATATATAGAGGGATATATTGGGATAGATAGATACAGATAGATACAGATAGATAGATAGATAGATAGATAGATAGATAGATAGATAGATAGATAGATACAGATAGATATTGGATAGATTAGATATGGGATAAATGGATATAGATATATACAGAGAGATAGATATCAAAGTTAAGAGCAGTGGCAACCCACCCCCCATGTGTCACATTGTGAGGTGTCCTCATGACCCATGTGTCTGCCCTGGCTAGGGTTAGGGATAGGCTCAGGTTAGGGTTAGGTCTATGGTTAGGGTGGCAGTTTCTGTCATATGATTAGAATTCGGGTTAGGTGTAGGTTAAAGTTAGGCCTAGGCTTAGGGCAACAGTTTCTGTGTCAAATGATTAGGGTTAACATTTTTTTACTATTCCGGTTCAATCCAAATTTTCTCGGTTATATTCCGTCTCGGACGATTATAATCGGAAATATTCAGATTGACTTGAAAGTTTAATTCGGAAATCGATTCGGTTCAGACATCGACATTTAAGACCAATGCAAATTGCTCGTGAAATAACGAATCTGGTGTAAAGTGATTCCGCAATAGCAAAATGCCATAACATGCTCTGAAACTCCCCATTAAATCCCATACTCACCTCTCATTCCGCAGTGGAGACCGCGGCGTGATCCGCCACTTCCTCTCACCGGCAGTAGAGTGAGACTGGGAACAAAACGTTCCCAGTCTCCCTGCACAATTCCTTGCGGCGCTGTGCGATCTCGCGATAGGGATGTGCATGGCTGAAAAATTTGTTTTGTTTAGTTTCGTTTCATTACGTTTTTAAATCATTTTGCTTTCGGAATTTCGTAACTAATTTTGTTTCGTGTTTCGTTTCGGATTGATTTGAAATTTCGAACCGATTCGATAGTTGTTGATATCCATTTGATAGTTCATTTCAAATTCGATAGTTGATATCAATTATTCAATTATTTCTTTTATGACGATGACACAGTGTAAAACGAAATAAATTTGTAATATACCTTTTCGAATTCGTATCGTATCGATTCGTTATTCGAAAGTACTTCCAAATTCTGAATTTTTCCGAAACGAATGCACGTCTCTAGCGATAGTGAGATCACAGGCCAGGGCTCCTCAAGGCTCCATGGAGTCATATGGATTCCAGGAGCCAAAACTCAAGGTGGCGCACTGTGTCGCTGCCTAGAGATTGGTGATTTATCTGAGCACTGTGTCACCCGAACCAGGGCCTTTGCCATTAGTGAATGGGCGACTTGGTGAACTCATCTGTAACGCTGTTTTGATTTTACCCTATGAATATACCTCTGAAACAGAAATATAAAAATGATACGTTTGAGAAAGACGACTTTAAAAATTTGGATCATTTAGAACATTTGTTTCCTGAACCCGACACGCAATATATAATATTTTTCTCCCGCAGTGTGTTTTGCTATTAAATAACAATCAGGTTGATGTATCAGTTACTCCTACGTGGCACGGTGGTCTATATTTGCCTTTCCATGTTTTGTTATAGCCTCCTGGCGCTGTTCCATTGTGGTTTATTGGGCTGGAGGCGGAGGGGGAGCTAAACTGATATGTTATGAAATGTATAAATTTCTGCCTCCTTTGCAGTCTTCCTGCTTCTCAAATCAATACGATAACTACAGTCTCGGCTAACAAACAGCGGCGTCTAAAAGGCAAGGCCGAGTAATTATTAATAAGCCTCCTGTGTAATTTCTTATTATACATTCACGTAGAATCTACAGTTGTGTTCAAAATTATTCAACCCCCACTGAAATTGAGTGTTTTGGCCAGTTTGACATTGATTTTGATCATTCAGTCATCTTGCTTACAATTAAATCAAAGAGGCACGTGTAGGTCAGACAAATATAACATAACATTTATAATGAAATAACCACAAATGTCTTTTCTGTGCTCACATCATTATCAGTTTTATTCAACCCCCAAGTGACATTCAATCTTAGTACTTACTACAACATCCTTTTACAGTTATAACAGCTTTTAAACGTGAAGCATAGCTTGACACAAGTGTCTTGCAGCGATCTACGGGTATCTTCGCCCATTCGTCATGGGCAAAAGCCTCCAGTTCAGTCACATTCTTAGGCTTGCGCACTGCAACTGCTTTCTTTAAGTTCCACCAGAGGTTCTCAATCGGATTTAAGGCAGGTGACTGCGATGGCCACTCCAAAATGTTCCAGCCTTTAATCTGCAACCATGCTCTAGTGGACTTGGATGTATGCTTGGGATCATTGTCCTGTTGAAAGGTCCAACGTCTCCCAAGCCTCAGGTTTGTGACGGACTGCATCACATTGTCATCCAATATCTCCTGGTACTGAAGAGAATTCATGGTACCTTGCACACGCTGAAGCTTCTCTGTACCTGCAGAAGCAAAACAGCCCCAAAGCATGATTGACCCCCCGCCATGCTTCACAGTAGGCAAGGTGTTCTTTTCTTCATAGGCCTTGTTCTTCCTCCTCCAAACATAGCGTTGATCCATGGGCCCAAACAGTTCTAATTTTGTTTCATCAGTCCACAGAACACTATCCCAAAACTTCTGTGGTTTGTCCACATGACTTTTGGCATACTGCAGTCGACTCTTCTTATTCTTTAGAGACAGCAAGGGGGTGCGCCTGGGAGTTCTGGCATGGAGGCCTTCATTACGCAGTGTGCGCCGTATTGTCTGAGCTGAAACTTCAGTACCCACATCTGACAAATCTTTTCTCAGTTCCTCAGCAGTCACACAGGGACTTTTCTCCACTCTACGCTTCAGGTAGCGCACAGCAGTCGAAGTCAGCATCTTCTTTCTGCCACGACCAGGTAGCGTTTCAACAGTGCCCTTTGCCTTGAATTTGCGAATGATGCTTCCTATGGTCTCTCTTGGTATGTTTAACATCTTTGCAATCTTCTTATAGCCATTGCCTTCATGTGAAGAGTAATCACCTCTTCTCTTGTCTTCCTGGACCATTCTCTTGACTTCACCATGTTTTGTAACCACACCAGTAAATGTCTAGAAGGAGCTGAGTATCACAGTCATTTTAAAGCTGCCTAATTGGTGCTTATTATGCTTTATTGCTGCTCCGTGACATCCACAGGTGTTTTCAATACCTGATTGAAAACACTTGAATGAACCTCTGTTCTTCAGAGTGGTAGTCTTTAAGGGGTTGAATAATTGTGTCAATGAAGAATTCACAAAATAAACATTTACTACTGTATTACAAAACCAATTGATGTCATTTTAGTTGCATATGGTTCTTTAAAAAGTCCTTGTAGGATTTCATTCTGAATACAATTACAAATGTACACTAAATTCCCTAAAACCCTTTACAGCATTGGGGGTTGAATAATTTTGAACACAACTGTATATGAAATATAGAGAAAAAATATATTCTAAAGTACTTTTGGAACTTATCAGGGGAAATAAGCTACATTTGTCTCAATCAGCTTGGAATCGTATTGAAGTTGTAACGTATTGGGGTATCCAGGGGAGTTGCACCAGGGCATGTGCACCCCCAGATCTTCAAGCTGCATGCCTCGCTTGCCCCCATTTAGGCATCTTCCTTCTAAAGCCTTGTGCTACTTGGAAAAGGTGGCAGCAGCAGAGGGAGTTTAAAATGGGGCAAACTAAATGAAATGAGGACATACTAAACAAAATGTGCAGCATATTAAACTAAATGGGGCATACTATATGAATTGAGGGCATACGAAATGTAATAGGGAAACACTAAATGTATTGGGTGCACAGTAGATGAAAGGGAGGATACAAAATGTAATGGGAGGACACTAAATGAAATGAGGACACTAAATGAAATGGGAGGACACTAAATGAAATGGGGACACTAAATGAAATGGGGGCACATTAAATGAAATGGGGAAACACTAAATGAAATGGGAGGACACTAAATGAAATGTGGGGACACTAAATGAAATGGGGAAACACTAAATGAAATGGGGAAACACTAAATGAAATGGGAGGACACTAAATGAAATGGGGACACTAAATGAAATGGGAGGACACTAAATGAAATGGGGACACTAAATGAAATGGGAGGACACTAAATGAAATGGGGGCACATTAAATGAAATGGGGAAACACTAAATGAAATGGGAGGACACTAAATGAAATGGGGAGACACTAAATTAAATAGGGGCACACTAAATTAAATATAGGCACACAAAATTAAATGGGGCCACAGTTATTGAAATGGGGGCACATTGAATGAAATGGGGAGACACTAAATGAAATGGGGACACTAAATGAAATGGGGGGATACTAAATGAAATGGGGGACACTAAATGAAATGGGGAGACACTAAATGAAATGGGGACACTAAATTAAATGGGGGGACACTAAATGAAATGGGGAGACACTAAATGAAATGGGGAGACACTAAATTAAATGGGGGCATATTAAATGAAATAGGTGCACACTAAATTAAATATAGGCACTGTAGGCACACTAAATGAAATGGGGCCACAGTTATTGAAATGGGGGATACTAAATTAATTGGTAGACATACTATATGAAATGGGGGACACTAAATGGAAAGAGACATATTGAATGAAATAGGGGCACAGTAAATGAAATGGGGGCATACTAAATAAAATAGGGGCACGCTAAATTAAAAGCTTAAAGTTTCCACACTGTGTCGGTGTCAGTGTGTCTCAGTGTGTGCATGTGTCTATGTGTCCATGTGTGTATGTGTCTATGTGTGCATGTCAGTGAAATGGGGAACAAGGGCAGAGAAGAACAGACTTGAGGTACAGGGACAGAGAGGGACAGGTATGGTATATAGGGACATGCATGGGGCCTATAGACTTAGAGGGACAGTTATGGGGCACAGAGACAGATGAGGGAAAGACCTGGGACATTTTTATTAAGGGTTTATTCAAAAAGCATCAAAATTTATTTTGTTTGCACACCTGGGTGGGATTCTGCGATTTCAGTTCACCGACTCTGTGGTATAGTTAGCATTCACCACATGGTCCCTAAAGTGTGCCGAATGGGATCCGCCGAACGCCACCGATCAGCCTGCTGAATGCCACCGCCAACCGCCGAACAGACCGCCGAAGACGGTAAGCTGGTGATCCACCGAACACTGCCGAAAAAAAGCGGATCAGCTGCCATATGCTGCCGAACTGGTGGAATAAAATAAATAAACTGCTATTTTTTTAAAAGGTTTAGAAAAAATAAAAATGCATGAAAATGTGTGGAAATAAAAAAAAAGGTCTTACAAAAAATAATAAAAAAATCTGTTACAGAATAAAAAAATAACCGCCATTAAAAAACAAAATGGGAATCAAATATTTCACCTAAAAAAATCCAGAAATCTGATGAGACTTTATCTCTGAGTCCTGGAATACAGATAAATTAATAATGAATCATTTCTGTTGAGGTTAGAGTGCGGAAAGTAACAGCTTGCGTTTTCTCGTTCCTCTGAAAGAACCCTGCGCATGCTTAAAGTAATTCTTCCCATTATTTTTGTTTTTTGTTACCCATTCGCCCCAGACTGTAGCAAACGAATTCCTTGCGGTTTATTATTCTGTGGTGTTAAAGATAAATGTTCTGAGGGTTTGCAGGAGCCGTCCCGGGTGCCACAAGCTCTAGGTACGTCTCAGACTCAACGACAGGATTAAGTCTCGTTGTAAAAATAGACTTTTTTTCCAGGAAGGTAAAAAAATGTAGCACTTCACAAGACAGATAAAGCGTCATTTTGTCTCCCATGTGTAATGTTACACGCTTGTGTGACAATCCAGGGTAATATTGCATTGTATGTGAGATATTCCAGCTCTGATGCTCCTGGATTTCAAACTATTATTATCCAGAACATTTTTGTATTTTAAATCAGTATTAATCATTGAATCAGTAATTCAGTCCATAATATAATTAATAATGTTATTTTAAATTCACCTTATTAGGGAAAAAACTGAAAAAAAGAATAAAAAACCATTGGGTTCCCCAAGAATCCTAAATATTTTAATTTGAGCAAAAACGTAAATAATTATATATATATATACTCAAAATGGTAACCCCCCACACGGAGACTGAGTAATAAGAAAAAAATCCTTTTTTATTGATTCGACCTTTCAGACGTTTCATTTTTTCATCAGTCCCTGTGCGGAATGAAACGTTGAATCAATAAAAAAGGATTTTTTTCTTATTACACAGTCTCCGTGTGGCGGGTTACCGTTTTGAGTGTATAGTGGAGACCGCTTCCCAGCGCCGGAGCATAAATTCTCTTGAAAATTGTGTGCGGAGAATGTGGATAAGTATATATAGTATATTATGTAGAGTAATACATAATAAAATTAATAATTTTATTTTAAATTCACTTTATTAGGGAAAACAATAGAAAAAAAGAGAATAAAAAAACATTGGGTTCCCAAAGAACCCTAAATATTTTAATGTGATTACATATTTTTAATAATTATATATAGTGGCAAAAAAAGTATGTGAACCCTTTGGGATTACGTGGAGTTTTGCATGAATTGGTCATAAAATGTGCTCTGATCTTCATCGAAGTCACAACAATTTGAAAAACACAGTCTGCTTAAAATAATACAACACAAACATTATATGTTTTCATGTTTTTATTGAACAGAAACATGTAAACATTCACAGTGCAGGGTGGAAAAAGTATGTGAACCTTTGGACTCAATAACTGGTTGACCCTCCTTTGGCAGCAATAACCTCAACCAAACGTTTCCTGTAGTTGCAGATCAGACCTGCACAACGATCTGGAGTAATTTTGGACCACTCCTCTTCACAAAACTGTTTCAGTGTAGCAATATTCTTGGGATGTCTGGTGTGAATCGCTCTCTTAAGGTCATGCCACAGCATTTCAATCGGGTTGAAGTCAGGACTCTGACTGGGCCACTCCAGAAGGCGTATTTTGTTTTGTTGAAGCCATTATTTTGTTGAATTACTTGTATGCTTTGGGTTATTGTCCTGTTGCATCACCCATCCTCTGCGGAGCTTCAGTTGGCGGACAGATGGTCTTTAGGAATGTGTGTTTCGGGTTTCGGAATTTCGGAATTTTCATGAAATTTCCTGATTTGTGCATTCGGATTCGGACGATTTTTCCAAAAATTTTCGGATCCGAAAACGGCAGATCCGAACAAATTTCCGAGCCAAAACGAAAACTTTTCGTAATTTTCGAATGGACTAGAAATGTGTAAAATCGAAATTCATTTTCGCTCCATTCGTGATTTCGGCTCCATTCCTGATTTCGGTTCCATTTCAGTTATTTCGGACATCGTATTTTTCGGTTATATCGCTGATTCTGTAATTTTCATTCCCATCTCAATGTATCCTCCTTCCTGGAAAACCAGAGAAATCTCAATGTATCCTTCTTGTAAAACATGAGAAATCTCAATGTATCCTTCTTGTAAAACATGAGAAATCTCAATGTATTCTTCTTGTAAAACATGAGAAATCTCAATGTATCCTTCCCGGGAAACCAGAGAAATCTCAATGTATCCTTCTTGTAAAACATGAGAAACCTCAATGTATGCTTCTTGTAAAACATGGGAAATCTCAATGTATCCTTCTTGTAAAACATGAGAAATCTCAATGTATCCTTCTTGTAAAACATGAGAAATCTCAATGTATCCTTCTTGTAAAACATGAGAAATCTCAATGTATTCTTCTTGTAAAACATGAGAAATCTCAATGTATCCTTCCCGGGAAACCAGAGAAATCTCAATGTATCCTTCTTGTAAAACATGAGAAATCTCAATGTATCCTTCTTGTAAAACATGAGAAATCTCAATGGCAGAATTATCGTATCTGCAGAATGATTGTATCGGTAGAATTATGGTATCGACAGAAATATCGGATCCGAAAAACCATTAGTTTATGTCAAAACGAATAGACACTTTGAAACGAGGAGAACAGACGTTCCAAAAAACACGAAAATTTGCCAAAAAATTCAAACGAACCGGACCGAATCGAACCGAAAAAAAAAATCGGTGCACAAGTCTAACTACGTTTTCCTGCAAAATGTCTTGATAAACTCTGGAATTCATTTTTCCATCAATGACAACAATCCATCCAGGCCCTGAGGCAGCAAAGCAGCCCCAAACCATGATGCTCCCTCCGCCATGTTTTACAGTGGGGATGAGGTTTTGATGTTGGTGTGCTGTGCCTTTTTTTCTCCACATATAGTGTTGTGTGTTTTTTCCAAACAACTCAATTTTGGTTTCATCTGTCCACAGAATATTTTGCCAGTAGTGCTATGGAACATCCAGGTGCTCTTTTGCAAACTTCAAACGTGCTGCAATATTCTTTTTGGACAGCAATGGCTTCCTCCGTGGTGTCATCCCATGTACTCCATTCTTGTTTAATGTTTTCCTTATTGCAGATGTGTCAACAAAAATGTTAGCATGTGCCAGAGATTTCTGTAAGTCTTTAGCTGACACTCTAGGATTCTTCTTTACCTCATTAAGCATTCTGCGCTGTGCTCTTGCAGTCACCTTTACAGGATGACCACGCCTAGGGAGAGTAGCAACAGTGCTGAACTTTCTCCATTTGTAGACAGTCTGTCTTACCGTGGACACATGAACATCAAGGCTTTTGGAGATATTTTTGTAACCCTTTCCAGCTTCATGCAAGTCAACAATTCTTGATCGTAGGTCTTCTGAGAGCTCTTTTCTGCAAGGCATGGTTCACATCAGGCAGTGCTTCTTGAACCAGTAAACCCAAAACTGGTGTGTGTTTTAAAGGGCAGGACAGCTTTCAGCAACAATCCAATAATATCACACTGATTGGACTCAAGGTTGCCTCACTCCTGGCTCCAATTAGCTCTTGGAGAAGTCATTAGGCTAGGGTTCACATACTTTTTCCACCCTGCACTGTGAATTTACATGTTCTGTTTCAATAAACACATGAAAACATATAATGTTTGTGTTGTATTATTTTAAGCAGACTGTGTTTCAAATTGTTGTATTTAGATGAAGATCAGAGCACATTTTATGACCAATTCATGCAAAACTCCACGTAATCCCAAAGGGTTCACATACTTTTTCTAGCCACTGTATATATTTAATATTAATATAGTAATATCAAACTTGACTGCCGCTGTTTAAGTGAAGGGAATATTGGTGAGTTCCCACATTTCGAGGGTTATTGCTTCCTTGTCCGGCACCCTTAGGCGATTCAAGTTCATCAACCCTGGGACGAATTTACTATTCACCAGAGAAGGTCCCAAAAGTGCACCGATCGTGGAGCCCGCAAAGACCACCGTACAGACTGATGAACGTCGCTGCTGACCGCCGATCAGCCCGCCGAACTGACCGCCGAATGCCACCGAACTTCAGGAAAGAAAAAACAGAACTCTGCAATTCTTTAAAAGGTGTTTAAAACAATAAAAATGCATGAAAATGTGTGGAAATAATAAAAAAAGGGCCTATAAAATTTTATAAAAAGATCTGATACAGAATTAAAATGCCGTTTAATAAAAAAATTGGGAATTAAAAGTTTCCCCCAAAAATTTCAGAAAATAAATAAATAAAAAGACTTTTTGCTGAAAATGAAAAGAATAAATGGTTGAATAAATAACAAATAAAAACGATAATACTGTTTTCCACTGAAACCTAAAGGATTTTCCTGTTTAAACCTGTCGAACTGAATCACTTAAAATCAGAGCATTTCACTGACATTTCGGTGCAGTTCGGTGTTCTCTGAGTAGATTAACCATTGCTTCTCTATTGGACAATTTCGCTGCCATCATAGATCGCCGAATTGCGGTGAACTGCACGCTATTTTGCTGTCAATTTGCCAGTATTTGGTGAATTGTTAGCTCTCTGAATAGACGAACTGCCATGAAATTGCACTGTATGGTTAAATTCACCGTTCGGTGCAATTCGGTGGCAAGTTCGTGCTCTTTGAATAACCCTTTTATTTTTTTAGGATTTGACCTTTGCCTTGAACTCATGGTCCCCCTGCAACCAATGACGTAGATCGGCTGCATGGAAAGGACGGAGGCGGGTCGTAGAAGTTGCCAGAAAGTCGTGGGACGCGCTATGCCGCCGTGCAGTGTTTAGACCCACCCACTGCCAGGATGGCATAGTCTGCCCTGCAGCGTGAAGGGGTTAATGTGTCTTTTTGAATTTGGGGGCCTATTCATTTGTCCAAAAGAAGAGATTCCTAATAAAATATCATATAACAGATTTCCTGTATAGTAATCAGAGCACTTTATATATCGCGTTATCAATCATTGTATCAGTTAACTGTATAGTAATCAGAGCACTTTATATATCGGGTTATCATTGTATCAGTTTCCTGTATAGTAATCAGAGCACTTTATATATCGCGTTATCAATCATTGTATCAGTTTCCTGTATAGTAATCAGAGCACTTTATATATCGGGTTATCATTGTATCTGTTTCCTGTATAGTAATCAGAGCACTTTATATATCGGGTTATCATTGTATCAGTTTCCTGTATAGTAATCAGAGCACTTTATATATCGGGTTATCATTGTATCAGTTTCCTGTATAGTAATCAGAGCACTTTATATATCGCGTTATCATTGTATCAGTTTCCTGTATAGTAATCAGAGCACTTTATATATCGGGTTATCATTGTATCAGTTTCCTGTATAGTAATCAGAGCACTTTATATATCGGGATATCATTGTATCAGTTTCCTGTATAGTAATCAGAGCACTTTATATATCGGGTTATCATTGTATCAGTTTCCTGTATAGTAATCAGAGCACTTTATATATCGGGTTATCATTGTATCAGTTTCCTGTATAGTAATCAGAGCACTTTATATATCGGGTTATCATTGTATCAGTTTCCTGTATAGTAATCAGAGCACTTTATATATCGGGTTATCATTGTATCAGTTTCCTGTATAGTAATCAGAGCACTTTATATATCGGGATACCATTGTATCAGTTTCCTGTATAGTAATCAGAGCACTTTATAAATCGGGTTATCATTGTATCAGTTTCCTGTATAGTAATCAGAGCACTTTATATATCGGGTTATCATTGTATCAGTTTCCTGTATAGTAATCAGAGCACTTTATATATCGGGTTATCATTGTATCAGTTTCCTGTATAGTAATCAGAGCACTTTATATATATCGGGATATCATTGTATCAGTTTCCTGTATAGTAATCAGAGCACTTTATATATCGGGTTATCATTGTATCAGTTTCCTGTATAGTAATCAGATCACTTTATATATCAGGTTATCATTGTATCAGTTTCCTGTATAGTAATCAGATCACTTTATATATCGGGATATCATTGTATCAGTTTCCTGTATAGTAATACAGGTGGTGCAGTAGACATTGCTTATTTAGATTTCAGTAAGGCTTTTGATACTGTTCCGCATAGAAGGCTTATCAATAAATTGCAATCTTTGAGCTTGGATTCCAATATTGTTGACTGGATTAGGCAGTGGCTGAGTGACAGGCAGCAGAGGGTTGTGGTAAATGGAGTTTATTCGGCACAAGGTCTTGTTACCAGTGGGGTACCTCAGGGGTCAGTACTTGGACCCATTCTCTTTAATATTTTTATTAGTGATATTGCAGAAGGTATTAATGGTAAAGTATGTCTTTTTGCTGATGACACAAAGATTTGCAACAGGTGTTGACGTTCCTGGAGGGATCAGCCAAATGACAAATGATTTAGGTAAACTAAAAAATGGTCGGAGCTGTGGCAATTGAGTTTTAATGTGGATAAGTGCAAGATAATGCACCTGGGACGTAAAAACCAAGGGCTGAATATAGAATATTTGATACATCTGAGGGTTGGGATTTAGGGTTATTATTTCAGAGGATCTAAGGGTAAGTAGTCAATGTAATAGAGCAGCAGGAAATGCTGGCAGAATGCTTGGTTGTGTAGGGAGAGTATTAGCAGTAGGAAAAGGGAAGTGCTCATGCCACTGTACAGAGCACTGGTGAGACCTCACTTGGAGTACTGTGTGCAGTACTGGAGACCGTTATCTCCAGAAGGATATAGACATCTTAGAGAGAGTTCAGAGAAGGGCTACTAAAATGGTGTACGGCTTGAAGGAGAAAAGTTACCAGGAAAGGCTTAATGATCTTAACATGTACAGCTTGAAAAAAGACGAGACAGAGGAGATATGATAGAAACATTTAAATACGTAAAGGGAATCCACAAGGTAGAGGAAGGGAGTATATTTAAAAGGAAACAAAATAGCAAAACAGAGAGACATAGTCTTAGATTAGAGGGGCAAAGGTTTAAAAGTAACATCAGGAAGCATTATTTTACTGAGAGGGTGGTGGATACATGGAACAGGTCTTCCAGTAGAAGTGGTAGAGGCCAAAACAGTAATTGAATTTAAGCAGGCATGGGATAGGCATAAGGCTATCCTAAACAAAAGATAAATCCAGGTTAAGTATCCATGTAATGGGGCAGACTAGATGGGCCGAAAGGTTCTTTTCTGCCGACATCTTTCTATGTTTCTATGTTTCTATGTTTCTAATCAGAGCACTTTATATATCGGGTTATCATTGTATCAGTTTCCTGTATAGTAATCAGATCACTTTATATATCGGGTTATCATTGTATCAGTTTCCTGTATAGTAATCAGAGCACTTTATATATCGGGATATCATTGTATCAGTTTCCTGTATAGTAATCAGAGCACTTTATATATCGGGATATCATTGTATCAGTTTCCTGTATAGTAATCAGAGCACTTTATAAATCGGGTTATCATTGTATCAGTTTCCTGTATAGTAATCAGAGCACTTTATATATCGGGTTATCATTGTATCAGTTTCCTGTATAGTAATCAGAGCACTTTATATATCGGCGTTATCATTGTATCAGTTTCCTGTATAGTAATCAGATCACTTATTATATCGGGATATCATTGTATCAGTTTCCTGTATAGTAATCAGAGCACTTTAATATATCGGGTTATCATTGTATCAGTTCCTGTATAGTAATCAGAGCACTTTATATATCGGGTTATCATTGTATCAGTTTCCTGTATAGTAATCAGATCACTTTATATATCGGGTTATCATTGTATCAGTTTCCTGTATAGTAATCAGATCACTTTATATATCGGGATATCATTGTATCAGTTTCCTGTATAGTAATCAGAGCACTTTATATATCGGGTTATCATTGTATCAGTTTCCTGTATAGTAATAAGATCACTTTATATATCGGGTTATCATTGTATCAGTTTCCTGTATAGTAATCAGAGCACTTTATATATCGGGTTATCATTGTATCAGTTTCCTGTATAGTAATCAGAGCACTTTATATATCGGGTTATCATTGTATCAGTTTCCTGTATAGTAATGTGAGCACTTTATATATCGGGTTATCATTGTATCAGTTTCCTGTATAGTAATCAGAGCACTTTATATATTGGGTTATCATTGTATCAGTTTCCTGTATAGTAATCAGAGCACTTTATATATCGGGTTATCATTGTATCAGTTTCCTGTATAGTAATCAGAGCACTGGTTATTATTGTATCAGTTTCCAGAATTACAGAATCCATAACATTCTAATAACGTTCAGAAAATTCCAAACCTGGGTAGTGACATGTCATGGGTTGATTTATGCGTTAGGTGTGAAGTCCATGGACATGGACTCAAAGCGATTTGCTCAATATATTTACTTAAAGGGAGGCGTGGCAGCAATACAGAGCGTTTAAAGACCAGGCGTGCGCTACACTAACAGGAAATCACTGAGAAACACATCTGTGGGTACGTGGTGCTTTATATCAGCCTGTGAACGGGTTATTTAAAATATATATAGAATTAAAGAGTGACAGTGGGACAATGAGAGAGATGCCGACAGAGGAAAACTGTGTAAGAGAGAGAAGAATGTGTGTGTGTGTGTCTTTCAGGAAAAAGAGAGTAGGACTGAATGAGAGAGGAATGTGTTTGTATGTTTGTGTGTGTGTGTGTGTGTACATGTGTGTTTGTAAGGAAAAAGAGTGTGGGCATGCCGACATATGTGTGTGTGTCTGTGTGCATGCCAACGTGTGTGTCTGTGTGCATGCCAATGTGTGTGTCTGTGTGCATGCCAACGTGTGTGTCTGTGTGCATGCCAACGTGTGTATCTGTGTGCATGCCAATGTGTGTGTCTGTGTGCATGCCAACGTGTGTGTCTGTGTGCATGCTGATATATATGTGTGTGTGTGTGCATGCCAAAATGTGTGTGTGTGTGTGCATGCTGATATATGTGTTTGTGTCTGTGTGCATGCCAGCATGTGTGTGTCTGTGTGCATGCTGATATATGCAGGGCCGGTGCTAGACTATTTTGCACCCTAGGCAAGACCAGCTACTTGCACAACCCCCCCCCCCCAAAAAAAGGATGGATATAATATATTGCCCCCAGCTCACATGGATATATTGCCCCAGCTCTCACATGGGTATATTTGCCCCAGCTCTCACATGGATATATTGCCCCCAGACCAGCTCACACATGGATATATTGCCCCCAGACTAGCTCACACATGGATATATACCCCCAGACCAGCTCATATATGGATATATTGTCCCCCAGACCAGCTCACACATGGTTATATTTGCCCCAGACCAGCTCTCACATGGATATATTGCCCCCAGACTAGCTCACACATGGATATATTGCCCCCAGACTAGCTCACACATGGATATTTTGCCCCCAGACTAGCTCACACATGGATATTTTGCCCCCAGACTAGCTCACACATGGATATTTTGCCCCCAGACTAGCTCACACATGCATATATGCCCCGGACCAGCTCACACATGGATATATTGCCCCAGACCAGCTCACACATGGATATATGCCCCCAGACCAGCTCATACATGGATATATTGCCCCAGAAAAGCTCATTCATGGATATATTGCCCCAGACCAGCTCATATATGGATATATTGCCCCAGGCCAGCTCACACATGGTTATATTTGCCCCAGACCAGCTCACACATGGATATATGCCCTCAGACCAGCTCATACATGGATATATGCCCCCAGACCAGCTCACACATGGATATATGCCCCCAGACCAGCTCACACATGGATATATTGCCACAGATCAGCTCACACATGGATATATGCCCCCAGACCAGCTAACATATGGATATATTGCCCCCAGACCAGTTCATACATGGATATATGCCCCCAGACCAGCTCATACATGGATATATGCCCCCAGACCAGCTTATACATGGATATATGCCCCCAGACCAGCTCACGCTTGGATATGCCCCCAGACCAGCTCACACATGGATATATTGCTCCAGACCAGTTCACGCATGGATAAATGCCCCAGACCAGCTCACACATGCATATATGCCCCCAGACCAACTCACACATGCATATATGTCCCCTATTGCCCCAGACCAGCTCACAGTGTGTGTCTGTGTGCATGCTGATATATGTGTGTGTGTGTGTGCATGCCAAAATGTGTGTGTGTGTGTGTGTGTGCATGCTGATATATGTGTTTGTGTCTGTGTGCATGCCAGCATGTGTGTGTCTGTGTGCATGCTGATGCAGGGCCGGTGCTAGACTATTTTGCACCCTAGGCAAGACCAGCTACTTGCACATAGATATATGCCCCAGACCAGCTCACACATGGATATGCCCCCAGACCAGCTCATACATGGATATATTATTATTATTATTCTTTATTTATAAAGCGCCAGCATATTCTGCAGCGCTGTACAATAAGCACAGTATAGACAGGGTTACAATACATTGAACAACATTTGACAAACAGTACAGGAGGAGATGAGGGCCCTATTCCCGTAGGAACTCACAATCTAGGAGGGTTGGGGTTGGAAACAGGAGGAGAGGACTGTAAGGTGAGAGTGATTGATGGTTGCGTCAGTGAGTTGGGTGTAGGCTTCCCTAAATAGGAACGTTTTAAGGGAGCGTTTGAAGGAAGAGAAGTTAGGGGAAAGTCTGACAGTACGAGGGAGAGCGTTCCAGAGAGTGGGGGCTGCGCGTGAGAAATCCTGCAGTCTATCATGGGAAGAGGTGATGCGGGGAGAAGCTAGGCGCAGGTCACTGTTTGACCTTAGGGAGCGGGCTGGGGTGTATTTGGTGATTAGTGAGGACAGTAGTGGGGAGATGAGTTAGTGAGGGTTTTTAGGTAAGGATAAGGATTTTGAACTTAATTCTGCAGTGGATGGGGAGCCAGTGAAGGGACTCGCAGAGGGAAGCGGCAGAGACAGAGCGGCAGGTGAGGTGAATTAGCCTGGCGGACGCGTTCAGGATGGATTGTAGGGGGAGAGGCAGGACAGAGGGAGGCCAGATAAGAGATTATTGCAATAGTCGAGTCGGGAGATTACCAGGGCGTGTATGAGTTGTTTTGTGGTGACAGCGGTAAGAAATAGCCGAATTCTGGAAATATTATGCAGTTGGTATCGGCAGGAGGAGGAAAGAGATTTGATGTGGGGGATGAAGGAAAGAGCAGAATCAAGTGTAACTCCAAGGCAGCGAACTTGGTTTGATGGGGAGATGGTGATACCCTCCACCGTGATAGAGAAGTCAGGAGGTGGGGAGGCACTGGAGGGAGGAATAAGTAGGAGTTCAGTCTTTGACATGTTGATCTTTAGGTGGTGGGAGGCCATCCAGGAGGAGATGCCAGATAAACAGTCACTGACTTTTGAGAGGACAGGGGGAGAGAGATCAGGGGTAGAGAGGTAGATCTGAGTGTCATCAGCGTAGAGGTGGTAATTAAAGCCAAAGCTGTTGATTATTTTGCCCAGGGAGGAGGTGTAGATGGAAAAGAGCAGAGGACCAAGGACAGAGCCTTGAGGTACACCAACAGATAGAGGCAATGAGGAGGAGGAGTTACCAGCAAAGGACACACAGAAGGACCTGTTGGATAAATAGGAGTCAACCCAAGCAAGTGCAGTGTCACCGAGACCCAGAGAGTTGAGGGTCTGTAGAAGGAGGGGTGGTCAACAGTGTCAAAAGCAGCCGAGAGGTCAAGCAGGATGAGAATAGAATAGTGGCCGTGTTTTTTAGCAGTTGGTGACTTTGGTGAGGGCAGTTTCAGTTGAGTGTAGGGGACGGAAGCCAGATTGCAGGGGTCAAGTAGGGAATTGGAGGAATATATGCCCCCAGACCAGCTCACACATGGATATATTGCCCCAGACCAGCTCAGACATGGTTATATTTGCCCCAGGCCAGCTCACATATGGATATATTGCCCCAGACCAGCTCACACATGGATATATGCTCCCAGACCAGCTCATACATGGATATATGCCCCCAGACCAGCTCACACTTGGATATGCCCCCAGACCAGCTCACACATGGATATATGCCGCCAGACCAGCTCATACATGGATATATTGTCCCCAGACCAGCTCATACATGGATATATTGCCCCCAGACCAGCTCATACATGGATATATGCCCCAGACCAGCTCACACATGGATATATGCCCCCAGACCAGCTCATGCATGGATATATTGCTCCAGACCAGCTCACGCATGGATATATGCCACCAGACCAGCTCATACATGGATATATTGTCCCCAGACCAGCTCATACATGGATATATTGCCCCCCAGACCAGCTCATACATGGATATATGCCCCAGACCAGCTCACACATGGATATATGCCCCCAGACCAGCTCATGCATGGATATATTGCTCCAGACCAGCTCACGCATGGATATATGCCACCAGACCAGCTCACACCTGGATATATGCCCCAGACCAGCTCACACATGCATATATGCCCCCAGACCAGCTCACACATGGATATATGCCCCCAGACCAGCTCACACATGGATATATTGCCCCAGATCAGCTCACACATGGATATATGCCCCCAGACCAGCTCACACATGGATATGCCCCCAGACTAGCTCATACATGGATATATGCCCCCAGACCAGCTCACACATGGATATATGCCCCAGACCAGCTCACACATGGATATATGCCCCCAGACCTGCTCACACATGGTTATATTTGCCCCCAGCTCTCACCTTCTGTCTGCAGTACTCCCCCTGAGAAGATCCTGCTGGCGGCCCGCTGCCCCCTCTGCATGCCGCTGTCACCCCCCTGCACGCCGCTGTCACTGATCACGCTGCACACTTGCTCTGGGCGCAGCGTGATCATGGAAGACAGCTCACGGTGGCTGTCCATGCTGAGGGGGCGGGGTTATCCCCGCTTCCCTCACTCTCTATTGGACAGCCATCGCGAGCTGTCTTCCATGATCACGCTGCGCGAGGTCTCGGCTGCGCCCTAGGTGGCGCTGCGCTCTAGGTGGGCGCCTAGCTCGCCTAGCAGCAGCGCCGGCCCTGGATATTAGTGTTTGTCTGTGTGCATGCCAACATGTGTGTGTCTGTGTGCATGCTGATATATGTGTGTGTGTCTGTGTGCATGCTGATATATGTGTGTGAGTCTGTGTGCATACCTGTATATATGTGTGTTTGTCTGTGCGCATGTCTGTATGTGTGTGTGTATCCGTATGCATGCCTATGTGTGTTTGTGTATATAGTTACATATAGTTATAGTTACATAGGCGTCCATCGGGTTCAGCCTTTCACACATCCCCTACTGCTGACCCCAGATGACGTCAGATTTCTCCTTGGATCAAACAGCTTTTACCCGTATACTAAATATTATGACCCTTAATATTATGTTTTTGCAGGAAGTCATCCAGTCGTTTAAACATCTGTACAGACTCTGACCCAACCACCTCAACAGGCAGAGAATTCCACAGCTTTATTATTCTCACCATAAAATAACCCTTCCTATGCTTTAGGCTGAATTTCCTTTTTCGTCCAGTGTAAATGGGTGACCCCATGTCTTGTGTATAGTCCTGTTAATGAATAGGTTTCCAGACAATGGTTTATAATGGCCCCGTATATATTGATATACAGTGGCAAGAAAAGGTATGTGAACCCTTTGGGATTACGTGGAGTTTTGCATGAATTGGTCATAAAATGTGCTCTGATCTTCATCTAAGTCACAACAATTTGAAAAACACAGTCTGCTTAAAGTAATACAACACAAACATTATATGTTTTCATTTGTTTATAAGAACATAACATGTAAACATTCACAGTGCAGGGTGGAAAAAGTATGTGAACCTTTGGACTTAATAACTGGTTGACCCTCCTTTGGCAGCAATAACCTCAACCAAACATTTCCTGTAGTTGCAGATCAGACCTGCACAATGATCTGGAGTAATTTTGGACCACTCCTCTTCACAAAACTGTTTCAGTGTAGCAATATTCTTGGGATGTCTGGTGTGAATCGCTCTCTTAAGGTCATGCCACAGCATTTCAATCGGGTTGAGGTCAGGACTTTGACTGGGCCACTCCAGAAGGCGTATTTTGTTTTGTTGAAGCCATTCTTTTGTTGACTTACTTGTATGCTTTGGGTCATTGTCCTGTTGCATCACCCATCCTCTGCGGAGCTTCAGTTGGCGGACAGATGGTCTTACGTTTTCCTGCAAAATGTCTTGATAAACTCTGGAATTCATTTTTCCATCAATGACAACAATCCGTCCAGGCCCTGAGGCAGCAAAGCAGCCCCAAACCATGATGCTCCTTCCGCCATGTTTTACAGCGGGGATGAGGTTTTGATGTTGGTGTGCTGTGCCTTTTTTTCTCCACACATAGTGTTGTGTGTTTTTTCCAAACAACTCAATTTTGGTTTCATCTGTCCACAGAATATTTTGCCAGTAATGCTGTGGAACATCCAGGTGCTCTTTTGCAAACTTCAAACGTGCTGCAATATTCTTTTTGGACAGCAATGGCTTCCTCCATGGTGTCCTCCCATGTACTCCATTCTTGTTTAATGTTTTCCTTATTGTAGATGTGTCAACAAAAATGTTAGCATGTGCCAGCGATTTCTGTAAGTCTTTAGCTGACACTCTAGGATTCTTCTTTACCTCATTAAGCATTCTGCGCTGTGCTCTTGCAGTCATCTTAACAGGATGACCACGTCTAGGGAGAGTAGCAACAGTGCTGAACTTCCTCCATTTGTAGACAGTCTGTCTTACCGTGGACACATGAACATCAAGGTTTTTGGAGATACTTTTGTAACCCTTTCCAGCTTCATGCAAGTCAACAATTCTTGATCGCAGGTCTTCTGAGAGCTCTTTTCTGCGAGGCATGGTTCACATCAGGCAGTGCTTCTTGAAACCAGTAAACCCAAAACTGGTGTGTGTTTTTAAAGGGCAGGACAGCTTTCAGCAACACATCCAATAATATCACACTGATTGGACTCAAGGTTGGCTCACTCCTGGCTCCAATTAGCTCTTGGAGAGGTCATTACGCTAGGGGTTCGCATACTTTTTCCACCCTGCACTGTGAATGATTACATGTTATGTTCAATAAACACATGAAAACATATAATGTTTGTGTTGTATTATTTTAAGCAGACTGTGTTTTTCAAATTGTTGTGACTTAGATGAAGTTCAGAGCACATTTTATGACCAATTCATGCAAAACTCCATGTAATTCCAAAGGGTTCACATACTTTTTCTTGCCACTGTAAAGTTATCAGATCCCTCTAAGGCCCCGTATATATTTATATAAAGTTATCAGGTCCGCACTAAGACCCCGTATATATTAATATAAAGTTATCAGATTCCTCTAAGGCTTTGTATATATTTATATAAAGTAATCAGATCCCCCTGTGAGGCCCCATATATATTTATATAAAGTTATCAGTTCCCTCTAAGGCCCCGTATATATTTATATAACGTTATCAGATCCCCTCTAAGGCGCCTTTTTCTCTAAACTAAACAGGATCCTCACACACACCCTTTCTCTCACTTTAAGCTTGTTAGCCTTTCCTCATAACTTAAATATTCCATTCCTTTTATTAATTTAGTTGCCGTCTCTACATATGTGTGTGTCTGTATGCATGCCTACATGTGTGCATGCCTGTATGTGTGTGTCTGTATGCATGCCTACATGTGTGCTTGCCTGTATGTGTGTGTGCTTGCCTGTATGTGTCTGTGCATACTGAAATTTCATACAAATACCATCATACAAGGCCCCTGTTTGAGCGAGGCCGTAGGGGACCTCCTTTTTTGCCTAATTATTGAATTGCCTCTGCGTCTGACTGTGTGTGTCAGTCAGTATATTTGTGTCTCTGTGTGTGTCAGTCAGTATATTTGTGTGTCTGTGTGTGTCAGTCAGTATATTTGAGTCTCTGTGTGTGTGTCAGTCAGTAGGGTTGTGTCTCTGTGTGTGTGTGTCAGTCAGTAGGGTTGTGTCTCTGTGTGTGTGTCAGTCAGTAGGTTTGCGTCTCTGTGTGTGTGTCAGTCAGTAGGTTTGTGTCTCTGTGTGTCAGTCAGTAGGGTTGTGTCTCTCTCTGTGTGCATGTCTGTATTTTAGTGCTAGTGTCTTTTAGCATGTTTTTGTATATTTAGTTAAGAAAATATTTTCCTCTATATGTGTCACTGGGTGCATCCATTGTGTGATATTTTCCTCTATATGTGTCACTCGGTGCATCCATTGTTTGATATTTTCCTCTATATGTGTCACTGGGTGCATCCATTGTGTGATATTTTCCTCTATATGTGTCACTGGGTACATCCATTATGTGATATTTTCCTCTATATGTGTCACTGGGTGCATCCATTGTGTGATATTTTCCTCTATATGTGTCACTGGGTGCATCCATTATGTGATATTTTCCTCTATATGTGTCACTGGGTGCATCAATTGTGTGATATTTTCCTCTTTATGTGTCACTGGGCGCATGCCGCGCATCCATTGTGTGATATTTTCCTCTATATGTGTCACTGGGTGCACCCATTGTGTGATATTTTCCTCTATATGTGTCACTGGGTGCATCCATTGTGTGATATTTTCCTCTATATGTGTCACTGGGTGCATCTATTGTGTGATATTTTCCTCTATATGTGTCACTGAGTGCATCCATTGTGTGATATTTTCCTCTATATGTGTCACTGGATGCATCCATTATGTGATATTTTCCTCTATATGTGTCACTGGGCGCATGCCGCGCATCCATTGTGTGATATTTTCCTCTATATGTGTCACTGGATGCATCCATTATGTGATATTTTCCTCTATATGTGTCACTGGGCGCATCCATTGTGTGATATTTTCCTCTATATGTGTCACTGGGTGCATCCATTGTGTGATATTTTCCTCTATATGTGTCACTGGGCGCATGCCGCGCATCCATTGTGTGATATTTTCCTCTATATGTGTCACTGGATGCATCCATTATGTGATATTTTCCTCTATATGTGTCACTGGGCGCATCCATTGTGTGATATTTTCCTCTATATGTGTCACTGGGTGCATCCATTGTGTGATATTTTCCTCTCTATGTGTCACTGGGTGCATCCATTGTGTGATATTTTCCTCTATATGTGTCACTGGATGCATCCATTGTGTGATATTTTCCTCTATATGTGTCACTGGGTGCATCCATTGTGTGATATTTTCCTCTATATGTGTCACTGAGCGCATGCCGCGCATCCATTGTGTGATATTTTCCTCTATATGTGTCACTGGATGCATCCATTATGTGATATTTTCCTCTATATGTGTCACTGGGCGCATCCATTGTGTGATATTTTCCTCTATATGTGTCACTGGGCGCATCCATTGTGTGATATTTTCCTCTATATGTGTCACTGGGTGCAACCATTGTGTGATATTTTCCTCTATATGTGTCACTGGGCGCATGCCGCGCATCCATTGTGTGATATTTTCCTCTATATGTGTCACTGGGTGCATCCATTGTGTGATATTTTCCTCTATATGTGTCACTGGGTGCATCCATTGTGTGATATTTTCCTCTATATGTGTCACTGGGTGCATCCATTGTGTGATATTTTCCTCTATATGTGTCACTGGGTGCATCCATTATGGGATATTTTCCTCTATATGTGTCACTGGGTGCATCCATTGTGTGATATTTTCCTCTATATGTGTCACTGGATGCATCCATTGTGTGATATTTTCCTCTATATGTGTCACTGGACGCATCCATTGTGTGATTTTTCCTCTATATGTGTCACTGGGTACATCCATTGTGTGATATTTTCCTCTATATGTGTAACTGGGTGCATCCATTGTGTGATATTTTCCTCTATATGTGTCACTGGGTGCATCCATTATGTGATATTTTCCTCTATATGTGTCACTGGATGCATCCATTGTGTGATATTTTCCTCTATATGTGTCACTGGGTGCATCCATTGTGTGATATTTTCCTCTATATGTGTCACTGGGTGCATCCATTATGGGATATTTTCCTCTATATGTGTCACTGGGTGCATCCATTGTGTGATATTTTCCTCTATATGTGTCACTGGATGCATCCATTGTGTGATATTTTCCTCTATATGTGTCACTGGACGCATCCATTGTGTGATATTTTCCTCTATATGTGTCACTGGGTACATCCATTGTGTGATATTTTCCTCTATATGTGTAACTGGGTGCATCCATTGTGTGATATTTTCCTCTATATGTGTCACTGGGTGCATCCATTATGTGATATTTTCCTCTATATGTGTCACTGGGTGCATCCATTGTGTGATATTTTCCTCTATATGTGTCACTGGGTGCATCCATTGTGTGATATTTTCCTCTATATGTGTCACTGGATGCATCCATTGTGTGATATTTTCCTCTATATGTGTCACTGGATGCATCCATTGTGTGATATTTTCCTCTATATGTGTCACTGGGTGCATCCATTGTGTGATATTTTCCTCTATATGTGTCACTGGGTGCATCCATTATGTGATATTTTCCTCTATATGTGTCACTGGGTGCATCCATTATGTGATATTTTCCTCTATATGTGTCACTGGGCGCATCCATTGTGTGATATTTTCCTCTATATGTGTTACTGGGCGCATGCCGCGCATCCATTGTGTGATATTTTCCTCTATATGTGTCACTGGGTGCATCCATTGTGTGATATTTTCCTCTATATGTGTCACTGGGTGCATCCATTGTGTGATATTTTCCTCTATATGTGTCACTGGGTGCATCCATTGTGTGATATTTTCCTCTATATGTGTCACTGGGTACATCCATTGTGTGATATTTTCCTCTATATGTGTAACTGGGTGCATCCATTGTGTGATATTTTCCTCTATATGTGTCACTGGGTGCATCCATTATGTGATATTTTCCTCTATATGTTGTCACTGGGGCATCCATTGTGTGATATTTTCTCTATATGTGTCACTGGGTGCATCCATTATGTGATATTTTCCTCTATATGTGTCACTGGGTGCATCCATTATGTGATATTTTCCTCTATATGTGTCACTGGGCGCATCCATTGTGTGATATTTTCCTCTATATGTGTCACTGGGTGCATCCATTATGTGATATTTTCCTCTATATGTGTCACTGGGTGCATCCATTGTGTGATATTTTCCTCTATATGTGTCACTGGGTGCATCCATTATGTGATATTTTCCTCTATATGTGTCACTGGGTGCATCCATTATGTGATATTTTCCTCTATATGTGTCACTGGGCGCATCCATTGTGTGATATTTTCCTCTATATGTGTCACTGGGTGCATCCATTGTGTGATATTTTCCTCTATATGTGTCACTGGGTGCATCCATTATGTGATATTTTCCTCTATATGTGTAACTGGGTGCATCCATTGTGTGATATTTTCCTCTATATGTGTCACTGGATGCATCCATTGTGTGATATTTTGTGTTGTAAACTGCCCCCCTCCCACAGTATCTTTTCATCACTTGCTCCTCGCTGTGTGGCTTTGGCCATAGAATGGAGTGAATGGGTCAAATCTAAAAAAAAAGAGCTCATAAAGATTGCTTTGTGTGTAATCTTTGCTAAGGACATCTGTGGGGGGGGGGGTTAGTATACATTGCTGGAACCCCACTATCAGATCTCATTCAGCTGCCATCTGTTATCACGGGTAGCCTAGACAACACAATAGATCCCCCTGAGGCCTTGTCTAAACATTCCCTCCCCCTGCCCCATTGTCTCTTTACTGCTGTTTATCCTATACCACAGCTGCAAAGCGAGACTTGTCATAAAATTTTGGTAAATTTTGCATGATGGGAAAAATCCACAAAACAGAAGCAGGAGATAAAAACTTAACTTTATTTTTCGTTTTTTACATGAAATTACTTCAAACATAGAAAAACAAAACAGCAACGTGTGTTTTATAATGTGTTTTATTTTAATTCCCAAGTAATCTAGTTAGAGCTTAGGTTAGTGGTGGTGATTTTCACACTTGTTTTGGGTATGTTGGGCACAGAGCTTCATCACACAGATCAAAGAACTCCATTTTCTGTTTCCTGCACAGAGGAATTATGTGTCTGTGTTAGGGTTTGGGGGGGGGTTTGCCTGTAAGGTTGGTATCGCGGACAAGGTGGAACCAAGAGGAGCAAGGAGTAACACTTTAGGAGGTGTTACTCCTTCAATATCAGAGTCCTATAGGCTCCTCCTACCCTATAGAGGACGTCAGTGACATCATCAGCCAGGGATTCGTGCACACCGCCATATTGGAGGTGGCAGTCTACATGCGCATCTAAGATTCATAGAGGGGGCCTGAAGCCTCCTGGCTCTTCTAGGGGATTAAAGAGGGCCAGGCCAGGCCCTGGAGGAGCCACACAGCGGGGGATGGCATAGGCCAGGAAGCTGGGACACCCCCTTCACCGGCAGGGGGCAACCCCGGTGTGACGTGCGTCACTTTGAACTTGGGGTGCATGGGCCCAGAAATATATTTGGGAGCTGCGGGCCTGATGTTTTAGGTTGAAGTCACCCTGTACCTGTAGGGTGCAGGGCGTTTGTGTAATCCGTGTTATGTATGAATGCTGGAATTGGCTATGTGTATCTGTTACTGTCTGCTGATGGGATTACTGGCTGGGTTATCTTGGTTTTTCCCAAGCTTCTCTTATCTGGAATGTGTTATTATCTGTTGTATGTTTGAGCGGTCTTTTGGTGATCTGCCTTGTCGGGCAAACACTTCCCCATTATCTGATGCCTTAGACTGTATCCTGTTCACCATCCACGACTGTCATTGTTCTGTCTTGTCTAGAAATGTTAAACAATGTTTATCTCATTGTCTGTACCAGGTCTAATTGTGTCTCACACTCTGAGAAGCATACTGCAGAAACTTAACAACATGGGAATCGCACAACATTTTACTAGGGGAGGGATTATAATGAGGGGCAGTGGGGACTGAGGTATCGGTTTCCATTGGCCGTCACACTCCGTCTGGCTCTGTATATATTATTCCTTTAAAAGCTGAGCAAGTGTTGCTGTTCTAAACCTCCAGATCTATGTATTGTCTTATTTCTGGGGGATGCTAGCAAGGCAGAACAGCCTGCTGGTGAGAGAACGGGGGTCCTGCAAGGAAGCGGCATTAACAGATGTGACCCAGTCGGGGTACGGAGATCTGTTAATTCGGGTTGACTCGAAGGCTGCACCAGGGCAGCCGCCGGAGAAGTAGGCTCAGTGTCATCTGGCAAGGCGCCCTGACACTCTGAACGTTTGATGTGATGTCATTCTAGCACAGAACAATTTTTATAGGGGCCAATTACTGCTAAACCTACTCCAAGTTTCATGAAAATGATAGGTTGTGTTGCTAAGGGGTTAACACACTATTTTTGCTGGTTGCCATGTTGACAATTTTTGCATTATACGTGCTCAAACGGAATTTCCTCGTTTGCTGCACCCACACATATTATATACTGTTTTTCAAAATAGAGAAAGGGCTTTACGTTGATGTGACATATATACATATACATTCATTTATTATGAAAAATGTTTTAAAAACAGCAAAAAAATGGAAAAAATTAATTTCTGAAAGGACGCAGCACGCCTGCTGTAGCGCGCGCAATTCGTGCGCGCGCTACAGTGTGTGGCGAGCTCTGTTGAAGCGTCACAACGCTGATACGGACGCCGGGAGGCATGTCAGTACGAACGCACATTGGGCCAAATTACAATCTTCGTGCAAACGTTTGCGCCGGCGCAAAAATGCATTAACACGAGGGGTAAAACCCTTTGCGTCGTATGCCGTATTACAATGTCAGCGCAACAAAAGCGCGTAATCGTCTACCGCTGGTGAACCTGTGCGAGCTTACTGTACGTTGCACGTCCTATACTTAACATTGTGAGCGCAAATGCGTTTGTGCGCTGGTACGCGGATGGGATTACAATCTATGCACAGTTTGTAACGCACAGCCTTTGCGCGGATAATTTTAGCAACTCCTAAAAGCTGGTGTTAACAGCAAATTCTATCAACCTGCCGAAACCAAATACACCAGCCAAAAAAAAAAACTCAGCAAAGTACTGTTACACATTCTACACATACCCAAACAATAAAATGGAGAAGTTGTGCGTGTTTTTTTTATTGATGCAGCATATATGCGCAAATTGACTTTGACAGGCGCGAAAACTTAACATGAGATAATTGTGGTTCTTAATTCTGATTGGCTGAATCGCGTGAAAAAAACGGTCCACACACTGATTTCTGCGCCCAACGTTACTGCGCGAGCATTTGTGCGCGTCCGTTTAACGTTCGTTATTGCTCGACGGATGAAAATATGTGCGAGGATTGCGCGTGCATTTTTGCGTGAAGAATGTAATTTGGCCCATAGTGCGCTCGTCTGAAAAGGCCCGAAGGTTGGGGTCAGACTAGCGCATTTTTAACGTGCGTTTAGGCGCACTTAATCACGGTCGTAGTAGCAGCAAATGACGGGCAATAACGGGCAATATACGAAGTACGGTCGCACGAAAGTCCGGCCGCGCAACGCAAGTGGAAAATTAATGCATTTTTTTGAGAACGCAGAACCGCTAGTACTGACGTACAGAGTGCGCTGCGTCCGCTAGCGGCGTGTGTGCGTGATTAGGAGACGTCAGACGTTGCTCATGTCCGGCCTACATAACATCCAGACGCAAAAAGTGTTTTATTGACGATCCGTAAAAAATCACGCACAGAAATGTGCATCGTATGACCGTTTTCGCGCATTCCGTGAAAAAATACGGAAATGCGTTCGGACGCACTTTTTGACGGTCGCTGCGAATAATGCGTTCGTTTGACCCTAGCCTTAAATAGCAATTTCAAAAAAATAAGAAAGAAGAAAAAAAAATGATCAATTAATTATGTTCTCGTTAAGAGCACTTCTAGCTGTAGCATGTGGCATTTAATATTCGTGTTGACTTGAAAGGAAATACGTAGAAAATGCATAAAATAGCAGCTTCAAAAATAAGAAAGACTAAAAAAAATTAAAATAATTAATTGTTATGTTAAGCAAATGCAAATAAGCCAAAATTGTGCTATTTGTTCACAGCGGCCCTTTCCATAGGAGCAGGGAGGGTGGCTTAACTCTCAGGAGTCTCTGATGAATGCTTGGAGGGAATGGGTTAAAACGATTTCTGAGGAAAAAAGTCTCTTTTCAGCAATGCTTTAATTCACCGTTTTCACATACTTCAGACTGATTGTATAGAGTGGATTATCTTTTAAAAAAAAACTGCACCTCTGCAGGAATTTGTCACCCCGTCTCCCCCTGCTTTTGAATAATGGTTTATTCCGCAAAAGAGCCTGACATTCCCAGGAGGACATTATTTATATGTTAATTTGGCCGAATGGACCACAAACTAAAAGGAGAAGCAAACCGCTGGCTAAGTGATTCCGCCCTGGGGGGGAAGACGAGTATAATAGGGCTAATTATCACCAGCCCACCGTGCTCCCTCGAAAAAAGGGCATTATTTAAGCCACTTCGGACGGAAAAAGCTAATTTTTCATCCGATTTAACATACCGGTAATTCATTTTTTTGGTCTTTCTTATTTTTTTAAGCTGCTATTTTTTGTGATTTTTTTCTACACATTTTTGATGATGCAAAACGTTCAAGCCAACACGAATATTGAAATTATGCTAGAAGTGCTCAAAATGACTATGTTTCACAGCCTTTGGATAAAAGTGTTCCTCCGGGCTATAAAGAAATGAATAAACCCATCCCGTGCCTCAGGGGACCTTCTGGCGTACGCTTCAGATCCTATTGATTGGACAGAAAACCAAGGATAATTTATTATTATATTTTTTTTACAGGACTGTGAACAGATGTCCACCAACTTTTCATCTTAGCGCAATGAATTTCCAGTTATGAGCTCCAGACCACCAAAGAGGTTGCGACAGCTGTCTGTGCATGGTATTTTTTAGTATGGTTTGTACCGAGCCTCTGCTTGGGGTCAAACTTGGCTTCTAAAGCAGATTACGTGGGGATGGGTTATCTGGCAGAACTCCAGATCTTGATGTGATGATGTCCACAATCGGAAGACTTTTGGTACAAGTTGCAGTCGAAGTCTATGGAGAGTCGACACTTTTTGCCTCCTTGTGCAGTAGTTGTCCCATGCAACAGACCCAAATCTCTTGAGTTAACCACAGTTCCTCAGGACCTTAGTGTTCCATGACTGTTCTCTTGGAGTTCCTCTAGAGCTCATGATTGGGAAAAAGCAACCTCTCAAATATGACCACCACTAGAACTGGTGGACACTAGAAATTATAAAGTAATGCAATGGTTCCCAAGACCTACAAAAATAGTTTCAAGGCTTCCTCATAAGTAATAAAAAATGGTTGAGAACGGCTGAGCTATTTAGTCATCCAAACCCCAAACATAGAATGAAAAATTATCCATGCCAACCAGTCTGCCATAGCTTTGGAGCATAAAGGTCAATATTGGGAAGATCTGAATAAAGGAGAGTTTTTTGACCTGTGTAGGGACATAGGCAGATCATGGACATGTTCCTCAGAAAGGCCCTATGGATGCAAAAGGAGTGGATGACCTATAGGCATGGCATAGGAGGACCATAGGTAGGGTGGTTTGAGTGATGCATAGTTGCCAGTTGAGTCTAGTCGAGGCTACATAAATTTTGATTCATGTGGTCAACAGCGTTTTTGACCTCCGACTCTCCTGTTAGGGGGGCTGTTCGGTCTGCTTTCCAGCTATATGAGGTGCTAGTCGTACATGAGCTGGATCACAGATTTGGTCTCCAACCGGCGGAAGACGTGAAAGTACTGGACGATGGTTCATTTGTGGTTTTGAAACATAATTTCTGTTTGAAAGCAGATACCAGTTACCCTGGAGCATAACACGATCAACAGGAGCACACAGATTCCCCAGCACGAAACGGTTTTTATAGCAGTGGCTTGTATAGGCAAGTCTCATTGTGCCGTAGGAATAGTCGTAAGAGTAATTCATTGTGTCGCTTATTGTTCCGGTCTTCATGGCAACTGCAAAAATGTGCTATTTCTTTCTTTATTATAAACCTTTTGGCTATTGCTCTCCTAAATCTATCGTAACCTTTACGACTCTCTAAAAAACACAATGAATCAAGGATGCCCTGGAGCAAAACTCGGGGTAGGAAGTCAGAGATACGTGGAGAGGAAATGAAATAGGTGAGATCTGGGTAAAATAATAGCGAGCATTAGGGTGAGGGCATGGATACCATCCAGGGGGAGACAGGCAGTGATATGTTAAGGGGCCTGATGACTCCAGGGGGCCCTGGCACGTGCGAAACCCTGTGCAGCTTGTCTAAGAGACACAGATAGAGGCTTTGGTTTCTATTAATGGCCATTAATGACATATTTTTTCTTATGTTTTATGCATGTTGCTGGGCTGGATACATCTGGTGGTTGTTGCAGCCCCATCGGGGAATAGGCACAACCCCACCCCTCCTGTACTATGTAAAAGACACAGATGTTGGGTCCCTCTGTGCCACCCAGGGTTGGCCCACCAAGATGCCCAAAAATATCCCGGTGTGCCACAGCATTCGAGGCATGTAAGCACACGCTGACTCATCACTGAGGGAATCAGTTAAAGGTGCAGAGCAAATGTTCTCCCACATGGAACACTTTTTATCCCCTTAATAGTTCACAATTTAGCCTACATGATGACGCTATGACGGAATGGAGATGTTGTTCCGCCTGCGGGTGTGCTCTATCTGCGTGACCCCCGTCGCTTACCGCTGGCCCGACTACCGAGTGACGCGCACTCGGCGTCTCGTGCGGCCTGGCGTGACCCTGGGGAAGGGTTAGCGGGCGGTGGAGGGGACCCCTGCCTAGAACCAGCCCGACCACTGAGCCCTACGGCACTCAGCGTCCCGAGCAGCTGGTTCACTGACCTTGTGGGTGTGGAGTGCGTCTGCGGGCGGCCGTGCGAATCTGGGGATCGGATCTGCCGCGGAGGAATATTCGGATCTGATTGCGGAGGAATATTCGGATCTTATGTGGAGGAATATTCGGATCTTTAAACGGATGAATCTTCGGATCTTATCACCGCTCACTTGGTATACCGAAGCGCGGTACGCGGCCGCGCCTTCGGTTCTGATCTTAAGTCCGTTCTGATCTTAAATCCGTTCTGATCTTAAGTCCGTTCTGATCTTAAGTCTGGACACCGCACCCTGAGACCGCGCGGATGCTCAGACAGTATATGCGGCGGAGAGTAAAGGACATCAGGCGAGGCTGGATGCACTGGTAAATCTGCCTTTATTTTCCACAACACACGCATTTATCACTTTACACACTTATGAATACAATGGGGATCCCTGCCCGCCCACACAAGTCCCATTGGCCCTCGCTGGCAGGAGGCACCCTGGCCCCGATTCGTATTGGCCGTTACGAATCGGGGAGTTGCCGATTCGGCCATTTTACGGTCCGAGTATTCTGATCTGGACCACGAGGTGATCAGAAAATGGCGGCGGGCGTGGCAGGCAAAGGGAAAATACATTACGCAATAAACCAACGGGGACACTTTATACACCACACAATGATCACATCTAAATAAAAGTACTTGTAAAACTAGGTGCGTGCCACCACACCCAAGTGTCCATAGCCACCACTGTCACTGTGCACCGCCCCTGGCTGAGGGTGCTGGGCCATCCCGTGACACTCCTCCCCCTCCCCCAGTTCGACGCACCTGGTCTGACCCCACCGGGTCATACCAGGGAAGTCGGTGCTCCCAGGCCCATAGTCAGTCTGGGGAGGCCGAGTCACCAGGCCTCTCCATTTGGCCTTGCGGCCGTGCCAGCTTGGTCGGGACCCCATGTCCTTAGGGTTTCCCCGGCTGGGCGAGAGGACATACCCCTGAGCCGGCGTGCCTCCTGTGTCCCCTCCAGGGTTACTGCTCACCCGGGGAACCCGGGTGCTAAATGCACACGCCCCGGGTGCCCAGGTCAGCCGTGGGAAAGCACCGTGGCTGCGTGAGGCCCCCGAGCCCAAGGGTTGCCAAAATGGGCAGAGGCCAGCGGCGCTCTGCCCCGTTGCCAGCTCTTCCACTGGATGGCCAGGTACGGACACGGCAACCGAAGGAGCAAGTAGGGCCAAACCTGGCTGCTCTTCCTGGTAGCCGACAAGGGAGACAAATGGATGCAACCGCAGTTGCACGGGGTCATCCTCGCTCTGCCCCCTCGGCAAGTTGGGAGAAACGGGCAGAGGCCAGCGGCGCTCTGCCTGGTGTCAGCTCTTCCGCTGGGTGGGGATCTCCTTGCAGGAGGATGGTTTCTTTCCCCCCAGGCCATCAGCAGTTGCGCACAACCCAGCCGGGGGGACCATCAGTCTGCTCCACCTGGCAGACCGTGAGTAGTGGGCAGAGGCCAGTGGCGCTCTGCCCCGTGGCCAGCTCTTCAGCTGGGTGAGGACCTCCTTGCGGGAGGATGGTCTCTTCACCCCCCGGGGCAATCAATGGTTGCGCACAACCCATCCCGGGGGAACCATCCGTCTGCTCCACCTGGCAGACTTTGAGTAGTGGGCAGAGGCCAGCGGCACTCTGCCCCGTAGCCAGCTCTTCTGCTGGTTGGAGATCTCCTTGGGGAAGGATGGTCACTTCACCCCCCGGGGCAAACAATGGTTGCGCACAACCCATCCCGGGGGAACCATCCGTCTGCTTCTCCTGACGGACTGTAAGCAGTGGGCAGAGGCCAGCGGCACTCTGCCCCATAGCCAGCTCTTCTGCTGGTTGGAGATCTCCTTGGGGAAGGATGGTCACTTCACCCCCCGGGGCAAACAATGGTTGCGCACCACCCATCCCGGGGAGACCATCCGTCTCCTCCCCCGCTGGACCCGTGGCCTCGGCCACCCTGTCCTCTTGCGGGGTGAAGGGGGTAACTTCCTCAGTCGAAACCCCACGGCCCCCATGGGTCCGCCTCGGCCTCCCATAGGTCCCAAACCTGGGGATTGTCGACTTCCTCCGCCGACCCGTCCCACCACGGGGAGCTCAGGCTCGACTGCGGAACGCCGTCCAACAGTCTTCGATAAGCCACCTCGAGCTCCCACTCTCGCTCGGCTAGGGACTCCAGCTCCTCAAACACCGAGTCCCTGCTGTCTGACGGGATCTCCAGTTCCCGTCGCTCCAGGATGTCTTCCATCCGTTCCTCTGTCTCTTCTCCAAACTCGGGGTCGGCGGCCATGCCTCGTAGAGCAGCCCCGTGCCTCCGTAGCGAGGCCCTGCAATGGAACTGCCTCCCATCGGGCGCGCTGTCGGAGAGGCGGTTAGCCACCGGAGCGCGCGGTACGCGGCGTCCAGTGCGATCTCCTCCTGCACCAGACTCCGGAGCTCGGCTTCCCACTCCTCTGGGGCCCGACCTTGCAGGAACGCTGCTCGCACATCGTACTGCACCCGATGGACGACAGCGTCGGAGGGAATGTACGCACCATGGCAGTCCCGCTCATGGTCCAGGGCCTCGTACCACAGTTCCTCTGTGGACCTCTGGTCCTGCTCCCGGCCCTCCTGCAGCTCTCTTGCCAACACGGCCTTCATGTCGGCGAAGGTGCCAGCGCAGGAGCACCGCTTTTCAATGGGGAATGTGGCGTCCTCAGATGCAGCTCCAGGCGGGCTGTGAGTCTCCATCCGAGGGTCGCTGGGATGAGTGACGTCCTCAGTACAGGCTCCAGGCGAGCTGAGAGTCCCGCAAGCGTAGTCACTGGGGGTTGCAGATTCCCCAGGTGAAGCTCCAGTCGAGCTGTGAGCCTCGACCCAGGGTTCCACAGGGTAGGGTTCGGGGTCAACATATTCAGTCTCTGCTCCGCGGAGCTCTGCCAACCGCAGCTCGTGCTGGCGTTCCTTCTCCTGCTCAACTTCCCGGTAAAACTCCCGAATCACTTCGTATCTGTCCACCGACGATGAGGCATCTCCGAGCAGGGCGATCCGACGCCGCAACTCTCTGAGGCCAGCATCTTCCTCCACCTCTGCGTGGACAGGGCTGGGGACGGGCGTCGCCACCCTGTCCTGATCCATCCTGGTCAGTTCCTTGATCAGAGTCTTCCTCTTCTTGTTACCCGGCGTTCCTCCCCGGTTCTCCAACATCCCACGCAGGGTGTCCCTGTCGTAGTGGGTGTACACCACCATGGCGTAGGTCTCCTAGGGGCCTGCAGAGAGCGATCCACCGCTGCCACCAGTATGACGGAATGGAGATGTTGTTCCGCCTGCGGGTGTGCTCTATCTGCGTGACCCCGTCGCTTACCGCTGGCCCGACTACCGAGTGACGCGCACTCGGCGTCTCGTGCGGCCTGGCGTGACCCTGGGGAAGGGTTAGCGGGCGGTGGAGGGGACCCCTGCCTAGAACCAGCCCGACCACTGAGCCCTACGGCACTCAGCGTCCCGAGCAGCTGGTTCACTGACCTTGTGGGTGTGGAGTGCGTCTGCGGGCGGCCGTGCGAATCTGGGGATCGGATCTGCCGCGGAGGAATATTCGGATCTGATTGCGGAGGAATATTCGGATCTTATGTGGAGGAATATTCGGATCTTTAAACGGATGAATCTTCGGATCCTATCACCGCTCACTTGGTATACCGAAGCGCGGTACGCGGCCGCGCCTTCGGTTCTGATCTTAAGTCCGTTCTGATCTTAAGTCCGTTCTGATCTTAAGTCCGTTCTGATCTTAAGTCTGGACACCGCACCCTGAGACCGCGCGGGATGCTCAGACAGTATATGCGGCGGAGAGTAAAGGACATCAGGCGAGGCTGGATGCACTGGTAAATCTGCCTTTATTTTCCACAACACACGCATTTATCACTTTACACACTTATGAATACAATGGGGATCCCTGCCCGCCCACACAAGTCCCATTGGCCCTCGCTGGCAGGAGGCACCCTGGCCCCGATTCGTATTGGCCGTTACGAATCGGGGAGTTGCCGATTCGGCCATTTTACGGTCCGAGTATTCTGATCTGGACCACGAGGTGATCAGAAAATGGCGGCGGGCGTGGCAGGCAAAGGGAAAATACATTACGCAATAAACCAACGGGGACACTTTATACACCACACAATGATCACATCTAAATAAAAGTACTTGTAAAACTAGGTGCGTGCCACCACACCCAATGGTCCATAGCCACCACTGTCACTGTGCACCGCCCCTGGCTGAGGGTGCTGGGCCATCCCGTGACAGACGCCTTGGAGAGAGAATCGCGATAGGAAGGAAGGAAGGAAAATCGGGGGTTGGTACAATAACCAAAGCAGAAGAGGAGGCAAAATATTCTATTTTTAAGTATTTTACGGAAATGGATAGCTGGGGGAAGGGGGCCCCGACCAGTGGTTCAGTGACTGGTCCCTAGGGATGTGCATGGCTGAAATTTTTTTTTGTTTAGTTTAGTTTTGTTACGTTTTTAAATCATTTCGTTTTCGGAATTTCGTAACTAATTTCATTTCGTTTCATTTCGTTTCGGATCGATTTGTTATTTCGAATCGATTTTCATAATCAATTCGATAGTTTATCAATTCAAATTTTGGATCACTAGATAAAACCCCAATTAATCAAATTTTGCTGTTAAAAGAAAAGTTAGGGTTAAATTTTTAGCTGTTTCACAGATTTAGTATTTGAGTTAAATTAAACAGTGAAACAAAATGAATTTGTTTCATAAAGTCCTTTGCTTACTATTATTTGTATTGTAAGTTAAGATCAATTCTATAGTTGATATCAATTTGATAGTTCATTTCAAATTCGATAGTTGATATCAATTTGATAGTTCATTTCAAATTCGATAGTTGATATCAATTTGATAGTTCATTTCAAATTCGATAGTTGATATCAATTTGATAGTTCATTTCAAATTCGATAGTTGATATCAATTTGATAGTTCATTTCAAATTCGATAGTTGATATCAATTTGATAGTTCATTTCAAATTCGATAGTTGATATCAATTGGATAGTTCATTTCAAATTCGATAGTTGATATCAATTTGGTAGTTCATTTCAAATTCGATAGTTGATATCAATTTGGTAGTTCATTTCAAATTCGATAGTTGATATCAATTTGATAGTTCATTTCCAATTCGACAGTTCATATCAGTTATTAAAATTTTTCTTTTATGATGATGAAACAGTGTAAAACTAAATAAATTCGTTATATACCGTATCGATTCGTTATTTGAAAGTACTTCCAAATACGAATTATCAAATTTCGTTCCAAATGTTTCCGAAACAAATGCACATCTCTACTGGTTCCATCCGCGGTCCAATTTGCCTTTTTAAAGAAAAGGAAAAACAACTATACAACTAGAACAGGAAGTTACATAGTTACATAGTTACATAGTTATATAGGCTGAAAAAAGACATGCGTCCATCGGGTTCAGCCTCTCCCACATAACCTACTGCTGTTGATCCAAAAGAAGGCAAAAAACCCAGTCTGAATGCTTGCCAATATGCAACATAATGGGAAAAAATTCCTTCTTGACCCCAGAATGGCAGTCAGATTTCTCCTTGGATCAAGAAGCTTTTACCCACATATTAAATATTATAACCCTTAATATTCTGTGTCTGCAGGAAGTCATCCAGTCGTTTTTTAAAAGTCTGTACAGACTCTGACCCAACCACCTCAACAGGCAGAGAATTCCACAGCTTGATTGTTCTCACCGTAAAATAACCCTTCCTATGCTTTAAGCTAAATTTTCTTTCTTCCAGTCTAAATGGATGACCCCGTGTCCTATGTATAGTCCTGTTAATGAATAGGTTATCAGACAATGGTTGATAATGGCCCCGTATATATTTTATAAGGTTATCAGATCCCCTCTAAGGCGCCTTTTCTCTAAACAAAACAGGTTTAAGCTTGTTAGTCTTTCCTCATAACTTAACCCTTCCATCCCCCTTATTAATTTAGTTGCCCGTCTCTGCACTTTTTCTAACGATATAATATCTTTTTTTAAGACAGGTGCCCAAAATTGCACGGCATATTCAAGGTGCGGCCTGACCATTGATTTATACAGAGGCAAAATTATGTTTTCATCCCGTGAGTGAACTCCCCTTTTAATGCATGCCAGTACTTTGCTGGCCTTGGCGGCTGCTGTTTGACATTGCACATTGTTACTTAGTTTGAAGTCTATGATTATTCCCAAATCCTTCTCCTGCTTGGATTTCCCTAACTCGTACCATTTAGGGTATAAATTGCTTGTGTGTTCTTCACTCCAAAGTGCATAACTTTACATTTATCTAGATTAAATCTCATCTGCCATTTAAGTGCCCAGTCCCCAATATATCTAAATCCCTCTGCAGCGAAGTAACATCCTGCTCACATTGTATTACTTTTCCTAGCTTTGTGTCATCTGCAAACACTGATACATGACTTTCAATGCCTATCTCAAGGTCATTTATAAATAAATTGAATAGTATTGGTCCTATAACAGACCCCTGAGGGACACCACTTACCACTGGTGTCCATCTTGAAAATGTACCATTTATGACCACTCTCTGTACCCTATCTTTTAGCCAGTTTTCTATCCAAGAACAAGTATTTTCATCTAGTCCATTTTTTCTTAATTTAAGTAGTAACCTTTTGTGTGGAACTGTGTCGAAAGCTTTGGCAAAATCTAAGTAAATCACATCCACTGCGACCCCCTGATCTATACTTCTACTTACTTCCTCATAGAACGTAATTAGGTTAGTCTGACATGATCTGTGTTTCATGAAACCATGCTGATTTTTGCCAATTACATTATACCTCCCAATAAATTCCTGAATATTATCCTTAGTGACCCCTCAAATACTTTCCCAGCCACAGATGTTAAGCTCACAGGTCTATAATTCCCAGGCACAATTTTTAAACCTTTCTTAAATATAGGGATCACGTCAGCTTTTCTCCAATCCTCTGGTACTATTCCTGAAAGTAAAGAATCTTGAAAGATTAAGAACAGAGGTTTACATATTTCAACACATAGCTCTCTTAGTACTCGCGGGTGAATTCCATCTGGCCCTGGGGCTTTATTAACATTCACATTGTTTATTTGTGTAAAACCTTGTCCTGAGTCAACCAGTCACTTTGTATTAGTAAGTTTTTATTAATGAATTTCATGTCGCCTGTTATAGGTTTCTCTTTGATAAATACTGAAGAAAAATAATCATTTAAAATTTCTGCTTTATCCTGATCTTCAGTTAACAATAACCCTGACTCAGATTTTAGTGAACCTACATTTTCACTCTTGGGTTTTTTAGAATTTATGTACCTAAAGAATCTTTTAGGGTTGGTCTTGCTCTCTTTGGCTATTTCTTTTCATTTTCTAGTTTAGCCCATCTAATCGCATTTTTACATGCTTTATTGGCTGCCCTATATGCTTTATAGGATGCCTCAGATTTATCAAATTTAAAAGCTTTAAATGCCTTCTTTTTATTTTTCATTTCCTTAGTTACCTTCCTACTAAGCCACATTGGTTTCAGTCTGTTTCTTTTATATTTATTAACCAGTGGAATATATTGTGACGTGTACTTTTCTAGTGTTAGTTTAAAGATATTCCACTTATCCTCAGTGTTTTTCCCGTGAAAGAGTTTCTGCCAGTCAATGACATTGAGTTCTTCAAATGTTCAAAGTTCTTCAAACTTTCTGATGATGCTCTGTGCCCAACAGGACCATAATTAGAGTAAAATAAATACTGCTGTACATATCAGGATGGTCAAGACAAGGTATAGACACGTTATAAAATGTTACATGACGCTGCACGTGTACACAAAACTACAGAGGGTTCCACAAAAGCATCTCCAGAGTCAGTGAGGCCTTAGGCAAAACAAAATATGAGGCCTCTCATCTTATACCAAAAACTCAGAGACTTATTCTTATTCTAGATTATAGCAGATTTTAAATAAGACGCCTCACAGGTCACATGGGTCACACAGCTCTCGATCTCACTGGGAGTATGTGAATGTAAAGGTGTATTTGTATGAAGGGTTAGTGTTATACTAGAGTGAAGTTGCCACCTTATGGATGCAGCTAAAATAATCAGCGTGATAACAAATGATGCCGAATCAAGACAGCGTGCACCAGTTGGACGCCTTCAAATTCGACGCATCAGGAGAAATTGAAAACAAATTTTAAGCATTTCGCAGAAGTTATCGAAAGATTTAAGTTGACGGTTTGTAATTAGAGTTAAGGTAATATTTGCTCTTATTTCAGGGTTAGGGTTAGTATTGTTGTTAGTGTTTGGAATTAGGGTTAGGTTATAAACAAAAATATTGACCCTAACCCTAAACAATGAGCAAACTGTAGCCTAAACCTAATTACAAGCCCTAAAGAAACTATTAACCCTAGCCCTAAAAGTAACCTTAACCCTAAAAAAGGCACAAATAGTATCCTACCCCTAATTACAAACCTTAACAGTAATACTAACTCTAAAATAAGCACAAAGAGTAACATAACCCTAATTACAAACTTTACATGTGCACAAGGAAAAAATTTGTTTAGTTTCGGATGAATTTGTTACGTTTGTTAATTTGTTTCGGTGCGTTCGTTATGTTACCTTGATTTTGTATTTCAGATGGATTCATTATTTCAGGAAATTAGTGATTCGTATTTCGTATCGATTCATAGGTTTCTGCGCAAGGACAGCACCCGCCGAACACAGCCAGACTGAAGGAAAAAAAAAAAACGCTGCGTCCGGCAAAGAAAAAAGCCTCGTCTTTTTTTTAAATAATTGGGAATCCAAAAATTTCACCAAACAAAATACAAAAAAATACTCCTAAAATTGCAAAAAAAATCAATAAAAATAAAAGCTTTTTGCTGCAAATGAAAAAAATAAACGGTTGAACAAAAAAAGTAAAAACTAAATTATTATTTTACATTGAAACCTATGGGATTCTCTTGTCGAACTGAATCATTAACTTCGCTACCGCTGAAGACCGCCGAATCGCACCAAACGGCACCATATGTCGCTGTCCATGGCCTGTGCTGCTGAATACAGATACAGCATCACGGCCAATGGACAGTCAGGGACGCGGTGCTGAGTGTCTGAGCAAAATGGTATAACGAATCGATTCGTAAAAACAAAATCAATCCGTTATATTCATTTCGGACGAAATCAATTAATTTTTTCGGAAGTGCTTGCGAAATACGAATCGGCATAAATTCGTCCGAATTGTGACTCAGAACGAAACGCAATTTATTACGTTCCGTAACGAAACCATAACAATAATATAAACCCAAACCCTCACCCTAAAAGTAACCTTTAACAAGTGAAAATACTAACTGAACCGTAACAATAATACTATTTCTTACTCTAAAAGTAACACTAACCCTTAAACAGGCAAAATAGTAACTTAACCGTAATTATAAACACTGTTTCCCTCGTTTTAGGGTTAGTAAAATTGATAGGGGGTTAGTATTTTCACCTGTTTAAGGTTTACGTTTAGGGTTAGGGTTAGTATTATTGTTTAGGTTTGTAATTAGGGTTAGGTTACTATTTGCGATTGTTTTAGGGTTACTTTACTCTAACCCTAACATTCTGCTCTATGTTTCCTTACAATAATTACTATGTATTACTGTATAATTAATTAAAAATTATTTTACAAAAACAAACTGGTTTCTGACAATGGTTTTTTGGAAAATCACTTGGTAGTGAGGTATAAAACAGGCAAATCCCATAGGTTTCAATGTAAAAAAAATCCCTGTCTTTCTTAAATATTTATTCAACCATTTATCCTTTTCATTTGCAGCAAAAAGCCTTTTTGTTTATTGATTTTTTTGAGTATTTTTTGTATTTTTAGGTGAAATTTTTGGCTTCCCAATTATTTTAAAAAGACAGCACTTTTTTTTCTTTCCTTCAGTCTGGCTGCATTCGGCAGGTGTTGCCCTTGGTGCTGAAACAAATTTCAGCACCAAGGACAGGGGATTTTTTTTGCTTTGGAGCTCCACAGTGCTGCTGTCCTTGGTGCTGAAACCTATTTCAGCACCAGAGACAGGGGGATTTTTTTGCTTTGGAGCTCCACAGTGCTGCTGTCCTTGGTGCTGCAACCTATTTCAGCATCAGAGACAGGGGGATTTTTTTGCTTTGGAGCTCCACGGTGCTGCTGTCCTTGGTGCTGCAACCTATTTCAGCATCAGAGACAGGGGGATTTTTTTGCTTTGGAGCTCCACGGTGCTGCTGTCCTTGGTGCTGAAACCTATTTCAGCACCAAGGACAGGGGGATTACCGTATCTTTAAACTCTCATTGTTTAACTCTAACAGTAATTAATACATCTGTTTCACCATTTCCAAATAACGAATCAAAATGAAACAACGAATCAAAACGAAATAATGAATCGATATGAAATCTGAATTACTAATCTCCCACGATAATGAATCGATCCGATATACGGATCACGGCAACCTAAAGAACGCACTAAAACAAATTAAACAACGTAACAAATCGAACCTAAATGAAACAAATGTCTAGTGTAAGTCCTGTATCGCTGCATATTTTGCGGTTCCTACGCTACACAAGCTGTATAGCAGCACAAACTGCGCAGAAACGCTTCAGGGGCTTCTGGGTTCTAGATTCCCTGAGCCGAAGAGGAGGGGCTGCATCCGGCGAGGGAGAAAAGGTGAGAATAATAACCAAAAATAAAAATAAATTATGTAATAATTGGGCAGAGGATGTCGGCAAGACAACGTTTCGACCCTCAAGGCTCTTTATCAAGTCTAAAGTGCAAGAACCTTACAACACCATGGGCTCTATTACATTCTTCGCGCAAACGTTAACGCGTGCGCAAAAACGCATTAACGCGAGGGGCAAAACCCTTTGCGCTGAACGTCGTATTACAATGTCAGCGTAAAAAATGCACGTTAATGTCTAGCGCCGGAGAACCTGCGCAATCGCTGCACGAGCGTACTGTGCTGCGCGCGCCCTATACTTAACATTGTGCGCGCAAATGCGTTCATCCGCTGGTATGCGGATGGTATTACAATCTGTGCGCAAATTTTAACGGACAACGTTTCCGTGCATAATTTTAACGTCTTAGAAAAGCTGGTGGTAACGGCAAATCTGAACGTCCTGGCCGAACCCAAACACACCAGCACGAAAAAAAAAATACGCAGCACAGTATAGTTACACATTCTACACATACCCAAACAATAAAATGGAGAAGTTTTTTAATTTTTTTATTGCTGCAGCATATATACTCAGATTGACTTTGACAGGCGCAAAAACTTAACGTGAGACAATTGTGGTTCTTAATTCTGATTGGCTGAATCCCGTGAAAAAAACAGTCGGCACGCTGATTTCTGCGCGCAACGATACCGCGCGCGTATTTTTCTGCGCGCATCGTCACTGCGCGTGCGTTTTGCGCGTCTGTTTTCCGAACGTTATTTTTTTGACGGATGAAAAAATGCGCGAGAATTGTAAAACCAGCGTTGATTCGCGCGCGTCAACGCTTGACGCTGTGCGCAAAAATTCACGCGTTTTCCGTGCGTTTTTGCGCAAAGAATGTAATAGAGCCCCATATATATAAAATATTTCAATCGTCTTCAAATATGTGGGCAATAAAATTAACCCTCTATATACCAGATAGGTAATATACAAAAACAATATGATATATCTTTAAGTAGACCATAGATTAAAGTAATAATTTGTCTTTTTCCTTTTTATGCGCTTAAAATAACGTATTATTGGAGATATCTAGCAGACACTGGACTCCAGTCGAGGCTCCCGAGTTGCCGCTGACCCATCATACAATCTATTTAGTGTGATTGCGATTCAATGGGTTTTTTCTTCCTCTCTGCTAATTCCTAAAGTCCCTCCGTTCCCGTCATTGTGCGGAGATAATTCCCACAGCACGTCTCGACACATGAGCTGTCATTAATTCACCCCTGGAATGGTGGGATAAAAGATGAAGATTTGGCTTTTGAATTGGAGAACAGAGAAGCCAGTCAGGGATTCCCTCTCACTGAGAGCTCCGTATACTGCCGCCATTAACCCATTAGTGTCTGGACCAATCGTGATGTTCAATAACTTAATAAGTTACACTGGGCACATTACAGACGGAGTATCCCTTACCTCAATACCCGAAATACAAAATGATTTAAAATCTAAACATTTGTTGAGCTATGACATGACCCAACCTGTGTAAAACTCCCCCCTCCCCTCTCGACCTCAAGTGACCGGGACAAAACTATTAAAAATCCTGTATGAAAAGCCCTCCAGGCTGTGTGTAACTGTGTATGAAACATAAATGAATATCACTGTGATATGCTCATATAAAGCACACATTGCACTTTACTGTTCTGTTTTACTGTTTTATTGCTGTGGAGCTCTGTGATACGCTCATACATACCGCACATTACTGTGAATTTTATTGCTGTAGAGCTCTGAGATATGCTCATACACACCACATATTACTGTATCACAAAGCTCCACAGCTATACAACTCATGGTAATGTGTGCTGTGTATGAGCATGAGTTTTATTGCTGTGGAGTTCTGTGATATGCTCATACACACTGCACATTACTGTGAGTTTTATTGCTGTGGAGCTCTGTGATATGCTCATACTCTGCACATTTCTGTGAGTTTATTGCTGTGGAGCTCTGTGATACACTCATACACACTTCATATTGCTGTGAGTTTTATTGCTGTGGAGCTCTGTGATATGCTCATACACACCGCACATAGCTGTGAGTTATATTGCTGTGGAGCTCTGTGATACGCTCATACAGACTGCACATTGTTGTAAGTTTTATTGCTGTGGAGCTCTATGATACGCTCATACATACCGCACATTACTGTGAATTTTATTGCGGTGGAGCTCTGCGATATGCTCATACACACTGCACATTACTGTATCACAGAGCTCCGCAGCTATACAACTCATGGTAATGTGCGGTGTGTATGAGCATGAGTTTTATTGCTGTGGAGTTCTGTGATATGCTCATACACACTGCACATTACTGTGAGTTTTATTGCTGTGGAACTCTGATACGCTCATACACACTGCACATTAATCTGAGGTTTATTGATGTGGAGCTCTGTGATACGCTCATACACACCGCACATTACTGTGAGTTTTATTGCTGTAGAGTGCTGTGATATGCTCATACACACTACATATTACTGTGAGTTTTATTGCTGTGGAGCTCTGTGATATGCTCATACACACTGCACATTACTGTGAGTTATATTGCTGTGGAGCTCTGTGATATGCTCATACACACTGCACATTACTGTGAACTTTATTGCTGTGGAGCTCTGTGATACGCTCATACACACTGCACATTACTGTGAGTTTTATTGCTGTGGAGCTCTGTGATACAGGGAGTCAGAGTTTTTAATATCCCTTAAAATAACAGTATATACAGTTGTGTTCAAAATTCTTCAACCCCCAATGCTGTAAAGGGTTTTAGGGAATTTAGTGTACATTTGTAATTGTATTCAGAATGAAATCCTACAAGGACTTTTTAAAGAACCATATGCAACTAAAATGACATCAATTGGTTTTGTAATACAGTAGTAAATGTTTCTTTTGTGAATTCTTCATTGACACAATTATTCAACCCCTTAAAGACTACCACTCTGAAGAACAGAGGTTCATTCAAGTGTTTTCAATCAGGTATTGAAAACACCTGTGGATGTCACGGAGCAGCAATAAAGCATAATAAGCACCAATTAGGCAGCTTTAAAATGACTGTGATACTCAGCTCCTTCTAGACATTTACTGGTGTGGTTACAAACATGGTGAAGTCAAGAGAATGGTCCAGGAAGACAAGAGAAGAGGTGATTACTCGTCACAGGAAGGGCAATGGCTATAAGAAGATTGCAAAGATGTTAAACATACCAAGAGAGACCATAGGAAGCATCATTCGCAAATTCAAGGCAAAAGGCACTGTTGAAACGCTACCTGGTCATGGCAGAAAGAAGATGCTGACTTTGACTGCTGTGCGCTACCTGAAGCGTAGAGTGGAGAAACGTCCCCGTGTGACTGCTGAGGAACTGAGAAAAGATTTGTCAGATGTGGGTACTGAAGTTTCAGCTCAGACAATACGGCGCACACTGCGTAATGAAGGCCTCCATGCCAGAACTCCCAGGCGCACCCCCTTGCTGTCTCCAAAGAATAAGAAGAGTCGACTGCAGTATGCCAAAAGTCATGTAGACAAACCACAGAAGTTTTGGGATAGTGTTCTGTGGACTGATGAAACAAAATTAGAACTGTTTGGGCCCATGGAGCAACGCTATGTTTGGAGGAGGAAGAACAAGGCCTATGAAGAAAAGAACACCTTGCCTACTGTGAAGCATGGCGGGGGTCAATCATGCTTTGGGACTGTTTTGCTTCTGCAGGTACAGGGAAACTTCAGCGTGTGCAAGGTACCATGAATTCTCTTCAGTACCAGGAGATATTGGATGACAATGTGATGCAGTCCGTCACAAACCTGAGGCTTGGGAGACGTTGGACCTTTCAACAGGACAATGATCCCAAGCATACCTCCAAGTCCACTAGAGCATGGTTGCAGATTAAAGGCTGGAACATTTTGGAGTGGCCATCGCAGTCACCTGACTTAAATCCGATTGAGAACCTCTGGTGGGACTTAAAGAAAGCAGTTGCAGTGCGCAAGCCTAAGAATGTGACTGAACTGGAGGCTTTTGCCCATGACGAATGGGCGAAGATACCCGTAGATCGCTGCAAGACACTTGTGTCAAGCTATGCTTCACGTTTAAAAGCTGTTCTAACTGTAAAAGGATGTTGTACTAAGATTGAATGTCACTTGGGGGTTGAATAAACTGATAATGATGTGAGCACAGAAAAGACATTTGTGGTTATTTCATTATAAATGTTATGTTCTATTTGTCTGACCTACACGTGCCTCTTTGATTTAATTGTAAGCAAGATGACTGAATGATCAAAATCAATGTCAAACTGGCCAAAACACTCAATTTCAGTGGGGGTTGAATGATTTTGAACACAACTGTATATATATTTTTTTATTATTCATTAGATCTGCAAAATGTCTCTCTATAGTCCTCCTCTGAGTCAATAAAGTTACGTGTCATCTACTGATGGAATAAAATCAGAAAGGAAGGTGATGAAAATGTGTTTTTATATGTCTGTATTTACATGGCAGACAACCATCATGTGAAGGAATAGGAACCATTGTTTTAGATATTCCTAAAATTTCATCCAAGAGTCACTGTATTTTTTTTTGGCACATACAAGATATTCTTTTTGCGAGACTGGCAATTAATGGCACAGGAAATGTCTCACCCTGGGGCTAAATGTGATGTATAAACATGGGGCATTCAGCTGAGCTCATAATCCTCCTGTTTCACACAGGGCAAATAGATTTATGGCATTGAACATGTCATTACTTGTGTGCGTGCGCTTTATGTTTGTGTATGTGGGTGTTAGGATGCATAAAGGTGTAGCCAGTAATACCACCGCTTTATTCTTTGCTACATTCAGTCATTTCATGCTGATTGTTACAATGTAACAGGCAGTTTAACTCAGCAAGAACAGGGAGGAAAACTGAGATTTCAGCATGTATTTATATTACAGGGGTTATTCAGAGCACGCCGAATGGCTCAGAAATTGCACCAAACAGTGAATATTCGAAAAAGCAGGCAGTATGCCAAATATTGGCGAATTGCCATTGAAATACGCTGCCTGTTCGACAGCAATGAAATCTCCCATAGAGAAGCAATGGTTAATTTATTCAGAGATACCGAACAGCAGAGAAATGTCAGTGAAATGCTCTGCTGTTCGGTGTTTTTCATTCGGCAGTTTTAATCTGACAAATCTCATAGGCTGTAATGTTAAAAATATTCCCGTTTTTAACCAATATCTATTGAAATGTTTATTCTTTTAATTTGAAGCAAAAAGTCTCTTTATTTATTTTTTTAGGATCTTTTAGGCATTTTTGAGGATTTTTTCAGTGATTTTTTTTTTTTTAAATAGCATTTTTTCTTCTGTAACAGTCCTTTTTTATTATTATTCACAGGACCTTATATATCATTTTCGGGCATTTTCGTCCTGTAGTATTTTGCAAACAGGTTTTAAAAGTTGTCGTTTTTTTTTTGTTGATTTTTTTTACCCGTTCGTCGGCTTGTTGGTTTTTTCCTGCGGCTGGCCGGTGCTGTGTTCGGCGAATCGTCAGCTTTATATAGCAAAATAATATAGCTATATATATATATATATAGCAGTAACAGGTGTACTCAGCACTAGACATGTGCACAGCACAAAATTTCGTTTTGAACTAATGCATTAGTACTAAAATGCAATTTATTTAGTTGCTAAAGAAATTCGTTTTCAGTTCTTTAGTATGAAAACTAATTTCATTCATCCGAAAACCAGTGGATACAATTACTATTGTAGTGGCTCCTCAGAGGGCCGAGATCGCTGCTTGTTACAGTATCACTCACTCTCAGCACAATGTGGGCCATATTATATAGCTGGTGCTAACTTAACCAGAGCTGTTGTAAACTTCCGAGAGCTATTATAGCCTATGGAGGTTTTCAGTTACAACAGCTCTGGTTAAGTTAGCTCCAACATTGTAATACTGCCCCGTGTCAGGCAAAGCTGTTACAGTAACTGACTGCTGCTCATCACAGCGCTCAGAGTTTCAGTAAAACTAGTAAATAATATTTTTATATATAAAGACGTTAGAAAAATATTATTTCCTTGTTTTACTGAAACTCTGAGCGCTGTGATGAGCAGCAGTCAGTTACTGTAACAGCTGAGCCTGATACATTGTTCTGAGAGATAATGTAACAAGCAGCCGATCTCAGCGCTCACAGCCACTGGATTTAAAGGGCTAAAAAAAAAGGCTCCTCTCTGTATAATGTTTAGAACATCCTCCTGCATTAATTAATACCCCTCTCTGTATAATGTATACAACATCCACCTGCATTAATTAATACCCCTCTCTGTATAATATATAGAACATCCTCCTGAATTAATGTCCCTCTCTGTATAGAACATCCTCCTGCATTGGCATGTGGAGGGTGCAGAACTTCGGATGTTGCGATGTTGCGCTCTTCATTGCTGGTCTCCTTCACTCATCAATATAATATCACCAATAGGACTGAAACTAAAATTTAATGCATTTTATTTTAGTTTCTTTCGTTTTTTGTACTGAGCAGTTTCGTTTCTCTTGAGTCATACTAAAACTAAATTATCCCAAAATTCGGACTAAATCGTTTTAGTACTAAAACGAATGCACATGTCTACTCAGCACTTTACAGGTTACATTATGGCAGAGGAAGGTGCAGTAATGCAGTGGTTATACAGTGCAGTGTTACTTTGCATCTACAGTGGCTCCTCTGCAAGTTTCCGTTCTCTATATGTTTATGTACAATTATTAGGAAAGTACCCAAATCTTTTCCATCACCTTATCAGCGTTGCAATGTTTGATATTTGCAGTTGACACATGTAGTATATATGTTATTAGAATAAAAGGCCATTCTTATTTCGGGTACTTTCTGGTTCGTGTCGGCTCACACACACACACAGGTTTCAGTATTTGGACCTTAAATGATCCCTGCATGGAGGGTAAATGAAAGGGACACCGAGAGATATTAGCCAGCGAATCAAAACAGGGGATGCTGCTGTTTGCTTGTTTTCTGCAGACACATTAGCAAAATGTGGGACATCAATGAAAATGTCATTAAAAGGTGCTCCTGATTGAGAGAGCACCTTCCAAGTATACTGCTGGTACCTGACACTTCGCTCAGTGTGGTTGTGAAGACGTCTCACTCCCCCTCTGCTACAAAATATCCCTTATACAATTAATCCTCTCACATCCAACTGTAAGACCGTCTTCAGTGCGGCCAACGCGTTTTGAGCATCAACAGCATCTTGATCATCAGATCATCCTCACACTCACAGAACTCCATTTTTCCGCTCTGTAACCAGCAAGAAGTAACAAGGCATCCTGCATGCAGCATGTCGTCCACCACAATACTCCTCGCTACCCCTGCTCTGATATTATTGTTTTTATTTTAAGTCTCATTTATTAATTTCTGGCTGATTGGTTGTCTGATAATTTTTCCTCCTCTTTTTATTAGAATATTCCCCTCTGCTTCTCACTCCCCCTCTTCCATTGTCTCCATACAGCAATCAGAGCATCCTCGTACTCTCAGAACTCCACTTTTCAATTCTACACTCCCACCTAGCCCCTGTCCTAATCTTATAGCTCTCCCTCGCTCTTGATTACCCTTAATGAGCCCAGGATACTGCTTCTTCCCATGCAATCCCTGCTATATTCTATCTGGCCACCAACTCCACCTTCACTCTGCTCTTTTTGCCTCACATACCTCTGTCCTTTAGATCGTAAGTAGACTTGTGCACCGATTTTTTTTCGGTTCGATTCGGTTCGGTTTGTTAGTATTTTGTAAATTTTCGTTTCGGCTCGTTTCGGCCGATTTCTGTTTTGGTTCGTTTCGCTTTCGTTTCGTTTTTCGGATCGACTTTTTTCGTAATTTCGGAAATTTCGTGTTTTTCAGAACGTCTGTTCTCCTCGTTTCAAAGTGTCTATTCGTTTTGATGTAAACTAATGGTTTTTCGGATCCGATATTTCTGTCGATACGGTAATTTTGTCGATACGATAATTCTGCCATTGAGATTTCTCATGTTTTACAAGAAGGATACATTGAGATTTCTCTGGTTTCACAAGAAGGATACATTGAGATTTCTCTGGTTTTCCAGGAAGGATACATTGAGATTTCTCTGGTTTTCCAGGAAGGATACATTGAGATTTCTCTGGTTTTCCAGGAAGGATACATTGAGATTTCTCTGGTTTCACAAGAAGGATACATTGAGATTTCTCTGGTTTTCCAGGAAGGATACATTGAGATTTCTCTGGTTTTCCAGGAAGGATACATTGAGATTTCTCTGGTTTCACAAGAAGGATACATTGAGATTTCTCTGGTTTTCCAGGAAGGATACATTGAGATTTCTCTGGTTTTCCAGGAAGGATACATTGAGATTTCTCATGTTTTACAAGAAGGGTACATTGAGATTTCTCTGGTTTTCCAGGAAGGATACATTGAGATTTCTCATGCTTTATAAGAAGGATACATTGAGATTTCTCATGTTTTACAAGAAGGATACATTGAGATGGGAATGATACAAAATTACAGAATCAGCGATATAACCGAAAAATATGTTGTCCGAAATTACTGAAATGGAACCGAAATCAGGAATGGAGCCGAAATTACGAATGGAACGAAAATGATTTTCGATTTTACACATTTCTAGTCCATTCGAAAACTCCAAACAAATTTTCGTTTCGTTTCGTAAATTATTCGGATCTGCAAATTTTCGTAAAATCGGCCGAATCCGAATGCACGAATCGGGAAATTTCATGAAAATTCCGAAATTCCGAGATTCCGAAACCCGAAACGCACATCCCTAATCGTAAGCTCACGGGACATCGAGCTGTGCACTTGTATAAAGTGATGTAACAGCAGAGCAATTATCCCCATTGTAAAGGGCTGTGGAATCTGTTGGTGCTATTTAAGTGCTGTAACTGTAACTTGATCCAAGGATAAATCTGATTTCCATTAACGACTCAGACTAATTACTTTTCCCTTTTTGTGGGGCAAAAGTAACTTTAAATTGGGTTGTTCAGCTTCTTCTGGGTCACCAACGGTAACCGAGATTGGGAAGGTTAAACGAGACGCACCTAAGACTTTCTACAAGTCGATACTACAGCCTAAATGTTTTACATGTTGTAATTGTTTGTGCTGGTTACTCTATTAAGTTGGATTTTAACGTAATACACTTAAACCTCTCCGTTTGAAGGTAATTACATCCTTAAACCAAACTAAGTGGATTTCTTTAAAAAGGGCGATTAACCTTCACGGCCCAGATAATTTACATGGAGATATCTTTAAATTAAAGGCACGGGGTCTCCTCCACTTAATCCTCTTTCCATCAGGGATTTGTTTCAGTATAAATCTGCTGGATCTGGGGCTTTGAGCAACAAGACTTGTGTCGGCTGAGACGCAACAGACCTTCCTCAGCGCTGCAAAGACCGAGAAAGAAAAGCAGAACGCGTGACAGCTCCAGCAGTCGCGTGACAGCTCCAGACGCGATGGAATAGGCTTGGTATTAATTTCTATATATATATATATGTAATATACAAAAAAAGAGCACTCCATATAGAAGACCACATTCCATCGGATCATTCTATTTCCAAAAGATCAACATTTTTAATAAAATATTCAATCAGCCGAGGGAATAAATGATGGGAATTTAGTTCACGAAATATGATCGCGCTTTGCTTAAGCCTGTCACAGTCGCCGATGTATCCCATTGTTGACAGTTCCCATCTAACTTAACCGAATCTGCAATTTGCGGGATCGACTCACTTGCTGGTGACACAATCCTTCCTAGAGCTTCCAAACAGCTCTACTTTCACAGACAACCAAGATGGACCACCTGTCAGCGATGATAGATAGAACCTGTCAACGAGATACATTGGCGACAGTGACAGGCTTAAGCAAAATGCAATCTTATTTTGTGATTTAAATTCCTGCACGATACAGCGTTTGGCCTCAGAGGGTGACGTCGGCCGCTCTCTCTGTTTGACATCACTAGTGACTGATCTGGTGACCGGCAGTCGGGAAATTCAAAATCCCGGCTGCTGGTGACACTAGGTGGGGTGGAGGAAACTCCTCCTCTTCACCCAGCAGGGAGGGGGGAAGAGACTCCTCACATCCTGACCACTTTAAAACTATATGGATGATTAGAGCGCCCCATATAATATGCTCAGGTATGTTCTTCGCTCTCTGCCTTGCAGTTAATTTCCTGTAACTTGACACAGAGCCGTCACATTGTCTTCACGTAACTCGATTGATGTTGGAAAGAGACTTACTTTATCAAAGCCTGTATTTTATTTCATATCAGCTGCAGTTTATAGTTTTTCATCTGTGTAATTTTATCCACCAGACGAGTCATGTTTTAATTAAGTCTCTTGACGCTTTATTATTTTAGACGAGACGTGTGCTGCAATCAAGCCGATGAATCAGTCAGACTCGCCGAACTCGACCTGAGGAAGGGAAGTTACCGATTCCGCTCCGTAAAGACCAAACAGGCCACACGATGAGCACTTTATGACCCCTCGCTGGCTAAACTATTATTCCAAAGTGTAATATTCTCCATCGCGATGTCCTTACCAAAGATACAAATCGAAGAAGCCGAGGTCGACGCTGAAGACAACGCAACTCTTCCGGTCGACGACCATTTGAGGAGCTTGAAGGCCTTAACGGAGAAGTTGAGGTTGGAAACGCGTAGGCCGTCCTACTTGGAATGGAGAGCTAAAGTCGAGGATGAGACCTGGAAGAACCCAAAGCCTCCAGCAGACGAGGAGCTCGAAGGAGAAAACAAGGAGAAAAAGGAGCCGGCCGAGGGAACGTGCTCCACGTTGGAAATCAAAAGGGTCCAAGGAACTAAAGAGAAGACCTTTACGACGGGAAAAATACATGGATTTGATAACATTGATGAGGCTTTAAACTGGCTCAGGAAGGAACTCGTAAGTACAGTTTTTTTTGTACATATATTGAACGGAAATTGATTACTTATCCTTTGTAACAGGAAGCGCAAACAATAAGTACACACAGTGTTGTGTAAGTATTGGATTTCAGGAAGGCCGTCTTCTGGTGTTAATGCTATGCATGTCCTCACCAGTATTGATCCGTTCCAGTCTCTTCTTGTAAGTCTGCTCTTTAATTAACACATATCGCTGCCCAGCTCTTTACTCATTTGTATGACTCGAAGATTCTTAATTCAGAAAATATATTGAACCTCGAGGTTCTTTGTGTTTTTATACACACACTGGCCAAAGATTAAGTCGCGCGCTGTAATATTTGGTTGTGTCGCCTTTTGCTGTGATTGCGGCTCGCATTCGCCGTGGCATCGTGTCGATAAACTCATGCGATGTCACAGCATTTATTGGCGTCCAGAGTGGCATTAATTTGTGGCCAAGATCTTGTATTGATGATGGGAGAGTCGCGGCGCTGCATAAAGTCTTCTCCAACACATTATCCCAAAGATTAACCTCAATGGGGTTAAGGTCTGGACTGTGCGCTGGCCAATCCATGTGTGAAATGATGCCTCATGCTCCCTGAGCCACTCTTGCACAATTTGAGCCCGATGAATCCTGGCATTGCCATCTTGGAATATGCCCGCTGTGCCGCTCTTTCACTCACGTCCTCCCTTGGACTCACACAATCCTCCCTCCTCCCTACCCACCGCGATGGTCACGCTATTGACCTTGTCTTTTCCAACCTCTGCTCCATTTCTGAGTTCAACTGTCGCCCTTTCCCCATCTCTGACCACCACCTTCTCTCTTTCAACCTATCTGGACTTCCTAAACACCCTGCTCCCCCCCCCGCACACACACTCGCAGAAATCTACAGGCTGTGGACCCCATCAATTCACCAACCTACTTCACCACCTCCTCATACCTCATCCTTCACCTGCCCTGATGCTGCCACTAATCACTACAACACTGCTTTATCTCTGCTCTAGACACTCTTGCTCCTCTTCGACTCTGTAAGGCCCCACGCCGCCAGCTTCAGCCCTGGCACACCCTCAGACTCGCTACCTGCAAAGATGCTCCCGCACCGCAGAGCGTGCCTGGAGGAAATCCCGCTCTGAAGCTGATTTTGTTCACTTCAAGTTTATTCTCCGGTCATACACCTCTGCCCTCCACTTGGCCAAACAATCCTTCTTCTCATCTCTTATATCTACGCTGTCCTCCAACCCTAAACGGCTCTGGTCCACCTTCAACACCCTCCTCTACCCACCTGCACCTCCCCCCTCAGCTGCCTTCAGCGCTCAAGACCTGGCAGACTACTTCCTCAGTAAAACTCTAACTATCAGAAGCAACATCCCAACACAAGATAGTTATCTGCCACCTCCACTCCCACAGGTCCCATCTGCCACCCTCTGCCGCTTCCTCCCAACCACTGAGGAGGAAGTCAATTCCTTATTGTCCTCCTCACATCTCACCACGTGCCCGCTCGACCCCATTCCCTCACATCTAATTCCTCCCCTCTCCTCCTCCTCACCCCTGCTCTCACACACATCTTCAACCTATCTCTCTCCACTGGCTCCTTTCCATCCGCCTTCAAACACGCGCTAGTTACCCCTTTACTAAAGAAACCATCCCTAGATCCCAACTCTCCATCCAACTACCGTCCTGTATCCCTGCTTCCCTTTACCTCTAAGCTCTTAGAAAAACTAGTCTTCAACCGCCTCTCCATCTTCCTGTCCTCCAATTCCCTACTTGACCCCCTGCAATCTGGCTTCCGTCCCCTACACTCAACTGAAACTGCCCTCACCAAAGTCACCAACGACCTCCTAACTGCTAAAAAACACGGCCACTATTCTATTCTCATCCTGCTTGACCTCTCGGCTGCTTTTGACACTGTTGACCACCCCCTCCTTCTACTGACCCTCAACTCTCTGGGTCTCGGTGACACTGCACTTGCTTGGATTGACTCCTATTTATCCAACAGGTCCTTCTGTGTGTCCTTTGCTGGTAACTCCTCCTCCTCATTGCCTCTATCTGTTGGTGTACCTCAAGGCTCTGTCCTTGGTCCTCTGCTCTTTTCCATCTACACCTCCTCCTGGGCAAAATCATCAACAGCTTTGGCTTTAATTACCACCTCTACGCTGATGACACTCAGATCTACCTCTCTACCCCTGATCTCTCTCCCCCTGTCCTTTCCAAAGTCAGTGACTGTTTATCTGGCATCTCCTCCTGGATGGCCTCCCACCACCTAAAGATCAACATGTCAAAGACTGAGCTCCTACTTATTCCTCCCTCTAATGCCGCCCCACCTCCTGACTTCTCGATCACGGTGGAGGGTATCACCATCTCCCCATCAAACCAAGTTCGCTGTCTTGGAGTTACACTTGACTCTGCTCTTTCCTTCATCCCCACATCAAGTCTCTTTCCTCCTCCTGCCGATACCAACTGCGTAATATTTACAGAATTCGGCCATTTCTTACCGCTGTCGCCACAAAACAACTCATACACGCCCTGGTAATCTCCCGACTCGACTATTGCAATAATCTCTTATCTGGCCTCCCTCTGTCCCACCTCTCCCCCTACAATCCATCCTGAACGCCTCCGCCAGGCTAATTCACCTCACCCGCCGCTCTGTCTCTGCCGCTCCCCTCTGCGAGTCCCTTCACTGGCTCCCCATCCACTGCAGAATTAAGTTCAAAATCCTTATCCTTACCTACAAAAGCCTCACTAACTCAGCTCCCCACTACCTGTCCTCACTAATCACCAAATACACCCCAGCCCGCTCCCTAAGGTCAAACAGTGACCTGCGCCTAGCTTCTCCCCGCATCACCTCTTCCATGATAGACTGCAGGATTTCTCACGCGCAGCCCCCACTCTCTGGAACGCTCTCCCTCGTACTGTCAGACTTTCCCCTAACTTCTCTTCCTTCAAACGCTCCCTTAAAACATTCCTATTTAGGGAAGCCTACCACCCAACTCACTGACGCAACCATCAATCACTCTCACCTTACAGTCCTCTCCTCCTGTTTCCAACCCCAACCCTCCCAGATTGTGAGTTCCTACGGGAATAGGGCCCTCATCTCCTCCTGTACTGTTTGTCAAATGTTGTTCAATGTATTGTAACCCTGTCTATACTGTGCTTATTGTACAGCGCTGCGGAATATGCTGGCGCTTTATAAATAAAGAATAATAATAATAATAAAATCAGGGGAGAAAAAACCCATTAGGCTTGTGCACCGATTTTTTTTTCGGTTCGATTCGGTTTGATTTGTTCGGATGTTTAAACTTTTCGATTCGGCTCATTTCGACCGATTTCTGTTTCGATTCGGTTCGGTTCGTTTTTCGTGTACATTTTTTTTTCGGAATATCGACCATTTTTCGTGTTTTCGGGTCACTTTGCTCGTTTTTTGTATCGACTTTTCGGAAATTTTGGAAATTTTCGTTTTTTCGGAACGTCTGTTCTCCTCGTTTCAAAGTGTCTACGATAATTCTGGCGATTCTATCGTGTTTTTTTTATTAAATAAAGATCCTTTTTTTCTTATGAATAATTGAATATACATTTCACAACTTTATTTAATCATATTAAAATGGTATGAAAGCCAAGGAACAAAAAAAATGAACAAAACGATTTAAAAAACACTAAACTGACCCGAATGCCACAAGAAACAAGTGATACGCATTTACAAATACAAAATTTACATAATCAGTGATATAACCGATAATAGTTAAATATACGATGTCCAGAATTACCGAAATGGAACCGATATCACGAATGGAACCGAAATCATGAATAGAGCGAAAATAAATTTCGATGTGACACATTTCAAGTCCATTCGAAAAATCCGAAATTTTTTCGTTTCGGCTCGGAGAACTTTTCGGATCTATCGGTTTTCGGGTCTGATCCGATTCGGAAATTCGGCCGAATCCGAAAATTCGTGAAAATTCCGAAATTCCGAAACCCGAAACGCACATCCCTAATTGATGGAAAAACCTGCTCATTCAGTATAGTCAGGGAGTCACATGACCTCATTTTATGCTGAAATATACAGGGTTATTCACAGAGCACCGAAATGTCGCCGACATTTTGGTGCTCTGTCGTTCCCCCGCACTTCGGGGAATCAAATTTCTCAACCCTGCAGTGAATTCACTATTCACGAAGTGCAGTGAAGGGACTCGAGAATCTGCTGCAAAAAAACACCTGCCGAGAAAAAAAAAGAAATCCAAAATATCGGATCACTCAAACCGCCGCAAAAAAATCCGCTGAACGCGTCAGAAAAAAGCCGACGATCCGCCACAAACAGACGCCGGAAAAAGCCAACAAGCTGACGAGCGGTGTAAAAAAAAAAAAGTTTGGAAATGTCAAAATTGAAACGCTGTTTGCAAAGAAACTACTGAACGAAAATGTCTGGAATTTACATAGAAGATCCAATGAATGATAATAAAAAGGGCTGTTACAGAAAAAAGAAAAAACGCTATAAAAAAAGGAGGAAAAAATTGCTGAAACAATCCTGAAAAATGCCTAAAAGATCCTTAAAAAAAAGAAAAGAGACTTTTTGCTTCACATTAAAATAATAAACGGTTTATTAGATATTGGATTAAAACGGGAATATTTTTAACAATGAAGCCTATGGGATTCTCCTGAATAAACCTGACGAATGAAAACATCGAACAGCAGGGCATTTCACTGACATTTCTCTGCTGTTCGGTGTCTGTGAATAGATTAACCAATGCTTCTCTATGGGGGATTTCACTGCCGAACAAACAGCACCGTATTTGCAGGCAGTTCGCCAGCCGAATGGCCACGAAATGTCACCGTACAGGAAAATTCACTGTTCGGTGATATTTCGGGGCCAAATCGGCTCTCTCTGAATAACCCCATTGTTGTTACAGGGATGTGCTATTAAAGAATAGAGTTCCCTTTTTTGCCCTCAAATACCGGTCTCTGCCCTATTATTTGTTTTATTTTTTATGGCTGATTTTATTCACCGTTTCTCCCTCGCCGCGCTGTTCCTCCTCTTCAGCTCAGAGACTCACAAACCCGGAAGTCCCTGAAGCTGGGGGATTTCCTACACAATCAATCTTTTCATGTTTCCCCTACATACGCTGGTTATACTATACAAGGTATCTTTTACATGTTGCCCCGATGCACAGACGTTTAAGTATACAATGTATCTTTTACATGGAGCATCTTCCTTGATTTTGCCAAGGCCTTTGACACAGTAGACCATGGCATCTTGTTAGAAAAACTTAAAAACTCTGGTATTGGTGATCGCACGCTAACCTGGTTTCAATCATATGTATCCGACCGATCACAATATGTGTCAATTTCTGGCAGCTCCTCCCTCCCCCTCCCAGTCACTTGCGGTGTACCCCAAGGCTCAATACTCGGCCCCCTGCTATTCACAATATTCATAAATGATCTGCCCAACGTCTGCAAAGCCTCAACTGTACATACAGTTGTGTTCAAAATTATTCAACCCCCAATGCTGTAAAGGGTTTTAGGGAATTTAGTGTACATTTGTAATTGTATTCAGAATGAAATCCTACAAGGACTTTTTAAAGAACCATATGCAACTAAAATGACATCAATTGGTTTAGTAATACAGTAGTAAAGGTTTCTTTTGTGAATTCTTCATTGACACAATTATTCAACCCCTTAAAGACTACCACTCTGAAGAACAGAGGTTCATTCAAGTGTTTTCAATCAGGTATTGAAAACACCTGTGGATGTCACGGAGCAGCAATAAAGCATAATAAGCACCAATTAGGCAGCTTTAAAATGACTCTGATACTCAGCTCCTTCTAGACATTTACTGGTGTGGTTACAAACATGGTGAAGTCAAGAGAATGGTCCAGGAAGACAAGAGAAGAGGTGATTACTCTTCACAGGAAGGGCAATGGCTATAAGAAGATTGCAAAGATGTTAAACATACCAAGAGAGACCATAGGAAGCATCATTCGCAAATTCAAGGCAAAGGGCACTGTTGAAACGCTACCTGGTCGTGGCAGAAAGAAGATGCTGACTTCGACTGCTGTGCGCTACCTGAAGCGTAGAGTGGAAAAAAGTCCCTGTGTGACTTCTGAGGAACTGAGAAAAGATTTGTCAGATGTGGGTACTGAAGTTTCAGCTCAGACAACACGGCGCACACTGCGTAATGAAGGCCTCCATGCCAGAACTCCCAGGCGCACCCCCTTGCTGTCTCCAAAGAATAAGAAGAGTCGACTGCAGTATGCCAAAAGTCATGTGGACAAACCACAGAAGTTTTGGGATAGTGTTCTGTGGACTGATGAAACAAAATTAGAACTGTTTGGGCCCATGGATCAACGCTATGTTTGGAGGAGGAAGAACAAGGCCTATGAAGAAAAGAACACCTTGCCTACTGTGAAGCATGGCGGGGGGTCAATCATGCTTTGGGGCTGTTTTGCTTCTGCAGGTACAGGGAAGCTTCAGCGTGTGCAAGGTACCATGAATTCTCTTCAGTACCAGGAGATATTGGATGACAATGTGATGCAGTCCGTCACAAACCTGAGGCTTGGGAGACGTTGGACCTTTCAACAGGACAATGATCCCAAGCATACCTCCAAGTCCACTAGAGCATGGTTGCAAATTAAAGGCTGGAACATTTTGGAGTGGCCATCGCAGTCACCTGACTTAAACCCGATTGAGAACCTCTGGTGGGACTTAAAGAAAGCAGTTGCAGTGCGCAAGCCTAAGAATGTGACTGAACTGGAGGCTTTTGCCCATGACGAATGGGCGAAGATACCCGTAGATGGCTGCAAGACACTTGTGTCAAGCTATGCTTCACGTTTAAAAGCTGTTATAACTGTAAAAGGATGTTGTACTAAGTACTAAGATTGAATGTCACTTGGGGGTTGAATAAAACTGATAATGATGTGAGCACAGAAAAGACATTTGTGGTTATTTCATTATAAATGTTATGTTATATTTGTCTGACCTACACGTGCCTCTTTGATTTAATTGTAAGCAAGATGACTGAATGATCAAAATCAATGTCAAACTGGCCAAAACACTCAATTTCAGTGGGGGTTGAATAATTTTGAACACAACTGTATGTACGCAGACGACACCGTAATCTATACCAGCAAACCAAATCTCCGGCAGCTGGAGGCCGTGCTTCAAGAACAATTCACAGAGGTAGAAAAGTAGATCAAACACAACAAACTTTTTTTAAATACTGACAAAACTGTTACAATGCTCTTTGGAACAGCACCTAAACTACACAAATTGCAAAATCCCCATCTATGTGTCAGGACAAAATCAAATGGCACGCTGACCACAGTCACTTCTCTCAAATATCTAGGTATGTGGTTAGACCCAAATTTATCCTTTGGCCCCACATCGAAAAACTCTCATCTAAACTTTACCCCAAACTAGGTGCCCTGTACAGAAACAAATCCTGCCTGAGCCCCGCGGTAAGAAAGCAGATTGTATTTATTTATTTATTTATAAAGGATTTTACCAGGAAGGATACATTGAGATTTCTCTCGTTTTCAAGTATGTCCTGGGTTCAAGTACATTGAAGTGTTACATTTACAGAAATACAAAGTAATACAATGTAAGATATTAACAACACAAATATACAGATTAACAGAAAATAAATATGTAGGAAATATAGTCACTAGGTTACATGTTTACAGGTGCATTCTGTATTGAGGTATGTTAACAGGGAAATTTTGAGTGACTTAAGACTGGTGGAAGATTTGATGGTGTCTGGGAGGTTATTCCATAATTGTGGTGCTCTGTAGGAAAATGAGGACCGAGCCACTGTCTTTTTGTATTGTGGTATTGCAAGTAAGGTGCTGGTCCTGGATCGGAGGTTATAGGATGAGGGAGCTGCTGGGGGAAGCAGTCTATTCAGGTAGGGTGGCAGCTTCCAGAGATGCTCTTAAACACCAGGCTGGAAAGGTGAAGGGTGCGTCTGGATTCTAGCGATGGCCAGTTTAGCTGTTTTAACATGTCACAATGGTGGGTCATGTAGTTACATTGTAGCGCAAAGCGGCAGAATGAGTTATACAATGTAGTAAGTTTATGAAGGTGTGTTTGCGGGGCAGCTGCATACACTACATCTCCGTAATCAATAGCCGGCATAAGCATTTGCTGTACAATCTGCTTTCTTACCGCGGGACTCAGGCAGGATTTGTTTCTGTACAGGGCACCTAGTTTGGGGTAAAGTTTAGATGAGAGTTTTTCGATGTGGGGGCCAAAGGATAGATTAGGGTCCAACCACATACCTAGATATTTGAGAGAAGTGACTGTGGTCAGTGTGCCATTTGATATTGTCCCAACACATAGATGGGGATTTTGCAATTTGTGTAGTTTAGGTGCTGTTCCAAAGAGCATCGTTACAGTTTTGTCAGTATTTAAAAAAAGTTTGTTGTTTTTGATCCACTTTTCTACCTCTGTGAATTGTTCTTGCAGCACGGCCTCCAGCTGCGGGAGATTTGGTTTGCTGGTATAGATCACAGTGTCGTCTGCGTACATATGTACAGTTGAGGCTTTGCAGACGTTGGGCAGATCATTTATGAATATTGTGAATAGCAGGGGCCTAGTACTGAGCCTTGGGGTACACCGCAAGTGACTGGAGCGGGAGGGAGGAGCTGCCAGAAATTGACACATATTGTGATCGGTCGGATACATATGATTGAAACCAGGTTAGCGTGCGATCACCAATGCCAGAGTTTTTAAGTTTTTCTAACAAGATGCCATGGTCTACCGTGTCAAAGGCCTTGGCAAAATCAAGGAAGATGGCTCCAGTTAGGTTTCCTTGTTCCATCCCAGCTTGGATATCATTGCAGACTTTTAAAAGGGCGGTTGTGGTTGAGTGATTTGGTCGAAAGCCTGATTGATCCGGGGTTAAGTAGTTCCAATATTGATAATAATCACGTAATTGTGTGTAGACACATTTTTCCAAGACTTTTGACATTACAGGGAGCAACGATATCGGACGGTAGTTGGATACCAAAGTACTGTCCCCACTTTTATGGATAGGTACCACTCTTGCAGTCTTCCAGAGCTTGGGTATGTAACCAGTTGCCAGTGACTCATTTATTAGGGTTGCGACTGGATTTGCAATTGCTGGCGCACTGATTTTCAGCAGCATTGCTGGTATTTGATCAGGTCCAGACTGGTATTTCATTTTTTGCTTACGGAGAAGTTTAGTAACGACACTGACAGGCACTGGTCTAAAACTGAATTCCTGTGTGATACAGGGACTTTGCACAGTTGTTGGGGCCTGACCTGCATGAGGCCTCTCTGATTGCATGTCATTTCCTAGCTTGGCAATCAAAGTGGTGGCACATCCAACAAAATAATCATTAAAGGCATTTGCTACATCTAGCGGGTGTTGCAGGTTTGGTTGTTTACTTTGACAGCAGCTGGCTGGGAGTGGACTGGGGGTGCTTGTATGTTACTTATGGTTCTCCAAAAGTTTCTAGGGTTTGAGATGTTATTGTTTAGATTTTCATTGAAGTAATGGGCTTTGGCCATTTTTGTTTGTTTTGTGCATTCATTCCGACATTTTCGGTATTCGTAGTGATCGTTCATGGAACCAGTACTCTTGAAATTTGACCACCGTGAATCTCTAAGCTGGTACATTAGTGTAAGATCAGCTGTAACCCAGGGGAGAGGAGTCCCTTTTACTCGCACTTTACGCAGCGGGGCATGGAATTCCAGACTTGCAGGAGCTCAGACTGAAAGTATTCAACTGCACAGTCTAGGTCTGGGATTAGGTTTAGCCTGTACCAGGGGAGCTGTTTGAGATCACTTAGGAAGGATTCAAGAATACATTTCTTGAAAGACCTGGTGGTTATTACCTTTGGGGAAGATTTCAAGGCCTTAATTTTGCGCACGCAGTACACTAGACAATGGTCACTAAAGCTATTAGCAAGCACGCCTGCCTCCTGTATTCTATCAGGAGATGAGGAGAGAATCCAGTCCAACAAGGTATGGTTGGGGCTTTTCATATTGTACAACAAATGCTTATGCCAGCTATTGATTACGGAGATGTAGTGTATGCAGCCGCCCCGCAAACACACCTCCAGAAACTTACTACATTGTATAACTCCTTCTGCCGCTTTGCATTACAATGTAACTACATGACCCACCAATGTGACATCTTGAAAGAGCTAAACTGGCCATCGCTGGAGTCTAAACGCACCCTTCACCTTTCCAGCCTGGTGTTTAAGAGGTTTTCTGGGAAGCTGCCACCCTACCTGAATAGAATGCTTCCCCCAGCACTGCAGTTCCCTCATCCTATAACCTCAGATCCAGGACCAGCACCTTACTTGCAATACCACAATACAAAAAGACAGTGGCTCGGTCCTCATTTTCCTACAGAGCACCACAAAAGCTCCTTACTAACATACCTCAATACAGAATGCACCTGTAAACATGTAACACAGTGACTATATTTCCTACATATTTATTTTCTGTTAATCTGTATATTTGTGGTTTTTTTTTAATATCTTGCATTTTATTACTTTGTATTTCTGTAACAACTGTAACACTTCAATGTTCTTGAACCCAGGACATACTTGAAAATGAGAGAAATCTCAATGTATCCTTCCTGGTAAAATCCTTTAGAAATAAATAAATAAATGTTTCCCCGATGCATGGCGGTTTAAGTAAACAATGTATCTTTTATATGTTGCCCTGGTGCACAGAAGTTTAAGTATACAATGTATCTTTTACATGTTTCCCCGAAGCATGGCAGTTTAAGTATACAATGTATCTTTTACAGGTTTCCCCGATGCACGGCGGTTTAAGTATACAATGTATCTTTTACATGTTGCCACGATGCACGGCGGTTTAAGTATACAATGTATCTTTTACATGTTTCCCCGATGCAAGGAAGTTTAAGTATACAATGTATCTTTTACATGTTTCCCCGATGCACGACGGTTTATGTATACAATGTATCTTTTACATGTTGCCCTGATGCACGGCGGTTTAAGTAGACAATCAATTTTTTCCTTTAAACTTGTATCAGATCGTCCGATTTCATCTAACCAAGTCCCATGAAAATGGAAAGGATCGCTTATCTGTTGTAATCGCATAAAAATCGTCTGAAGTCGTCCATCGGTCGGATGCAGTGGTAGAGGACTGATTCACCTGCATGTTGTAGGATCGGTCGGATGACTTCAGACGATATCGGATGATCGCACCATCACATAAATACGGTGCCAGTTGACGACCAGCCTTAGAGTTCACACAAACATATTAATCTTTTATTGTGTGTTCTCTTTTGGCTCGATGCTTTTGTTGAGCAATGTCATGTTCCCTCATGAATTTATGGTCATGCCCTGTTTGGCAGGTTATGTTATTGCAAAATCATTGACTAATTGTTAAAATAAAAAGTAGTTAATAAGTGCCCCGATCCATACGTACAATGGGACCAGGTCCAGGTGTTTTTATATTTGCATGTTTCAGTTAAATGATGCTTCCCCTGCCGGGGGAATCTCTGCCCTGTCATTAAAAAATACAGGGCCCTATTCCAAAGCAGTGATTTTTTTTCCTCGTAGTCTCCTCTTCCGAGCTGGTCTCTTTATTGGTGACCGGCCTGGGAATAATACGTAGGCACAGAGTGATATTTTTCACATTTTATCACAGAAACCTTTGTGGTTATGGAGAAAGAAAAAAAAATAGAAATGGGAACCGGTTACTATATTTTTAAGGGAAAATTCACAATTTTAATTACTGAATAACAATTGTTATTTTTTTGCTTGTATTTTGGAGCATTGTGTTTTATGAATGATATATAACTCTGTATAAAACACTGGTCTTGCTCCCGAGTTGGGAAATTAGAAGGTGAGTAACGGCAGTGGTATTGCTCATTTTATACGTGACAAATGGACAATGCCATCGCTTTGGAACTAAAAATAAATAAATACATTAAAAAATTATTTTATGTTTGTGTTGGTTTTTTTTTTTGTGTGACATTTTACCTTGTCATGTTTGGTATCATTCGAAAGGGCAGACTCTGACCTGTCCAATGACAACTAACATGACTTTATGGGGTGTAAAGAGTGGAGATACAGGGGTCCAAAGTACCCCCGCTCTCCTCGCAGTGGTGAAGCAGCTTGTGTTTTAGATGGACCAATAGACACATAAAGTGTTATTCAAAGAGAGCCGAATTTGCCCCCTAATTGCACCAAACAAGACTTCAAATGTTAAAAATATTCCCGTTTTTATCCAATATCTAATAAACCATTTATTATTTTAATCTGCAGCAAAAAGTCTCTTTATTTATTTATTTTTTAGAATCTCTTCGGCATTTTTCAGGATTTTTTGCTGCAAAGTTTCTTTTTAAATAGCAGTTTTTCTTTTTTCTGTGACAAATCTTTTTATTATTATTCCTAGGATCTTATATGTAAATTCCAGGCATTTTCGTTCAGTAGTTGTTTTGCAAACAGCGTTTCAAACTTTTTTTTTTTTTTACCCCGTTCGTCGGCTTTTTCTGGCGCCTGGTCGGAATTCACCACAGGGTCGGGGAATTTGATTCCCGAAGTGCGGGGAACGAGAAAGTATTGACATGTTGGGGACATTTCGGTGCTCTCTGAATATCCTTTAACCCCTTAAGGACGGGAGTAATTTTACAACTTCGGCGCTGTTTCGGAAGTAGAAGTTTGCTGAGCTCATTTTGACCATTTTTAAGTCATGTATTCTTATACCACCCAGACAAATTATATATCGTTCTTTCCGTCAGACTCGGCAGATTAATAATATGTCATTATTATATGTATACGTCATGCCCTGCCAAAATGCTATAACAAAAAATTTAAAAAAATGTGAATTTTCAATAAAATTTCAATCTTCCACAGTGTGTAAAGTGTTTTTTTTTTTAAATTTTATTATCCGAGGCTCTGCGGTCATATTCTATTGGGTAGATTTGTTAAAAAAATTAGAACGGGGGACCCATTTTTTTTTTTGGGGAGAAATTGCGTGATTTTAGCTAAACCCCCCAAAAAAAAAAATCATTAGTGAAGCATCATTGTTCACATTATAATTGAAATGTGAACAATAGTGCTGCATTAAAAAAAACAATTTTTTTTTATTATTATATTTATTATTTAATTTATTATTTTCTTGTTATTTTTATTTTTACTTTTTTTACACTTTTATTTTACTTTTACCATGGTCATGTTTGATATCATTGGAAAGGCCATGCTCTGGCCTTTCCAGCAATATCAGCCATGACCCCCTAGCTTCCACCGATCAGGAGATAAAGGGGTTCAAAGAACCCCCCTATCTCCTGCAAGCGATTTCCATAGGAAATCCCTTTGCAGCTAGGGGGTTCCCGGTTAACTGACATCATCGCGCATGGCGCGATGAGTTAGTTGACCGGGGGGTGACCCAGAGGTGGGGGCTGCCATCCAAGATGGCGGCCCCCACCGGAAATAGGCCGCGATCGGGCACAAATTAGTGCCCGGTCGCGACCTGGCAACTAAGGGGTTAACCCCCCATACATCGCTGGAAAGGTCAGGCTGTGACCCTTCCAGCGATGCTGGCCACAGCCGCCGGGGACCAGGCGATCGGGAGATAGAGGGATCCGAAGGATCCCTCCCGGCGCTTCCCCTGCTCCGGCGGGGGGGGACGCCTGAAACTGACGTCATCGCGCCAGCAGCGCGATGACGTCACAGCGCCGGAGGAGGGATCACACTGATCTGACTCCGCGGGAGTCAGAGCAGCGTGGGAGCGACCGGAGGAGGTAAGTATTAAGCGAGGGGGGCTGTAAACGCCGAGGACGTACATATACGTCCTGCGGCGTCAAAGCCCGCCTAATGCAGGGCGTAAATGTACGTCCTGCGGCGTTAAGGGGTTAAAAGTGTTATGCAATAAGAGCCAAACTTGCCACCGAATTTCCCGGTATGGTGCAATTTCACGGCAGTTCGTCTATTCGGAAAGCTGTCAATTCACCAAATACTGACGAATTTCCAGTGAAATACAGGGCAATCCACCTCAGATCGCTGCAATTTGGCAACCTGTGGCGGCAGTGAAAATGTCCTATAGAGAAGTAATGGTTAATCTATTCACAGAACGCCGAACTGCACCGAAATGAAGGCAAAATGCCCCGATTTTTGGTGATTCAGTAGAACAGGTTTAAACAGGCGAATCCCATAGGTTTCAATGTAAGAAAAACAATTATCATTTTCAGCATTTTTTATTCAACCGTTTATTCTTTTCCTTTGCAGCAAAAAGTCTTTTAATTTATCTATTTTTTTAGATTTTATTTTTTTGCATTTTTCGGGATTATTATTATTATTATTATTCAGGCTTTTTTTATGATTCGCATTTTTTTTAAAAAATGGCTATTTTTTTGTTTGTTCTGCAACAGACCTTTTTATTTATTTTTTGACAGGACATTTTTTTATTATTTCCATGCATTTTCGTGCATTTTTTTGTTGTTTTAAACACCTTTTAAAAAATTTCGGTTTTTTTTTTTTGTTTTACCCTCAGTTTGGCGGCTGATCGACAGCGTTCGGCGGTCAGTTTGGTGGCGTTCGATGGGTCGTCGGTTGCGTTTGGCGGTCTGTTCGCCAGTCGTCGGCTGCGTTCAGCAGTCTGTTCGGCGGATCCCTTTCAGTGCTCTTCGGGAACCCTACTGTGAATGCTGAATTCACCGCAGGATCGGCGAACTGAAATCACCGAACAGTGTCGAATTTCGGTGCTCTATAAATAACCCCTTAAATTTCAGGCCGAATTACATCGAACTCAGTATTTCCTAAGAATTATTTTCCTCCTACTCTTTCTTTTTATATATATCACTCCACCAGCAATAACGAAGTACAATAAACAGCCCCCTGACTCCTCTTCCATAGGGACACACCCCAGTGAATAGGAGGCATCGGCCATTCACAGTAACCGGGCAGTCTATACGTCTTTGCAGCATCTTCCATGGATCATTAGTGTTAGTTGGTTATTAACTACACCCGAACGTAGGCTTCAATGCTTAAACAAAGGATCGTGTGCGCCTGCCTGGGATTATTACTCATTGACTCATTAAACATATAAAATTAGTAATTTCACAGCTAATCCAAGCAGAACGCGTCGGTCACTTAGAAACCGATAAACAACTGCTGGTGTTTTTCACTAAACCGAATAAACGCAGAAAATGCTTTAAGGTGTTATTCACTAAACTGCGATTTCGCCGCCGAATTTCACCGGACGTTGAATTTCACCGTTCAGTTCAATTCGCCTATTCACTAAGCTGTCAGTTCACCAAGTACAGACGAATTGACGGTGAAATACAGTGGAATTTCGGTGGCACCGAAATTGTCCCATAGAGAAGTAGCGATTCGTCCATTCACAGAAACGCCAAATTGCTGCAAAATTAGGCGACTTCAATTCGACAGGTCTAATAGGTTTTAATAATTCAGTAATAAATGTCATATTTGGTTTTTTAAAAAAAAATTAAATTGAAAAATTAAGACCATTTATTATTTTTATTTTCTGAAAGCCCACTGTGTTTTTTTTTTGGTTTTTTTTTTGGTTTTTTTTTTAAAGACAATTTTATTATTTTTATTATTATTTAGACATATTTTGATACATTTTTAGATCCAATTTTTGATTTAATTTCCTATTAGGGGAATAGGAGATTTCCTATTGGCTATATAATAGGCACCGAAATTGCCCCATAGAAGACTATCGTGTCTTCTCTTCACTGAACGCCGATTTGCACTAAAATTCTGCCCAAAAAAATGTGAATCGGTTCGACAGATATAAACAGGGAAATCCCATAGGTTTCAATGTAAAAAAAAATATATATATATATATATATTTTTTTTTTTTTAAAGGACCATTTATTCTTTTTTTTGCAAAAGCCCTTTTTCATGTTTTGTTTTTTTTTAGACGCCATTTTTGTTTTTATATTTACTTAAAAGACATTTTTTTATTTTGTAACAGACCTTTTTATTATTTTTTAAAGGACCTTTCTTATTATTCGGACACATTTTTACTACATTTTATTATTCGGAGAATAGGATTCTTCTCTTCTCTTTTTTTTTTTCTTTTTTTTTCAGTTCGGTGGAATTCGCCAAAGCCAATCTGGTGCAATTTGGCAGTTACCGGCGCAATTCAGCGGTTTTCACCAACATCCAATAACTGCTTCGGTGACTCCAATTTCGGCAAAATACGGTGTCCATTCGCTAAATAGTGAAATCACCGTATTATCTGAGAAATGGAATGGCTGAGGTGCGCCGAAATGGGCCAGAAGGCAAACCACAGAAATTGTATGGAGTTTCGGTGCTTTGTGAATAGACCCTATATTGGCCTCTATTACACGCTTCACGCAACGCATTTGCGTGTGCGCAAATGCGCATTTCCGTGAAGACAAAATCATTTGCGCAGAACGTCGTATTTCGAAGTTCGCGCAAATGATGCGCGTAATCGTCTACTGCGATTGACCCTGCGCGAACCCAGCGCGAGCGCAAGTTCCTGCTCGCATCCTATACTTAACATTGTGAGCGCAAATGCGTTAGTGCGGATGGTATTACAATCTTCGCGCAAAGTCGAACGAGCGACGTTTGCGCGAATTTTCGTAACGTCTTTGAAAACTTGGTGTTAACTGCAAATATGATCGTTGTGGCCGAAACGAAATAACTCGGCAATAAAAAAAAAAATACAGCACAGTTACACATTCTACACGTACCCAGACATCAAAAATTTATAATTTGTCCAAAAATTTTTTTTGCTGCAGCACAGATACGCAGATTGACTTTGACAGGCGCAACAACCTAACTTTAGAAAATGGTGGTTCTTAATTCTGATTGGCTGAATCCCGTGAAAAAACAGTCTGCCCACCGATTTCCTGCACGGAACGTTCATTTGCGCACGAATTTGCGCACGAAAAAACATGAAGGCTGAAAAAATGCGCTCGATCGGAATGCCGCGTTAATTTTCGCGCGATAAAGTTTTTTTCCGTGCACAAAAAAAAAAAAAAAAAAAAAAAAAAATCGGTGCGCGAAGCGTGTAATAGGGGCCATTGTTGTTACATCCTCACCTGCACATCTTTCTTTTCATGATTATCCATGGGGCGGGTGCGTTAATTCAAAACACCGGAAATTACCTAAATGCTCAATTTTCTATAGAAATGCGGAGCTTATTTAATAATAGAACTGGGTTTTAAGGAGCTTAAAGATGAACCTGTCGCCCATTATCCGGTGTCGTGTCTTTACTAATCCCTGTATCCTGTATATCTGTATATTATTTGTGCCGTCTCACGGTAGTGAAAGATTCTTGGGTCGATTCACAAAGCACCAAAATTACTAATCGCTCCAGATTTTCATGCCTACAGGCTCCTGGGAAGTAAATCCGGCCCTGCCTCCGGCTTCCAGACCGCTCCAGATCCCGATCATTCTGATTAACCCCTTCACTGCCTAGTGAATTTCCAAAACGCCACTGTTAGGAACCAGTGTTTTTTATTGGAAAATCACCTTTCATTAATTATACAGTGATACATATTTAGGTATTTCCCAATGTATTCCTTACCGTAATAACCTGTTTGGCAGGCAGATGTCGCCATCTACTGGACAAAAGGAGTTACTGCAGTTAGAGCTGCAGCCTGTGGCTCCGTGTCGTCCGGGGAAAGCTTGATATGTCAGGGGACATTCCCCAGAAGATTTTAATAGAGGCGTGCACGGCTGGAAAAATTGTTTTGTATCGTTTCAAATTAAAAAAAAATTTCGTTATTTCGTTTCGGTTTTCGTCTCGTTTTGTAATTTCGTTTCGTACTGTATATCGGATCACTAAAAACCCCATTGTACTTTGAGATTCGATAGTTGATATCGCTTCAAATTTTGGATCGATAAATAAATCCCCAATTGATCAAATCTTGCTGTTAAAAGGCGCTGAATGCAACAGATTTAGCACCAAAGCCAATTGACAGGGACTAGGTGCACTGTGAAACAGTAAAAGAAATTGATTCGTTTCATACCGTTTGCATGTAATGTACTGTCATTTGGGAGCGATTCGATATCGATTCGAATTTCGGATCACTAAATAAATCCCCAACTAATCAATAGATTCAGCACCACAGGTCAATTTACAGGGACAGGGTGCTTTGTGTAACTGTCTAACGATTCTGATTCGTTTCACAATGCCGTTTGCTCTAGTTAGTACGTGTGTGTTGTAAGTTAACATCGATTCGAATTTCATATCACCAAATAAAATCCCAAATTGAACAAATCCTGCTCAGGAAACATTTAATTAATGGTTCTCTAGTGAAATAGCGTAACGAATCAAATTCATTATATACCGTCTCGTTTCAATTCGGATCAAATCAATTAGTTATTTCGGAAGTACTTCTGAAATACGAATTAACCAAATTGATAACAAATTGCTATTCGTTACGAAACGAATGCGCACCTCTAGATTTTATCCAGTTTTAGCATCTTGGGCATCATGCGCACACGGTTGCCACTTTGGGGACACCTTCTGCCGCCCAAAGTAAACGAAATTTGTTTGCAACAATCGAATTTCATTTGCAATCACACAGCACAGCCTTACATCGTTTTAACATGATCTCGGCCTGCTGTGTCTGCTACTGCTGATTGTGTATACGCGATCGCAGTAGTGAAGGGGTTAATGTCTGCAGAAAGTCTTGCTTCTTGTTTTTCGCGGCAGCGTCTCAGGGTACCGGTCGGTCCTTCGCTCCTGGAGCTAGGAATCTGGGCGCAAGTGTTACAGTGTCTGCTTTGAGCATGTGTTGCTTTGCCGGCAAGCTGTCACGTCTCGTCAGGCAATCTGCGCGATCTGTCAAAGCACATGGCGTCTCTCGCCTGCGACGAAGAAATGAAACGTCACATCTTCTGCTGGAGATGAAATAATCTGAGTTTCAGCCAACACCAAGACTTATTTTTCTCTGTACTTGAGGCTCAATTGAAAATTTCAGCAAAGGAACAAACGCAGGATCTTTCAACACGTGCAGACCTGGCTGACCTATCACAGATCAGATATTTGTATGTTGCAATTTTTCATGTCATTCATAGTTACATAGTTACATAGTTACATAGTTATATAGGCTGAAAAAAGACATGCGTCCATCGGGTTCAGCCTCTCCCACATAACCTACTGCTGTTGATCCAAAAGAAGGCAAAAAACCCAGTCTGAATGCTTGCCAATATGCAACATACTGGGAAAAAATTCCTTCTTGACCCCAGAATGGCAGTCAGATTTCTCCTTGGATCAAGAAGCTTTTACCCACATATTAAATATTATAACCCTTAATATTCTGTGTCTGCAGGAAGTCATGTAGATTAACCCCTTATGGACCAATGACAAAACAGTTCCATCATAAATGCATTGACTTTAAAGACTCTTGGTCCTTAAGGGGTTAATGAGGTGGAGGAGAGAATGTTTAGATAAAGCTGCAGGAGGTCTGTCGTGATGTCCAGGCTACACAAGATAAGAGCTGGCAGCTGAGTGAGATAAAACAAGGATCTTAATAGACATCTAATCTACCCCCCTGGTGATGTCCTTTGAATACATCCCACACAATACAATGTGAGTCGTGACTGACCCATTCACTCCATTCTATGGCCAAAGCCGCACAGTGAGGAGCAAGTGATGGGAATATAGAGGGAAATATCACACAATGGATGCACCCAGTGACACATATAGAAGAAAATATCACACAATGGATGCAACCAGTGACACGTATAGAGGAAAATATCACACAATGGATGCAACAGTGACACATAGAGGAAAATATCACCCAATGGATGCACCCAGTGACACATAGAGGAAAATATCACCCAATGGATGCACCCAGTGACACATAGAGGAACATATCACACAATGGATGCACCCAGTGACACATATAGAGGAAAATATCACACAATGGATACACCCAGTGACACATATAGAGGAAAATATCACACAATGGATGCAACCAGTGACACATAGAGGAACATATCACACAATGGATGCACCCAGTGACACATATAGAGGAAAATATCACACAATGGATGCACCCAGTGACACATATAGAGGAAAATATCACACAATGGATGCGCCCAGTGACACATATAGAGGAAAATATCACACAATGGATGCGCCCAGTGACACATATAGAGGAAAATATTTTCTTAACTAAACATACAAGAGAAAAACAAACACATGTAAGATATCAGCAACATCACATAAACACAATAAGGACATTTCATTTTTTAGTGGTACTGGCCCTTTAATTACTCTTATTATTATTTTCGAACCTGTCCCATTGGATTCTGCAACTTCATACTGGAAGATTATGTTGTTTTTTTTACCAAAGATTTCTTCCCTTGTCAAACAGGAGAGACTGATGGTGTTTTGGATCATAGTTACAGGGATATCCTTGTAGTGGTCAGTTGTACCTGTTATTAAATCTATTTCTTACCAGACTCACTGCATTGTGATTCTCTTTAAATCTTTGAAAAAAAAACTTGCCAAATAATGCTATCATTCTTACATACACAAAGGAGTGATTGTTTCCATTTCCTGATGTGAAAGGGCTATGATGGTATCCTCCAGGAAGCTCGCCACCTTGTGGACCTGGATAAAATCGCCATTTGAAAAAAGGCACCTTTTAAAATAGATGTAGTGGGAATTCGGCAGACTTAAAAAAGTTGCTTTTGTTACAAAAATTGTTGCACCATTCAAGTTAACACTAGGGTTAGGGTTTTATTTCTGTTAGTTTTAGGGTTAGGGTTAGAATCAAGGTTCGGGTTTGTATGAGGATTAAAAATAATATTAGGGTTAGGGTTAGTAGTATGTGTTAGTTGTAGGGTTAAGATTAATATTTCTCTTAGCTTTAGAGTTAGGGTTAGTATTACGCTAAGGGTTGTATAAGGGTTATATGAGGGTTACAGTTAGTATGTGATAGTTTTAGGATTAGGGTTAATATTAGGGTAAGGTTTAGAGTTACTTTCACAGTTAGTATTAGGATAGGGTTAGCATTAGGATTATTGTTAGTATTTCTGTTAGTATTAGGGTTAGGGTTCCTTTTAGGGGGTTAGGGTTTACCCTATCCCTTAACACTAACAAACAGATCCTGCTCTGGTTTGATATGCAATATTAAATGCAATCCTATCACGCTCACGTCTTTCTGCTCCTTTTTTAGGAAACAGATTCTGCTCCTTCTATACTCACATAAAAAAGGAGCAGAATCTTTTGGCAAAAATCAAGCTAGCATAACAGAATTGTAGAGAATATTGCATACAAAAAACTGAGCAGAATCAGCTTGTTATGATTAGGGGTAAGAGTGATGGTTAACCCTAACCCTAAAATGAATACAAATACTAACCCTAACCTTAAAACTTGCACAAATACTAACCATAACCCTAAAAAACACAAGTATGGTGTTAACTTGCACATACAGTCAGGTCCAGAAATATTGGGACAGACACGATTCTAACATCTTTGGCTCTATACACCACCACAATGGAGTTGGAATGAAACAAACACAATGTGCTTTAACTGCAGACTGTCAGCTTTAATTTGAGGGTATGTACATCCAACTCAGGTGAACGGTGTAGGACTTACAGCAGTTTGCAGATGTGCCTCTCACTTGTTAAGGGACCAAATGTAATGGGACAATTGGCTTCTCAGCTGTTCCATGGCCAGGTGTGTGATATTCCCTCATTACCCCAATTACAATGTGCAGATAAAAGGCCCAGAGTTCATTTCAAGTGTGCTATTTGCATTTGGAATCTGTTGCTGTCAACTCTCAAGATGAGATCCAAAGAGCTGTCACTATCAGTGAAGCAAGCCATCATTAGGCTGAAGAAACAAAACAAACCCATCAGAGAGATAGCAAGAACATTAGGCGTGGCCAAAACAACTGTTTGGAACATTCTCAAAGAGAAGGAACGCACCGGTGAGCTCAGCAACACCAAAAGACCCGGGAGACCACGGAAAACAACTGTGGTGGATTATTATTATTATTATTCTTTATTTATAAAGCGCCAGCATATTCCGCAGCGCTGGATGACCGAAGAATTCTTTCCCTGGTGAAGAAAACACCCTTCACAACAGTTGGCCAGATCAAGAACACTCTCCAGGAGGTAGGTGTATGTGTGTCAAAGTCAACAATCAAGAGAAGACTTCACCAGAGTGAATACAGAGGGTTCACCACAAGATGTAAACCATTGGTGAGACTCAAAAACAGGAAGGCCAGATTAGAGTTTGCCAAACAACACCTAACAAAGCCTTCACAGTTCTGGAACAAGATCCTATGGACAGATGAGACCAAGTGCAACTTGTACCAGAGTGATGGGAAGAGAAGAGTATGGAGAAGGAAAGGAACTGCTCATGATCCTAAGCATGCCACCTCATCAGTGGAGCATGGTGGTGGTAGTGTCATGGCGTGGGCATGTATGGCTGCCAATGGAACTGGTTCTCTTGTATTTATTGATAATGTGACTGCTGACAAAAGCAGCAGGATGAATTCTGAAGTGTTTTGGGCAATATTATCTGCTCACATTCAGCCAAATGCTGCAGAACTCATTGGACGGCGCTTCAAAGTGCAGATGGACAATGACCCAAAGCATACTGCAAAAGCAACCAAAGAGTTTTTGAAGGGACAGAAGTGGAATGTTATGCAATGGCCAAGTCAATCACCTGACCTGAATCCCATTGAGCATGCATTTCACTTGCTGAAGACAAAACTGAAGGGAAAATGCCCCAAGAACAAGCAGGAACTGAAGACAGTTGCAGTAGAGGCCTGGCAGAGCATCACCAGGGATGAAACCCAGCGTCTGGTGATGTCTATGCGTTCCAGACTTCAGGCTGTGATTGACTGCAAAGGATTTGCAACCAAGTATTAAGAAGGGAAAGTTTGATTTATGATTATTATTCTGTCCCATTACCTTTGGTCCCTTAACAAGTGGGGGCACATCTGCAAACTGCTGTAAGTCCTACACCGTTCACCTGAGTTGGATGTACATACCCTCAAATTAAAGCTGACAGTCTGCAGTTAAAGCACATTGTGTTTGTTTCATTTCAACTCCATTGTGATGGTGTATAGAGCCAAAGATGTTAGAATTGTGTCCATGTCCCAATATTTCTGGACCTGACTGTATAAAAACTTCAGAATGGGTATTTTCTTTTATTACAGATTTAATAATAAATGGAAAACCGCAAAGAATTTGTTTATCCATTTGTTCCATTAGTTTTTTTAATGTTATTTGAAATAATTTTATGTTGGTGTTTTTGATTAATCCAAGGAATCTGTCGTTTTCCAATAAAAAATTTATTTGTAATGAAACATCGTTATCGTTACTGCGCTAGAAGAATACTTAAAATATTTGTGTAGTTACTTTGACAGATTGTTTTGTTTGAATTATAATTTGTATTTATATTTCCGTGTTTTAGACAGAAATGCGTCTCCAGGACCAGCAGTTGGCCAGGCAGTTGATGAGGCTCCGAAGTGACATCAACAAATTGAAGATTGAACAGACGTGTCACCTCCATCGACGAATGCTGAACGACGCCACCTACGAACTAGAGGAGCGAGACGAGCTCTCCGACCTTCTCTGTGACTTCCCCCTAATGTCTTCATTTAGCCTCTCTACCCCTCTGAAACTCATCGGGGTGACCAAAATGAACATCAATACCAGGAGGTTCTCCTTGTGTTAGGATGTTCGCAGTGCAATCTTACAAAACAAAGACGAGGGTTCGTATCAGTCCTCAATGAGATTCCAACAAGTTAACGTCTTTTTTTCCTGCCTTAAGTTAATACCAGCTGTTTTGTTAATAAACTGCCACTGTGACCCCCCCCCCCCGACATCTGATATCAGGGCATCCTAACGTAGAGACCTGCAAGGTAGACATCCAAAATCTCCTTCACGGCCAGGACAACTATTCTTCTCCATTCCACAGCCATGCGATATACCAATAGACACATGTTCGAAACAATATAAGCCAATAAGAAGAAGAAAAAAAAAGATTCTGGTTGATTTATTTAAAAATGAGGGGGGGAGGGGAAGTAAAAATTTCAATATTTCAATAAATGGTAGTTACCCAAGGCATTCACTTTCCAGCTATGACAGAGTGAATGCTCTCATGGAAATATGGACCTTCATGGGGTGTAGCCTAACAACTCTTCCCTGTTTTCAACCCAAGCCAATAATGCACAACAATGGTTGCTCGTTGTTGATGGTTGACCGTTGTTGAGTGGATTTCATCCAGGTACCCATGGTCAGGGCACTACATGTAAATTTTGTAGAGCTGTAAACTTAAATGGTGACAACCGAATACATTTCCTCCCAGAATGATTAGAGTGGAAGCTAAGCTCCATTCCAGAATGGAGAAACGTCATCAACGTATCGCACCTTATTGGATATTGTGTCGAAATCCAACAACGATGCAATAGATGGTGATAATGTGTTTGTATCAATTAAAAAGTACAATTATTCAGTAAAATAATATATATATAAATATGAACTAGAACAGATTGTATGGAGGAGGGTATATTTCACAAGATATCGGAGGATCAAGAATAACCCAACAGAATAAATATCCTTGCAAATCCAATGAAGTATACAGTATTATAGAATAAATCCATTCTGTTACATCATCGATAGTTACTATACTTTCATGGCAGAATCTTCATGGCACGGTACATGTTCTCATCTGGTCATTTCCCAATGAATACGATAAGGAACATGGTTCATCTAGACCAGTGGTTCCCAACCGCGGTCCTCAAGTCCCCCTTACAGGCCAGGTTTTAAGGTTTACCTTGTGGAAATGCAGACTGAATCCTGCAATCACTGAGCAGCAAACTATATCACCTGTACTTTGCTTCAGATATCCTGTAAACCTGGCCTGTTAGGGTACTTGAAGACCGCGGTTGGGAACCACTGATCTAGACAGTTAGGGCTCAGTCATGCTACAATTTCCTGCATGAGAGTAAGATGAGGATAGTTGGTTTTATCCAGAAACCAAGATAACTGGGGAGTTTTACAGGGAAATTCAGTATTTCTTGGATAAGTATTTGGATTTCAAGTGAAAATGTGCATTACAGTTAAACGGAGTATATAAAGTCTCGAAGGATTGGGTCATTCTTGGAATCAAAAGCATTTTTCAATTAACTCTACACCTTATAATAAACACAAGCCAACAGACGCGTTTCACAAGACATCTCTGTCGAAACATCTGATTAATGGCACTTGTCATATAAAACAACTAGATGATGCTAAAACAATCAACGTTATTCATTAAAAGGCCAAATGAGCAGCGGCTTCGACGCCATGCAACGGAGCCGGTCTATCGATGACTTAAAGTACAAGGAAATCCTCCACAAAAATACAGTGTTTATAAGGAGAACAGGAAGGCACAATAAAAAGTCCTGACAGTGTACAATGTGCCTATTTTAAAGTTATTGCTCCAATAAATCGGCACTTTATCGGAGAAAGGAATATACCATAATTTTTTCATTAGTGGAATGTATGGTCACTCACCAGGATTTGAGGTACGGTGGGTTTGCAATTGTTTGAAACTATAAATTAGCTTTTAAAACCAAGCTGTTATTTCAAGTTGAACATGGTAGGGGGTTTGTTTGTACCTATCTCTCACACCCCCATATTATTTAGCACTTGCAATACCAAGGGATTTTCTATAAAACCACTGGCAGGACCCAGTGGATTTATGGAAAACCGCATTCCATTTATTATATAGTGAAACATATACAGCAGTGTCCTTGATACAATACATATACACTAGAGTTGTGCAATTCGTTTCATTCCGAATCGAAATTCGTACGAAATTCACCATTTTCATATTTCGGAAGCATTTCCGAAAACGAAATATCAACCATCAGAAAATTTCGGATCGATTCAAAATTTTGGATAAACTTGGATCGGTGATTTGGATCATTTTGGCGATTCGGATCATTTTCAGTGATTCGGTTCATTTCGGGTGATTCGGATCAGTTGGTTTTTCGCTTTTTTATGAGTTATTTCATTTTTTATTGCTTATTTAAGAATGGGAAGTAGATTACTACCAATAGAATGAAAGTTTCTTTACTTATTTATCCTTTTGGGATTTTTTAGGCATTTTTTGGGTGAAATTTTAGGTTTCCCAACTTTTTTTTAAAGAAACAAGGCTTTTTAACCCATAGGTTTCAATGCAGCATATGAATTCACACACTGCTGGAAATTATCCAAATCACTGAAACGATCCAAATCACTGAATCAAAATGATCCGAAACTAAAGGAAAAAAGTGTCCGAAATGATCCGAAACAAAAAAAAAACGAAAAAAAAGTCATGCACATCCCTAATATACACTGTCTATGAGCCCTATTTGACAGGCAGAAGCATCTGCTGGTGAAAAAAGCACTATTACATGAAAATTACAGCTTGAGCTCCGTCTTTCCTTGAAGCAAAAACAGAACACACTGCTTTTCAAGCAATTTCAACACGTCGGCTGCCATGTCCAAGGTGCTGAAACTTTAGATACAAATTCTGGAGCCTATTCGCAAACGTATTTAATTTACAAAAGTCAAAATCGGTTTGCGTTGCGCCAGAATAAGACCAGATCGAGTTTACTCAATCTCTGCTGCTGCAGTTTGCGAAGATCAAGTATACTCGATCCTGGTAGCGAAAGGATTAAAATATTGGGTCCTTGACCTTAAAGAAAGTGCAGCAAATATTTAGATGGTGTTTAAATACTTTATATAAAAGTCACATATATAAAATGTATCAGTATAAACTATTAAAATTAACCCCTTAAGGACCTAGAGTCTTTAAAGTCAATGCATTTATGACGGAACAGTTACGTCATTGGCCCTTAAGGCGTTAAATCATTATCCGTTATGGTCCGTCCAGAACGAGGAGACATTTTTAAATAGAGCACATACAGCTATGAGTCCCTACACTGTTTATTTTCCATTATTTGCAATTCTTTTCTTTATGGTTTGAGTTTAATTCCCAGAGAGCTTATAGCTCTTGCGGCTCCTCTTGCAAATAGTAATGGTTCGGCTGCTCTTAAGATTCAACTGGTATTGTCTGTTATCACTTGACTAATACATGTGCTTACTGTACTTTTACATGTCCTGTGCCGTGTAATACTGTATATAGGACAAGCAAAAGAACTGGGAGACAATAAAAATAATACGATTTGCCATTTCCTAAAAGCTGAAGTATAAAACACCTTAACACCTTCACTACCGGGTGATTTTCCCAAAAAAACACTGTCAAGAACAAGAACAAGTGTTTTTCTAAAAAAATCATTTTAATTATAAAGTAAAAAATATATGGGAATATTCCCAATGTACTCCTTATTGTAATGACCTGTTTGGCAGGGAGATGTCACCATCTACAGGCCAAAAGGAGTTACTGCAGGTAGAACCGCAACCCGTGGCTCCATGCAGCGGCTGGGGAAAGCACGATAAAGGACATTCCAATAGCCGAGTTTAAACCGTTTTAGCACCTCGGGCATTATGCCCACAGGGCTAATTCTTCGGGGGCCTCTTCTGCAGCTCAAAAGCAAAGGAAATGAGTTTGCAACAATAGAATTTTGATTTGCTTTCGTCCTGAACAGCTGCAGATCGAGATAACTTGATATTGGGCACCTAATGGTGCCTTTTGAAGACACGAGTTATCTCGATCTTGGTAATGAAGGGGTTAACAAAATATCTGACACGTCCTCTCGCCGCAGTCTGAAGGTATCTGAGAAGAAATATTTCTTCGGAGTCCTTGCTATGGCTGAGCACGAACCAGCGTGATCGCATCAATGGACTCTCCGTCACGTCCTACAAGCTAGAAGAGCGGTGCGGCAACACTGATGACTTTTAGCGGCAAGCATTCAAGGCTGTTGCGTACAAATCACCTCTCTGACCAGAAGAGAGACCAAGGTCTCTTAGCTCAGAATAATTAACTCCTTCACTACCGTGATCATATTACATGATCAGCAGCAGCAGCAGACACAGCAGCCTGCAATTGTGTTAACAGGATCTGGTGTTGTATCATTGCACGTTTGTTGCAAACTCATTTCGTTTGCATTAGGGGTTCAGAACGTGCCCCTAAAGTTTTAGCAGCGTTAGCATGATGCCAGAAGGTGCTAACACTTTTTAAAACCAGCTGGGGAATGTGTCTGACTGACATCTCCTCTGCTGATCTTTCACAGAGACCTGTGCTGCAGTAACTCTTTTTGGCCAGCAGATGGCGACATCTCCCTGCCAAATAGGTTATTACAGTAAGGAATACATTGGGAATATTCCCGAATATTTCTTACTGTATAATTAATTAAAAATGATTTCCCAAAAAAAAAACGTGGGTTCCTGACAGTGTTTTTTGTTAAATCACTCGGTAGTGAAGGGGTTAACCTTGAAAGCATGTAAATCCAATTTAAAAAAACGGCGAAAGGCCTTATCTAAACGATAAGCATTTGAGCATTGATGAAGCTTCCCCTTTCGTTCTTTGAATTCCCCAGTGTGGATCCCCAATGTTTATTGTGGCTGCAAGAGCGCTAAACAGCAGTTGGTGGTTAAAACTTCCCAAGTCTACTAGTATGTATCGGCAATTAACCCCTTCACTACCAAGTGATTTTCCAAAAAAACATTGTCAGGAACCAGTGTTATTTTTAAAAATCATTCTTAATTAATTACACAGTAAGAAATATTTGGGCATATTTTAAATGGATTTCTTACTGTAATAACACATTTGGCCAGTAGGTTGCGCCATCTACTGCCAAATTGAGTTACAGCCTTTACAGTTGCAGCTCTTGTTCCCTGTATCGTCTGCTGAATGTCCGATGTCCGATGCATTCTTCAGCCGATTTTACACAGCTTTAGCTCTCTGGGCATTATGCCCACAGGGCTAAAACTTTGGAGGCCTCTTGTGCAGCTCAAAAGCAAATTAAATTTTGTTTACAGCAAACACATTTCATTTGCTTTTGGGCTGCAGAGCTGCGGATCGAGATTTCTTGATATCTGGCACCGGATAGTGCCTTTGAAGCCAGAGATATAGCAATATCGGTAGTGAAAAGGTTAAATGGTCATTCCGGGATAGAAATCACCTGTTTTATATTGTGTTCCTTATATAGTGCATTAAAAAGTATCCAAAAAGAATTTGTTGCAAAAATAAGATTGAATGGAATTGTAACATTGTCTGCTTTCCCATGACGCGCACAATGCTTAAACGCTTGGACAGGCAGTGGAGGTACCAGAGGCGCCGCCCGTAACTATGATATATTTATCCATAAACAGGGCATATAACTATATATAAATAAAGGTTTTAAGTGAACGGGGAAATGGTGCCAAAATAGAGAGTAATATATTCGCGAAAAAACATTATTTATGAGTTAACCGTTCAGCTTTTTTTTCCTGCGATGTTATAATCATAAGATCAGTGCCCAGCTGCGCATTAACCCCGTCACTACCAAGCGTTTTTTGTTGTAAAAAAAAATGATCCTATCAATTATTTGAAACATGGGATGCAAAAGGTAACAATTTCTAGGGTAAAATATAGAATTTGCACAAACATTTATGTACAGAGATAGTTAAAAAAAATAAGATACTGTAAATTTTCTCAATTCTAGTTTTTCATTTAATCTTTTTGAATGTTTACCCTTTAGAGAAATATCGCTGGGATGAAAGGTTCTAAACTCTAGATGGTGTCCCTTATCTGTCACAATGTCACACGGGGGTCTGCATTATCAGCATGCAGGCACAAATGGCCTTTGTGTCAGTAAATGTGCTGCAGACAGATAATAAAATGGTGAGATCTCCTGCTTATGGGGGTTTGTAGTGATCATAATGAGATTATTAGCAATGCAATATCTGTATGTGCTGCATAATGCCTGCGTCTGGCAATTACAGCAACACCTTGTATCTGTATGTGCTGCATAATTCCTGCGTATGGCAATTACAGCAACACCTTGTATCTGTGTGTGCTGCATAATGCCTGTGTATGGCAATTACAGCAACACCTTGTATCTGTATGTGCTGCATTATGCCTGTGTATGGCAATTACAGCAACACCTTGTATCTGTATGTGCTGCATAATGCCTGCGTATGGCAATTACAGCAACACTTTGCATCTGTATATGCTGCATAATGCCTGTGTATGGCAATTACAGCAACACCTTGTATCTGTATGTGCCGCATAATGACTGTGTAAGGTAATTACAGCAACACCTTGTATCTGTACTGTACAGGGATTTACACTCATTATAACCCCCTGAGTCTTATCCCTGTACAGCAGCGACTGACCCCACAGCTCAGCCTGTATTCTGCCAAATCCCTGGCTGCTGGAATGCAGCAGTAAAGTTTGCTGAGCTTTGTGTTACAGTCAGGTTTGGGGCTGCTGTTTGCAGCTTGTTTTAGCCCTCTCCAGGGTGCTTGGAGAGGCATAAAACAAAGGATTTTGTTTCTTCACATGGGGGGCTCACTAATCTTGCTTTAAAAAGGTTGTTAAAATGGGCTTTTGATATGCTAATGACGGCTTGTCAATGTATTACAATTCAAAATCGAGTTAGCTCGGTTTTGGGAGTGTATGGGGTAAATTTATTACTCAGGGCCTTCATGCTGTATTCTCAGAACTGGGCAATGCACGCATGTTTTATGGCAGTGGTAGCACTAGAAGAAATGCATTTATTGGAAAGATTATAATTTCTATAGGTATGTATACCTCAAAAAAAACTATTGCAGAGTTTTCTGCTTTTATTGAGGGTCAAAGGGCGACTGTCCCCTGTCTATGTGTCCCGTGTTGTATATGTCTGGGACACTGCGGAAACGTAATGAGAATTGGCCAGTGTTAAAGAGCTTTTTTTGCAAACTTTTATCATATTTGATCACATGTTTTATAAAGTATTCTGCACGTACACAGCACTGATTGCTACATTGTGTGCAATCACTGTGACACAGGCCCTCTTGGACACATCTCTCGTACACCGTGAATTTCATTTAATAGAACAGATACAATCAGGGTTATTCAAAGAGATCCAAATTGTGGCCAAAAGGTAACCGAACAGTGAAAATCAGCGTTTGGTTACCTTTCCTGGCCATTCGGCTATTCAGAGAGCAGGCAGTTCGCCAAATGTTGGCGAACTGCCTGCACATACGGTGCCTGTTCGGTGCCTGTTCGAGGGCAGTGAAATCCCCATAGAGAAGCAATGCTTCGTCTATTCAGAGAACACAAACCAACAGTGAAAAGTTGCCGAAATGCCCTGCCATTCGGTGGTTTAATTCGGCAGGTTTATTCAAGCGAATCCCATAGGCTTCAATGTTAAAAATATTCCCGTTTTAACACAATATCTAATAAACCGTTCATTATAATATTCTGCAGTAAAAAGTCTCTTTACTTTTAGATTTTTTAAAAACTTTTAGGCATTTTTTGTGATTTTTTTGCAAACATTTTTTTTTTTTTACATCGTTTTTTCATTTTTTTCTGTAACAGCCCTTTTTATTATCATTCAGTGGATTTTATATGTGAATTCCAGACATTTTCGCTCAGTAGTTTCTTTGCAAACAGCGTTTCACTTTTCAAACATTCAAAGCGTACTGTTTTCTTTTTTTTCTTCACTCCATTCGTCTGCGGTGTCGGGTTTTTCCGGCGGCTGCTCTGCGCTGTGATCGGCTCCTGCTCGGGTTTGGGTTTCTCCGGCGAGTTAATCCAGATGTTTTTGCGGGTTTCGGTGTGCCTTCGCCCTCGTTTTGCGGTGAGTGTTCGTCGGGTTTGCGGCGGCTTTTCCCTGCACTACGACGGCCCTGGGTGCTTGCTGAATACACCGCAGGGACGACGAAATGGGATCGCCAAATCGAATTGAAGAAAACTAAAAGTCACCGAACGTGCGGTGGCTTTTCGATTTTCTTTGAATAACCCTGAGTAATTTCGCTCCATCCCATGCAGAGCCATTGCTGACCAGGAAGAAGCAGCAACAGTAGGATAACTACATCAACACAACCAACACATCAACACAACCAACAGGAGCGAACGCTCCTTCATCAACAACGTAAATAGGAATTAATGCTCTTGCAATAAAACCACCAACAGGATTTAATGCATCCTCATAAACACCATAAAAGATAAATACATGCTTCTACATCAACTCCATAAAAACAAATTAATTCATCTACATCAACAACATAAGAGGAATAAATTCATTCACCTACATCAACAATACAAAAATATATTAATTCACCTGCATCAACAACATAAAGAGAAATGAATTCACCTACAAATAAATAAAGAGGAATTCATTCACCTACATCAAAAAAATAAAAATATATTCACCTACCTTTTAATTCACCCACATCAACGACATAGAGAAATTAATTCACCTACAAATAAATAAAGAGGAATTCATTCACCTATATCAACAAAATAAAAATATATTCACCTACCTTTTAATTCACCCACATCAACAACATAGAAAGAAATTAATTCACCTACAAATAAAGAGGAATTCATTCACCTACATCAAAAAATAAAAATATATTCACCTACCTTTTAATTCACCCACATCAACGACATAGAGAAATTAATTCACCTACAAATAAATAAAGAGGAATTCATTCACCTACATCAACAAAATAAAAATATATTCACCTACCTTTTAATTCACCCACATCAACAACATAGAAAGAAATTAATTCACCTACAAATAAAGAGGAATTCATTCACCTACATCAAAAAATAAAAATATATTCACCTACCTTTTAATTCACCCACATCAACAACATAGAGAAATTAATTCACCTACAAATAAATAAAGAGGAATTCATTCACCTACATCAAAAAATAAAAATATATTCACCTACCTTTTAATTCACCCACATCAACAACATAGAGAAATTAATTCACCTACAAATAAATAGAGGAATTCATTCACCTGCATCAACAAAATAAAAATATATTCACCTAAATTTTAATTCACCTACATTTAGAACATAAAGAGGAATAAATTCACATATTATTGATCTATATTTATTTTAATTCACCTACATCAACTACATTCACCTGCAAATAAATAAAGGTGAATAAATTGACCTGCATCAACAACATAAAGAGGAATTAATTCACATACATTAACAATATAAAAATATATTAATTCACTTACATAAACAACATCAAATATATTAGTTCACCTACATTTTAATTCACCTACATCAGCAACATAAAGAGGAATAAATTCAAATATTATTCACCTATATTTATTTTAATTTACCTACATCAACAAAATAAAAATATATTGACTTGCATTTTAATTCATCTACATCAACAACACAAAGAGGAATAAATTCACATATTATTCACCTATATTTATTTTAATTCACCTACATCAACTACATTCACCTGTTAATAAATAAATGTGAATAAATTGACCTGCATCAACAACATAAAGAGGAATTAATTTACATACATCAACAATATAAAAATTTATTAATTCACCTACATTTTAATTCACTTACATCAACAACACAAAGTAATAAATTCACATACATCAACAATATATATGAATTCACCTACATTTTAATTCACCTACATCAGCAAAATAAAAATATATTGACCTGCATTTTAATTCATCTACATCAACAACATAAAGAGGAATAAATTCATATATTATCCACCTATATTTACTTTAATTCACCTACTACATTCACCTGCGAATAAATAAAGGTGAATAAATTGACCTGCATGAACAACATAAAGAGGAAATAATTCACATACATCAACAATATAAAAATATATATGAATTCACCTACATTTTAATTCACCTACATCAACAACATTCATAATAAATAAAGGTGAATAAATTGACCTGCATCAACAATATAAAGAGGAATTAATTCACATACATCAACAATATAAAAATATATTAATTCACCTACATTTTATTTCACTTGCATCAACAACATAAAATATTTTAGTCCAGCTACATTTTAATTCACCTACATCAAAAAAATTAAAATATATTGACCTGCATTTTATTTAATCTACATCAACAACATAAAGAGGAATAAATTCACAAATTATTCACCTATATTTATTTTAATTCACGAACATCGACAACATTCACCTATTAATAAATAAATGTGAACAAATTGACCTGCATCAACAACATTAAGAGGAATTAATTCACATACATCAACAATATAAAAATATATGAATTCACCTACATTTTAATTCACCTACAAATAAAGAAATTAATTCCCCTGCATTTAATTCACCTACATCGACAACATAAAAATATATTAATTCAAGTACATTTTGAATCCATCGACAACATAAAGATTAATTCTTTCACCTGCATCAACAATATAAGGAGGATTTAATTCACATGCATGAAAATCATATAGAGGAATTAATTTGCTTTCATTGCACCATAAACAGGAAATAATCATTTTATATCAACACCATAAGCAAGAATTTATTGACCAACATTAACACCATCATCAGGAAAGAGTATTGTAGTTTGCCTCCTTATATGGGAACACACCACCACAACAAACCACTACAAGTGGGGGCAGTCACTTCGGTGACACTGTGGAATTATTTTTATTTTAAGGTATGACCACAGCAGATTAATGTCAGACATGATGTCTAGCACTTTTCATGGCAGGGGTCACGTTAACAGGGCTGTTGGGTGGGAAGCTATAATAAGATGTAGACCCTCGGACATATTACAGTTGAATCTCCCTATAGAGCTGATACTTCATTTTTTTCAGAAGGTGGGAGGGATTTTTGTCACAGATGGAAATGACCATCTATGGTCATATTAAATGTTAGAAGACCATGATAATATTAAAGACGATGCATCAAGTTGTGGGGGGAAACATGGTCTACTAGTTTTTTGTAAAGTTCCTGTTGAGAAACCTCATGGCTGTGGTTGTGTTTTTGGCCATACTCCAGTTGGGTCTCCCTTTATCTATGTCTCACGGGGAAATCGAACGTGCCGTTATGTGGCAGTGACCTCTTGTTGGCCATGTCCAGATATTATATGGACCCCCAAAGCTCTGCTCCGAGATCGAAAAGGAGGTGGCCGTTTGGCATATATTCCACAGGAGCAAGAGGGGTTCAGAGGTTGCCTTCATAGACTACATATATGAAGATCTGTGATGTCTACTGTAATGGTTTAGGAGCCTGAAGATTTCTCCCAACATAAAACACAATGCAAACACAACGCTCCAACACTACGACACAAAACATATTGGTAGAGTGACTCCGACTTTTATATTCTTCCCTTGGCTTTTAGAATATTATGCTGAAAGTGTTGAAGCCATGGGAAATGGAAAGAGAGATGTCCAAGCCATACCTGTAGCCTCCTTCCTTCTACAGCTATCCCTAGGTGTGAACCATATGGTGGTGACAGGTGACGACCATTTATTCTACTTTGCGGAGGAACAGGGGCCCAAAGAGGTTGCACTCCACCTCGGAAACCAATCTGTGATTGAATCATGGGAGGTTTTTAACTAAACTCCAAATCCAGCTCCTCTGAAAGTGACCTACTGTATTATTTAGACACCTCAAATCTTTAGGGGGTTAAAAAGTAGAATTTGGGGGACATCTAACCATAAAACAAGGGCCATTTCCAGTGGAATTTCCAAGGATCCACCATTGGACACATTGACGATTCCGTTCTCCACGTGTCATTATGTATATTATATTATTCTGTTAAACCATAAAAAATAGCCGATTATTGCCTTTTTGATTTTTACATTTTCTTTGTAAAAACCCAAGTGTCTTTTTTCGCAAAAAAAACTATGTGTTAAACAAATTAAAATGTGCCTCGCGCCGGACATTTTTTTTCAACTTTTGCTTTTATAGAGAATTTTGATGAGTTGGTTTTTATATATATATATATACATTTATATGTTTTGTTTTTATTTGTGTATTGTTTTTGTTTTTTGCAATGTCGTAAATAAAATCTGGGGAATCCTGAATAGTGATGGATTACGGTGGAAATGAGTCGACGGGATTCTTTTTAAGCAACAAAAAAAAAAAGAAGTGCTGTAAATGGTGGCTTTGAAATAAATGTCTTATTGCTTTATGAAATCAATTTTCTTTGTTGTTTAGTTTTTTTTTAAGGACTCCTTCATTGTGTTTGTTGTCATTAAACGGAAATGGGAATGGATGGAAACGGCAGGTGTTTTATCTCCATAAAGCAATTCAGATCCCTGATTACATACAGCTAAATAGGTTACTTTCTAAATGCGGCCAAGGAGTTACAGTTACCGGCATTTATACAGCGCCAGCATGTTCTGCAGCGCTTTACAATAGGGGAGCACAAACAGGAGACATACATGATACATGATGAAAAGATGACACTGCCCGTAGGATGACTGTCCAGGTAGTACAGCACTTAACCAAGTGCTCAGTCAGATATCCCGTGAGCTTACAATCTAAGGGACTGGGATAGGTGAAATAAATGGGAGCAGAGGAAATGTAAAGATGGTTAGCAGGGATTGCATGGGAAGGACCAGAAGCCTGGGCTTAGTGAGAGTAATTAGAGAGAGAAGTGGAGACAGCTGGAAAGGAGACCTGAAATTATGGACCGGGCCTGGGTGGGAGGGTTGGGTGGGACAGCAGTGGGTAAGATGCAGTTCAGTCTGTGTGCGTGCTGTGGAGAGAGAATAAGATTGAGTGAAAATGCTGAGAATGCTAACCATTTACGACATAGTGGGGGCAGGGAGGGAGGAACAGAGGGGGGTTTTCTATAGGCTTGTGCACCGATTTTTTTTTCGGTTCGATTCTTCGGATTTTTAAACTTTTCAATTTGGCTCATTTCGACCGATTTCTGTTTCGATTCGGTTCGGCTCGACTCGTTTTTCGTGTTCATTTTTTCGGAATTTCGACCATTTTTAGTATTTTCGTGTCACTTAGCTCGTGTTTTGTATCGACTTTTCGTATTTTCGGAAATTTTCGTTTTTCGGAATTGTAAATGGTTTCGGAATATCGACCATTTTTCGTATTTTCGTGTCACTTAGCTCGTTTTTTGTATCGACTTTTCGTATTTTCAGAAATTTTCGTTTTTTCGGAACGTCTGTTCGCCTCGTTTCAAAGCAATAAATTTCGATTTGACACATTTCAAGTACATTCGAAAATTCCGAAAATATTTCGTTTCGGCTCGGAAAACTTTTCGGATCTGCCATTTTCGGATCTAAAAATTTTCGGAAAAATCGGCTGCATCCGAAAACACGAATCGGGAAATTTCGTGAAAATTCCGAAATTCCGAAACGCACATCCCTAGTTTTCTAGCAGAAATGGAGGGAGATTTAAAAGCAGCCAGAGATTAATAAATGCAGACATAAAATACAATTGCAAAAATATGGCAGTCTGGAAAATAGTGATGGACAGCATGATGGATCCTGGATACCTTGATGCTTGGTTCTGGGCACAGAGGGTAAGATACAGTTCAATCTGTGTGTGTGCTTGATGCTTGGTTCTGGGCACAGAAGGTAAGATGCAGTTCAGTCTGTGTGTGCGCTTGATGCTTGGTTCTGGGCACAGAGGGTAAGATGCAGTTCAGTCTGTGTGTGCGCTTGATGCTTGGTTCGGAGAAAATCTCAGATACTGCTGACAGCCTCTGCCCAAACATTTGTTTAATTTATTTAGATGATTTTACTTACCTTTCGTCCATCGCCGCTCGCTGCACCGCCTCTTCAGCTCAGGGACTCCAGAAATCAGAAGTCCCTGCACTTATCTAACTCCGTTTGTCCTCCTACGCAACTTGTGCAGCGTAGGAACCGCATAGTGCACACCGTTACCAGACCCGCACACTTCACATATGCGAGTTCCCTAGCGCATGCACAGAGCGATGGATCGGAGTTGCATGCGCATGCGCAGTTACGATCCATTGACTACCTCTCTGAGAACGTAATTAACCTCACAGAGGGTGGTGTTGGCAGGTTCTTTGACACAGTAGTTAATTGAGAGCATTTTTTTTTTTTAGATGCTCTTGACTTCTTATTCGGTCACAACCTAAAAAAAATAAATTTAAATCCTTTTGGATGATTTTGTCACTGTAGTCATGTTTTAGAGTTAGGGTTAGGCTTAGGGTTAACTTTAGCATTATGGTTAGGGTCAAATGAGCAAGTAGTATCTGTTGCCTAAAAAAAAATAGAACAACAATGGAGCAAAGTGTTAACTCTAAAAGTAACCCTAACCCTAAAACTATCCCAAATAGTAATCTAACCCTAATTACTACCCTAATACTAACCCTGACCCTTAAAGTAACCCTAACCTTAAAACACAACAAATACTCACCTAACAGTAATTATTACAGTAATACTAACCCTAACCCTGAAAGTAACCCTAACACATGCACAAATAGTGAATTAACCCTACTTACTTCCCTAATACTAACCCTATCCTTAAACCTGAATGAAACCCTAACCCTAAAACAAGCACAATTAGTAATCTAACACTTATTACTACCCTAATACTAACCCTAACCCTGAAAGTATCCTAAACCCTAAAACAAGAACAAATAGTAATGTAACCCCAAATACTAAAATACTAACCCTAACCCTGAAACTAACCCAAACCCTAAAACAAGAACAAATAGTAATGTAACCCTAAATACTAAAACTAACCCTAACCTTGAAAGTAACCCAAACCCTAAAACAAGAACAAATAGTAATGTAACCCTAAATACTAACACTAATACTAACCCAAACCCTAAAACAAGAACAAACAGTAACCTAACCCTAATTACTACCCTGATATTAACCCTAAAACTGAAAGTAACCCCAACACATTCACAAATAGTGAATAATCCCTAATTACTACCCTAGTACTGACCCTAACTCTGAATCATAAAGTAGCCCTAACACTAAAGGGGTTATTCAGAGCGAGCTGATCTGGCCCCGAAATGTAACCGGATGCCGAAATTCAGTGTGCGGTGACATTTCGCGGCCGTTCGGCTATTCAGAGAGCAGGCAGTTCGCCAAATTTTGGCGGATTGCCTGTACGTACGGTGCCTGTTCGGCAGCAGTGAAATCCCCCATAGAGAAGCAATGGTTAATCTATTCACAGACACTGAACAGCAGAGAAATGTCAGTGAAATGCCCTGCTGTTGTGGTTTCATTCGACAGGTTTAATCAGGCGAATCCCATAGGCTACAATGTTAAAAATATTCCCGTTTTAATTCAATATCGAATAAACCGTTCATTGTAAAATTCGCCTGTAAAAAGACTCTTTATTTATAGATTTTTTTAGGTTCTTTTAGGCATTTTTCGGGATTTTTCCGGCAAATTTTTTTTCCGTTTTGTTTTAAATCGTTTTTTCTTTTTTATGTAACAGTCCTTTTTATTATTATTCATTGGATCTTATGTATAAATTCCAGACATTTTCGTTCCGTAGTTTTTTTGCAAACGGAGTTTAAATTTAGAAAATCTCAAGCGTACTGTTCTTTGTTTTTTTTTTACCCCATTCGTCAGCTTGTTGGCTTTTTCCAGCGGCTGGTCTACACTGTGATCGGCGGCTCGTCGGCTTTTTCCGGCATGTTTTTTTGAGCAGTTTCTGTGGTTTTTCGGTGGGTTTTTGGCAGTCGTTCGGCAGGTTTTCCCTGCACACTGGGGACCCTGTGGTGAATGCTGAATTCACTGCAGGGTGGGGAACTTTGATTCCCCGAAGTGCACGAGAGAGACTCCTCTGAATAGCTCCTTAAAAGTATCTCTAACCCTGAAATAAGCACAAATCATAACCTACCCCTAATTACCAAGACTAACTCCAAACACTAACCCTAAAAGTCAATAACTTGGGAAAATTGCTCCAACTTGAATGAATTTCTCCCCAAAATATTTTCGACTGCTCTGAAAAATTGCTTCTGAAGATCTGCACAAAGCGTCGAATTCGGTAGCGCCCAAACTGGAGCATCTTGTTCAACTAGGCATCGTTTTCCAAGCATCATTTTTAGAGGCGTCCATAAAGTCTCTCTGAACCTGAAGCCGCTCTCGGTGCATTTTGTGCCAAACAGGTGAGTCGCATTGATTGATTTATAGGTTTCTCTGTTTATACTGTACCAGCCTTAATCAAGGAATGCAATCAAACTGACGGCAATACTCTATTTCCAAAACATCAATTAACTTCTTCATGCAGAATGAAAAGACTAGCTCTCAAGTGCCAGACAGTTGCATCATTGCGACATGTGGAGTCAGGTTCATCCACTCATTTGTTTCTGTACTTGTGGATGGATTGTTGAAGAGGGAGGATTTATTTTGGATATATGTTCATTCACTTCTAACCCAGACTAGGCTGTTTAATGAACATGGGAGAGTTTGGAGATCTTTCTGCTGTATTTTGTATTCAGAGATGTTTCATGCAATTAAACACCAAATATCAGTCCATCAGACTACCTACAACAGTGGTTCCCAACTATGGTCCTCACACTGGGGGATCTGGAGAGGGCACAGGGCAGTTCCCCCTGAGCTGCAATCCCATTGTAAGAGATAAAGGGGGAATTTGAACATTTTAAGCCCATGCATCTCCAGTTCCATACACCCTAGGTCAGTTGAGATGCCCCCTTGAACATTGCTGCATGGGGTCTGTCAGTTGTCACCTGAGCAGCAGGAGGACAGATTCTGTGTGGCAATGTTCTGGGGAGAGGGAGTGTGAGTTTGGGGATCTTTCTACTGTATTTTTTATTCAGAGATGTTCTATGTATTTAAACACCAGATATCAGTCCATCAGACTACTTAGAACAGTGGTTCCCAACTGTGGTCCTCACACTGGGTGATCCTGAGATGGAGCATGGGGGGAGGGGGCATTTTCCCCACTGAACTGCAATCCCATCGTAAGAGCTAAAGAGGATGTTTGGACATTTTAAGCCCATGTATCTCCAGTTCCATACACACTACATGGTCAGCTGAGATGTCCCCCTGGAAAATTGCTGTGTGGGGTCTGTTAGTTGTCACCTGAGCAGCAGGAGGACAGATTCTGTGTGGCAATGTTGCAGTGAGAGTGATTTTTTTTTTGAGAAAGTATTTTACCAGGAAGGATACATTGAGATTTCTCTAATTTTCAAGTATGTCCTGGGTGGCGAGTATGTACCGTTAGGTGTCTTGCTCAAGGACACTTACTGGAGAGGTGCTCATTGGGATCGAACCCATGTCTCCACAGGCTCTCTCCACGCAGAGCAGTGATGTTGCCTCTACTCCACCCAGCCGGTACTTTGGGGATCTTTCTATTGTATTTTTTATTTAGAGATGTTCTATGCATTTAAACACCACATATCAGTCCATCAGACTACCTAGAACAGTGGTTCACAACTGTGGCCCTCACTCTGGGGGATCCAGAGATGGGGCACAGGGGCATTTGCCCACCTGAACTGCAATCCCATCGTAAGAGATAAAGAGGACGTTTAAACATTTTAAGCCCATGTATCTCCAGTTCCATACACACTACATGATCAGTTGAGATGTTCTCCCCCTGGACATTGCTACGTGGGGTCTGTCAGTTGTCACCTGAGCAGCAGGAGGACAGATTCTGTGTGGCAATGTTCTGGTGAGAGTGAGTGTGAGTTTTGGGATCTTTCTACTGTATTTTGGATTCAGAGATGTTTTATGCATTTAAACACCAGATATCAGTCCATCAGACTACCTAGAATAGTGGTTCCCAACTATGGTCCTCACACTGGGGAATCCAGAGATGGGGCATGGGGGCATTTGCCCCCCTGAGCTGCAATCCCATCGTAAGAGGTAAAGGGGACATTTGGACATTATAAGCCCATGTATTTCCAGTTCCATACACCCTACATGGTCAGTTGAGATGTCTACCCCTGGACATTGCTGCGTGGGGTCTGTCAGTTGTCAACTGAGCAGCAGGCGGACAGATTTTGTGTTGCAATGTTCTGGGGAGAGCAAGTGTGATGAACGCAGCCTGCAATACAGGGTCTGCTCTGCCTCTTACTGGCTTATAGCCAAAGCTGGTATAGAAGTGACCCTCCTGAAACCTGTGACTGGATCTGCCCCAAAATCCCATAACAGGCCATATTTTAAGGATTACCTTGGGTAAATGCAAACTGAATCCTGCAATCGCTAAGCAACAAATCATATCACCTGCGCTGTGCATCAGATATCCTGCAAACCTGGCCTGTTAGGAGGACCTGAGAACCAGGGTTGGAAACCACTGACTTATAAGAAGAAACAGCAATTTTCTTACAAATGATTCATATTATTGTGACACAAATTTATATATTTCTTGTCTGCACCCTATATATTCATGCTTTTTGGATCATAATGGATTGTACAGTTATTTTTCTCTGCTGACACTGTGCCCCAGATGCTTTATTTATTTTCCTCTGTGTTCTACTTATACTGTTTCAATATTGTAAAACTCTAAAATTTGAATAAAATAAAAAATTGTATATATATATATATATATATTCTTACTTTTTTTGCTTCCTTTTTTCTTGGTTCTTTTTCTTGCTTTTTTTTTTGTAATACTGTCCCGTCAACATTTTGAGCTTGGAAAAAGACCCTATGGGTGTTGTTTAATGCAGGTGAGTCGTGATACAGAAGTTACATCACTCGTGAGCAACGCGGGAAAAAAAAAAAAGCAGACAAAGGGCAAATGCCCAAATCGCGTTGTGCAATTTCTCTGTAGGAGAAGGAATGCAAACCTCACATTCTGCTTCCCTCTCAAAAGCAGAGAATCATGCCTGAGCAATCACAGCGAGGATAAATAGAATTCCAGTAATATTATTCCGATTAAAAATCACCCAGGTAATAAATAAAGGAATGTAGAAACCTGAATCCATGGAAATAGGTCCATGTCAAGTCATGCATAACATTACAGGTAAAGGTCACTAGAAATGATTGTTATCCTTGTGAGCGTTCAACATAATCCACAGACACTGGTCCAGCTATTACAGCATCTTGTGATGTCACATATTCAGCAAATATTCAAAATATAAAAATATACAAAAATTTTTGGTACTTTCCAGTTCGCCAAACGTCAGACAAAATAATGTGTTTAGCTAAAAATCGATTTCTTGTTGGCAAGTGAGCCTGCGCGAAAAGCGTACAGAGTTGATAACGCACGACTAGTTGGTTATTTAATTAAATGTTAAGTATACACAGCACATAAAACCCAACATGTAAACTTTTTATTGTAGGATTCGTGTTTCCCAGGAGGGAAATGAAATTCTCAAAGAGATCTCACTCCTGTCACCCTGAATTACAATAATGGAGCTACAAGGTGCAGCCACCAACCTCACTGTAACAAGAAGTTCAACAAACTTTACTGCTGCATTACAACAGCCAGGGAGAGGGCAGAATACAGTGTGAGCTGTGGGGTTACTCACAGGGATAAGAATCAGGGGGTTATAATGAGTGAAAATCCCTGTACAGTACAGATACAAGGAGCAGCCACAAACCTCACTGTAACAAAAATGTCAACAAACTTTACTGCTGAATTGAAGCAGCCAGGGATTTGGCTGAATACAGGGAGAGCTGTGGGGTCAGTCGCTGCTGTACAGGGATAAGATTTAGGGGGATATAATGAGTGTAAATCCCTGTACAGTACAGATACAAGGTGTTGCTGTAATTGCCATACACAGGCATTATGCAGCACATACAGATACAAGGTGTCACTGTAATTGCCATACACAGGCATTATGCAGCACATACAGATACAAGGTGTCACTGTAATTGCCATACACAGTCATTATGCGGCACATACAGATACAAGGTGTCGCTGTAATTGCCATACACAGGCATTATACAGCACATACAGATACAAGGTGTTGCTGTAATTGCCATACACAGTCATTATGCAGCACATACAGATACAAGGTGTTGCTGTAATTGCCATACACAGGCATTATGCAGCACATACAGATACAAGGTATTGCTGTAATTGCCATACACAGGCATTATGCAGCACATACAGATACAAGGTGTTGCTGTAATTGCCATACACAGGCATTATGCAGCACATACAGATACAAGGTATTGCTGTAATTGCCATACACAGGCATTATGTAGCACATACAGATACAAGGTGTTTCTGTAATTGCCATACACAGGCATTATGCAGCACATACAGATACAAGGTGTTGCTGTAATTGCCATACACAGGCATTATGTAGCACATACAGATACAAGGTGTTTCTGTAATTGCCATACACAGGCATTATGCGGCACATACAGATACAAGGTGTTGCTGTAATCGCCATACACAGGCATTATGCAGCACATACAGATATTGCATTGCTAATAATCTCATTCTGATCACTACAAACCCCCTTAAGCAGGAGATCTCACCATTTTATCATCTGTCTGCAGCACATTTACTGACACAAATGTCATTTCTGCCTGAATACTGATAATACAGACCCCATGTGCCATTGTGCCAGATAAGGGACGCCATCTAGAGTTTAAAACCTTTCATCCCATTTCTTAGTTAAATAAATGAATGTGTGAAAAATCAAAAATGAGCAGATTTACATTATAGAATTCTTTCATCGCAGAATATTAAACTTTCTGTCTAATTGATAATTTACCCTGCAATTAAAGCCTTACAACGATCCAATGTTATTTGAGTGGTCACAGTGACCTGCGTTTCTGCTCCTCTTTCCCAGCTCTATGTGGGTCTTGGAGGTCTGACTGGGGGATTAGTCCCACTGGGAATCTGAGATCAGTGAGCGCTGAGCTCAGGATCCTGGATATTGGGTCTCCCGTGTCTCGTTTTTAACCAATGACTGTCAGTGTGCTCTCCATTGGATTGTCTTGACGCTTGCTCAAACGCCCTGCCTCCTGCTGGTCACGCAACAGTTGTGTCTTGGCAGGAAGCTGGCAGCATGTCATGTCCAGTCAGCATCTAAGAAGCCTGGTGCTGGATTCAATTTGAGTTTTCAAACAATCTAAAGGAGGAAGAAGTCAGGAGGAACCACAAATTGCGCAGCACTACAGGACCTGTGCACTTTACCTACGCAAGTTCTGTAGCGCCTGCGCAGAGCGATGGATCGGAGCCGCACGCGCATGCACAGACCTGATCCATTGCTGCCTCTCTGAAAACGCTCGCTACAGCGATTGGTCTCAGGGGGTGACGTCGGTCGCTCTCTGTGTGTGACATCACTAGCAACCGATCTGGTGACTGGCAGCTGGGAAATTCTAAATCCCGGCTGCTGGTAATGCTGGATGGGGTGGAGGAAACTCTTCCACTTCACCCAGGGATTTTGCCAGATGGGTGGAGCTGAGGAGGGGGCAGAAGGGGGGTACTCCTCAGATCCTGAGCACTTTAAAACACTAAAGTGGTCAGGACGAGTAGAGGGTCCCTTTATTCACTTACCCATATAGATAAGTGGAAATTATAACACTTTTTGATATCCTGTCTGTGTGCGCATTGTTTTGCATCTAACCTTAATTTTCTAACTCCGGCGATTACATGCCAGATATATATATTGCAGGGATTATGTAAAACAGCACAGGGTAGAAATAATGTTAATGCATCATATGGTGGGAAGAAGAAAGGTCTCACTAAAATACATGAAAAACAGCTGATTCAGGGAGTACAAGGCTGGGAAAGACCGGTTTCAAGGCCCCGGTGGACAGACATGATGTTGAATTCCATGAGGAGACCTGAGAAGCACCACAGGAGCTGCGGTTTGCCATCGCCAGGCTGACGGCAAAGAAGAAAAATGGTTAGAAAAAAATAAATAAATAATGGAAAATTAGAATTAAAAATAATTTAAAGGGCCAGTACCACCAAAAATTGCAATGTCCTTATTGTGTTTATGTGATGTTGCTGATATCTTACATGTGTTTGTTTTTCTCTTGTATGTTTAGTTAAGAAAATATTTTCCTCTATATGTGTCACTGGGCGCATCCATTGTGTGATATTTTCCTCTATATGTGTCACTGGGTGCATCCATTGTGTGATATTTTCCTCTGTATGTGTCACTGGATGCATCCATTGTGTGATATTTTCCTCTATATGTGTCACTGTGTGCATCCATTGTGTGATATTTTCCTCTATATGTGTCACTGGATGCATCCATTGTGTGATATTTTCCTCTATATGTGTCACTGGATGCATCATTGTGTGATATTTTCCTCTATATATGTCACTGGGCACATCCATTGTGTGATATTTTCCTCTATATGTGTCACTGGGTGCATCCATTGTGTGATATTTTGCGTTGTAACCTGCCCCCCCCCACAATATCTTTCCATCACTTGCTCCTTACTGTGTGGCTTTGGGCATAGAATGGAGTGAATGGGTCAGTCACCGACTCACAGCATTGTATTGTGTGGGATGTATTTAAAGGACATCACCAGGGGGGTAGATTAGAAGACATTTAAGCTCCCTGTATTATCTCATACAGCTGACAGCTCTTATCCCGGGTAGCCTGTTGAACAATAGCCTCCAGCAGCCTTATCTAAACATTCCCTCCTCCACCTCATTAACTGTTAAATACTGTATGAGATAAAGCACAGCAGTAACATAAAACGTTTGCATTGATATTGGTAATTGTTGCATTTTGGGAAAAATTCATGAAATGGAAACTGGAGATAAAACCCCTAACTTTATGACAGCATGTGTTTTAGAATGTGTTTCATAAAGTGTTTTATAAAGTGTAGCGCTGTGTTAAAATCTTGCTGTGGCATTACCTATTTTTGGCCACAAGATGGAGACAGTCGCGATTAGAGACACTGGACATTGGGACTACATCTCCCGGCATGCTTTGCAAGGAGACAGGAAGTGGGTGGGGACTGGACACTTACATCCTCCACCTCGTGGAGAACGCGCCAGAGCGCGCCAGGGAACGAGAGAAAGCAGACGCACTGAAGAGATCGCGAGAGGGCCTAGGCCAGAGCCTGAGTGAGACCCGCCAGTCATTATTGGGTCACTCAACCTGAGGAGAAGGAGACTTGCCAGAATCCAGGAATTGCTGCAGACCGGAGGAACCGAAGACCTCGAGTGAGGAGTCACCGCGAGTTGATCGGGTACGGAGAGCAGGCGGTGAGCTGGACAAGCTGCATAAAGTCAGACAACGGATCCGGCCGCTAGTATCCCCAGTCAAAAATCGAGCGGAGAGACGTCCTGGGTCAGCGGAGCCTAAAGCAATCGTCGGATGGGTGAGAGGCCTCCAAGGCTGTTTTGTGATTAAAGGACACGCTGCTGTTTTCTCTTTAAAGTCCACAGGGCCCCAACTGACTAGTCGAAGACATTCCTTCAGTAAATTCACTGGCCAGTTGAACAGTACCCGGGTACCATACACACATACACACCTTTTACATTCCGGGACTTAACCTGTGCAGGACTCATTCTGTTACGAATCGGAACGGGGGTTAAAGATACGTTCCGAATACATATTTTTCTCTTTTCCGCTGCGCGTTTATCGTAATACGAAGAGATTGTATTTTGGGGTTCGCTACGTGTCTCTGTTTTTCCGAACTATTGAGTAATTGCATATATTTTTCTGTTCGGTTGCGAATATTTTATTCTTCCGAAATACGAAGCCTCGTGTTTCGTTTCTTTTCCGCTACGCGTTTTACCGCAATACAAAAGTACGGTAATAATATCTGTGAATACCGTGTCTCAACATCTGCCTATTATTTTAGTAAACTATTTAAATGATAAAAACTCACAGCGGTGTTGGAGTATATTTATTCCCTAGTGCGGGGAGACTGACCCGTGGTTCATTTTCAGCGGCTCCTCCGGGAGTGAGCGCTACACGTGGGGGCTCGTCCGGGATTCAGTCTCTGGAAAAAACGCATCTAAAGGGTTAAATATGGATCCAGACACTGTTGCCGAATGATGTGAGGAGCACAGTAGTCAGTTACAATGTTGTATAGTCATGGATATTCCCGCAGACACTTGGGCCGAAGAGCAGATCCGCCAGGCCGTGGCCACGCTAGCACCAGATCATCGGGGGTTAATACTGGACATTAAAAAAAAAACCAGATACTTCTCACACATATGTTCTTCTCGAGTGGAGAAAGGGCGTTCCACCATGCTTTAAGGGCGCGAGCGTGAAACTGGCCGATGAGGTGGAAGTCCAACTAATTCAGCCAAGTGCGCCACGTGGCGAATCCGCAAGTGTTCCCGCGCCTAGTCCGTTGGCCATGATCGGGCCTGAATTTATCATGGCTATTGGAGATCTACTGGCTAAATGTCAGAAAACAAGCCCTCCTCACACTAACTTCGGTTATCGACGGTTAAGAAATTTTACAGGAAACGTACCAACTCAGGCGGGAGAAGAAACCTTTGAAGAATGGGTGGAACAGGCGATGCAGGCTCTGGATGAGTGGGACGTCCCTGAGGCCCAGAAGAAGCAAAGGATCACCGAGAGCTTAAAGGGACCTGCGTCGGAAGCGGTGAGAAACCTAAAACTGAGTAGAAAAGATTGTACTGCTTTAGATTATTTAAACGTTCTTGAAGAAGTTTTTGGGCAAACCGAAAAGGCAGCCGAACTGGTATATCAGTACGAACACACCTATCAGAGAAGAGGTGAAAGGATGACCGAGTACATGAGGCGCCTAGATAAGATTCTACACCAGATACTCCTGAAGAAAGGGGCCGAACCGGCCGAAGTAGATAAGATCCGAATAAAACAGATCCTGAGGGGCTCTCAACCTCTAGATCCAGTAATGATGCAGCTGAGAAGCAGAGCAGGAAACCAAGAGTTGAAGTACCTGGAACTGATCCGAGTTGTACGAGAGGAAGAGGCTTTACTGGAAGAGAAATCCTTCAGGCGGGGGGAAAGGGCTTATGCACAACCTGTGAGACATAACGACGGCCTGCAGCCTGAAAGCGACTCTCTAGATACTTATGGATCTGACGAGGACGAACAAGAACACCTAGTTGTTTTTAAATCTACAGAGAGGGCTGCCAAAGAATCGAACCTCTCTGAACGTGGTGAATTGTCCAAGACCGTCAAGAAAGTACAGGAAGCCCAAGCTGAATTGCAACAAGCGCACACGGAACTGTGCCGAGTGTTGATGAAGGTGACCGAAATGCAGGCAGAAATGCAGAAATTCCTCACAGATATGCAGACGACGGGGGCTGCTGTGGCGTCTGGTCCAAGTCCCTTAACAAAATCCCAACAAGCAACTACGTCTCCGCTTTCTAAGAAGAGATGTTTTGGTTGTGGAGAAATGGGCCATTTCCGCGCACAGTGCAAAGGCCAAAAGCCTGAGAAGGATAGAGTCGAGGGACTGTTGAAAGCCCTAGAAGGACTGTTATCTACCTCACCGGCGGGAAACGCCAGAGGGCACAAGTGAAGGAGCAACCTAAGTGCCCGAAGGTTGAACCCCGCTCCAGAAACCAAGCCAAGACTAAGAGGGCGAGAAGGCCCAAAGCCGAGTCAACTGTGGAGCCTGCCAGGACTGAAAGAGTCACTCCCTTAGCATCCAGGTCTACGTCATGGGGAAGCAATGCACACCCAAAACCTGCACGGGCCAAGAAAAAGGCCAGGGTACAGCAAACTGGGTCTAAGTGTCCGGATACCGCCACCAAGTTTCCTGACCAACTGATAGGTCCTTCTCCTATTGTGCCAATCCAAGTGGAAGGAGTCTACACCAAAGCCCTGTTAGATTCAGGGGCTCAAGTGACATTGATCTACAGAGACTTCTACGAGAAACACTTAAAGCACATTCCTCTGCAAGAATTGAAGGATTTGGAAATATGGGGTATCGGCACTGAGAAACTCCCTTATGACGGGTACCTGCAAGTGAAGTTGGAGATCGGATCTGAAGTCATCGGGCAGTCTGGGGGTTGTGATGCATTGGCCATTGTGTGTCCTCGACCCTCGGGTGCGAACAGAAGCTCCCCGATAGTGGGGACGAATACTGACCTAGTGCGGCGTCTCCTGACGCCTATCGTGTTGGAAGAAGGTTCAACTCAAGGAGTACACCCAATGTTACGTCCGGTCTATCAGAGGATGGTCGAAGAACGAAAGGCACCTGCCGAGGTGGGAAGACTGTGGAGACTGGGTGGAACAGAGAAGGTTCTGCAAGCAGGAGAAGTAGCGAGCTTCCGGGCTTCAGTCAAGTTGAACGGATCACAACCCGGTCCCTATGTGGTGCTGGGAACCGATTTTAATCATGGGAGTGAAACCGGAGTCGAAGTGATTCCTGAAATAATCTCCACCAAAGCTCTGAAGAGAACACGAGGAAGAGTCTCGGTCAGCGTGTGCAATGTGACGGATTCTCCAGTAGTCCTTAAAGCACGAATGCCTATCGGGCAAGTAGAGTCTGCTACACCCCTCTCTACCGATTTAGGAGGGGGAGTGGATAAAGAGATTCCAGATGAAAGATTCTACCCCAAAGACGCTCCCATTTCACCTGAGTGGAAGAAACGTCTTCAGTCTCAAGTCCTAAAGTGGAAGGAATTGTTCTCGAAAGATGAGTTCGATGTGGGCCTAGCAAAGAGTACTGAGCACCGCATTCGGTTACAAGAAGACAAGCCGTTTCGGGAAAGATCAAGGCGAGTTCCGCTAGGAGACTTAGATGATCTGCGAGAGCAGCTGAATGAATTGCAAAGAACCAAGGTGATTCAAGAGTCCAGGAGTCCATACGCATCTCCCATAGTGTTGGTCCGGAAGAAAAATGGTTCTGTCCGTCTATGCATAGACTACCGCACGTTGAACCGGAGAACCATCCCCGATCAATATGCCACTCCTCGGATAGAAGATGCCCTACAGTGTTTGTCTGGAGCAAAGTGGTTTAGTGTACTAGACCTGCAAAGCGGATATCACCAGATACCCATGCATCCTGAAGACAAGGAGAAAACTGCGTTCATCTGTCCACTGGGGTTCTTTGAATTCAACAGGATGCCTCAAGGCCTTACGGGGGCTCCAGCCACGTTCCAACGGTTGATGGAGAAGACAGTCGGGGATATGAATCTAATCGAAGTATTAGTGTACCTGGATGACATAATTGTGTTTGGGAAGACTCTGGAAGAACATGAGCAACGTTTGGAGAAGGTCTTGAAGAGGCTCCATGAAGAGGGGCTGAAACTGTCTCTGGAGAAATGCCAATTCTGTCTACCCTCTGTTACGTATCTGGGACATGTGGTCTCAGCAGAAGGTGTTTCGACAGATCCTCGGAAGTTGGAGGCCGTAGCTTCTTGGCCTAGACCCCGAAACGTCACTGGGCTTAGATCTTTCTTGGGATTCTGTTCATACTATCGAAGATTTGTGGGAGGATTCGCAAAATAGCTCAACCACTGAACAAACTCCTGCAGAAGGAAACCACCGAAGAAGGCTGCAAGGTCTCTGATAAGAACCCGTCAGCTCCAGGGCCAAGGAAAGCTCGAGAGTCTATACAAGGTGAATGGACCAGTCAATGTGAGGGAGCTTTCGTGAAACTGAAAGAGAGTCTAACCCGAGCTCCTGTTTTGGCCTATGCGGACCCTCACAAGCCGTATGAGTTACATGTGGATGCCAGCCGAGAAGGTCTGGGAGGAGTCCTGTATCAGGAGTATGGCGGATTGCTGAGGCCTGTAGCGTACGTAAGCCGGAGCCTTACGCCTTCAGAGAAGAACTACCCTACTCACAAGTTGGAGTTCCTAGCCTTAAAGTGGGCAGTGGTAGACAAGTTAAAAGACTATCTGTATGGAGCTGAGTTTGTGATCAAGACGGATAACAATCCTCTTACCTACATCCTTACTACCGCAAAACTGGACGCAACGGGACATCGGTGGTTGGCCGCTCTGTCAGGGTTTCGGTTCAGCCTGAAGTACCGCCCTGGGGTGAATAATCGAGATGCTGATGCGTTGTCGAGAAGACCCTACACTACAGAATGGACTCAGTTGACTCCAGACGGGGTGCAAGCTTTGTGTCAAGGAACAGAGCGCCGGGTCAAAGGAGGGATTGAAGCGGAGGCCATAGGAGTCATGGCTGCGGCTGTTCAAGAGTTTTACTGTAACCCTACGCAGTTAAGGGATTAAAATTTACCTACCTTTTCGAGACAGGACCTGAAAGCGGATCAGGCCAGAGACCCTTTAATTGCCTTGACCTTAAAGGCCCTGACTGCAAACCAGCGAGAGATTTTGTTAACTAACTCCCCGAGTGGAGCCAGATTAGTCTATAAAGAGTGGGAGCGGTTAAAGATGTTGGATGGGGTGTTCTACCGAAGGGGCCCCTCAACCAACGCTGAAGAGATTCAACAGTTATTCCTCCCCACTAAACATAGGGAGAGTGTGCTGCGATCACTACATGATGAGCATGGACATTTAGGTGCAGAGAGAACTTTTAAGCTGGTGCGAGATAGGTTTTATTGGCCTTGCATGAGGGCTGAAGTAGAAAGTTATTGTCATTCCTGTTTGAGGTGTATTCAGAGAAAGACTCTACCGACCCGAACTGCTCCAATGAGCCATCTGCAGAGTCAGGGACCCATGGATTTGGTGTGCATTGACTTCTTGTGCTTAGAGCCGGATGCTAGTGGGCAAGGGAACATTCTAATAGTGACTGATCATTTCACTCGTTACGCCCAAGCATTTTCCACAAAAGATCAACGCGCTCCGACAGTGGCCAAGGTGTTGATGGAAAAGTTCTTTGTTCATTACGGACTGCCAAGGAGGATACACTCTGATCAGGGTAGAGACTTTGAAAGCAGACTGGTGGGGCAATTGTTAGAGCTGTTGGGAATTCAAAAGACCCGAACTACACCATATCACCCTCAAGGTGATGCTCAGCCTGAAAGGTTTAATCGCACACTGCTAAACATGCTGGGGACCTTGTCGAATGTGGAGAAGCAGAGTTGGAGTCGGCACATAGCTACTCTGGTGCATGCATATAACAGTACGGAGAGTGATGCAACTGGATACTCACTGTACCGTCTTTTGTTCGGAAGAGAGGCTCGACTGCCGGTTGATTTTGCATTTGGGTTATCTCTAGACCAGACGTCAGTAGCTTCCCATAGAAACTACGTGGATAGACTTCGAAAGAATTTGGCTTCTGCATTTGAACAGGCCCGGTTGACCTCAGGAAACAGGGAGCAAAGAAACAAAAGGAACTATGACTTGAAAGTCCGAATACAAGATCTACAACCCGGTGATAGGGTTCTATTGAAGAACTTGGGTGCTGCTGCGAGACACAAGCTGGCGGATAGGTGGAGTTCCCACCTGAAGAGGAACTGATTGAGCCAGAACCAAAACGCTCTGTTCGACCGCCCCAACGACTCACCTACGACTCACCAGGACATAGCACTGAAGAGGCCATCACCACAGTGCAGAGGTTGCCCGAAGTGTCTGCTATGCTAGCTGAGGTAGCCCAAAATATGAGTCAACTTGAGGAAGTGTTCCTAACTCACTATATGTATGCTGCTGAACCTGTGCATGTTATGTAAACTGTATTCAATATTGTGGAAATGTAATGTAACTGTTGTACCTCCTTGGAGAGACCAAAGAGTTCTAGGAGGGGAGAGAGTGTAGCGCTGTGTTAAAATCTTGCTGTGGCATTACCTATTTTTGGCCACAAGATGGAGACAGTCGCGATTAGAGACACTGGACATTGGGACTACATCTCCCGGCATGCTTTGCAAGGAGACAGGAAGTGGGTGGGGACTGGACACTTACATCCTCCACCTCGTGGAGAACGCGCCAGAGCGCGCCAGGGAACGAGAGAAAGCAGACGCATTGAAGAGATCGCGAGAGGGCCTAGGCCAGAGCCTGAGTGAGACCTGTCAGTCATTATTGGGTCACTCAACCTGAGGAGAAGGAGACTTGCCAGAATCCAGGAATTGCTGCAGACCGGAGGAACCGAAGACCTCGAGTGAGGAGTCACCGCGAGTTGATCGGGTACGGAGAGCAGGCGGTGAGCTGGACAAGCTGCATAAAGTCAGACAACGGATCCGGCCGCTAGTATCCCAGTCAAAAATCGAGCGGAGAGACGTCCTGGGTCAGCGGAGCCTAAAGCAATCGTCGGATGGGTGAGAGGCCTCCAAGGCTGTTTTGTGATTAAAGGACACGCTGCTGTTTTCTCTTTAAAGTCCACAGGGCCCCAACTGACTAGTCGAAGACATTCCTTCAGTAAATTCACTGGCCAGTTGAACAGTACCGGGTACCATACACACATACACACCTTTTACATTCCGGGACTTAACCTGTGCAGGACTCATTCTGTTACGAATCGGAACGGGGGTTAAAGATACGTTCTGAATACATATTTTTCTCTTTCCGCTGCGCGTTTATCGTAATACGAAGAGATTGTATTTTGGGGTTCGCTACGTGTCTCTGTTTTTCCGAACTATTGAGTAATTGCATATATTTTTCTGTTCGGTTGCGAATATTTTATTCTTCCGAAATACGAAGCCTCGTGTTTCGTTTCTTTTCCGCTACGCGTTTTACCGCAATACGAAAGTACTGTAATAATATCTGTGAATACCGTGTCTCAACATCTGCCTATTATTTTAGTAAACTATTTAAATGATAAAAACTCACAGCGGTGTTGGAGTATATTTATTCCCTAGTGCGGGGAGACTGACCCGTGGTTCATTTTCAGCGGCTCCTCCGGGAGTGAGCGCTACACGGGTGTAACTAGTATTCTTGCAGCTTATGGAAGTGGCAGCGTCCCTTTAAGTTTGACAATAGCAATCTATGATGTGGATGCTGCGTGCTGCCGTATATAAGGATCTGCGAGGCGAGTCAGGGGCGGCTCAGGACATCTTATCAGCCTTAGGCAGATGCTCTCTGCGCTCGCTCACTTCCTTTTATATTCTTTCCACCGGAGCTGGACGAACACCAAATACAAGATGCATTCGACTCCGCTGCTTGTGCTCGCTCTGTTATCATTACGGGAGTTATATTTAGAAAAATGAGCCTCAGACACCAAATAAGTCACAGAGTCTGTGTGTGTCTAGATAAAAGGATGAGCGCGTCGAAGACGTAACCGTTGGGTCACATAGATGAACGCAAAACAGTCATAAGTTTTGCTTTAAAGAGGATAGAGCCCTGTGTACTTACTTTCCATCACGTTAACTCTGAGGGGTATTCACAGAGCACCCAAAATGAGTTTCGGCGATAATTCGGTGAATTCACTATTTTATCACCATATTTTGCCAATGATGGAGTCGCCGAAGCAGTTATCCGAACGTTGGTGAAATGCAAATTCCACCCAACTCATGGGAGGTTATATCGATACAAATGTAGTATTAATAAAAAAGGTCCTTTAAAAATTATTTTAAAAGTACTTTAACCCTTTCGCTGATGAGGCATTTCCCGTCTCTGTGCTGAGGTCATTTTTACCGGTTTCGCTCATCATGTTTAACCGCGTTTTGAAGCTTATTTTAATATACGACCCAGACATATTATATATCGTTCTTTCCGGCAGACTCGGCAGATTCATAATATGTCATTATTATATGTATACGTCTTGACCTGTCTGTATATTATAACAAAAAATGCAATAAAATTTGAATTTTCAATAATTTACAATGTGTAAAGTGTTTTTTTTTCACATTTTAACATGCGAGCGTTTGCGGTTATATTTTCTATGAGTAGCGCTTGTTAAAAAAATTAGAAATGGGGTCTGGTTACAATTTTTTTGGGGTAAAATTACGTGATTTTTAACGAACGCACCCCATACAAAAATCGTTAGTGCAGCATCATTGTTCACATTATAATTGAAATGGGGACAATATTGATACATTAACAAAACAAAAACAAAAAAAAACTTGTTTATTTTTTTTATTATTTTTTTAAAAAAAAATTTAATTTTATTTTTATTTATTTTTTGCAAAATTGTTACATGGTCATGTTTGATATTGTTGGAAAGGTCATGCTCTGGCCAATCCAATAATATGAAACATTAACCCCTAGCTTCCACGGATCGGGAGATAGGGGGTTCCAATGAACCCTCTATCTCCACCATTGGTGGCAGCTAGGGGTTAACTCCAGAACTGAGGTAATCGCGCTATGCACGATGACACCAGTCATCAGGGGGAGTTCCCAGAAGCTTGGCCGACATCCAAGATGTCGGCCAGCTCCGAGAGAGGATCACGATCCAGCGCTTTTCGGCGCCGAATCGTGATCCGGCCCCCAAGGGGTTAAAGCCAGCCACCGTTTGGAAGGGCAGGCTGTGCCCTTCCAAATGGTGTCTGACTTTCACCGCTGGCCCCAGGCGATTGGGAGGGAGGGAGGTCCACAGGACCTCACCCCCTCCCTTTCAGGTACCTCCTCCGCAATCACGGGGGGGGGGCACCTGAAATAGATGTCCCCAGCCCGCACCGGGGGGGGCGCAGCAGTTGGCCGGATTCACTGCCGATCGCTGCCTCCTGTGCTAGAACGCGCTCATTATCCATAGCACAGGAGCAGCACTTGGCAGGATGCGCTCAGCATGTCCTTAGCAGCCAAGTGGTTAAACCATTAAAAAAGTATCTTTCACCGCTTCCTGATCAGCATGTCATGTGACCGCAGGGAGGGCTGATCGCTCCAGCCAATCCAGTGGTTCTCTTGCAGGAAGGCGTTGATCCCATTGGACAGGGCTGGTTCAGGAAGTACTTCAAGTCCAGGAAACCTGAGCTGAGGGTCTGGGTGGGACTAAACCCCTGCATCTGGATGGCTGAATCGGCCCTCTGAGCCCCCTCTCAAAGGGGGAGAGGGAGCAAGGTGCTCACAGCTGTTCGACCACTCAGATAAGATGGAGCGATCGCACTGTGCGGAGTGTAAGTGCCTTGTAATAGATTTAGGAATGTGTTGTTTTTATTATTTCCTGTGAATGTGTTGTTGATTGCTGGAACAGATAACGCTCTAAATATAGCGAGGGCGTCAGCGTCCCCCAGTGAGCACATTTTGCCGTCAGGCTCCCATGACATTTGCAGATCTGGTCCATCTCTCGACACACACTGAGATTTTTGGAAAAAGTACGCATTTTGCAGAAAAAAATGCGAATGTTTGTTTATATCTTTGTAGAAACAAGTTGATTGGTATCACAATAAATGCACATTCCTTCCCCGAGGTCGCCATGAGGTCACTTCCTGCTCTCTGATACTGAGTTTTAAGCCCATTTTACATGTGTTTTATGAAAATCTCAGGCTCTGGTTTAATTTTAAAGGCATCTTTGTAAATCACTTCACAGATAAGGACAATCCAAAGGTATTGACACCGGTTTTTATAAAGATTTAAACAAGTCACAGATCGACCATCAAGACAGAGGCCTCGCCGGGCCAACACATGAAACATCGATAAGGCACAACCAAAAATACAATAACCCGTCAAGAGCGACCCCGAAGGGCAGACGGCAACACTGCAAAAGGAGAAACGCAGCCACGAAGTCGCCAAAATGGTATTGTCACCTTTTTGATTGTTAAAGTGACACTAAAACGTACATAAGCTGTAACTAGAAACAAAAACATATTATAAAACACATTATAAAACACATGCTGCCGTTTTGATTTCTTTGATGAAGCAATTGCATGTAAAAAGGATATATAAGGTTAGGTTTTTAATCTCCTATTTCTATTTTGTGGATTTTTCCCATGATGCAACATTTACTAAAATCTGAGCAAAAGTTTTAATTTGTGGCTGTGCTTTATCTTATACATTATTAAACAGTTAATGAGGTGGAGGGAATGTTTAGATAAGGCAGTAGGGGGCCTGTTGTCCTTCAGGCTACCTTAGATAGGAGCTGGCAGCTGCATGTGATAAAACGGGGAGCTTAAAAGACTTCTAATCTACCCCTTGGTGATGTCCTTTGAATACATCCCACGCAATACAAAGATGCGAGTCGGTGATTGACCCATTCACTCCATTCTATGGTCAAAGCCACACAGTGAGGAGCAAGTGATGGAAAGATACTGGGGAGGGGGGGAGTTTCCAACACAAAATATCACACAATGGATGCACCCAGTGACTCATATAGAGGAAAATAATCACACAATGGATGCACCCAGTGACACTTATAGAGGAAAATATCACACAATGGATGCACCCAGTGACTCATATAGAGGAAAATATCACACAATGGATGCACCCAGTGACACATATAGAGGAAAATATCACACAATGGATGTGCCCAGTGACTCATATAGAGGAAAATATCACACAATGGATGCACCCAGTGACACAAATACATAGAGGAAAATATCACACAATGGATGCACCCAGTGACACAAATACATAGAGGAAAATATCACACAATGGATGCACCCAGTGACACAAATACGTAGAGGAAAATATCACACAATGGACGCATCCAGTGACACATATAGAGGGAAATATCACACAATGGATGAGCCCAGTGACTCATATAGAGGAAAATATCACACAATGGATGCACCCAGTGAGACATATAGAGGAAAATATCACACTATGGATGCGCCCGGTGACACATATAGAGGAAAATATCACACAATGGATGCGTCCAGTGACACATATAGAGGAAAATATCACACAATGGATGCACCCAGTGACTCATATAGAGGAAAATATCACACAATGGATGCACCCAGTGACACATATAGAGGAAAATATCACACAGTGGATGCACCCAGTGACACATATAAAGGAAAATATCACACAATGGATGCACCCAGTGACACATATAGAGTTAAATATCACACAATGGATGCACCCAGTGACACATATAAAGGAAAATATCGCACAATGGATGCACCCAGTGACACATATAAAGGAAAATATCACACAATGGATGCACCCAGTGACACATATACGTAGAGGAAAATATCACACAATGGATGCACCCAGTGACCCATATAAAGGAAAATATCACACAATGGATGCACCCAGTGACACATATAGAGGAAAATATCACACAATGGCGCATCCAGTGACACATATAGAGGAAAATATCACACAATGGATGCACCCAGTGACACATATAGAGGAAAATATCACACAGTGGATGCGTCCAGTAACACATATAGAGGAAAATATCACACAATGGATGCATCCAGTGACACATATAGAGGAAATATCACACAATGGACGCATCCAGTGACACATATAGAGGAAAATATCACACAATGGATGCACCCAGTGACTCATATAGAGGAAAATATCACACAATGGATGCACCCAGTGACACATAGAGAGGAAAATATCACACAATGGATGCACCCAGTGACTCATATAGAGGAAAATATCACACAATGGATGCACCCAGTGACACATATAGAGGAAAATATCACACAATGGATGCACCCAGTGACACATATAGAGGAAAATATCACACAATGGACGCATCCAGTGACACATATAGAGGAAATATCACACAATGGATGCACCCAGTGACTCATATAGAGGAAAATATCACACAATGGATGCACCCAGTGACACATATAGAGGAAAATCTCACACAATTGATGCACCAGTGACACATATAGAGGAAAATATCACACAATGGATGCACCAGTGAAACATATAGAGGAAAATATCACACAATGGATGCACCCAGTGACACATATAGAGGAAAATATCACACAATGGATGCACCCAGTGACACATATACGTAGAGGATAATATCACACAATGGATGCGCTCAGTGACACATATAGAGGAAAATATCACACAATGGATGCACCCAGTGACACATATAGAGGAAAATATCACACAATGGATGCACCCAGTGACACATATAGAGGAAAAATCACACAATGGATGCACCAGTGACACATATAGAGGAAAATATTACACAATGGATGCGCCCAGTGACACATATAGAGGAAAATATCACACAATGGATGCACCCAGTGACACATATAGAGGAAAATATCACACAATGGATGCACCCAGTGACACATATAGAGGAAAATATCACACAATGGATGTGCCCAGTGACACATATAGAGGAAAATATTACACAATGGAATCGCCCAGTGACACATATAGAGGAAAATATCACACAATGGATGCACCCAGTGACACATATAGAGTAAGATATCACACAATGGATGCACCCAGTGACACATATAGAGGAAAATATCACACAGGGATGCACCCAGTGACACATATAAGGAAAATATCACACAATGGATGCACCCAGTGACACATATAGAGTAAATATCACACAATGGATGCACCCAGTGACACATATAAAGGAAAATATCGCACAATGGATGCACCCAGTGACACATATAAAGGAAAATATCACACAATGGATGCACCCAGTGACACATATACGTAGAGGAAAATATCACACAATGGATGCACCCAGTGACCCATATAAAGGAAAATATCACACAATGGATGCACCCAGTGACACATATACGTAGAGGAAAATATCACACAATGGATGCACCCAGTGACACATATAGAGGAAAATATCACACAATGGACGCATCCAGTGACACATATAGAGGAAAATATCACACAATGGATGCACCCAGTGACACATATAGAGGAAAATATCACACAGTGGATGCGTCCAGTAACACATATAGAGGAAAATATCACACAATGGATGCATCCAGTGACACATATAGAGGGAAATATCACACAATGGACGCATCCAGTGACACATATAGAGGAAAATATCACACAATGGATGCACCCAGTGACTCATATAGAGGAAAATATCACACAATGGATGCACCCAGTGACACATATAGAGGAAAATATCACACAATGGATGCACCCAGTGACTCATATAGAGGAAAATATCACACAATGGATGCACCCAGTGACACATATAGAGGAAAATATCACACAATGGATGCACCCAGTGACACATATAGAGGAAAATATCACACAATGGACGCATCCAGTGACACATATAGAGGGAAATATCACACAATGGATGCACCCAGTGACACATATAGAGGAAAATATCACACAATGGATGCACCCAGTGACTCATATAGAGGAAAATATCACACAATGGATGCACCCAGTGACACATATAGAGGAAAATATCACACAATGGATGCGCCCAGTGACACATATAGAGGAAAATATCACACAATGGATGCACCCAGTGACACATATAGAGGAAAATATCACACAATTGATGCACCCAGTGACACATATAGAGGAAAATATCACACAATGGATGCACCCAGTGAAACATATAGAGGAAAATATCACACAATGGATGCACCCAGTGACACATATAGAGGAAAATATCACACAATGGATGCACCCAGTGACACATATACGTAGAGGATAATATCACACAATGGATGCGCTCAGTGACACATATAGAGGAAAATATCACACAATGGATGCACCCAGTGACACATATAGAGGAAAATATCACACAATGGATGCACCCAGTGACACATATAGAGGAAAATATCACACAATGGATGCACCCAGTGACACATATAGAGGAAAATATTACACAATGGATGCGCCCAGTGACACATATAGAGGAAAATATCACACAATGGATGCACCCAGTGACACATATAGAGGAAAATATCACACAATGGATGCACCCAGTGACACATATAGAGGAAAATATCACACAATGGATGTGCCCAGTGACACATATAGAGGAAAATATTACACAATGGAATCGCCCAGTGACACATATAGAGGAAAATATCACACAATGGATGCACCCAGTGACACATATAGAGGAAGATATCACACAATGGATGCACCCAGTGACACATATTGAGGAAAATATCACACAATGGATGCACCCAGTGACACATATAGAGGAAAATATCACACAATGGATGCACCCAGTGACACATATAGAGGAAAATATCACACAATGGATGCACCCAGTGAAACATATAGAGGAAAATATCACACAATGGATGCGCCTAGTGACACATATAGAGGAAAATATCACACAATGGATGCAACCAGTGACACATATAGAGGAAAATATCGCACAATGGATGCAACCAGTGACACATATAGAGGAAAATATCACACAATGGATGCACCCAGTGACACATATAGAGGAAAATATCACACAATGGATGCACCCAGTGACACATATAGAGGAAAATATTTTCTTAACTAAACATACAAGAGAAAAACAAACACATGTAAGATATCAGCAACATCACATAAACACAATAAGGACATTTCATATTTGGTGGTATTGGGAGATTGGCACACAGTGTAGCCCACATAGGCATTGATTTATTTTCCCTGGTGATCCGGTGCAGTGGCACTATGAGAAGTGGGAAGTGAATTCTTTGTGGCACTCCTCTTGCCAAAGGAGTGACACATTCACCTCTCCACTGCTCAGAGCACCAACCGAGACCACCAGGGAGTTTGGTAGGATGTAGCACCTCATGGCCAGGCTTTGCTTAGGGCCTTAGGATGGCATTAGGATTTATTTCCATGAGAACACAAAAGGGTAGTCAGTTGAGGTCATCTGATGCCGGATATCAAAAAATGACAGAGCCCTATTCCACCTCAACCATAAACTTAACGAGTGAGACATTTAATTTTACGAGAGGGGCATTAAGGCTGCAGTCAAACAAGCCTCTGAGCGCGTCCGTGTGACCGCTCCTCCCTGCGTCCCTCGCAGCTTTGTGACGGCTCGACGGAGAGGGCTACACGGTGTAGCGTGCACACTAGTTGACCATGCTACCACCAGACGTGCTGAAAGCCTGGCCGTCAAAAAGCTATGTCGAACGTAGGATGGGGCTAGAAAGCGCAATCCTCCATAGGAGGATCAAGCTTTGTATCGCTGACTCTGAGCGCACTGACTGCGCTCAGCGACGTCGCTACACTTACGCTCTCAAGTGCGCTTATCTGACCTTGGCCTAAATGCAACAGCTTGAGCTACCATGCTAGAAGACCGGTACGACTGCTTGATAACTTTCCCTACGTAACGTATGGCAGGCCACTAGTGATGTCACTCATAGAAACATAGAAACATAGAAAAATGTGGGCAGATAAGAACCTTTCGGCCCATCTAGTCTGCCCAATTACATGGATACTTTACCTGGATTTATCTTTTGTTTAGGATAGCCTTATGCCTATCCCATGCCTGCTTAAATTAAATTAGTGTTTTGGCCTCTACCACTTCTACTGGAAGACTGTTCCATGTATCCACCACCCTCTCAGTAAAATAATGCTTCCTGATGTTACTTTTAAACCTTTGCCCCTCTAATCTAAGACTATGTCCTCTTGTTTTGCTACTTTGTTTTCTTTTAAATATACTCCCTTCCTCTACCTTGTGGATTCCCTTTATGTATTTAAATGTTTCTATCATATCTCCTCTGTCTCGTCTTTTTTCCAAGCTGTACATGTTAAGATCATTAAGCCTTTCCTGGTAACTTTTCTCCTTCAAGCCGTACACCATTTTAGTAGCCCTTCTCTGAACTCTCTCTAAGATGTCTATATCCTTCTGGAGATACGGTCTCCAGTACTGCACACAGTACTCCAAGTGAGGTCTCACCAGTGCTCTGTACAGTGGCATGAGCACTTCCCTTTTCCTACTGCTAATACCTCTCCCTACACAACCAAGCATTCTGCCAGCATTTCCTGCTGCTCTATTACATTGACTACTTACCCTTAGATCCTCTGAAATAATAACCCCTAAATCCCAACCCTCAGATGTATCAAATATTCTATACTCAGCCCTTGGGTTTTTACGTCCCAGGTGCATTATCTTGCACTTATCCACGTTAAAACTCAATTGCCACAACTCCCACCATTTTTTTAGTTTACCTAAATCATTTGTCATTTGGCTGATCCCTCCAGGAACGTCAACCCTGTTGCAAATCTTTGTGTCATCAGCAAAAAGACATACTTTTCCATTAATACCTTCTGCAATATCACTAATAAAAATATTAAAGAGAATGGGTCCAAGTACTGACCCCTGAGGTACCCCACTGGTAACAAGACCTTGTGCCGAATAAACTCCATTTACCACAACCCTCTGCTGCCTGTCACTCAGCCACTGCCTAATCCATTTAACAATATATATATATATTTTTAAAGGATTTTACCAGGAAGGATACATTAAGATTTCTCTTGTTTTCAAGTATGTCCTGGGTGGCGAGTATGTACCGTTAGGTATCTTGCCCAAGGACACTTACTGGAGAGGTGCTCTTGCTGGGATCGAGCGCATGACTCCACAGGCTCTCTCCATGCAGAGCAGTGACATTACCTCTACTCCACCTAGCCGTTACTCTTATTGACTCACTAGTTACTCATGTCGACTCGCTTGTCGTAGAGTCCCTGGTGTCTTTTTTTTGGTTTGGATTCCACTTGTTAAATGTCCGTGTCAGTTTATTCTCTCCAGACTCTGAAAAAGTACAACACAATCAGCATCTGTTCCCCTCGCTGTTTGGCGTTACTTACTTAGAGGAAAGTAATCCCCGTTAAAGCGAGGAATTACTGTATTAGGCAAAAGGCTTTACTGACACAATAAACAAGTGTTTCTCAGCCGTAACCTTACGTGCCCCGGCAGGACGGAGAGCGAGGAACGAGCCTCGCTGCTTCAACTGGTGATGATTCCACCTGTCCTCATGTAGTTCATGCAGGGTTGCATAAAATATATTGGGCTCTATTCCATAGTTTGTGTTAAGGTTGCATCTCAATATGTGATCGATGGCGCTTGGTTAAGTGAGTATAACCCCTTTTCGCTGCAGAGGAGGCGCTGAGCGCGTCCAGCCGCAGGAAGCCGTGGCTGCGGAGGACACGCTGAGAGCGTTCTCCCTTTTGCAGCCAGTGATCGGTCCGATTCCGGCCGATCGCTGTGCCCCTCCCCGGTGCGGGCTGACATCTTTGTCAGCCCAGCCTCCGGGACCCCAGCGGGCACCAGTAGATGTCACCGCGCTGGCGCGCCAGCGCGATGACATCTATTCAGGCACCCCTCCCCCTGCCAGTGTGGGAAAAGTGCCTGAAGGGGAGAGGGTAGGTCCTTTGGACTTCTCTCCCTCCCCATCCGTGCGGGACAGCCCAAAAAGGCAGGCACACATCTAAAAACTCTCATCTAAACTTTACCCCAAACTAGGTGCCCTGTACAGAAACAAATACTGCCTGAGCCACGCGGTAAGAAAGCAGATTGTACAACAAATGCTTATGCCGGCTATTGAATACAGAGATGTAGTGTATGCAGCGGCCCCGCAAACACACCTTCATAAACTTACTACGTTGTATAACTTATTCTGCTGCTTTGTGCTACAATGTAACTACATGACCCACCATTGTGACATGTTAAAAGAGCTAAACTGTCCTCTGGAATTTAGACGCACTCTTCACCTTTCCAACCTGGTGTTTAAGAGATTTTCTGGGAAGTTACCACCCTACCTGAATAGGCTGCTTCCCTCAGCAGTTCCCTCATCCTATAACCTCTGATCCAGGACCTGCACCTTACTTACAATACCACAATACAAAAAGAAAGTGTCTCGATCCTCATTTTCCTACAGAGCACCGCAAATATAGCATAACGCCATCAGATCTTCCCCCAGTCTAAAGTCACTTAAGAGATCTCTATTAACATTCCTCGAAACAGAATGCACCTGTAAACACGTAACACAGTGACTATATACAGAATGCACCTGTAAACATGTAACATAGCGACTATATACAGAATGCACCTGTAAACATGTAACATAGTGACTATATACAGAATGCACCTGTAAACATGTAACATAGTGACTATATACAGAATGCACCTGTAAACATGTAACATAGTGACTATATACAGAATGCACCTGTAAACATGTAACATAGTGACTATATACAGAATGCACTTGTAAACATGTAACACTGACTATATACAGAATGCACCTGTAAACATGTAACACAGTGACTATATACAGAATGCACCTGTAAACAAGTAACACAGTGACTATATACAGAATGCACCTGTAAACATGTAACATAGTGACTATATACAGAATGCACCTGTAAACATGTAACATAGTGACTATATACAGAATGCACCTGTAAACATGTAACAGTGAATATATTTCCTACATGTTTATTTTCTGTGTTAATCTATATATTTGTGTTGTTTTTAATATCTTGCATTTTATTACTTTGTGTTTCTGTAACTGTAAAATTTCAATGTTCTTGAACCCAGAACATACTGAAAACGAGAGAAATCTCAATGTATCCTTCCTGGTAAAATACTTTATAAATAAATAAATAAATAGTCATCTGTTTCTGACATTCGGAAGCACAATGTAGTAAAATGTAAAGACATTGTACGTTGTACTAAAGTTTTAAAAAATTATGTGAGAATGGCTCAGAAAGGACACACACAGGGTTATTCAGAGAGAAGTGAAAAGCAGGAGAATGACTGGAGAATGGAAAATTTTAGATCAAAATAGTCGAACCAGAAAAATTCTCCCATTTATCTCACTTTCCAAATCAGCTATTTTGACCTAAAATTTTCCATTCTCCAGTCATTCCCCTGCTTTTCACCTCTCCCTGAATAACTCTGATAGACACAGAAAGGGCGCAAATAATAACGCAATGGTTCCAGTGTTGTATTTAGGTTTTGTGCTGCCCTAGGCCTGACTAAACTCGTGCACCCCCTAATTTAAATTTGAGGCACCCCTTCCTGTCAAGGCCACACCTCTTCCTGGTTAATCCCCACCCTTCCTCTTTAAGCTCCACCTTTTTCTCTTAGAGCTCCGCCTTTTCCTCTCTTTATATTAAAAGTGGATACCAAGTGCCTACTTGTATATTTTGTATACCATTTCAAATGTATCTATTGAGGTAAATAAAATTATGAAATGTTTAAATTCAAGCATTTTTACAAAGAACAACCACGCATGTCAAGTATACTGGATCACAGCTGCTCTAATTGGTTGAACAATAAAATCCACAGAAACGTGCACTGCATATGAGCGTATCACAGAGCTGCACAGCAATAAACCCCACAGAAATGTGCACTGTGTATGAGCATATCACAGAACTGCACATCAATAAAACTCACAGTAATGTGCAGTGTGTATGAGTGTATCCCAGAGCTCCAGGGCAATAAAACTAACAGTACTATGCAGTGTGTATCACAGAATGCACAGCAATAAAACTCCCAGCAATGCAATGTTTGGTGTGTGTCAGCGTATCAGAATCCACAGCAATAAAACTCCCAGCAATGCAATGTTTGGTGTGTGTCAGCGTATCAGAATCCACAGCAATAAAAATTCCAGCAATGCAATGTGCAGTGTGTATGAGTGTATTAGAATCCACAGCAATAAAACTCCCAGTAATGCAATGTGCGGGTCAGCGTATCAGAATCCACAGCAATAAAACTCCCAGCAATGCAATGTGTGGTGTGTATGAGGGCATCAGAATCCACTGCAATAAAACTCCCAGTAATGCAATGTGTGGTGTGTGTCAGCGTATCAGAATCCACGGCAATAAAACTCCCAGCAATGCAATGTGCGGTGTGTATGAGTGCATCAAAATCCACTGCAATAAAACTCCCAGCAAACCGAGTGTATATGAGCAGACAGCAATTATTTATTCTACATTTACCGGCCTCCGTCCGCGGTAGGGCTGTGTGCAGAGCCAGCAGAGACTGTGTACAGACTCAGCAGGAGGTCCCTCCAGGCCACGTTAGGATCGCGGCTGTGCCTGTGCGTGGAGCCATCTTGTCAGCAGTGGGGTGCCACTGCCAGAGGGTGCACCATGGCTTTGATTCCCTTCCTGGTGGGTGTTCAGTCCAGAATAGAGTGACAGTCCATGTTAACGAAAGGGTGGGCAGCTGCGTGCGTGTCACGTGGTTCAGCCAGTCAGGTGGTACTGAGACTCAGTACCACCTGACTGGCCGGACAGAGTGTGACCTGCACGCACGCAGCCTCAGCAGGAGCCAGGCAGCTCAATGACAAATTTCTATCACTGTAGTGCTAAGGAAAGGTCCACTTTAAACAGCAGACAGGGCTTCATATTCTGCTGATACCCCCCCCCCCTTTACCTGCCGTTTACTGTCATCTTCTCTCTCTGGACACAAATCACATCCCCCTCCTAGAGCTGCTGCGGGGCAGGGGAGGAGCTATGGAGGGAGGAGAGGGGAATTTTTATTCTATTCGTTTTTATTCCGTATGCAAACGCCATGCTCCGCTGCTCGTTGTTTGAGAACACAGCTCAAAGCTGACACACAGTGACAGTGGCACCTCCTAGTACCCCCTAATGACACCCCAATAATCACTGTTACCTGGGGCGGCCCGCCCTCCGCCACTCCTCTAAGTACACCACTGCTCTGGTGATATGCTCACACACAAGTTTGGCGAACTGCCAGCAAGTACAGTGCTGTTTGAAGGCAGTGCAAATCCCCATAGAGAAGTAATGGTTAATCTATTCAGAGAACCCCAAACAGCAGAGAAATGTCAGTGAAATACCCTGATGTTCGTGGTTTCAATCAGCAGGTTCAAGTATTCAGGCGAACCCCATAGGTTTCAATGATAAAAATATTCCCGTTTTTAGGCAATATCTAATAAACCACTTATTATTTTAATCTGCAGTAAAAAGTCTTTATTTATTGATTTATTTTTAGTACCATTTAGTAATTTTTCAGATTTTTTTGGCAAAATCCCCCCCTTTTTTTTAATATCGGTTCTTCTTTTTCTGTAACAGAACTTTTTATTATCAATCATAGGATCTTATATGTAAATTCCAGACATTTTCGTTCAGTAGTTCTTTTGAAAACAGCAGGCCATGGGTTTGCGGTGGCAGCATACAGCGGCCGACTCCATGGACATACTTGAAAATTAGTGACATCTCAATGTTTCCTTCCTGGTAAAATAGTTTGCAAAAGTAAAAAATTTTTTTTATTTTTTTTAGGGGTGGGGCCACCCGGCGGGCCGCCGCCCCCTGGAGAGTGCCGCCCTAGGCCTAGGCCTTGTTGGCCTAGGCCAAAATACACCAGTGAATGGTTCCGAAATGACGCACAGACTGATCGATCCGAATTCCTGAATCATTTAAGACGAGCAATTTCTTAATAAATATCACTCACAGGGTCAACTGCAAAATTGTGAAATAATTTGGTTTTCTCTCTGGGCTGGAGACACAGAAATTCTTTTAATCGTTTATCTAAGACACATGCCAGAAAATTCTTCAGAGTCACTTGACAGCCCTGTGAAGGACACAGCAAAGAGATACGATGTGACAGGTTTGGTTATGAAAGTTCACCTGTCCGTCACTTTTGGAGATCATAGAAGGGATTGCTTTTTAAAGTCTTCTCCAGCACGTTATCTCAACGATTAACCTCAATGGGGTTAAGGTCTGGACTGTGCGGTGGCCAATCCATGTGTGAAAGTGATGTCTTATGCTCCCTCAACCACTCTTGCACAATTTGAGCCCGATGAATCCTGGCATTGCCATCTTGGAATATGCCCGCTGTGCCATCAGGGGAGAAAAAACCATTGATGGAAAAACCTGCTCATTCTGTATATTCACGGAGTCATTATGACCTAATTCTTTGGGCACATAAGGTTGTAGAACCTAGGCCCAACCAAGTGAAGCCACCTCAGATCATTACAGGCTGGTAAAGGAGGTGACGACTTATTTCTGGCAGGGCAGTGTGTATCAGTAAATCTCTGTTCAGTCCATCTCTAGACTGACCCGTCCGTCGTTAAGTCCTTGGATCTCAAGCTCAACTCATCCAACCAAGGCCCACATGCAATAAGAATGGCACAAACCATCTGAGAGGTAATATACACTTTCCTTAATGACTGAAAACCATAGAACCGGGATCTCAGACTCTGGAACCCCAGATGTTCACAGCCTATAATCCTTTGAATTCAGTAGATGACCAGAGGATCATGGGAGTTGTTGTTAGCAACTTCCTGGTGGACGAGACAGAGTTTGAGATGGAGCCCACCCTCTCGAACAAAAAAGTTGCATATACAAAACCTGTATAAAAAAATTAAATACGGCAGGGACAGAGTAATTGCACCATAACCACTTCAGAGCTACTATGCTCTGAAGTGTACCCGGTGCTGGGACTGCTCCGATCGCAGTCTGTTGGTGAACTGAAGGAACTATTCCATGATATGTCTGCTGGAAGTCCTATACGAAGCCACTTGATGGGATTGTGAAGGACCATTACTGCAGTACAGTAAATAGACCCACTGTATCTGTCTGATGGTGTTGTCATGACAAAGCCTTTAAGTGCATCACTTTGCCGGGCAACAATGTGTTCTATTTTAATGTAGATCTGTTATATTTTTACTTAACATAACATTCATCAGTAACTAATTATTAAATAAATTTTATCAAAATGAATGAACTCAATTCTGCATTTTAATACAATTGTATACAGACACTGTCATATAAGACTAGTTTGCCCCTATGGAGGAATGAAATTCCCAGTGAGATCTCACTCCTGTCACCCTGTATCACTGTAAAGAAGCTGCAAGGAGCACCCTCACTGTAACAAGAAGCTCAACAAACTTTACTGCTGTATTCCAGCAGCCAGGGATTTGCCAGAATACAGGGAGAGCTGTGGGGTCGGTCGCTGCTGTACAGGGATAAGATTCAGGGGTTATAATGAGTGTAAATCCCTGTACAGTACAGATACAATGTGTTGCTGTAATTGCCATACACAGGCATTATGCAGCACATACAGATACAAGGTGTTGCTGTAATTACCATACACAGGCATTATGCAGCACATACAGATACAATGTGTTGCTGTAATTGCCATACACAAGCATTATGCAGCACATACATATACAAGGTGTTGCTGTAATTGCCACACACAGGCATTATGCAGCACATACAGATACAAGGTGTTGCTGTAATTGCCATGCACAGGCATTATGCGGCACATACAAATACAAGGTGTTACTGTAATTGCTATACACAGGCATTATGCAGCACATACAGATACAAGGTGTTGCTGTAATATCTATACACAGGCATTATGCAGCACATACAAATACAAGGTGTTGCTGTAATTGCCATACACAGGCATTATGCAGCACATACAGATACAAGGTGTTGCTGTAATTGCCATACACAGGCATTATGCAGCACATACAGATACAAGGTGTTGCTGTAATTGCCATACACAGGCATTATGCAGCACATACAGATACAAGGTGTTGCTGTAATTGTCATACACAGGCATTATGCAGCACATACAGATACAAGGTGTTGCTGTAATTGCCATACACAGGCATTATGCAGCACATACAGATACAAGGTGTTGCTGTAATTGCCATACACAGGCATTATGCAGCACATACAGATACAAGGTGTTGCTGTAATTGTCATACACAGGCATTATGCAGCACATACAGATACAAGGTGTTGCTGTAATACCCATACACGGGCCCCCGTGGGACATTGTACCAGACAAGGGACACCATCTAGAGTTTAGAACCTTTCATCCCAGTGATATTTCTGTAAGGGATAAACTGATACATGAAAAATTAAAAATGAGCAAAATTACCTTATTTTAATCATCTCCGGATAACAATAGAGTATTTATTCCAAACTGCCATTTTACCTGACATTTGCACGTTAACTGTGTATCCCAGGTTAGATATAAATGCTATGATATTTTTTTTAAATATATATATATATTATTGGTAGCGAATGGGGTTAAATATGTCTGTGTTTTGTTTTAGTAGTTTTTGAAAACCCTTGTGTAAATCTATGGACTGGATTTAATCACATGGACTATGGTTTCTGTATTAGGCCGGGGGCACACTAGGCGTTCTCGTTAATGCACTAGCGTGCGTTAAAGAAAACGCTAACGCACCATCCCCCCCTCGAAGGCCCGCCTGCCCCCCTCCACAAGGCTACAAAGCGCGATCCTCCTATAGAGGATCGCGCTTTGCAGCCCGTCAACGCGCATCCTAGCGCATCGACAGTGATGATCTCTAGGTGCACGCATGCTACGCGCGCACTAAGTGCGCGCGCGCGCAAGCATGTGACCGGTTCCGTCCACAGCATCACAACGCTGCGACGGGCGCCAGTAACGCGCGCTAGTGCACACAAGAAGACGCCTAGTGTGCCCCCGGCCTTAGAGTGTTGATTGGCCGTCTCAGCTGTTACTTGTTTGATGGCTGACGCCAATCAAGACTCAGGTTATGCATAACCTGTGAAACAGGCTCCAAAAATTCCTGTTTTCGGTGTCTTCTGGATTCCTGGATTCGGGATGCCCAACCTGTATACACTTCATTATACACTCATTAAATAGCAAGATACACTTTATTATACTCTTATATAGGGATGTGCGTTTCGGGTTTCGGAATTTCGGAATTTTCACGAAATTTCCCGATTCGTGTTTTCGGATGCGGCCGAATTTCCGAAAAATTTTAGATCCGAAAAGTTCAGATCCAAAATATTTTCCGAGCCGAAACGAAATATTTTCGGATTTTTCGAATGGGCTTGAAATGTGGCAAACGAGGAGAACAGATGTTCCGAAAAACGAAAATTTTCCGAAAAACGAAAATTTTGTAAAAACGAACATTTTCTGAAAAACGAAAATTTTTCGAAAAAACGAAAAGTCGATACAAAAAACGGGCAAAATGACACGAAAAATACGAAAAATGGTCGATATGCCGAAAAATGTGCAATTTTGAAAAACGAAAATTTTCCGAAAAACGAAAATTTTGTAAAAACTAAAATTTTGTAAAAACGAACATTTTCTGAAAAACGAACATTTTTCGAAAAAACGAAAAGTCGATACAAAAACCGAGCACAGTGACACGAAAATACGAAAAATGGTGGAAATTCCGAAAAAAAAATGTACCCGAAAAACAGGTCAAACCGAATCGAATCGAAACCGCAATCGGTCGAAACGAGCCGAATCGAAAAGTTTAAAAATCCGAAAAATCGAACCGAATCGAACCGAAAAAAAAATCGGTGCACAAGCCTACTCTTATAAAGGGACAGTACGCATTTTCTTACACAATCATAAAATGACAATACGTACTTTATAATACACTCATAAATTAATAGTAAACACTTTATTATACACATATAATAACCATATGCACTTTATTATACACATATAATAACCATATGCACTTTATTATACACATATAAAATAACAAATGCCAAGCGGAGTGAAGTCAAGCCTGCAAAATGTTTGCTTCTCTTTGCTTCGCTACGCTATCAGGGTAATTCAAAGAGAATCGTAAAGTCTCCGCACGTTCGGTGACTTTTCGTTCTTTTCAATTCGGTTTGTTTTGACGATTTCATTTCGGCGACCCTGCGGTGTATTCAGCAAGCACCACAGGGCCGTCGAAGTGCAGGGAAAAGCAGCCGAAAACTCACAGCAAAAACCCAGGGAATGCATGCCGAAACCTGCAAAAACATCTGGATTAACCCGCCGAAAAAACCCGAGCAGGAGCCGATCACACGCAGCGCAGCCGCCGGAAAAAGCCGACACCACAGACAGAGTGAAGTGAATAAATTAGCAAAACAGTTTGCATGAATGATTGAAAAGTGAAACGCTGTTTGCAAAGAAACTACTGAGCGAAAATGTCTGAAATTTACATATAAAATCCAATGAATGATAATAAAAAGGGCTGTTACAGAAAAAATTGTAAACTTTAAAAAAAAAAAATTGGACTTTTAAAAAAAAAAAAATCCAGAAAAATGCTTAAAATATCCTAAAATAATCTATAAATAAAGAGACATTTTAATGCAGAATTTTATAATGAACGGTTTATTAGATATTGAATTAAAACGGGAATATTTTTAACATTGAAGCCTATGGGATTCGCCTGAATAAACCTGCCGAATTAAACCACTGAATGGCAGGGCATTAGGGGAACCTTTCACTGCTGGTTTGTGTTCTCTGAATAGACGAAGCATTGCTTCTCTATGGGGATTCACTGCCCTCGAACAGGCACCGAACAGGCACCGTATGTGCAGGCAATTCGCCAGGATTTGGCGAACTGCCTGCTCTCTGGATAGCTGAATGGCCAGGAAAGGTAACCGAACGCTGATTTTCAGCGTTCGGTTACCTTTCTCAAGCAATTCGGAGCTCTTTGAATTACCCTGTATGCATCGCTACTTGCTCAGTGTATCTCAGGCTTTAGGCTGCGGTCAGACGAGCGCGCTGTTTGCGCACCGTTCGTCCATTGAAACGGATGCACTTTATAACGGATGAGGTTGTGGTTAACATAGTATCAGTTAGTTATGATGGTCGTTGGAAGAAAAAAATAGCTGTATGCGGGGGTGTCTCGACGTCCGTCGTTGCTTTTTCATGTCCGTTGCAACATGCGTTGCCCGTGCGCGAACAAGAGCGCACGTGCTTCGTGTGTTGTTCTTCAATAACTCCTTTGAAAAGCTACGACGGACAGCAAACAGTGCGGCCAGACGTCCGGGATAAGTGCGCTCGTCTGACCCCAGCCTTAGGATGTCTAGGAGCTGATTAGTGTGCATGACGGACGTAAATTGTCTGCGGGGGATGGCTGTCCTGTAGCACTCACTCTGTTGACATGCCACTCACTCCGATGACATGCCGCTCACTCCGATGACATGCCACTCACTCCGATGACATGCCACTCACTGTGTTGACATGCCACTCACTCCGATGACATGCCACTCACTGTGTTGACATGCCACTCCCTCCGATGACATGCCACTCACTCCGTTGACATGCCACTCACTCCGATGACATGCCACTCACTCTGTTGACATGCCACTCACTGCGTTGACATGCCACTCACTCCGATGACATGCCACTCACTCCGATGACATGCCACTGGGAGAAAGTGTCAGTGAACTTTTAATTACTCAAATGGTCCTATGTATTGGGTTGCTGGAAAATGATACTGCGTATGTAGCTTGTGTTCCCTGTCGCATTAACCCAACCTGTGCTGGGCACGATGGGGTCACTTTAACCCATGCATTGGCAGTCGGGTTTATCTGTTGGTTCTCTCCTCTTGCTCAGTTTGTCCCTTTCTGAGCGTGCAGTGCGTTGTTTTCTTCGTGTGCAGCGGAGCTGTAACGTAAAACCTGTACAATACGAGAGGAATACCTCGGAACAAAAAGAATCTGCTGACGAATTGACACAGCCGGGAACTTGCACTTGTAAACCAAGACCTGCTCGGACATTGCGGTGGAAGGGGGTGTGACCGGCGAAGAAAAGGTCAGCCGGGCAACTGGAAAAACAACTTCAAAAATGGATTCCTGAAATTGGATCGTTTTCCTCCTCCTCCTCAATGATATTTGTGCTAATTATGTTCCAGTCGGTGTTTAAAGGGTGTGCTATTACACTCTTCCCATGATAGACTGCAGGATTTCTCACGCGCAGCCCCCACTCTCTGGAACGCTCTCCCTCGTACTGTCAGACTTTCCCCTAACTTCTCTTCCTTCAAACGCTCCCTTAAAACATTCCTATTTAGGGAAGCCTACCACCCAACTCACTGACGCAACCATCAATCACTCTCACCTTACAGTCCTCTCCTCCTGTTTCCAACCCCAACCCTCCTAGATTGTGAGTTCCTACGGGAATAGGGCCCTCATCTCCTCCTGTACTGTTTGTCAAATGTTGTTCAATGTATTGTAACCCTGTCTATACTGTGCTTATTGTACAGCGCTGCGGAATATGCTGGCGCTTTATAAATAAAGAATAATAATAATAATAAAAACAGCGTTCCCTTTTATTTCCCCTTAAATAATTGGGCTGATCGTGCTGACATTCTCTGAACAATTATAATTTTTTTGATTTTACTCCCCTTTTCTCCCTCACCGCGCACTGCTCCTCCTCTCTTGGCCATGCAAATTGCATAGTGTGGCGTCTATAAATTGCGCAGCGCTACAGGACTCGCACGCTTCACATGCACACGTTCCGTAGCGCCTGCGCAGAGCGATGGATCGGAGCTGCACGCGCATGCACAGATCTGATCCATCGGCCGCCTCTCTGAGAACGCTCGCTACGGCGATTGGTCCCAGAGGGTGACATCGGTCGCTCTCTGTGTGTGACATCACTTGTGACCGGCAGCCGAGAAATTCAAAAATCCCGGCGGCTGGTTACCCTGGGTGGCGGGGATTACACTCCTCAGCTTCACCCAATCAGAGAAGGGGGCTCTCCTCACATCCTGATGACCACGTTAAAACAATAAAGTTATCAGGATGAGTAGAGCGTTCACATTTTGGATATTTGTATCTATTTATATATATGCTAAAATAGAAAATACATTCGAAAAATCAAATATATACATATTCTTTTTTTTTTTTTTGATCGTTTGAAGAAGAGTTTTGGGAATTTTGGAATTAAATCAGGTTCCTCGTTAAGCTCTGCTACAATGAAGAATAGCACTCCATGTCCAGGATGGGTTCTTCAAGGTCCCACCGCATGGAATTTCCATGAATGCTTTCACAGTCACTTTTCATTATCTGTGAGCCGCGTGAGGAATGTGTGTATTATGGGGAAGCCGCGGACGTCACGGGGCCCCTTCTTCTGGTGGAGTCACCTTTATCCCTTCCGAACTCTTGTCAAGCTCAATCATGGCGCTCGCTCCTCACTACACAATCGTCAGGACTCGTGTGGCCATGGACCCCTGGAAGCCCATCTGTCCAGGGCAAAAGATGCAGAAACCTGTTGACCTGACTCAGATGCCGTTTCCATGGAAACCGACGGAATGTTTCTGCTTCCTCTGTAGAACTTTGCTTCGGAATATCAAAAAAAAAAAAATGTTTATTGGTTGTTTTTAGGATCAAAGAGATAATAACTCCATAGAATCATATTATTTTCTGCCTGCGATGAGTTAAATCCCGTTTATTAGGCAGCGTCCAGGACGCTAACAGGGTTATTCAAAGAGAGCTGAATTGGCCACGAAATTGCACCGAACGGTGAATTTCCCCGTATGCTGCATTCTTGTGGCCGTTCAGCTATTCAAAAACCTTGCAATTCACCAAATATTGGCGAATTGCCATCAAAATACAGTGCTGTTCGGCGGCAGTGAAATCCCCCATAGAGAAGCAATGGTTAATCTATTCAGAGACGCCGAACAGCAGAGAAATGTCAGTGAAATGCCCTGAGGTTCGGTGGTTTCATTCGGCAGATTTAATCAGGCGAATCCCGTAGGATTCAATGTTAAAAATATTCCCGTTTTAATTCAATATTTATTCATTTATTCTTTTCATTTGCAGCAAAACGTCTTTTTATTTATTGATTTTTCTAGGCATTTTTTGGGATTTTTTCAGCAAAATTATAATTCAGATTTTTTTAATATGGCAGGTTTTATGTTCTGTAACAGACCTTTTTATTGTTATTCATAGGATCTTGTATATCATTTCCAGGCATTTTCATGTAGTAGTTTTTTTGCAAACATTTCATAAACTTTTCGGTGCCATTTGGTGTTCTCTGAATAGATTAACCCTTTCGCTGCTGAGGCTTTTCCCGCCCCTGTGCTGAGGTCATTTTTACCGGTTTTGCGCATCATGTTTAAACATGTTTTGAAAGCTTATTTTAGTATATGACCCAGACATATTATATATCGTTCTTTCCGTCAGACTCGGTAGATTCATAATATGTCATTATTATATGTATACGTTATGTCATGTCTGTATATTATAACAAAAAATGCAATAAAATATGTATTTTCAATAATTTACAATGTGTAAAGTGTTTTTTTTCACATTTTAACATGCGAGCAATTGCGGTTATATTTTGTATGGGGTGCGCTTGTTAAAAAAATTAGAGATGGGGTCTCGATACATTTTTTTTGGGGAAAATTACACTATTTTTAACAAACGTACCGCATACAAAAATCGTTAGTGCAGCATCATTGTTCACATTATAATTGAAATGGGAACAATATTGCTGCATTAACAAACCAAAAAAAATAAAAAAAAAGTGTTTATTTTTTTTTTATAATTTGTTTTTACATTTTTTTTTATTTTTATTTTTCATATTTTTTTTTTTTTTTACAAAATTTTTCACAGTAGTGTTTGGTATCGTTGGAACGGCCATGCTCTGGCCGATCCAACCATACCAAACTTTAACCCCTAGCTGCCACGGATCGGGAGATAGGGAGTTCCAATGAACTCCCTATCTCCACAGTTGGTGGCAGTTAGGGGTTAAGTCCAGGACTGGCGTCATCGTGCTACGCACGATGACACCAGTCCTCAGGGGGAGTTCCCGGAGGCTTGGCCGACATCCAAGATGTCGGCCAGCTCCGGGAAAGGATCGGGAACCGGCGCTTTTCAGCGCCGATTCGCGATCCAGCTCCCCAGGGGTTAATGCCAGGCACCATTTGGAAGGGCAGGCTGTGCCCTTCCAAATGGTGCCTGGGTTAACCCCCGCAGAGCCGCCGATCGGGAGGGAGAGAGGTCCGAAGGACCTCCCCCCCTCCCTTTCAGGCGCCTCCTCCGCACATGCGGGGGGGGGCGCCTGAATTAGGTGTCATCGCGATGACACCTAATTCCGGCGGCTGCGGTCCCGGATGCCGGGCTGACATCGAGGATGTCAGCCCGCACCGGGGGGGCCAGCGATCGGCCGGAACCCGGCCGAACGCTGACCCCAATGGGAGGACGCGCTCAGCGCGTCCTCCGCATACCAGCGGTAATGCGGAGGACGCGCTGAGCGCGTCCTCCGCATTGAAGTGGTTAATCATTACTTCTCCATGGGGGACAGGCCGGCCCGATGATGGAGCAATGCGGTGTGCTTGCTCCAGGCGGCAGAATTTTAGAGCGGCAAATCCGAGTGCATTTGCCGATTTAAAATCGCTGCCGGTGCCGGCGTTCCTCTCCCTAGAGGCGAGCGACTGCTGACATACAGATTGGCCGCTCGCCTGAGATAGGAACCACCTGACGGGCGTGCGATCTCGTGAGAACGCGGCTGTGCAGCTGGTCAGGTGGTTTCCGGCGAGTGGCCAAGCTGCATGTCAGCGGCCGCTCGCCTCCTGGTATGGAGAAGAATGCCGGCGGGGCCAGCAGAGGAGGTGAGAGGCGAGTTTGGGGGCAAATATATCCATATGAGCTGGGGCAAATATATCCATATGAGCTGGGGGCAAATATGTCCATACGCGCTTGGGTAATATATACCCATAGGCTGGGGGGCAATATATACCCATATGAGCTGGGGCAATATATACCCATATGAGCTGGGGGCAATATATCCATATGAGTTGTGGGCAATATATACCCATGTGAGCTGGGGGCAATATATACCCATGTGAGCTGGGGCAATATATACCCATATGAGCTGGGGGGGCATATATACCCGTATGAGCTGGGGGGTCATATATACCCGTATGAGTTGGGGCCATATATACCCATATGAGCTGGGGGTAATATACTCATATGAGCTGGGGGCAATATATATCCATGTGAGCTGGGGGCAATATATCCATGTGAGCTGGGGCAATATATATCCATGTGAGCTGGGGAAAATATACTCATGTGAGCTGGGGGAAAATATATACATCCATGTGAACCGGGGGCAAATATATATATCCATGTGAACTGTGGGCAAATATATATATATCCATGTGAGCTGGGGCAAATATAGCCATATATTCAGGGTGTGTGTGTCTTTTAAGGGGCTCCTCCATATATTCAGGGTGTGCGGATGTGTTTTTAGGGGTTCCTCCATATATTCAGGGTTTGGGTGTCTTTTTAAGGGTTCCTCCATATATTCAGGGTGTGTGGGTGTCTTTTTAGGGGCTCCTCCATATATTCAGGGTGTGTGGGTGTCTTTTTAGGGGCTCCTCCATATATTCAGGGTGTGCGGGTGTCTTTTTAGGGGCTCCTCCATATATTCAGGGTGTGTGGGTGTCATTTAAGGAGCTCCTCCATATATTCAGGGTGTGTGGGTGTCATTTTAGGGGGGGCAGCATTTCAGCCTTCACTCCAGGCAGCACAATGTCTTGGGCCGGCCCTGATGGGGGATGTCACTGCTGCCGAAGGTTGCCACATTGCACAGTATTTTGCTGGCAATTCGCCAATATTTGGCGAATTTCCAGCTTTCCGAATAGCCGAATTGCCATGTCATTGCACCGTACGGGGAAATTCACTGTTCGGTGCAATTTGGTGCCAAACTCGGCTCTTATTGAATAACCCTTTAACCTGAAAAAGTACAATTAATGAAGACTCAGACAGCTCTCTTTGCAGATTGGTGTATGTTAATGTGAATGAGTCACAATCCGGACGCGTGTACACTGAAATTCCATGCAAATGCCATAATGTGAGGCCCCTGTTTGAGTGTGGCCTTAAGCGACCGCCTATTTGGCCTAATTATGGACCCGCATCTGGACAATATATACCCTTTGGGGGATATAGTGTGCATGGACGTCTTGGGGCGTGACTGTGACACAATTTGCATCATCACCATTAAAAGGCGCGTGTCACATTGGTGCATGCGCAGCAGGGTGACCAAATGTCCGGCCTAGCAACAGATCAGGTCTGTTAATACACAAGTGCGGGTTTATGTATGGACTTCAAAAGCCCTGATTTGTAACGATTTAAGCAACACAAGCCCTGGACGCCCGCAGCGTATTTTCCTTCAAGCCTCCCAAAAATCCGGTGACAGCCTACGGCTGCCATGTAATTGGGAGGACTGAGGGAAAATAGTGTGTCATGTTGGCAGGTTTGTAGTTTAGGTCTTGGATATCAGTTTAAACAAGGGATCTCAAACACTGCCCCCAGATGCTGATTGCCTACAAGTCCCAGAATTCTTTGAATTAAATGGATGGCCAGAGAATAATGGGAGTTGAAGTTCAGAAACATCTGGGGGGGGGCAGAATTTGAGATACCTGGTTTAAGCCCTAGAAGCAGAGCTAAAGTCCTAAAAAAATAAGTGTGGACACTCACCAAGATTTTGGTCCACCAGTTACCATTTATCATCTCACACTTAACACAAATCTGATATATTTATGTACATGTGTGCGCATTTCAGCAAAAATTTGGGGTAAATCCTATATTTTCTGTGACTTAACAGGAAAAGATATGATTGAACGCCTGAATACAAGCTTTGCAGTGTGTGGGACCAACGGGAACTCCGTTCCCTCTGCAAAAAATGGGAAGGAACTGCGTTTGTACACGTTTCCCCCTCGACTTGACCCCTGCCTCTAAGGGCACCATTAAAAGGGAAAGTCTGACCCTCAGAGACTTTATGTAAGCTTTATGGCAGGGCTGTGTAACAAATGGCCGCCAGATGTTGAGGCCTACAATTCCCAGAATGTGTTAAATGCAATAGATGACATTGCTTTAAGGTTTTTGTTATATAGTGAATACCTGATGCCAGTTATGAACCAGGCCGGCGGGATCGGGAGGGATCTGCCCGGCTGCCTGATACGTTACATAGTTACATAGTTATATAGGCTGAAAAAAGACATGCGTCCATCGGGTTCAGCCTCTCCCACATAACCTACTGCTGTTGATCCAAAAGAAGGCAAAAAACCCAGTCTGAAATGCTTGCCAATATGCAACATACTGGGAAAAAATTCCTTCTTGACCCCAGATGGCGTCAGATTTCTCCTTGGATCAAGAAGCTTTTACCCACATATTAAATATTATAACCCTTAATATTCTGTGTCTGCAGGAAGTCAACTAGTCGTTTTTTAAAAGTCTGTACAGACTCTGACCCAACGTCACCGGGTTATGATTCTATGCGAGGTGAGCAGTCGTTCTTGGATATGTTTATAATGGCCACGCGTTTTACAAGCTTTAAGCTTTGAATAATTTATCAGTAGGTGTTTATTTATGGGATGTCGGAGGATTAGGCGGAGGATGGAAAGTCTAAGAGCCTTTTCAGCCGTGACATGATGAAGGCCTTCACTATATATCTCTCTGTGTGTGTTGTTTACGTGTGCATTATGCGCACGCATTTCGCATTGACTTGTCATTATCGTGCTGGGCGTCACAGCTCTACTCTCCAGCATTCACTGCGCAACGAGATTAACCTTTCACACGCCGACACACTGACAGGGTTATTCAAGGAGAATCGAAAAGCCACCGCACGTTCGGTGACTTTTCGTTCTCTTCAATCCGGTGCGATTCGGCGATCCCATTTCGGCGACCCTGCGGCGTATTCGGCAAGCACCACAGGGCCGTCGTAATGCAGGGAAAAGCCGCCGCAAACCCGACGAACACTCAACGTAAAACCTGGCAAACGCACACCGAAACCCGCAAAAACATCTGGATTAACCCCGCCGAACACGCCAGAGAAACCCGAGCAGGAGCCGATCACACACAGCTCAGCCGCCAGAAAAAAACAGACACCGCAGACGAATGGAGTGAAAAAAAAAAACCAGTACGCTTGAAAGTTTGAAAAGTGAAACGCTGTTTGCAAACAAACTACTGAGCGAAAATGTCTGAAATTTACATATAAAGATCCAATGAATGATAATAAAGAGGGTTGTTACAGAAAAAAGAAAAGACGAATTAAAAAAAAAACGGGAAAAAAAATATTCACAAAAAAATCTCGAAAAATGCCTAAAAGATCCTAAAAAAATCTATAAATAAAGAGACTCTTTACTGCAGAATCTTATAATGAACGGTTTATTAGATATTGAATTTAAACGGGAATATTTTTAACATTGAAGCCTATGGGATTCCCTGAATAAACCTGTCGAATGAAACCACCGAATGGCAGGGCATTTCGGGAACCTTTCACTGCTGGTTTGTGTTCTCTGAATAGCCGAAGCAGTGCTTTTCATGGGGATTTCACTGGAACTCGAACAGGCCTCTGAATAGCCGAATGTCCAGGAAAGGTAACCGTATGCTGAATTTCAGCGTTCGGTTACATTTCGGCAACAATTCGGAGCTCTTTGAATAACCCTGATAGGGTTATTCAAAACACACTGAAATTTCAGTGACATTTCGGTGCTCTTTCGTTCAGCGCACTTCGGTCCGATTCGACATTTTAAGTCCTCTGACCCGGTGGTGAATTCAGTATTAAAAGCAGGGTCCCTGAAGTGCGCCGAACGGCGAACGATGCGGAAGCCCACTGAACAGAACGCAGAATTCTGCCAAACGTCACCAAAGACCGCAGATCGGATCGTCAAACGCCGCCAAACTGACTGCTGCACGCCGCCCCAAAAATCTGATCAGCCGCCGAATGCCACCAAACTGGGGGGGCGACGACAAAAAACTGCTCTTCTTTAAAAGGTGTTTAAAACAATAAAAATGCATGGAAATAATAAAAAAAAGGTCCCATAGAAAATAATAAAATGGCGTGTCGCAGAATGAAATAAAGACGTCATTAGAAAAAAAATGGGAATCAAACATTTCGCCTAAAAAATCCAGAAAAATACCTAAAAAAGTCAAAAAAATAGATAAAAATACTTTTTGCTGAAAATGAAAAGAATGAACGGTTGAATAAGAAAATAAAAACGGTAATATTTTTATAACATTGAATCCTACGGGATTCGCCTGTTTAAACCTGTTGAACTGGATCACTGAAAATCAGGTCATTTCGCTGACATTTCAGTGCAGTTTCGGCGTCCTGTGAATAGATTAACCATTACTTCTCGCTGGGACAATTTTGTTGCTGCCGAATGTCGCCAAATTGTGGCGAACTGCACCGTATTTTGCTGCTAATTCACCAGTATTTGACGAATTGACAGCTTTCTGACTAGACGAACTGCCACGAAATTGCAACGTACGGTGGAATTCGGTGGCAAGCTCGTTGCTGTTTGCAGAACCCCTATTGTTTTGCATTAAAGATCATAATTTAACCCATAAAACCCCACTTGCAGAGCTTTCATAATGTAGATATGGTGTTTTCCTGGGGAGAAATGAAATTCACATTTAGATCTCACTCCTGTCTCCAGCTCTCCCTGTATTCTGCCCTCTCCCTGGCTGCTGTAATGCAGCACTAAAGTTTGTTGAGCTTTTCGCTACACTGAGGGTATTCCTTGCAGCTTCTTTACAGTAATACAGGATGATAGGAGTGAGTTCATTGCATTTCTCTACAGGTGGCACGCTGCATTTACATTAAAAAGACATGTAAATTGGGTTTATGTGTATTTTTTAATATATATTTATTGTATTTAATGACAGAATAGTTCTTGAAAGTGTAACGTCCTAAGCATGGTCTGACAGAGTGACAGCAATACATATAATTTGGCCTGTATGGGGTTAAGACGCTCATTATCATCTTCCTCTTAGTAAAAGCTGACACTCACTTCCCATCAAGGTCTTCAATAATTCACTTGCGATCCCGCCTAGCTTTGCGGATGTCTATACATAGCCCGGTACAGTTTCCGCCGTCCCCGCGGGGAGATCTCAGCGGTTTGCCCGACGAAGCGAAATGTTAATGATCAGTCCTAGACAGCTGCCGAACTGTGGAAAAAAATCATTCTATTCTTCAAAGAGCGTTTAGACCAAGAAAAATGCATGAAAATGACTGTATGGAAATAATAATAATAAAAAAAAGGTCCTATAAAAATAAGAAAACAATCTGTTGATTTTTTTAATAAATGGGAATCAACAATTTAAAAAAAATACCTTAAAAAAATTCTAAAAAATTTATTTATTTTATTTTTACAACTTTTTAGCCATTTTTTGGGGATTTTTTTCTGCAAATTTTTTTCATTAGCGTTTTTTTTTCTTTTCCCTGTAACAGACCTTTTTATTATTATTCATAGGATCTTATATGTTAATTCCAGACATTTCCGTTCGGCAGTTTTATTGCAAACTGAGTTTAAAATGGTAAAAGTTTAAGGCTAGGGTCAGACGAAAGCATTTTTCCCCGCTAACGTGAAAAAGTGCGTCCGAACGCATTGACGTATTTTTTCACGGAATGCGCAAAAACGGTCAGACGACGCGCATTTTCGGGCGTGATTTTGTACGGATCGTCAATAAAACACTTTTTGCGTCTGGACGTTATGTAGGCCGGACATTAGTAGCGTCTGACATCTCCTAATCACGCAAACACGCCGCTATGCCGCAGCTGCGCACTCAGTACGTCAGTACTAGCGGTTCAGCGTTCTCAGAAAAATGCGTTCAAATTCCACTTGCGTTGCACGGCCGGACTTTTGTGCGGCCGTACATTGTATATTGGCCGTCATTGCCCGTCATCTGCTGCTAGTGCGGCCGTAATTATGTGCGCCAGAACGCACGTTAAAAGTGCGCTGGTCTGACCCCAGCCTTAATCGGTTTTTTTTCTTCTCTTCGTTACCCCGTTCGTTGGCTTGTGTGCTTTTTCCGGCGGCTGGTCGGCGCTGTGTTCGGCGGATCGACGGTTGTTTCCAGACGCGTTCGGCAGGTTATCTGATCAGATCTGATGTTTTCCGGCGTGTTTGCTGTAGTTTATCGGATAAGATCCGATATTTTCGGTTGGGTTTGCGGTGGATTTTCCCTGCACTACCAGAATGCTGAAGAATTTGATTCCCCGAAGCGTTGGGAACAAATGAAGAAAGTGAAAAACCCCGTGTGTCATATTTTAAGTCATTTTTTTCAATTAATTGATTATTATTATTCATTATTAAACCTTAATATATATTTAATATTTTTTTGTTCTATAAACAGCGTGATATTTCCCAAAAAGGTGCTGCCATCTGCTGGTAAAACTATAATATTTCTTTCTTTTAACCCATTCCTCTCAGCAAAGGCATGAATATTCCTCGATACTTTATATAAATGTGTGATCTGTCGTCTAATTCATTCGTTGTTATTTTATTGCAGTGAATGAATGTTCAATTAATTACAATCTCTTAGAGTGTAAGCTCTTGAGCAGGGTGCTCTCTAGGCTTGCCAGGTCCGCCATGTTTTCTTGGAAACATATTACTATTTCATGCAGAAGGAAAGCAAAGGGAAGGAGCTGCCCTGCAACATGTATACCATATATAGTACAGGAGGGGTGGGGTCGCGCCTATTCCTCGATGGGGCGGCTGCAACCACCAAATGTATCCAGCCCAGCAACATGTATAAAACATAACAAGGAGAAAAAATGTCATCTGCGCTTATTCCCATTATACCGGGTGAAACAAAACCCAATTAGAGGCTTTGGTTTCTATTAAAGGCCATTAAAAGAGTAAGCTCACCCGCCGAACGTCAAGGCACCTCTAGTGAGGGTGAGTCCTATCCAAAAAATGAAGCCACAGGCTGCTGTGTAGCCAACCATACCGGCTTATGCTGCTTTTCAGTCATGAGGTAAACTGGTGGGCTTTTATTTAAGCCCCCCACAGAAACAAAATCCGCCTTGGGATCAAAAAAACAAAGACACGGAGCGGAACAGCTGCAATGATGACCTGGCTGGAGGTATATTAAAACATACATAGTATAGGAGGGGTGGGGTCGTGCCTATTCCCCGATAGGGCGGCTGCAACTACCAGATGCATCCAGCCCAGCAACCTGTATAAAACATAACAAGGAGAAAAAATGTCATCTGCGCTTATTCCCATTATACCGTGTGAAACAAGATGCAATTAGAGGCTTTGGTTTCTGTTATTGGCCATGCCCAGCCAGGTCATCATTGCAGCTGTTCCGCTCCGTGTCTTTGTTTTTTTGATCCCAAGGTGGATTTTGGTTCTGGGGGAGTTTAAATAAAAGCCCACCAGTTTACCTCATGACTGACAAGCAGCATGAACAAGTTATGGTTGGCTACACAGCAGCCTGTAGCTTCATTTTTTTAATAGGACTCACCTTCACTAGAGGTGCCGTGACGTTCGGCAGGTGAGCTTACACTCTTAACCACTTCACTGCTGAGGACGCGCTCAGCGCGTCCTCAGCAGTCCCGCTGGTATGCGGAGAACGCGCTGAGCGTGTCCTCCCATCGGGGTCAGCGTTCGGCCGGGTTCCGGCCGATCGCTGGCCCCTCCGGTGCGGGCTGACATCCAGGATGTCAGCCCGGCATCCGGACCAGCAGCCGCCAGAATTAGGTGTCATCGCGGGGGCGCGATGACACCTAATTCAGGCGCCCCCCCGCATGTGCGGAGGAGGCGCCTGAAAGGGAGGGGGGGGAGGTCCTTCGGACCTCTCTCCCTCCCGATCGGCGGCGCACAGGGGGTTAACCCAGGCATCATTTGGAAGGGCACAGCCTGCCCTTCCAAATGATGCCTGGCATTAACCCCTGGGGAGCTGGATCGCGAATCGGCGCTGAAAAGCGCCGGTTCGCGATCCTTTCCCGGAGCTGGCCGACATCTTGGATGTCGGCCAAGCCTCCGGGAACTCCCCCAGAGGACTGGCGTCATCGTGCGTAGCACGATGACGCCAGTCCTAGACTTAACCCCTAACTGCCACCAACTGTGGAGATAGGGAGTTCCAATGAACTCCCTATCTCCCGATCCGTGGCAGCTAGGGGTTAAATTTTGGTATCGTTGGATCGGCCAGAGCATGGCCGTTCCAACGATACCAAACATGAAAGTGAAAAATTTTGTAAAAAAAAAAAAAAAAATGAAAAATAAAAATTTAAAAAAATTTAAAAAAAAAATTAAAAAAAAAAAATAAACACTTTTTTTTTATTTTTTTTGGTTTGTTAATGCAGCAATATTGTTCCCATTTCAATTATAATGTGAACAATGATGCTGCACTAACAATTTTTGTATGCGGTGCGTTTGTTAAAAATAGTGTCATTTTCCCCAAAACAAAATGTAACGAGGCCCCATCTCTAATTTTTTTAACAAGCGCACCCCATACAAAATATAACCGCAATTGCTCGCATGTTAAAATGTGGAAAAAAACACTTTACACATTGTAAATTATTGAAAATACATATTTTATTGCATTTTTTGTTATAATATACAGACATGACATAACGTATACATATAATAATGACATATTATGAATCTACTGAGTCTGACGGAAAGAACGATATATAATATGTCTGGGTCATATACTAAAATAAGCCTTCAAAACACGTTTAAACATGATGCGCAAAACAGGTAAAAATGACCTCAGCATAGGGGCGGGAAAAGCCTCAGCAGCGAAAGGGTTAATGGCCATTAATAGAAACCAAAGCCTCTAATTGCGTTTTGTTTCACATGGTGTAATGGGAATAAGCGATGATGCCATTTTTTCTCCATGTATACCATATATGCTTCAGGAGGAAAATCTGTTTCCTAATCAGGATTGGTCACCTGCGATTCCTTTTTGAGGGGTTATTCACTAACCTCCGTTTTATGCAACAGGTTTAAACAGGGGAATCCCATAAGTTTCAACGTTTAAAAAAAATTCCCCGTTTTTATCCATTTTTTATTTAACCGCTTATTCTTTAAATTTGCAGCAAAAAGTCTCTTTATTAATTTACTTATTTTTTTAAATTTTTTAAGCATTTTTCTCTTTTTTTTTTTGTGAAATTTTCCTGCAAAAAATCCAGAAAAATGCCTAATTTTTAAAAAAAAAAAAAATTATAGAGACTTTTTGATTTAGATTTTTTTTTTCTAACTGCCATTTCTTTTTTTTTATTCTGTAATAGATGTTTTTATTGTTATTCATAGAACCTTATATTTTATTTCCGGTCATTTTCATGCATTATTTTTGTTTAACCCTTTCGCTGCTGAGGCTTTTCCCGCCCCTGTGCTGAGCTCATTTTTACCGGTTTCGCTCATCATGTTTAAACGCGATTTGAAGCCTTATTTTATTATATGACCCAGACATATTATATATCGTTCTTTCTGGCAGACTCCGCAGATTCATAATATATCATTTTTATATGTATTCGTCATGTCCTGTCTGTATATTATTACAAAAAATGCAATAAAATTTTAATTTTTAATCATCTGCAGCGTGTAAAGTGGTTTTGTTTTCACCTTTTATCATATGAACATTTGTGGTTATATTTTCTATTGGGTGCGCATGTTAAATAAATTAGAAATTGGGACTTGTTACATTTCTTGGGGGGAATTACTTGATTTTTAGGCTAGGGTCAGACAAACGCATTTTTCATGTCTACCGTCAAAAAGTGCGTTGATGCGTCCGAACGCATTTTTTTCATGGGAGAAGCGATAGCGGTCATACGATGCTCATTTTCGGCCGTGATTTTTTACGGATCCAAACCAGGAAACTTTGGGTGTCTGGATGTTATGTTGGCCGGACATGAGCAGCGTCTGACGTCTCCTAATCACGCACACACGCCGCTATGCGGACGCAGCGCACTCTGTACGTCAGTACTAGTGGTTCGACGTTCTTGCAAAAATGCATTCGTTCGCCGCTTGCGTTGCGCGGGTGAAATTTCGTGCGGCCGTACTTCGTGTTTGGGCCTGCGTTGGACGTCATTTGCTGGTACCACGGCTGTAATAAAGTACAGCTAAACGCGCGTTCACACTGCGTTCGTCTGACCCCAGCCTTAGCAAACGCACCCCATAGAAAAAAATCATTAGTGCAGCATCATTGTTCCCATTATAATTGCAATGTGAACAATATTGCTGCATTAATAAAAAATACACACAAAAAAATACATGGTTTTATGTTTTTTTTATTAATTTTTTTGTTTATTTTATTTTTTTTAATTTTGTTTTTACTTTGAACATGGTCATGTTTGGTATCATTCAAAAGGCCATGCTTAGACTCAGAGAGCCCAGGGAGGAAAAGCTGTAAACTTCAATACGTCCACCAGGGGGCAGAAATAAACCACCTGATAACCGAATTTAAGTATGTGTAACAATGTATCACATGTGCATCTGCAAACGGTAATTCCCAGGCCGGGGGGGGGGGGGTGCAGGTGGGGTAGAGAGAGCCTGACCAGGGATCCAGAACTATATCATTACAGAGGGAATACAAACTGGCCCCATACCTGGAAGTACTACAAGACCCCAAGGACAGACAGATCCTGAGCCAGTACAGACTGAGCGCCCACAGCCTGGAAATCCAATCAGGGCGGCATAGACAGACCTACAAGCCCAGGGAGAATAGACTGTGCCAGCATTGTGACCAGGGGGCCCTGGAAGATGAGGTCCACTTCCTCCTACAGTGCCCCAAGTACTCAGCTCTGAGGGACGCTCATTTCCAGAGACTCTCCGCTCTCATCCCGGCATAGGCGTCTCTACAGGGGGGCAAGGGGGGGCAATTGCCCCCCAAGGTTATTCCTTGCCCCCCCATGTGCCCCCCCCCCACCAAAAATCAACATCCAGCTTTCCACACTTTTCCGGACCGCGGTATCTCCGTTGCTATGCATCATATATGGACATTCTAGGTGTCATTGGAAAGGGCAGATTCTGGCCTTTCCAATGATATCCAACATGACCATATTCAGTGTAAAGTAAAAGTCATAAAACATTAAATAAAAATGTGCACTTAAACGTAAACGTTTTCACAGGGTTGAAATGGCTCAGCATGGAAGTTAGAATCTAAAGGGTCTATTCATTTTTAGATCCTCTGCTTTTCGTCACATTTCGGGGAATTTATTTCACCGAAAATAAGGTGAATTCCCTATTTAGCGAATGGTCACTGTATATTTCTAAAAGTGGAGTCACTGAAGCAGCAATCAGACATTCAGCGAAAACTGCCGAATTGCAGCAAATAAAATATTGAATTTAAGTATCCGGTTAGTATCACAAAAAGGTATCATTGCATCACATTACTCATTGCCTCACATTACTCATTGCATCACATTACTCATTGCATCACATTACTCATTGCATCACATTACTCATTGCATCTCATTACTCATTGCATCTCATTACTCATTGCATCTCATTACTTTTGGTTTTGGAATCTTGTTTATATATACTTATTTAGGGCACTATTACCTGGTGTGAGTTAACCCTTGCGTCGGCATGGTTTTGCATTAGCGCCAGGTTAATTGAGTCTAGCGCCTGACCAACAGATCGTTTGCCTCCCGCTACAAATGGGAAAAATCACTTAGCGCGTTGCTATTAGCGGTTTGTACCACAAGCTTACTGTACTTTCCGCGTCCTTTTCTTAACATGGGGAGCACTAGAGATCTTTAGCGCTTTTGCAGCTAACACATCACTTGGTGCCAGCGCTAATTTTTTGAGGGGTGCTAATTGCAACATTTTACCTACTGCTCAACCCTGGTGCTATCTCCAAAAAACAGGTCCTCGCCCAAAATTAACAGGCAATTAATAGGCAATGTAAAGGAATGCAGCACAGGTGCTCTCTTGGCCCCATACGCCATAGTAATGGATCTGGTCAGCAATGTTGTTGCTGTTGCAGTCGGCTCTATTATAAATGTATCCTTTATCCATATATATCCTAATTCTAATACATTGCCTAATTTTAAACATTTTATGCTGGGGCTTATTCATAGTATGGAAGCGGTTGATTATTAGGGTGACCATGTGGACCATGTTTAAAGGGACACATCAATAAGTCTTGCCCTGAAACATGTATTTTTTATATGCTGCAGCAGGGAAATTTGTGTCGCTCACCTGGCCTTCCTTTTGGATCTATTAAATGCAGTGTAAGGATTCTACATGCTGTTGGGTGGCATTTATCATGCAATGCCCATCAGCCTTAATATATGTGTGCATCAAAACATAGATGATACGACCACTGTGGAGGATTTTAATAATGCAGGGGTGTGAGGTTATTTACTGGATGTGTTCATATTCAAGCTTGTGAGGGCCAGGGATAGGTATGGCCCGGCACTCTGCACTGGAAAAAAAACAGTTCTATCCTGTACACAACCGCATTAGTTTCCCTAGCGTGCGCTAAACGACCTTGTTCATGGACTACCACGGACAAGGTGATCTGTTAGTAGGTCGTCAGGCACTAGGTTTTAGCGACTCGCACTAAATTTTTCCTTTAGTGATGGTGTTTTAGTTCACACCAGGTAATAGGGCGCTTAGTTTTATTCAGTGGTATGATTTAGTGGTGAAAATTCTTAGTGCCCCCCCAGTTTTGACTGTGGTATTCTATGTGCCCCCCCTAAATATTGTTCCTAGAGTCGCAACTGCATCCCGGACTTCACCTCTATAGAAGAGACGAGGAAACTCCACATCATACTGGGAGAAAAGACGAGGAAACTCCACATCATACTGGGAGAAGAGGAGCTGGCGGTGAAAATATCTGCCCAATACGTCACAGAATGTCACAGACTGAGAGGAACATGAGAGATCCTGGACTTATAAATCCCTAACACGGACTCGCCCTAATCCCCCTTCACATTATCCCTTACCCCTGATAATGTCCATGGACTTGCCCATTCTCCCATATATGTCCCACTACCCCCCCCCCTCCACCCCATATAGCCTCCCATATGCTTTGGCAATGCTAACATGTACTTGGTCCTGCCAATAAAGCTTTGAATTGAATACAGAAAGAGATGGGATTTAGGACCGCCCCCTAACACTCCTACACACACGCACACTGACTAGACGTGACACAAAATGATCAAAATCTGTACAGAAAACACAAACGTTAGTGTTCTTTGCCTTAGTTGCAGCCTGGCCATATAGCAAAACAAATTACACTGCTGTGCATTATAATGTGGTCTGTCTGTGTGTCTGAGTGTCTGAATCCCTCTGTGTGTCTGCATCCCTCTGTGTGTCTGAGTGTCTGCATCCCTCTGTGTGTCTGAATCCCTCTGTGTGTCTGAGTGTCTGCATCCCTCTGTGTGTCTGAATCCCTCTGTGTGTCTGTGTGTCTGCATCCCTCTGTGTGTCTGAATCCCTCTGTGTGTCTGCATCCCTCTGTGTGTCTGTGCAGTGGTGTATTTAGATTTTGTGCTGCCCTAGGCCTGATTAAACTCGTGCACCCCCTAATTTAAATTTGACAGACCCCGTCCTGTCAAAGTCACACCTCTTCCTTGTTAAACCCCACCCTTCCTCTTTAGGCTCCTCCTTTTACACTTTGAACGTATCACAGAGCTCAACAGCAATAAAACCCACAGAAACGTGCACTGCATATAAGTGTATCACAGAGCTGCACAGCAATAAAACCCACAGAAATATGCACTGCGTATGAGCGTATCACAGTGCTGCACAGCAATAAAGCCCACCTGCCCCAGGCCAGCTGATATGGATATATATTGCCCCAGCTCACACATGGATATATTGCCCCCAGCTCACGTGGATATATATTGCCCAAGCTCACACATGGATATATATTGCCCCCAGCTCACACATGGATATATATTGCCCCAGCTCACATATGGATATATATTACCACCAGCAGCTCACACATGGATATATATTGCCCCAGCTCACACATGGATATATATTGCCCCCAGCAGCTCACACATGGATATATATTGCCCCAGCTCACACATGGATATATATTGCCCCCAGCAGCTCACACATGGATATATATTGCCCCCAGATCACACATTGATATATATTGCCCCAGCTCACACTTGGATATATATTGCCCCCAGCAACTCACACATGGATATATATTGCCCCATCTCACACATGGATATATATTGCCTCCAGCAGCTCACACATGGATATATATTGCACAAGCTCACACATGGATATATATTGTCCCAGCTCACACATGGATATATATTGCCCCCAGCTCACACATGAATATATATTGCCCCAGCTCACACATGGATATATATTGCCCTCAGCTCACACATGGATATATATTTCCCCAGCTCACACATGGATATATATTGCCCCAGCTCACACATGGATATATATTTGACCCCAGCTCATACATGGATATGCAGTCAGGTCCAGAAATATTGGGACATCAACACAATTCTAACATCTTTGGCTCTATACACCACCACAATGGAGTTGGAATGAAACAAACACAATGCGCTTTAACTGCAGACTGTCAGCTTTAATTTGAGGGTATGTACATCCAACTCAGGTGAACGGTGTAGGACTTACAGCAGTTTGCAGTTGTGCCTCCCACTTGTTAAGGGACCAAAGGTAATGGGACAATTGGCTTCTCAGCTGTTCCATGGCCAGGTGTGTGATATTCCCTCATTACCCCAATTACAATGTGCAGATAAAAGGCCCAGAGTTCATTTCAAGTGTGCTATTTGCATTTGGAATCTGTTACTGTCAACTCTCAAGATGAGATCCAAAGAGCTGTCACTATCAGTGAAGCAAGCCATCATTAGGCTGAAGAAACAAAACAAACCCATCAGAGAGATAGCAAGAACATTAGCTGTGGCCAAAACAGCTGTTTGGAACATTCTCAAAAAGAAGGAACACACCGGTGAGCTCAGAAACACCAAAAGACCTGGGAGACCACGGAAAACAACTGTGGTGGATGACTGAAGAATTCTTTCCCTGGTGAAGAAAACACCCTTCACAACAGTTGGCCAGTTCAAGAACACTCTCCAGGAGGTAGGTGTATATGTATCAAAGTCAACAATCAAGAGAAGACTTCACCAGAGTGAATACAGAGGGTTCACCACAAGATGTAAACCATCGGTGAGCCTCAAAAACAGGAAGGCCAGATTAGAGTTTGCCAAACAACACCTAACAAAGCCTTCACAGTTCTGGAACAAGATCCTATGGACAGATGAGACCAAGATCAACTAGTACCAGAGTGATGGGAAGAGAAGAGTATGGAGAAGGAAAGGAAATGCTCATGATCCTAAGCCAGGGCTCTCAAACTCTGCCTCCCCCCCCAGATGTTTCTGAACTACACCTCCCATTATTCTCTGGCCATTTATTGTATTCAAAGAATTCTGGGATTTGTAGACAATATACATCTGTGGGGCCAGAGTTTGAGATCCCTGTCCTAAGCATACCACCTCATCAGTGAAGCATGGTGGTGGTAGTGTCATGGCGTGGGCATGTATGGCTGTCAATGGAACTGGTTCTCTTGTATTTATTGATGATGTGACTGCTGACAAAAGCAGCAGGATGAATTCTGAAGTGTTTCGGGCAATATTATCTGCTCACATTCAGCCAAATGCTGCAGAACTCATTGGACGGCGCTTCACAGTGCAGATGGACAATGACCCAATACTGCAAAAGCAACCAAAGAGTTTTTGAAGGGACAGAAGTGGAATGTTATGCAATGGCCAAGTCAATCACCTGACCTGAATCCCATTGAGCATGCATTTCACTTGCTGAAGACAAAACTGAAGGGAAAATGCCCCAAGAACAAGCAGGAACTGAAGACAGTTGCAGTAGAGGCCTGGCAGAGCATCACCAGGGATGAAACCCAGCGTCTGGTGATGTCTATGCGTTCCAGACTTCAGGCTGTGATTGACTGCAAAGGATTTGCAACCAAGTATTAAGAAGGGAAAGTTTGATTTATGATTATTATTCTGTCCCATTACTTTTGGTCCCTTAACAAGTGGGAGGCACATCTGCAAACTGGTGTAAGTCCTACACCGTTCACCTGAGTTGGATGTACATACCCTCAAATTAAAGCTGACAGTCTGCAGTTAAAGCACATTGTGTTTGTTTCATTCCAACTCCATTGTGGTGGTGAATAGAGCCAAACATGTTAGAATTGTGTTGATGTCCCAATATTTCTGGACCTTACTGTATATTGCCCCAGCTCACACATGGATATATATTGCACCAGCTCACACATGGATATATATTGCCCCCAGCTCACACATGGATATATTTGCCCCTGCTCTCACATGGGTATATTTGCCCCCAGCTCTCACATGGGTATATTTGCCCCCAGCTCTCACATGGATATATTTGCCCCCAGCTCTCACATTGTTATATTTGCCCCAGCTCTCACATGGATATATTTTCCCCAGCTCTCACATGGATATATATTGCCCCTAGCTTTCACATGGGTATATTTGCCCCCAGCTCTCACATGGGTAAATTTGCCCCCAGCTCTCACATGGTTATATTTGCCCCCATTTCTCACATGGATATATTTGTCCCCAGCTCTCACATGGATATATATTGCCCCCAGCTTGCAAATGGATATATTTGCCCCCTAGCTCTCACATGGATATATTTGCCCCCAGCAGCTCACACATGGCTACATTGCCCCCCAACCCCCCCCCATTCAAATCTGGGTCTGGGTCCTGCGTGCCTCCTCTCCTCCGGTGGCATCTGCAAGTGGAGCGCTGGGAGGAAGTGACATTATATCAGCGCACAATGCAAACTTCCTCCCTGCAGCAGTGAGGGGGTCTGCAGAGGCAGCACTCAGCGGCCGGTGATTCGGCGGCCGCGGACAGTGTGTCCGGTGGGGCAGCCGGTCACAGTGACCAGCAGGTACCGCGGGGAAGCCGCCCCCTGGAGACTGCCACCCTAGGCCAAAATACACCGCTGTGTCTGTGTGTCTGCATCCCTCTGTTTGTCTGTGTGTCTGAATCCCTCTGTGTGTTTGAATGTCTGCATCCCTCTGTGTGTCTGAATCCCTCTGTGTGTCTGCATCCTTCTGTGTGTCTGAATCCCTCTGTGTGTCTGAGTGTCTGCATTCCTCTGTGTGTCTGAATCCCTCTGTGGGTCTGAGTGTCTGCATTCCTCTGTGTGTCTGAACCCCTCTGTGTGTCTGAGTGTCTGCATCCCTCTGTGTGTCTGCATCCCTCTGTGTGTCTGAATCCCTCTGTGTGTCTGAATCCCTCTGTGTGTCTGAATCCCTCTGTGGGTCTGAGTGTCTGCATTCCTCTGTGTGTCTGAACCCCTCTGTGTGTCTGAGTGTCTGCATCCCTCTGTGTGTCTGCATCCCTCTGTGTGTCTGAATCCCTCTGTGTGTCTGCATCCTTCTGTGTGTCTGAATCCCTCTGTGTGTCTGAGTGTCTGCATTCCTCTGTGTGTCTGAATCCCTCTGTGGGTCTGAGTGTCTGCATTCCTCTGTGTGTCTGAATCCCTCTGTGTGTCTGAATCCCTCTGTGTGTCTGCATCCCTCTGTGTGTCTGAATCCCTCTGTGTGTCTGCATTCCTCTGTGTGTCTGCATCCCTCTGTGTGTCTGCATTCCTCTGTATGTCTGAATCCCTCTGTGTGTCTGCATCCTTCTGTGTGTCTGAATCCCTCTGTGTGTCTGAATCCCTCTGTGTGTCTGAGTGTCTGCATCCTTCTGTGTGTCTGAATCCCTCTGTGTGTCTGAGTGTCTGCATTCCTCTGTGTGTCTGAATCCCTCTGTGTGTCTGAGTGTCTGCATCCCTCTGTGTGTCTGCATCCCTCTGTGTGTCTGCATCCCTCTGTGTGTCTGCATTCCTCTGTATGTCTGAATCCCTCTGTGTGTCTGTGTGTCTGCATCCCTCTGTGTGTCTGTGTGTCTGCATCCCTCTGTGTGTCTGAATCCCTCTGTGTGTCTGAATCCCTCTGTGTGTCTGAGTGTCTGCATTCCTCTGTGTGTCTGAATCCCTCTGTGTGTCTGAGTGTCTACATTCCTCTGTGTCTGTCTGTCTCTACCTCTGTATCTGTCTCAAGAAAGAAATCAGCGCGCTCAAGAAATCAAAGAGTCAATCCCACTGATTTATTAGGAGCAAAAAAAAACAAGGTGAAAATGCAATGTTTCAGCCCTTAAGCCTTAATCATGCATAAAAAGTCTTTCCTTGAGTCTTTTCTCTGTATCTCTCTCTACGTCCGCTATCTGTCTCTACCTCTATACCTGTCTCTATCTCTCTCTACATCCGCTATCTGTCTCTACCTCTATACCTGTCTCTGTATCTCTCTCTACATCCGCTATCTGTCTCTACCTCTATACCTGTCTCTGTATCTCTCTCTACATCCGCCATCTGTCTCTACCTCTATACCTGTCTCTGTATCTCTCTCTACATCCGCCATCTGTCTCTACCTCTATACCTGTCTCTGTATCTCTCTCTACATCCGCCATCTGTCTCTACCTCTATACCTGTCTCTGTATCTCTCTCTACATCCGCCATCTGTCTCTACCTCTATACCTGTCTCTGTATCTCTCTCTACATCCGCCATCTGTCTCTACCTCTATACCTGTCTCTGTATCTCTCTCTACATCCGCCATCTGTCTCTACCTCTATACCTGTCTCTGTATCTCTCTCTACATCCGCCATCTGTCTCTACCTCTATACCTGTCTCTGTATCTCTCTCTACATCCGCCATCTGTCTCTACCTCTATACCTGTCTCTGTATCTCTCTCTACACATCCGCCATCTGTCTCTACCTCTATACCTGTCTCTGTATCTCTCTCTACATCCGCCATCTGTCTCTACCTCTATACCTGTCTCTGTATCTCTCTCTACATCCGCCATCTGTCTCTACCTCTATACCTGTCTCTGTATCTCTCTCTACATCCGCCATCTGTCTCTACCTCTATACCTGTCTCTGTATCTCTCTCTACATCCGCTATCTGTCTCTACCTCTATACCTGTCTCTGTATCTCTCTCTACATCCGCCATCTGTCTCTACCTCTATACCTGTCTCTGTATCTCTCTCTACATCCGCCATCTGTCTCTACCTCTATACCTGTCTCTGTATCTCTCTCTACATCCGCCATCTGTCTCTACCTCTATACCTGTCTCTGTATCTCTCTCTACATCCGCCATCTGTCTCTACCTCTATACCTGTCTCTGTATCTCTCTCTACATCCGCCATCTGTCTCTACCTCTATACCTGTCTCTGTATCTCTCTCTACATCCGCCATCTGTCTCTACCTCTATACCTGTCTCTGTATCTCTCTCTACATCCGCTATCTGTCTCTACCTCTATACCTGTCTCTGTATCTCTCTCTACATCGCCATCTGTCTCTACCTCTATACCTGTCTCTGTATCTCTCTCTACATCCGCCATCTGTCTCTACCTCTATACCTGTCTCTGTATCTCTCTCTACATCCGCCATCTGTCTCTACCTCTATACCTGTCTCTGTATCTCTCTCTACATCCGCCATCTGTCTCTACCTCTATACCTGTCTCTGTATCTCTCTCTACATCCGCCATCTGTCTCTACCTCTATACCTGTCTCTGTATCTCTCTCTACATCCGCCATCTGTCTCTACCTCTATGCCTGTCTCTGTATCTCTCTCTACATCCGCCATCTGTCTCTACCTCTATGCCTGTCTCTGTATCTCTCTCTACATCCGCCATCTGTCTCTACCTCTATGCCTGTCTCTGTATCTCTCTCTACATCCGCCATCTGTCTCTACCTCTATGCCTGTCTCTGTATTCTCTCTACATCGCCATCTGTCTCTACCTCTATACCTGTCTCTGTATCTCTCTCTACATCCGCCATCTGTCTCTACCTCTATGCTGTCTCTGTATCTCTCTCTCTACATCCGCCATCTGTCTCTACCTCTATGCCTGTCTCTGTATCTCTCTCTACATCCGCCATCTGTCTCTACCTCTATGCCTGTCTCTGTATCTCTCTCTACATCCGCCATCTGTCTCTACCTCTATACCTGTCTCTGTATCTCTCTCTACATCCGCCATCTGTCTCTACCTCTATGCCTGTCTCTGTATCTCTCTCTACATCCGCCATCTGTCTCTACCTCTATACCTGTCTCTGTATCTCCCTCTACATCCGCTATCTGTCTCTACCTCTATACCTGTCTCTGTATCTCTCTCTACATCCGCCATCTGTCTCTACCTCTATACCTGTCTCTGTATCTCCCTCTACATCCGCTATCTGTCTCTACCTCTATACCTGTCTCTGTATCTCTCTCTACATCCGCCATCTGTCTCTACCTCTATGCCTGTCTCTGTATCTCTCTCTACATCCGCTATCTGTCTCTACCTCTATACCTGTCTCTGTATCTCTCTCTACATCCGCCATCTGTCTCTACCTCTATACCTGTCTCTGTATCTCTCTCTACATCCGCTATCTGTCTCTACCTCTATACCTGTCTCTGTATCTCTCTCTACATCCGCTATCTGTCTCTACCTCTATACCTGTCTCTGTATCTCTCTCTACATCCGCTATCTGTCTCTACCTCTATACCTGTCTCTGTATCTCTCTCTACATCCGCTATCTGTCTCTACCTCTATACCTGTCTCTGTATCTCTCTCTACATCCGCCATCTGTCTCTACCTCTATACCTGTCTCTGTATCTCTCTCTACATCCGCCATCTGTCTCTACCTCTATACCTGTCTCTGTATCTCTCTCTACATCCGCCATCTGTCTCTACCTCTATGCCTGTCTCTGTATCTCTCTCTACATCCGCTATCTGTCTCTACCTCTATACCTGTCTCTGTATCTCTCTCTACATCCGCCATCTGTCTCTACCTCTATACCTGTCTCTGTATCTCTCTCTACATCCGCTATCTGTCTCTACCTCTATACCTGTCTCTGTATCTCTCTCTACATCCGCTATCTGTCTCTACCTCTATACCTGTCTCTGTATCTCTCTCTACATCCGCTATCTGTCTCTACCTCTATACCTGTCTCTGTATCTCTCTCTACATCCGCTATCTGTCTCTACCTCTATACCTGTCTCTGTATCTCTCTCTACATCCGCCATCTGTCTCTACCTCTATACCTGTCTCTGTATCTCTCTCTACATCTGCCATCTGTCTCTACCTCTATACCTGTCTCTGTATCTCTCTCTACATCCGCCATCTGTCTCTACCTCTATACCTGTCTCTGTATCTCTCTCTACATCCGCCATCTGTCTCTACCTCTATACCTGTCTCTCTGTATCTCTCTCTACATCCGCCATCTGTCTCTACCTCTATACCTGTCTCTGTATCTCTCTCTACATCCGCCATCTGTCTCTACCTCTATACCTGTCTCTGTATCTCTCTCTACATCCGCCATCTGTCTCTACCTCTATACCTGTCTCTGTATCTCTCTCTACATCCGCCATCTGTCTCTACCTCTATACCTGTCTCTGTATCTCTCTCTACATCCGCCATCTGTCTCTACCTCTATACCTGTCTCTGTATCTCTCTCTACATCCGCCATCTGTCTCTACCTCTATACCTGTCTCTGTATCTCTCTCTACATCCGCCATCTGTCTCTACCTCTATACCTGTCTCTGTATCTCTCTCTACATCCGCCATCTGTCTCTACCTCTATACCTGTCTCTGTATCTCTCTCTACATCCGCCATCTGTCTCTACCTCTATACCTGTCTCTGTATCTCTCTCTACATCCGCCATCTGTCTCTACCTCTATGCCTGTCTCTGTATCTCTCTCTACATCCGCCATCTGTCTCTACTCTATACCTGTCTCTGTATCTCTCTCTACATCCGCCATCTGTCTCTACCTCTATGCCTGTCTCTGTATCTCTCTCTACATCCGCCATCTGTCTCTACCTCTATACCTGTCTCTGTATCTCTCTCTACATCCACCATCTGTCTCTACCTCTATGCCTGTCTCTGTATCTCTCTCTACATCCGCCATCTGTCTCTACCTCTATACCTGTCTCTGTATCTCCCTCTACATCCGCCATCTGTCTCTACCTCTATACCTGTCTCTGTATCTCCTCTACATCCGCTATCTGTCTCTACCTCTATACCTGTCTCTGTATCTCTCTCTACATCCGCCATCTGTCTCTACCTCTATACCTGTCTCTGTATCTCTCTCTACATCCGCTATCTGTCTCTACCTCTATACCTGTCTCTGTATCTCTCTCTACATCCGCCATCTGTCTCTACCTCTATACCTGTCTCTGTATCTCTCTCTACATCCGCATCTGTCTCTACTCTATACCTGTCTCTGTATCTCTCTCTACATCCGCTATCTGTCTCTACCTCTATACTGTCTCTGTATCTCTCTCTACATCCGCCATCTGTCTCTACCTCTATACCTGTCTCTGTATCTCTCTCTACATCCGCCATCTGTCTCTACCTCTATGCCTGTCTCTGTATCTCTCTCTACATCCGCCATCTGTCTCTACCTCTATACCTGTCTCTGTATCTCTCTCTACATCCGCCATCTGTCTCTACCTCTATACCTGTCTCTGTATCTCTCTCTACATCCGCCATCTGTCTCTACCTCTATACCTGTCTCTGTATCTCTCTCTACATCCGCTATCTGTCTCTACCTCTATACCTGTCTCTGTATCTCTCTCTACATCCGCTATCTGTCTCTACCTCTTTCTATCAATATCTACATCTGTCTATCTATTTGCCTGTGTGTGGTTAATGAGTTCTGAACCGAAGACTTCACCCAAAATAATAATATTGATAAGAATCTGATCTCTCATCGTATAATGATTCTGCTTTCTGGCATCTACAACAATATACCCGAGATCTACAGGGTTATTCAGAGAGCGGTGAAAAGCAGGAGAATGACTGGAGAATGGAAAATTCTAGGTCAAAATAGTCGATTTGGAAAGTGAGATGAATGGGAGAATTTTTCTGGTTTGGATATTTTGACCTAGAATTCTCCATTCTCCATTCTCCAATCATTCTCCTGCTTTTCACTGCTCTCTGAATAACCCTGCTAGTGTTCTCCTAGGTTTAGTATTAGGTGTACTGAAGAACATGAAGTAACAATGTTGCTCGGATGTTTAGATTCGTTATGGCCCCGAATTATTAATATTATTATTAAACCTTTTTTAGGATATTTTGAATAAATATTAGTTTATTAGTGATTATTATCTATAAAGGGAATATCTGAAGGTCTCTCGGCTTAGGAATATATATTGAATTCTGACGCACATATTGTGGTGGAACAATTGTTACTTTGTATCTCGGCATATTGATGATTCTGCATAAATCACTGATACAGTATTAATCATTTTTTTATTTTTCCTTATAACATGTTACCAGTATAAGAGTTTATTCTTCCTCTGTTGACATTTTGTGCTTCAGCACCTTTAATATTTTTTATTTCCTTGCTTTGCACATTCTCAGATAAAAATTCTTTCATTATACTGCATATACACGTATACACCTTCACTAAAAATGCGCATGCGCGACCTGCAAACTGACAGCCATGACAATGATATGCCCGCCTTGGAGACGTGTAACTGACTGACTCCCTGTGCAGTCTCTGTAGATGGAGGTCAGTTTCTCGGCAGCGCCGGCAGGTGGAGATCACTCCATGTGCAGCAACCCCAGGCAGAGCCGGATTTATACCTAGGCAGAATAAGCATGTGCCTACAGGCACCTACCACAAGGGGGCGCCTTGCTCTGTAAAAAAAATCCTTTTTTTTTTTACAATTTGCAATTATTTAGACCACTGTATCGCTAGAGCCTTCAGGGCTAGAGGGACATATGAAGTATCATTGGAAAGGCCAGATGATGCCATTTCCAGTGATTGATATCAAACATAATTTGGTTAGATTTATGTGAAAATAACAAAATATTATATTTCTGTGGTGTGTGGCTACTGTGTTGTTCCATTTTTTGTTGGGGTGTTGTGTGCGGCTCTCATGTTGGTTCCATTTTTTTGTTGCTGTGTGGTGTGTGGTGTGTGGCTCTCATGTTGATTCCATTTTTATTATGGTGTGTGTGGTGTGCGGCTCCCTGGTTGGTTCCATTTTATTGTTGGTGTATTGTGTGTGGCTCTCGTGTTGGTTCCATTTTTATGATGGAGTGTGTGGTGTGCGGCTCCCGTGTTGGTTCCATTTTTTTTGTTGGTGTGCAGTTCCCGTGTTGATTCCATTTTTTGTTGGTGTGCGGCTCCCGTGTTGGTTCCATTTCTATGTTGGTGTGCGGCTTCCGTGTTGGTTCCATTTTTATGTGGGTGTGAGGTGTGCGACTCCCGTGTTGGTTCCATTTTTAGATTGGTGTGCGGTGTGCGGCTCCCGTGTTTGTTCCATTTTATGTTGGTTGTGGCTCTCATGTTGGTTCCATTTTTTTGTTGGTGTGTGGCTCCTGTGTTGGTTTCATTTTTATGTGGGTGTGCGGTGTGTGGCTCCCGTGTTGGTTCCATTTTCATGTTGGTGTGCGGTGTGCAGGTCCCGTGTTTGTTCCCTTTTTATTGTTGGTGTGTTGTGTGTGGGTCCCGTGTTGGTTCAATTTTTTTGCTGGTGTGCAGCTCCCGGGTTGGTTCCATTTATTGTTGGAGTGCGGTGTGCGGCTCCCTTGTTAGTTCCATTTCTTGTTGGTGTGTGGTGTGTGGCTCCTGTGTTGGTAACATCTTTTGCTGGTGTGTGGTGTGCGGCTCCCGTGTTGGTTCCATTTTTTGTTGGTGTGTGGTGTGTGGCTCCTGTGTTGGTTACATCTTTTGCTGGTGTGTGGTGTGCGGCTCCCGTGTTGGTTCTATTTTTTGTTGGTGTGTGGTGTGCGGCTCCCATGTTGGTTCCATTTTTTGTTGGTGTGTGGTGTGCGGCTCCCGTGTTGGTCCCATTTTTTGTTGGTGTGTGGTGTGCGGCTCCCGTGTTGGTCCCATTTTTTGTTGGTGTGTGGTGTGCGGCTCCTGTATTGGTTCCATTTTTTGTTGGTGTGTGGTGTGCGGCTCCCGTGTTGGTCCCATTTTTTGTTGTGTGTGGTGTGCGGCTCCCATGTTGGTTCCATTTTTTGTTGGTGTGTGGTGTGCGGCTCCCGTGTTGGTCCCATTTTTTGTTGGTGTGTGTGGTGTGCGGCTCCCGTGTTGGTCCCATTTTTTGTTGGTGTGTGGTGTGCGGCTCCTGTATTGGTTCCATTTTTTGTTGGTGTGTGGTGTGCGGCTCCCGTGTTGGTCCCATTTTTTGTTGGTGTGTGGTGTGCGGCTCCTGTATTGGTTCCATTTTTTGTTGGTGTGTGGTGTGCGACTCCCATGTTGGTTCAATTTTGTTAAGCGCTTATTTGCATTCGTCATTGGTCCGTCGAACAAAAGCTGTTGAGAAATATTTTGGAAGGTACTGCAACAAATCAAACAATGAGATTAGCAAAGCAAACAGGGGCCTCACCAGCGACAGCGAATGCTCGGATTGTGTCTGTGTTTACTAAACCGTGATAGGCTCAAAGAATAATTCAAACCACGTGGATTTAGCAGAAAACGGAGCCAAACAGATCTCACGAAAACAACTCCATGAAGTCATTGCTCGCATTAAATCAGAGAATGTCAGAGGGTTTTTTTTAAGGGTATATATGTAACTATGTAAATACGTGTAATGTCAAAACATTTCCGGGCATCTTTCTTTCAATACACTCATACACAGCGCACATTACTGTGAGCTTTATTGCTGTGGAGCTCTGTGATACGCTCATACACACCGCACATTGCTGTGAGTTTTATTGCTGTAGAGCTCTCTGATAAGCTCATACACAGTGCATATAACTGAGTTTTGTTGCTGTGGAGCTCAGTGGTGCATCTATACTAATCACCATGTATACAGTGAAACATATTTATATACACAGATATATGAAGAAATGCTGCACAGGCAAGGCGGGGGTCAGCAACCTTGAACCTCTACATGTTTTGGAACTACATCTCCCATAAATGTTTGCCAACCTTTTGAGTGGCTGAGCATTATGGGAGATGTAGTTCTAAAACACGTGGTGTGCGCAACCTTTGCTGGCCCATGGGTCAGGGATACGTTTGAATTGTTGCACATCGATTGGGTAAACTTTACAAACGTTTTATAAATCTTTGTCTTTCATTGTTAACTGTTGGACACTTGTGGTCCTTGTCGTGTATACTATGCAGGCTGAGGTACTGTTGACACACTTTTACCACATGCATTTCTTATTTTTCTGGACTACAGGAATATTTTATTGCAAAATTGAAACTACGGTAAGGAACAACTGCTTCGGGGATTTCACTTGTTGCCCTTTTCTTTATTTTTACTAAATTGTCTTGTATTTTTTTCAGTACCTAATACATACTCTGTGCTGGCCTTTTCCAACGATACTTCGCTTGACCTTCTGCCTGCTACGGTTCCAGAGATACAGGGGTCCAAACAATTCCTCTATCTCCTCTTTAACAGATGTAACCCAGTCGGGATACGGAGATCTGTTAATGGCGCTTTCTTGCCGGACCACCATTCTCTCACCAGCAGGCTGTTGTGCCTTTCTCCTGTCCTTAGACGATCAGAAGTGGTACAGACAGTAAGATAAACATTGCTCAACATTTCTAGACAGGATAGAACAATGACAGTCATTGAAGGGAAACAGGATTACAGTCTAAGGCATCAGATAGTGGGGCAGTGTTTGCTCGATAATGCAGATCAGCAGGAAACCACTCAAACATACAACAGATATTAACACATTCCTTAGATGGAATGCTGGAAAAGGATAAAATAACCCACCCGGTAATCCAATCAGCAGAAAGACAATAACATTATTCATACATAACACAGATTACACAAACACCCTGCACCCTATAGGCACAGGGTGACTTCAACATAAGAGAGGGCAGGGGAATAATATAGAATATAAGGCCTACACCTCCCAAATACATCTGTAGGCCCGTGTACCCCAAGTTCAAAGTGACGCACGTCACATCCTCCATATTGAAGTCACTACCTGGCTGGGGGAGGTCCCATTAAATTCCGCTGTGGAATATGCTGGCGCTTTATAAATAAAGAATAATAATAATAATAATAATAATTTCTGACATCATTGCTGATAAATAAATCAAATCAATATTCCTATTCATATTTACCAAACAAGCAAATTAGATCTCTGTATTCTGTTGCTGTCTTTCATCATGCAAAGGCGTGGCAAGCAAAGCGCTACGTTAGCTAACGGAGATAAATGAAGATATCACACACCGATATCGTCCTTCAAATATCTGGTATTCCTTCGTTAACTCCGCTCTTTATAGAAGATATGACAAACAATGAATCTCACATACAAGCCAATAGAATTGTCTCAACGACACAGATAATTACCATAGTTAAACCCACAAGACCTGTTTTACCATATATGGTTTATACACAGATCAAAGAAATATCTTTCTTTCTAGCCACAAGCTTCACAGAGGGGGGCCCCTTTTTAACGGCTTGCTCACATTTCTGTGTCTCTAGGAAATGGCAAGTGAAGCATTTTAAACTGAGCTAAAGAGGGCATGTAAAACTAAGGGAAGCTTTCTTATATGCTTAAAATACAAGGAATTAATAGATAATTATTTTACAATTGCACCCATGCGCAATGACATCAGTCGGCAAGGGGAGGTCCCAAGGCGTGGTCTCACTTCCAGGAAGTCAGACCACTGTGGGATTCCCCCCGTATTGCAGCCATGAGTTTAAATTGTAAGAAATCCTGCCTGGTGGTGACACCCTATAGAGGGTGTCACATGGGTGCAGTCCGCACCACCCTTGTGACGCCACTGTGCCCGCTGTGCCATAAGGGAAGAAAAAATCCATTGATGAAAAAAAATGTGCTTGTTCAGTATATTCAGGGAGTCACATTACCTCACTTTTTGGACACATAGCTTCATTGAGTCTAGACCTGACCAAGTGAAGCAAACCCCAGATCATGAAGGGCTTGTACGGAAGGCGGGGACTTTTTCTGGTCAGGCCATGTATAATAATCGTTGAGGAAAAATTACTCATAGCTTTACACAAGGTCACACGTGATTCACTATAGAATAAATGAATTAAACTGCAATTTGGAAAAAAATGGAAATATTCCTAATTATATTTAATACACAAAATCAACAATATCCCCAGGCAGACACACAGCTGTCAGATGAGCAGTTACACTACATGGACCTTGGTTATGGTATATGGCGGTGACCCTGAAGACCTCACAAGATTAATTTATTGCACCTGTCCAGCTCTTAACAGCATCGTGTCATGCTTCAGGGATGATTGTGAAACAATCAATAATTAATGATTATCCCAAAGGTGGGGGGAAATGGGGAATTAAATGGGTATCATGACTGGCAGAGTGTAATGACGGATGTTCCAGACCCTTTATATCCCATCACATTTCTTGCTCTCCTCCATGGATCACACCGCATGAAACGCTCTGGGGATAATCTGACACCATACAGTGTGTGGGAATTAAACCACAGAATGCCCCAAAAAACACAACAAAACACATCGGTCTTGTTTCTCACCCATGTTTGTTTAGTATGATATTAAACAATAATTTGTGACTGGCATTGATATGTTAACTGTCGGGTCACAAAGCAACGTGGTAATGTAGAACCATATGAAGAAACGCCGGCCCTTGGAGAAGCAAAAATGTGGGGAAAAAAATAGAGGGGGTGTAAATATTTTCTAAATGCCTTGTATGCGTGTATATCACTGTATGCATGGTGTATCTGCTTGTGCGTATCAGTGTAAGCGTATGCACATCTTTGTATCATTGTAAGCGTGTGCACATCTTTATATCAGTGTAAGCGTGTGCACATCTTTGTATCATTGTAAGCGTCTGCACATCTTTGTATCAGTGTATGCGTGTGCACATCTTTGTATCAGTGTCTTTGTGCACATCTTTGTTTCAGTGTATGCGTCTGCACATCTTTGTATCAGTGTATGCACATCTTTGTATCAGTGTCTTTGTGCACATCTTTGTATCAGTGTATGCACATCTTTGTATCAGTGTATGCACATCTTTGTATCAGTGTATGTGTGTGCACATCTTTGTATCAGTGTATGCGTGTGCACATCTTTGTATCAGTGTATGCACATCTTTGTATCAGTGTCTTTGTGCACATCTTTGTATCAGTGTATGCACATCTTTGTATCAGTGTCTTTGTGCACATCTTTGTATCAGTGTATGCACATCTTTGTATCATTGTAAACGTCTGCACATCTTTGTATCAGTGTATGCGTGTGCACATCTTTGTATCAGTGTATGCTCATCTTTGTATCAGTGTATGCACATCTTTGTATCAGTGTCTTTGTGCACATCTTTGTATCAGTGTATGCGTGTGCACATCTTTGTATCAGTGTCTTTGTGCACATCTTTGTATCAGTGTATGTGTGTGCACATCTTTGTATCAGTGTATGCTCGTCTTTGTATCAGTGTATGCGTGTGCACATCTTTGTATCAGTGTATGCACATCTTTGTAAACGTCTGCACATCTTTGTATCAGTGTATCTTTGTATCAGTGTATGCTCGCGTGCACATCTTTGTATCAGTGTATGCTCGTCTTTGTATCAGTGTATGTGCACATCTTTCTATCAGTGTGTGCTCATCTTTGTATCAGTATAAGCATGTGCACATCTTTGTATCAGTGTATGCTCGTCTTTGTATCAGTGTATGCGTGTGCACATCTTTGTATCAGTGTATGCACATCTTTGTAAACGTCTGCACATCTTTGTATCAGTGTATCTTTGTATCAGTGTATGCTCGCGTGCACATCTTTGTATCAGTGTATGCTCGTCTTTGTATCAGTGTATGTGCACATCTTTCTATCAGTGTGTGCACATCTTTGTATCAGTATAAGCATGTGCACATCTTTGTATCAGTATATGTGTGTGAACACGGCCAAAAACTGGTAAACTCTATGGGCTCTATGAAATTCTTTGCACAAAAACGCTCACACAGCGCGTTAATTTGTGCGCGAAGCGTTAAACGTTAACGCGTGTAAATTAACGCAGGTATTAAAATCCGAGCGCATTTTTTCATCCGTAAAAAAATAACGCGCGTTAAAAAGACACGCAAAACGCACGCGCTATAACTTTGTGCGCAGAAATTAGTGTGCGGGCTGTTTTTTCACGCGATTCAGCCAATCAGAATTAAGAACCACAATTGTCTGCCGTTCAGTTTTTGCGCCTGTCAAAATCAATCTGAGTATATATGCTGCTGCAATAATATAACACACACAGCTTCTCCATTTTATTGTTTGGGTATGTGTAGAATGTGTAACTATACTGTGCTGTATTTTTTTTTCGTGCTGGTGTATTTGGGTTCGGCCAGGACGTTACCACCAGCTTTTCAAAGACGTTAAAATTATGCGGCAAACGCTGTCTGTTAAAATTTGCGCATAGATTGTAATACCATCCGCGTACCAGCGCACAAACGCATTTGCGCTCACAATGTTATGTATAGGGCGCGCGCAGTACATTACACTCGCGCAGGTTCACCAGCGGTAGACGTTAACGCATGTTTTTTGCGCTGACATTGTAAAACAACGTTCTGCGCAAAGGGTTTTTCCCCTCGCGTTAATGCGTTTTTGCGCACGTGCTGACGTTTGCACGAAGAATTTAGTAGAGCCATATTAGTCTGGCCTCCCACACTCACCGTTCCCCCCCCCCGTGTAAATTCCTCCAACATGGCTCAAGGACCAAAATCCACAGGTTTGAGCATTGTCCTCTTTAGACGTGGAGCTCGTGTTCAGCACGTCGCACTCACACATGACACACATGATGGATGGTTGTTATGTCACGCGCTGTCATGCCGCTGTTTGCTGTTCTGCTCTCACAATCCAAATATTTTGCAGGATATAATTAGATGAAGTCACTCGCCTCCTTCCAACCTTCTCCACTCGCTGTTTACTCGCTGCTACGGTTGTATCTTGTGTCAATGTTTTCCTTCCTTCCCGATCCCTCCCTGAAGGAAAAGCCTCCTGTCCTCACTCAGTATGAGGTCATCAGGCGAAAACAACCACAAGGCTCAAAAGTGACTTCAACGCGTAGTAACGGTGCCTGCGCGACGTCGAGCTTTCGTGACGGCAGCTGGACACAGGGATCAGTGCTTCAGGCTTTTCTTTATTGGGCAGCCACGACACATGCAGATTATCCATAAAGAAGAAAATAAAACAAATATAAGTCAAAAGTCTACTCCGTATCCGGTGCCTGACTAAACATTTGTTTCCCCTCGCTACAGTTTTGGGCGGCTAAGCCGCTTACCAATAAGCAATGCTAAATAAAACATACTTTCCTTTTGCTTCAGGGCTTAGCTTCCTTCTCTGCTGCACCCAGCACCAAGACTGCCCATCTCAGAGGGAACCACCTCTCCTATAATAGGCAGGGCAGTCTTAATCAGGCATCAGCTGTGAATTAACCCTATAGGGGGGAAAGGGAGTTCTCCATTCACCTGCTAATAAAACTGTAGTTTATCACCCTACCCCTAATCACACTGGCACAATATACACTGAGTGTTAGATTTTAATTTATTATTTTACACTGAGTGGCCAGAATATTATGACCACCCATCAGTACTTCGTTGAACCACCTTTTGCCTTCAATACTTTGGCGATTCCTCTTGGCATTGTCTCCACGAGATGTCAAAAGGTGATGCGAGGAATCTGACACCATGCCTGATGAATAGCGCTGTCCAGTTCTGTGAGATTTGATGGTTGTGGAACCAGCTGCCTGATAGCTCTTTCAACTTCATCCCACAAATACTCATTGGATTGAGATCTGGTGATTGTGGGGGCCACCTAAGCAAGGTAAATTCTCCCTCATGTTCTTGAAACCACTCCTGCACAATACGAGCACCGTGGCATGAGGGCGCATTGTCTTGTTGGAAGAAGCCATCTCCATTGGGATACGCCATCAACATGACAGGATGAACTTGATCAGCATCGATGCTTTGGTATGTTGTGCTATTCAGACGTTGTTCCGCACAAATTAAAGGGCCCCAGGTTAACCATCACTGATCTAGAGCATTGATGGGCAAGCCTTGACATCCCAGGTTTTTAGGAACTACATGTCAAAAGATGTCCAGCCAGCCTTAATGCTGCCAGAGCATTGTGGGGCATGTAGTTTTAAAACACATGCCCATGTTCACTTCACTGATCTATGGCAGTGACCTAATCTGATGAGTTTTGGCGTAGTTATGGGTACGGACCCTGTGCCAAACAATCTGAATGGGAACGGGTGGCGCAATGTGGAAACTGGCCGTGGGCTGCAGAGTGCCTAAATCTGACCCTCCATTGTGAAACCTTTGGACCGTTCTGCTGTGAACACGGAATCGGAACACAAAAACTACAATGTCACAGTGACGTTGGTGCATCGGAGGAGATCCTACAGTTCAGTCTGACTTCCAGGAAATCAGACCACCGTAGGACATCAGCCGGATTAAACGCAATTTACGCCAATGCTGCAGGTAAGTGACAACATGTTGTGGGGGACGTCCTCCGCATATAGTAAAAACACCAAAGATGTCCCCCACACCTCTCGAAAGGGTTAAAGCTATTGGTCAGCAACCTTGTCCCTCCAAATATTTTTTGGAACTATATCTCCGATAAGTCTCAGGTGACCTATTGATTGGCCGAGCATCATGGGAGATGTAGTTCAAAAACATCTGGAGGGCCACGGATGCCAACCTCTCTTAGCAAATCTAGGATTGGATGAGAGGGGGTGTGACTGTCAAGGGGGGCAGGCTGTGCAATCTGCATCACCACCGTCGTGGCTACACCCCAAAAGAGTTGTGTCACGTTGGCGCATGCGTGGGAGTGTTGCCAGTTGTCCAGTTGAGCAGCCAAGTGATCAGCCCTCCTGGTATTTTGGAGTCAAGGTAACAAAATTAATCACATAAGACGTTCATAGGATAATATGCTGAGGGGTGAGTCCTCCCATTTCTGAGAAACGTGAACATAAAAAATAGCGATGGACAATGTGACGGATCTGTAAAATTCCAATTGAGTATTATCCGGCTGTCACGTCCAGCGTCGAGGTTCTGACCCAGCGCCTGGCAGTGTCGTCCTCGCTGCTCGCTGACCGGGCGGGGCGCGGCCTGATGACACGGTGCCGCCGAGTTTAAAGTCAGTCTGTGCAGGCAGACTCATTACCCTGACGTGGTTCCAAATCCCTCAGTGCTTTCTGCATATTTGCTACTAATAGGGAGTGAAGCGCCCACCGGAAAACATGCACAATGTGCACGCCAAACGCTATACACGGAGGTTCCTCTAAAAACCCACAAAAGTACAGAAACAAGTGTAGCGCTCACTCCCGGAGGAGCCGCTGAAATTGAACCTCGGGTCAGTCTCCCCGCACTAGGGACTAAATATACTCCAGCACCGTTGTGGATTTTATAAATTATATAGTTTACTAGAACAAATGGCATATAATGAATAACACGGTGTTCGTAGATATATTTACTGTACTTCGTAATGCGGAAAACGCGCAGCGGAAAAGAAATACGATGCTTCGTAATTCGAGAAACGCGCAGCGGAAAAGAAAATACAATGCTTTGTAATTCGAGAAACGCGCAGCGGAAAAGAAATGAAGAAAATATATCTTTAATCCCCTTTCTTGAGGTTGGGGAGTGAGTCCCGCACAGGTTATGTCCCAGAATGTTTTGGAAACAAACAGCACCGTGCCTTATTTTCACAACGGCCTGGAAGGCCTCTCACCCATCCGCCAGATACTTGATGCTCCCCTCGACCCAGGACGTCTCTCCGCTCGATGTTGACTGGGGTTCTCCTGGTTACTGGATCCGCTGTCTGGCTTTCTGTGGCTGCCGCAAGATATCCAGTTCACCACCTGCTCTCCCTGTCCAATCGATCTGCGGTACTCCTCACTGGGGGTCCTCCAGCTTCCTCAATATCAGCACGGGTAGTTCTGTGAATCACTGGGTCTTCCTCTGGTAAGGCTGAACAACCCGGTCTTTAGCTCTGTCAGGCCCCAGCTGCGCTCCGGCCTAGTCGCTGTCTCGTTCTGCTGCTCTGCGTCTTGCTCCTCTCACTCCCTGGCGCGCTCTGCCAGCTCTCTCCACGAGGCTCAGGATGTAAGTGTCTGTGTCCCACCCACTTCCTGTGTCTGCCCCCAAAGCATGCCGGGAAATGTAGTCCCAATGTTTTCTGTGTTTGTCCAGCCTAATCTTAGCATGGTCTCTGTCTCCCTCTGGTGGCCATTGCAAGTAAATGCAGCAGAACAGTCTTTTTTTAAACACAGCGCTACACAAGTGTGGCGCCAATGAATACCAATAGTTTGCACATTACGCACATAACATGTCCTCTAGAAAATTATTATTATTTTTTTTTCCTCTTTTTTTTCTCTCTCTCTTCTTTTTCTTTAATTCTTTGACTTTTCTCCTTCTCAAAATAACACCTCTCCAAATCTTTTAAGGTAGTGTGTATTGCTGCCAAAGAGAGGAGACCAAATTTTGCACAGTATGTATAGTATAAAATATGACACACACCGGAAAAGTATCCAACTCACATTTAGGTGAGCCACGCCCGGCTCTAGGACATATAGCCTTATGGGTCTTCTATAAGGTTTTCAGGCACCCATCAACCTCTTTAGGTGCTTCTAGAGATCCCAACAAGGTTCGCCTATGGTGAGAATAAGCACATACCAGGGGTATCCCTAGTGCAATATTGTATGAAAAAGCAGCAGTGAGAAAAAACTATAAATTTCTGACTCACGTGGTTCTGAGCCCCAATTGGCTCTATTAGATGAAGAGCAGGGAATATTCAGGTATCCCCCAAACCTTCTTGGACTGGAAACTCCAAATAGACAGCAGGCAAACCGCAATAAGCAAATTTAAAAATATTTATTAAAAAATATCATAAGCTACCAGGACGCGTTTCGTCTAATGGCTTCGTCAGCTGGTGACCTATGTAGTGTCTCTGCTGCTGCCTTATTATATACTGTCCAAATAGTCCAATTTGGGAAGAAAACAAAGCAATTAAAACATAAATTTAATACATACACTATGATGCCAAAATTATTCGCTCACCAATCCAAATAATCAGAATCAAGCACCTAGGCATGCAGACTGTTTTTACAAACATTTGTGAAAGAATGAGTCTCTCTCAGGAGCTCAGTGAATTCCAACGTGGCACTGTGATAGGATGCCACCTGTGCAACAAATCCAGTCGTGAAATTTCCTCGCTCCTAAACATTCCACAGTCAACTGTCAGCTGTATTATAAGAACGTGGAAGTGTTTGGGAACGACAGCAACTCAGCCACGAAGTGGTAGGACACGTAAACTGACAGAGCGGGGTCAGAGGATGCTGAGGCGCATAGTGCGAAGAGGTCGCCAACTTTCTGCAGAGTCAATCGCTACAGATCTCTAAACGTCATGTGGCCTTCAGATTAGCTCAAGAACAGTGCGCAGAGAGCTTCATGGAATGGGTTTCCATGGCCGAGCAGCTGCATCCAAGCCATACATCACCAAGTGCAATGCAAAGTGTCGGATGCAGTGGTGTAAAGCACACCGCCACTGGACTCTAGATCAGTGGAAACACGTTCTCTGTAGTGAAGAAACGCGCTTCTCCATCTGGCAATCTGATGGATGAAGCAGGAAGTGTGTATAGCTATATACACTACACAGTGTGGGCGCCTGTTTCTAGGTGGTAAATTAAAGTGCTGGGTAAGTGCTAATAAATAGTCAATGCTGCCTATAGTATGGTAAAAACACATAAAAAACAACCAAAATATGTGTCAGAATACAGGATAAAAGACGGAATAACCATACGGCGCATCTAGTGCAATTAATAGATTAATAAATCAATGGATGTATAAAATCCATAAAAAGCAGTGTAAAATGGGAGTGTAAAATTCATAAAACGTAAAACCAGAAGGCGTAAAAATTTTGTAAAATATCAATGAAAGTGCATAGAGTAAAATCCAGGTCTAAAGTCAAATGTGCAAAAAGAGGGTGCTCAAATATATAGTAATAAAAAATACTCAAAAAATGATGATGAAGAATGATGTGCTGATCTTCTTTTAAGTGCTGGTGTTGAATCCTTTTATCCGTCAGTGTTCCTCAAAGAAAGCACATCACAGGAAAAAGATGATAGTGCAGACAGTCAGAATAGGATTGTTCAAATTGTAATCAAGGTCTAAACCACTCACATTTGTGGGAGCCCACAAAGTCCCGGCTCAAGCAAAAACAGCCTGCAGCCAAATATAGGGTGGCACTTCCCTTCTTTCTATCCGTGATGGAGACTAGATGGAATGAAGAGAATCGGGAGACGGCACTCCCATAGCGTAATACTGCGTGTGTATGGAGATGTAAAAAAGGGAAAGTAAAACACACTCACCGATTCTGGAGCCTCGTAATGTCAGGCTCAATGTATAAAGCCCTGGGTCCTCTTAAGGGTGGGAGCCCAAACCTCTTTGTCTCAGCGGTGGTGGATCCAAATTTCCAGGGAGAAAAAAGGTCGGAGAAAGGTAGCAAATGCTGAATAATAAACAATAAATTTATTGGTAGTAAATAAAATCCAGGACAAGGTTTACCGAGACGCGTTTCGACTTAAAAAAGCCTTCCTCAGTCGGTATAAAAGCAAATGTCCATAAAAAATCTGTATAAAATGCAAGGTAAAAGTGTCCTCTTTTATAGTGCATCAGAATAATGTCATTTCCGGCCACGCTGGCAGGGTGTTCACTTCCTACTTCCGGTCAGTTGACTTCCGATCGTTCGGATTTACCCAGTAATGCTTTGCGGCAAATACGAAATGGCGGCGAAAACAATACCACAACTGGCCGATCGTAATAGCTGTCTACTATATACTTAAAATCGGTATTAATCCAGAAAAAGTTAAAAACAACTAATAGGCAGAGATTGATTTACACAAAATACGAAAAAATAGAAAGATCGAGCAATATTCGTTCATATGGTTAACGATCAGAAACCGGAAGTAAACAAGAGGATTTGCCTAATAGCAACTTTTCGGTTCTGATTATATAGTAGTATATGGATCTTAATTTTCGTATGAACAAATATAAATATACGATAGAAATGCGGTAGAAGGTCAATCGCAATGTTTATAAGTCCGAAAAAAGTTAGAAACGAATAGTGGACGAACATTTGACATACGATGGAAAAATTAAAGGATCGGGCGGAAATGGGAAATCTACCCAGTAAGGCCTTGCGGCCGTTTTCAGTTTCGATTTTCGTCCATCAGAGACCGGAAGTAAACAAAAGGATTGGCCCAATAACAACTTTTCGGTTCTGATTATATAGTAGTACATGGATCTTAATTATCGTATAATCGGATGTAAATATACGATAAAATTACAGTAGAAGGTCGATCGCAATGTTTATGAGTCCGAAAAAAAGGACTCATATATCATATTTTCGTCCATTTATCGTTCGAATTCTAATTGATACCATTATATACATGGACGAAAATCGAAACTGAAAGTGGCCGCAAGGCCTTACTGGGTAGATTTCCCATTTCAGGCCGATCTTTTCATTTTTCATCGTATGTTAGATGTTCGTCCAATATTCGTTTCTTCCCCCTTTTTTTCGGACTCATAAACATTGCGATCGACCTTCTACTGTAATTTTATCGTATATTTACATCCGATTATACGATAATTAAGATCCATGTACTACTATATAATCAGAACCGAAAAGTTGTTATTGGGCCAATCCTTTTGTTTACTTCCGGTCTCTGATGGACGAAAATCGAAACTGAAAACGGCCGCAAGGCCTTACTGGGTAGATTTCCCATTTCCGCCCGATCCTTTCATTTTTCCATCGTATGTCACATGTTCGTCCACTATTCGTTTCTAACTTTTTTCGGACTTATAAACATTGCGATTGACCTTCTACCGCATTTCTATCGTATATTTATATTTGTTCATACGAAAATTAAGATCCATATACTACTATATAATCAGAACCGAAAAGTTCTGATTCATGGTACCTTGCACACGCTGAAGCTTCCCTGTACCTGCAGAAGCAAAACAGCCCCAAAGCATGATTGACCCCCCGCCATGCTTCATAGTAGGCAAGGTGTTCTTTTCTTCATAGGCCTTGTTCTTCCTCCTCCAAACATAGCGTTGATCCATGGGCCCAAACAGTTCTAATTTTGTTTCATCAGTCCACAGAACACTATCCCAAAACTTCTGTGGTTTGTCCACATGACTTTTGGCATACTGCAGTCTACTCTTCTTATTCTTTGGAGACAGCAAGGGGTGCGCCTGGGAGTTCTGGCATGGAGGCCTTCATTACGCAGTGTGTGCCGTATTGTCTGAGCTGAAACTTCAGTACCCACATCTGACAAATCTTTTCTCAGTTCCTCAGCAGTCACACGGGGACTTTTCTCCACTCTACGCTTCAGGTAGCGCACAGCAGTCGAAGTCAGCATCTTCTTTCTGCCACGACCAGGTAGCGTTTCAACAGTGCCCTTTGCCTTGAATTTGCGAATGATGCTTCCTACGGTCTCTCTTGGTATGTTTAACATCTTTGCAATCTTCTTATAGCCATTGCCCTTCCTGTGAAGAGTAATCACCTCTTCTCTTGTCTTCCTGGACCATTCTCTTGACTTCACCATGTTTGTAACCACACCAGTAAATGTCTAGAAGAAGCTGAGTATCACAGTCATTTTAAAGCTGCCTAATTGGTGCTTATTATGCTTTATTGCTGCTCCGTGACATCCACAGGTGTTTTCAATACCTGATTGAAAACACTTGAATGAACCTCTGTTCTTCAGAGTGGTAGTCTTTAAGGGGTTGAATAATTGTGTCAATGAAGAATTCACAAAAGAAACATTTACTACTGTATTACAAAACCAATTGATGTCATTTTAGTTGCATATGGTTCTTTAAAAAGTCCTTGTAGGATTTCATTCTGAATACAATTACAAATGTACACTAAATTCCCTAAAACCCTTTACAGCATTGGGGGTTGAATAATTTTTAACACAACTGTATATATCTGCGTTTGATATATACGTATATACAGGTCTGCGTGTTGATATATACGTATATGTCTGTGTGTGGTATATCAATGCATCCCTACTCTATACACAGCCTTTTTTTTTTATATTTTTATACTATTCCTATTAAATTAACAGTAATTTTTGATGTATTTTATTCAGTAGAAACGTTTTTTTGCCTAAATAACATGTGCTTTGTGAAAATAAAACGGTTGTGTGTACATTTGTCAGGGAGCTGGTTCCGGGGTGGCAGGTTTGAGCCCAATGTGCAATGATGGGAAATAGAAAGACGTATATGAACAAAAGGGGTTTATTTAGGAGTAACACAAAAAGGCAATAAACAAATATATATATATATATATATATATATATAATATCTCAAGGAGCTGGATAAGACGAGGAAGGGAAACACTGTATAAATAATAATCAGCAATAAGAAACTAAAAAGGCAAGAGGAGATAAAGGTAGACCAAAAGTAACAAAACTAAACTACACTAAACTATACTACTACATATAAAGGAAAAGTGTAGATTGAACTTAGAGCAGGGTTAAACCAGATATGGAGAGAAATAGGAGAAAGAAGAGAGAAGAAGATCTTTAGAACAATAAATAGGAAAATAGAAACGGAAGAGTCTTTGAGGCAGAGGGTCCTGGGTATGCAGGGATCCTGGATCTGTAGAGCGAGGGGTCCTGGATCTGTAGAGCGAGGGGGTCCTGGATCTGTAGAGCGAGGGGGTCCTGGATAGGATATAGGGCGGCGACAACTGTAGGACCTGCGGGATGCAGGGCAGCGGGTTGAGGATTCTGCAGGATGCAGGGCAGCGGGTTGAGGATTCTGCAGGATGCAGGGCAGCGGGTTGAGGATTCTGCAGGATGCAGGGCAGCGGGTTGAGGATTCTGCAGGATGCAGGGCAGCGGGTTGTGGATTCTGCAGGATGCAGGGCAGCGGTTGTGGATTCTGCAGGATGCAGGGCAGCGGGATTGTGAGGAGTCGGCAGCAGTAGATCTTTAAACAGGATCTGTAGCAGGATACCTTTAGACAGGATCTGTAGCAGGATATCTTTAAGGCTGGAGACTGTAGAGGGGTATCTGCAGAACGTAGAGAAGGCAGGATGCAACAAGGGTCTGAGCAGGTATCAGGAACTGGAGTAGCTTCTTGCTAGCGAAGAAAATACTAAGTTAATGAAGAAGCATTTAGTGATAGGTGTGGTCCTCTTTTATAGAGGAGAATTCAGGAGGCATTAGCTAGCACCTGGTTTCTAGCTCAGCAAGGCTTTTCAGGAGGGCCACTGCCACTCATACCACTATCAAGCAACTTGTTCTTAGTTCTCTTGCGGCGCCGGCGGCAAGGCACCTGACAACATTTTAATTTAGTTAGTGGATTCCTGTCCAGTGCGGTAAGAACCAAACGTAGTGCAGTGTAGACATGCTGCGAGGTGGAGCGGAGTGAAGTCAAGCCTGCAAAATGTTTGCTTCACTACGCTGTGCGTCACTACACGCTCAGTGTGTCTCAGCCTTTATTCCCGCATCGCTAGCTTACCGAATCAGTTTGTATACTTGTTACTGACCCTGCTTGTTCTGAGGACCCGATCTGTTACCGACTTTGCCTGCCATTTGACTATTCTCTCTGTGTATTCCCTGCCTGTTCTGTTTGCTTCCTGTTGCTACTGGTGTGCGCCGATTCTCACCATATACTGTAGCGCAGTACAAGTGCCTAAACATTGCTGACCCGGTTTTGTTATAGCTGCTGATGTAACTGAATAGATCGGGGATCTCTTCTGCATTACCAAAACCTCCACCACTGCACTCTTCCACAATACCTCAGAGGGGTTACGATGTGAAGGCACTTGCTGCCACCAAAGGCAAAATATTTGGGAGCACTGACTCCTATACCAGATTCATATCATTTTAATATTGGACCACAGGGTCCACCACTGCACTCTTCCACAATACCACAGAGGGGTTATGGTGTGACGGCACTAAAGCCCCAATTTTAAAGCACCTATTGTTACTTTCATCCAAAGCCTGCATAAGTTTCACCATAATTTAGCCCAAAAAATCACTAAACTTGTTCTGCGTGCCCTAAAACGTCTCCTCTTTTCATACAGGCTGCCGCCCAAGCAGTTGTTTATGAATAGATTAAAGGAAGACCATTTACCGTCATTTGAAATGTCATTTGAAAAAAAAAAAAAGTTTCTATACATCCTACAAATCCGTCACTTCACGGGCAGGTTATGGGGACCTCCTAGGCACAATATTTGAAGGAATTTTTCATTTTTATTCTTAACCTTTATTTCAACGAAAACTCACTGTTCCTTTAAAAACTTTTTTTTAACTTTTTGTCCTTGTTTCCTGTCCCCCAGGGCACTACCCAGACCCCCATACACCTTTTATGGCAAATATCTAGCATATATGCCCTCTTGGAGGGCACTCGAAAAATCAAACTTTCGGGTCCCATTGACTTACATTGAGTTCGATTCTTGTTCGAGTTCGAACTCGAACTTTCGAAATTGTTCGAGTTCGAAAGCAAACTGAACATGGGGGTGTTCGGCTCATCCCTATGTATTACAACATCCTCCACTGTTAATTAATACTATATGGCCTAATTAAAGTTCAAAATTTCTAATGTCTATCATATTATTGCTATTTAAGTGCCTATTTAATAGAACCTCAACTATTTATATATTGGTGGTCACATATTATCGTATAAAAATGTATTCTGCATATAACTACTGAATATATGACACTATAAAGTGCTCTTAGGTTAAAGTGCTCTTGTCCTATATTAATTTACAATAAAGTGCCTTAGATGGTTATATTAAATTGCACATAGTCCGCTAAAATGATGCACATATCCTCAAGTGCCTATAAATAATTGTATTAAAGTGCCTATGTTCAATAAACCTTGGTGTATATACTAAATATTTACATTCATACGTTACGCTTGTTTCCGTACTTTGTGCATATTTGGTTTATGTGTATGACTCTGGCTTTCCTTAAAGAACCCGCTCTGTGTATGACTCTGGCTATCCTTAAAGAACCCGCTCTGTGTATGGCTCTGGCTATCCTTAAAGAACCCGGTCTGTGTATGACTCTGGCTATCCTTAAAGAACCCGCTCTGTGTATGACTCCGGCTATCCTTAAAGAACCCGCTCTGTGTATGGCTCCGGCTATCCTTAAAGAACCCGCTCTGTGTATGGCTCTGGCTATCCTTAAAGAACCCTCTCTGTGTATGGCTCTGGCTATCCTTAAAGAACCCGCTCTGTGTATGACTCTGGCTATCGTTAAAGAACCCAGTCTGTGTATGACTCCGGCTATCCTTAAATAACCCGCTCTGTGTATGACTCTGGCTATCCTTAAAGAACCCGCTCTGTGTATGACTCTGGCTATCCTTAAAGAACCCGCTCTGTGTATGACTCTGGCTATCCTTAAAGAACCCGCTCTGTGTATGACTCCATTTCTGACGACCCTGCTTTGAGTATCGCTCTTGGCATACGGCTGACCAGTTACGGCTAAGATCCCGATTATCCTCATATTCTGGTATCTATTAACCCTTACTGGGTGCTTGACGATCTGTTCCCTGAAGATGGTTAGCTTTACTGACCATCAAAGGATTGGAGGGTTAGATAGTATACCGTGTACAGGGACCAGTATCATAGACCCAAGGGGGATCCGTGACACCACATTGCTTCGCTGCTAGCGAAATAGCGGAGAAAGTATATAGCAGGGCTATTACCAACAACCAGGCGACACAGGATTCAGGGTCATCAGAACAAGCTCCACAGACCTGGCTACAAATGGTGCATCTGCCTGGCTTCCAAGTACCAGCTCCCGTCCGTACCCTTTCTGGGAAAATCCCCTGGTCTCTTCCACTAGCCATAGTCGCTGGGCAGGAGGCTAGCCCACAGCCCCCTCCAGTCCAGATGCCCCACTGACGGTAAGTTCCGTCACAGACAATAACAATATAGGCGATCAGGAAACTCAAACCTCAAAGTGCTCCATTTAGAATTACAAGGGGTCCTCGTGCGTTCTTATAAAACCAAGAGGAAGAAGGACGGGAACATTCTGTGAGAAGACGCAGGGGATGGGCCGCAGCCTGGCCAAGGGAACACTCCAACAAAAGATTTCCAAGAAAGTGATACAATGCACTGACCGTCACACCGTATTGCCGTAATCCGACATGAAGAGCAAAATAACTGGTTAAACACAGACATTGAGAATTAATTGGAACACAAACAAACAAACAAAAAGGCAACTCAAGGATGGAGCGGAAAGACAAGACAAGTCTCACGGGAACTATGTGTTTCTCTTTGTATCAGCATCGCATTCATTTCACTCAGAGGGCAGGTTCCCAATAGCCACCACCATACACTGACCTCCCACTCATTGCCAGCGGAGCAGGTGGACTGTTCCTCTGAGTTAACCCCTCAACTGCCAGCCACTGGTGAGGAGATCTAAGCAACGTCCATGTTTAATATTTTACATATTCCCTCGGTTCTCTATGCCTTACTTTGGATTACTCTGCCGTGTCGTAAATGGCCAGTACCACCAAACAATGCAATGTCCTTATTGTGTTTATGTGATGTTGCTGAATATCTTACATGTGTTTGTTTTTCTCTTGTATGTTTAGTTAAGAAAATATTTTCCTCTATATGTGTCACTGGATGCATCCATTGTGTGATATTTTCCTCTACATGTGTCACTGGGTGCATCCATTGTGTGATATTTTCCTCTATACGTGTCACTGGGTGCATCCATTGTGTGATATTTTCCTCCTATATGTGTCACTGTGTGCATCCATTGTGTGATATTTTCCTCTATATGTGTCACTGGGTGCATCCATTGTGTGATATTTTCCTCTATATGTGTCACTGGGCGCATCCATTGTGTGATATTTTCCTCTATATGTGTCACTGGGTGCATCCATTGTGTGATATTTTCCTCTATATGTGTCACTGTGTGCATCCATTGTGTGATATTTTCCTCCTATATGTGTCACTGTGTGCATCCATTGTGTGATATTTTCCTCTATGTGTCACTGTGTGCATCCATTGTGTGATATTTTGTGTTGTATCTTTCCATCACTTGCTCCTCACTGTGTGGCTTTGGTCATAGAATGGAGTGAATGGGTCAGTCACCGACTCACATCATTGTATTGTGTGGGATGTATTCAAAGGACATCACCAGGGGGTAGAGCAAAGTATTTTAAGATCCCTGTCTTATCTCATTCACCTGCCAGCTCTTATCTAAGGTAGCCTGGAGAACACAATACACCCTGTGACGCCTTATCTTAACATTCTCTCCTCCACCCCATTAACTGTTGAAGATAAATCACAGCAGTAATGTAAAACATTTGGACAGAATTTGGTAAATGTTGCATCACGGGAAAAAATCCACAAAATGGAAACAGGAGATAAAAATTTTTTTTTTTTTCTTTCTACGCGAAATTACTTGAAACAAAGATAAAACAGTATCGTGTGATTTATAAGGTGTTTCATAATGTGTTTTATAAAGTGGTTTATATTGGTTTTATTTAGGATGCACAAGTAATCTAGTTACAGCTTATGTTTGTGGTAGTTTCCCTTTAAAGTATCTCAATAATTTGGTGCTTTGGCGGTTTTTATTCATGTGGAACAATCATTCATTAATCAGTAAATACACTGCCTGGCCAAAAAAAGTCCTCGCCTCCCGTACGAGCCTGTAATGATCTGGATCGGCTTCACTTGGTCAAGTCTGGACTCAGCAACATTATGTGCCCAAAAAATAAGGTCACATGACTCCCTGAATATACTGAATGAGCAGGTTTTTCCATCAATGGGCTATTTCTCCCCTGATGGCACAGCGGGCATATTCCAAGATGGCAATGCCAGGATTCATCCGGCTCAAATTGTGCAAGAGTGGTTGAGGGAGCATGAGACATCATTTTCACACATGGATTGGCCACCGCACAGTCCAGACCTTAATCCCATTGAGGTTAATCTTTGGGATAATGTGCTGGAGAAGACTTTACGCAGCGCCGCGACTCTCCCATCATCAATACAAGATCTTGGCCACAAATTAATGCCGCTCTGGACGCAAATAAACGCCGTGACATCGCATGAGCTTATCGACACGATGCCGCGGCGAATGCGTGCCGCAATCACAGCAACAAGGTGACACAATCAATAATTACAGCCTTTTTTTTGTCCGGGCTGTCTGTAGAAAATTGCTCATTATTAGCTGTAATTTTCTGACATTCCTTCAGTTTGACTAAAAAATATAAAATTCTGCGTTTTGCATTAATTTTATCGTTCGTCGATGTTCTTTTCAGGCAGATAAAAGGTATTTTTTACCATTTATTTGAATACAAACACCTCGAACTTAACATCAAATATTTACCTATGTACTCAACCTTGTGCGATAAATACGCCGTTAGGTGGAGGCGGGCGCCACCTGTTCCCTTTAAGGTAAATAGTGAAAGCTGGTAATACCTCACGGAGGAGGGCGTTGTTTTAAAGCTGCATTTTCATTGGCTACGTGCAGCCAAACTGCGTCTCCCGTCCGGTGGCGCAATGTGCCAGGTCCTTACAAATAAGTCTCATTTACACAGCACATTTAAAGAGACACCCCAGGCTTACATAGACCTTTCTATTATATCATGTGAGGGGAGGTCCAAAAGTACGGGGAAAAATAGTGATATATCCCTACAGACGGTCATGGAGACTCGAGGTGACTCATAAAGTGGCGGTGGTTGGCGCGTAGAGTTGAAATTCTCAAAGGAGCAAAGACGATCCATCGTGCTCCACCGATTTCTTTGGGGTCTCTCTGAGAAACATTGCTTTGACAACCTTAAAACCCATCTTGGTGATGAAACGCCAGGTCTCCAGAAGATCCACAAGTGGTTTAGCAGATTCAAGTATGGACATTTTGACATCTGTGATGAACCAAGAGAGGGATGACCCACGCACGTCCTCAGATGAGACCACGGTGGCCAAGGTGAAGGAATTTCTGGATCGGGAACCTCAAACCATTCTCAAAAATCTTGTGGAACAGTTCGACATTCCAAAAACAAACATGTCAAGGATTCTTCATGAAGAGGTGGACTTCACCAAGAAGCACGCCAGCTGGGTTATTATTATTATCCTTTATTTATATGGCGCCACATATTCGGCAGCGCTTTACAAGATCAGTGTACAAGGAGGTGATCCATTGGAATACCACACATGGATGATACGACCTGATTCAGGGGGACCCTGTTCCCAAGGGAACTTACAATCTATGAGACGTACAAGTATTTTGTGAGGTCGGTCCATATCGTTACGTGTCTTTGCCCAAGGACACTCGCTGGTGGCGTCTTCTGAGTGGGATCGAGTCGTCTTTCCATGATTGTAGAGCAGCGACCTGGTGGTTGGGTTGAACCCGCTTCTCAAAGTCAAGACTTGCTTCTCCACAGTTGTATTGGAGGGATGTGCTGAACGGGATTTGACTTGCTTCTCCACGGTCGAAGAGCTGAGGCGTTACCACTGGACTCCACAGACGATATTGTGTGGTAGCAAGTATGTACCATTAGGTGTCTCACCCAAGGACTCTTACTGGAGAGGTGCTCTGGCCGGGATTCCAACCTGTGTCTTCACGGTTATAAAGCGGTGATGTTACCTCTACTCCATCCAGCCGGGTCCGCGTCTATTGAACACAGAACAAAAACTGAGTTTTCCAAAAAAGTTCCTGGTCACGTTGGAAGATAAGGTGGGAAGTCTTCCAACTTCAAGGCAACTCTCGCTGGAGATGAAGATACATCGACAAAACAAGATTTTCAGGGGTGGCTTGAGACATATTTTCGGTCACTTGAAATGCTGTAAACATCCTGAACAATCACACCATTAACAGACAGAACAAACATCACGGCACTCTGCATGGTCTCAGGTCATACTGATGTTCTGCCAGGAGACTCGATCTTTTGTGCTTTTTTTATCCTTGCGATTATTAGGTGTTTATAATCACTGAATGTTGTAAAAATTGGCATCAGTAAATGCACACGTCTGCTCGGCTTAACAGGAACCACCGGGGAGGAATAGACCAGGGGTAATGGAAAGGTTCTCGCAGGTTGCCTTGTCGGGCATCTGTTCTTTTAGCACCAGCTACAGAAAGTAGAGAAGCATTGAGCCGCGTGAGTGGCTGCAACCAATCAAATCCTTCCACTTGAGAAGCACCGTTCAATGAGCTTGGTACGGCACTCTAACATGAGCACAGCCCAAAATGTCGGATAGTTTCATTTCCGAAAATTTCTGGAATCCAACATATTCAGATTTCAGAATATTCAGAATTTGCCCAGTTAGATCACCCGGAAATTTTAACAAATCAGAAAACATTTCGGAAATGTAGCAAATGTGATTATTTTTAGCCCCTATACCCCCTCTATATCCCTTCCCCCCTCTTTACCTCTGTTAACTCCCTGTCCCCAGTGGCGTAGCGTGGGGGGGCTGGGGGGGGCCGTGGCCCCAGGCGCAGTTTTCTTAGGGGCGCATAATTTCAAAATAAATTTGCGCCCCTAAAACTTGAGGCCCGGACTGACCCGCCGGGCCCTCGGGCGCCGCCCAAGGGCCCGCGGGTTGAGGGGACCCAGATGCCGGGCAGCGGGAGTGCCTGCCCGGTCCTGAACAGTGAGTCCGTCCGTGTTGAAGGGGAGGCGGCTGCGTGCAGGCGCAGCCGGTCACGTGGTCCGGCTAATCAGTTGGTACTGAGTCTCTGTACCACCTGACTGGCCGGACCGCGTGACCTGCGCACGCACGCAGCCGCCTCCCCTTCAACACGGACGGACTCACACGCTGTTCAGGACCGGGCAGGCACTCCCGCTGCATGGCATCTGGGCCCCAGCCCCTGCTGGATCCGGAGCTGGGGCAATATCCATCTGTATGAGCTGGCTGCCACTGGGGCAATATCCAGGTGAGAGCTGGGGCAAATCCATGTGTGAGCTGGGGCAATATCCATGTGTGAGCTGGGGCAGTATCCATGAGCAGGGGCAAATCCATGAGCTGGGGCAAATCCATGAGTGAGCTGGGGCAAATCCATGAGCTGGGGCAAATCCATGTGTGAGCTGGGGCATATCCATGAGCTGGGGCAAATCCATGAGCCGGGGCAAATCCATGTGTGAGCTGGGGCAAATCCATGAGCTGGGGCAAATCCATGAGCTGGGGCAAATCCATGAGCTGGGGCAAATCCGTGTGTGAGCTGGGGCAAATCCATGAGCTGGGGCATATCCATGTGTGAGCTGGGGCAAATCCATGTGTGAGCTGGGGCATATCCATGTGTGAGCTGGGGCATATCCATGTGTGAGCTGGGGCATATCCATGTGTGAGCTGGGGCATATCCATGAGCTGGGGCAAATCCATGAGCTGGGGCAAATCCATGTGTGAGCTGGGGCAAATCCATGAGCTGGGGCATATCCATGTGTGAGCTGGGGCATATCCATGTGTGAGCTGGGGGAGTATCCATGTGTGAGCTGGGGCAGTATCCATGTGTTAGCTGGCTGGGGCAATATCCATGTGTGAGCTGGCTGGGGCAATATCCATGTGAGAGCTGGGGCAATATCGATAACGTGTCCACAGGTTGGGGGGGGCGCACAATTCTTGGCTGGCCCCGGGCGCTGACAACCCACGCTACGCCACTGCCTGCCCCCCTTTTATGCTACCCCCTATTAAACCCTCTTCACCCCCAAATGTTAGCCAGGGTTAGCTTGAGGTTAGGGTTAGAGCTAGGATTATGTCTAGGGTTGGGGTATTGTTAGGGTTACAGTCAGGCTGTTTCTTTTTTGGTTAGGGTTACATTAACTGTTTATGTTTATATTAGGGTTAAAGGGACACACTGCCACTTACATACGCTGTAACTAGATTACTTTTGCATTACAAATAAAACCACCTTATGAAACACATTATGAAACACATTATGAAACACATGATGATGTTTTTTTTCTTTAAGTAATTTCATGTAAAAAGGAAAAATAAAGTTGTTTTTTTTATCTCCTGTTTTCATTTTGTGGATTTTTCCCATGATGCAACATTTTCAAAATTCTGTGCAAACGTTTTACTTTACTGCTGTGCTTTATCTTCTACAGTATTTAACAGTTAATGAGGTGGAGGAGGTAACGTATAGATAAGGCTGCAGGAGGTCTATTGCAATGTCCAGGCTACCCAAGATAGAGCTGGCAGCTGAATGAGATAAGACAGGGAACTTGAAAGACTTCTAATCTACCCCCTGGTGATGTCCTTTGAATACATCCCACACAATACAATGATGTGAGTCGGGGACTGACCCATTCACTCCGTTTTATGACCAAAGCCGCACAGTGAGGAGCAAGTGATGGAAAGATACCGTGGGGGGGGGGGGGAGGACAGTTTACAACACAAAATATCACACAATGGATGCACCCTGTGACAAATATAGAGGAAAATATCACACAATGGATGCCCCCAGTGACACATATAGAGGGAAATATCACACAATGGATGCATCCAGTGACACATATAGAGGAAAATATCACACAATGGATGCACCCAGTGACACATATAGAGGAGAATATCACACAATGGATGCACCCAGTGACACATATAGAGGAACATATCACACAATGGATGCACCCAGTGACACATATAGATTAAAATATCACACAATGGATACACCCAGTGACACATATAGATTAAAATATCACACAATGGATGTGCCCAGTGACACATAGAGGACAATATCACACAATGGATGCACCCAGTGACACATATAGAGGAAAATATCACACAATGGATGCACCCAGTGACACATAGAGGAAAATATCACACAATGGATGCACCCAGTGAAACATATAGAGGAAAAGATCACACAATGGATGCACCCAGTGACACATAGAGGAAAATATCACACAATGGATGCACCCAGTGACACATATAGAGGAAAAGATCACACAATGGATGCACCCAGTGACACATATAGAGGAAAATATCACACAATGGATGCACCCAGTGACACATAGAGGAAAATATCACACAATGGATGCACCCAGTGAAACATATAGAGGAAAAGATCACACAATGGATGCACCCAGTGACACATAGAGGAAAATATCACACAATGGATGCACCCAGTGACACATATAGAGGAAAAGATTTTCTTAACTAAACAAAGCACATGTAAGATATCAGCAACATCACATAAACACAATAAGGACATTATTTTTGGTGGCAGCAGCATTTTAAGACTAGGGTTGGGTTTAGGTTAAAAAAAATCATTGGGTAGAGGTTGTCACTTGTCAGCAGTATCTGCCCAATTCTTTAAGGGCAATAAGAACACTTCAAAATATAATTTTTATTGGAGTTTTCCTTTAAATCCTTTATCACGGAGGGAGATATTTCCAGTAATGACACGTGATCGCGGCGGATTCCGACACCGATGTCATTTGACCTGGTCTGTCAGCACTCGCGCTGGCCAAGGATGTAGCGCGGCTTTCCACTAATCCTCGGTCCTTACTGGAATGAAATGTTTTGCAGGAATCGCAGTTTACGTTCAATTGTTTGCGAAATCAACTACAAACAAAGGGCATTTCACACAAAGTCTCCTGTCCGGGTTCAGCGAGTGCATTGTGTAAAAAGGTCTTGTCCGCGCAGACAGGCGTTTGTTGCGGTGGACAATGACAGACCCCCCCGTCGCCATAGACCTGTGCGTCTATTGCAATGTCTGGGGGAGTGGTGTTTCTGAACTGACAGCAGGCTCTGCATCGCACGCGAACGAAAAAGCACTTTAATGCCACAAAATAGAATTAGAAAATGCCCACATTTGGTTTTATTGTCCATTTTTCTTTTGATTTATATAAATGAGTAATTTTTGGGACAGGAAGCTCCAGGGCCCAAAGAATTCACCTGGTTTTACAGTATCATGTGCTTTACCTTTACACACGGGACGGAACACCTCAGGCACGCTTTCTCTACTGGGCGCCGCCATCTTGGTTTTAGCAATGGCACGGCACTCTGTGATCCAATCCGAGCTGCTGATGTTTACGTGTCAGGTGACACCTGTAAAGCCGGCCTGTAGGAATCAGGCTATGGTGGTGAGTGTTTCAGGCAATAAAACCTTGCTTCTTTTTAAAAAAAAAGTTTGAAAACCTAAAATTTCACCCAAATAATCCCAGAAAATGCCAAAAAATCCTAAAAAATAAATAAACAAAATGGCTTTTTGCTGCAAGTGAAAAAAATATACGGTTTAAGAAATATTTATTAAAAACCTTTTTTTTTAACATTAAGACCTATAGGCGAATCCTGTAAATTGCAATGTTAAAAAAAATCTCAGTTTTTATCACTTTGAAATCCTTTTGTTAAATTTTTTTCAGCTTTTTTGTCACTTTCATTCCGTTTTTTTTAGTTTTGGAACATTTTGTTCCGTTTTGGGTCATTTTCGTTACATGTTTCTTGGTTTGGATCATTCTCGTTCCGTTTGATATCCTTTCGGATCATTTTCAAATCGTTTGATATCATTTCGGATCATTTTCGAATCGATTTGATATCGTTTGGGATCGTTTTCAAATTGTGATTTTTGGACGATTCGTAGTATCAGACGGCCGATGTTACGCTTTTCGGAACTGAAAAAAATACTGAAAATGTAAATCTTGGACGAAAACGAAATTTTGACGATACGAAATGTACATGTCTAACTACAACGCCCATGATTCCCTGGCCATCTATTGCATTGACGAAATTTGCAAACTCACCTCCATTTTTTCCCTCTGCTGCCCGGAACCAAGCATTCAAGGTATCCACCATTTCAACAAGGCCTCCAACATCATACCCCAGGCTGCCATAATCTTGCAAATGTATTTTTATGCCTGCATTTATTATTCCCTGACTAGTCTTTTAAAGTATTTTGAATCTCCCTCCATTTCAGATAGAAAAAATCTGTTTTTGTTTCCCTCCTCCTCCCCCCACATGTTTGTTAATTGGTGCTATCTGTGCATGTCACAAACCTCATTCTCTTTCCACAGCAAACTCCATCACAGACTCACCTCCATTTCTTCCCTCTGCGGCCCCAACCCACCCTCCTCATCCACCTGCCCACCCAGGGCCGGTTCCTAATTTCAGGCATCCTTTCCAGCTGTCTCCACTTTTCTCACTAATTACCCTTACTAAGCCCAAAAAATCTGGTCCATTTCATGCAATCCCTATGATATTCTACTGGTCACCAGTTTCACCTTCCCTCTGCTCCCATTTGTTTCAGTTAGCCTAGTCCCTTAGAGTGTAAGCTCATGGGATGTCTGACAAGAGTAAGTGTCTGTGGAGGCGCTTAATCAATATTTTAGTTATCGGGGTTGCTGCCTACAAGGTATTGCACAAAAATCTCAATTTAAATGTGCAAATGGATTATATGGAAAAGTTGGGGTCCTAGTGGCGCACTTAATACTTCCCAAATGGAAGATTCTTATTGTGTAGTTGGTATATGTCAGTTATCGTCGGGTGTTTGACAAGGAGAATATCGTAGTGAATCAATTTTCACTGATAAAAGTACAAATAACAATCTTGTGCAATTCGCAATAAAGTGTCAATAAATTACAACAACGTTATTGATAACCCCTTGTATCATACATGTGAGTCCGTCTCAAAAAATGCAGGGTGAATAAAATCACGTGCAGGGATGCGTATAATGTGCAAAATCACAATATTAGAGTGCAAATTAGCAATAGTAGTGCTATCTCCTACTATCATACGTGTGAATCAATCTCACAATGCAAATCATAAGTGCAAATTGCATATAAAGTGCATATACTCGTATTATTCTTCTATTAGTAAAGTGCAAACACAAAAAGTGTTGGTGTGAATCCTAAGAGGTCCACAGTCTCACAATGCAAAACGTAAGTGCAAATCCTATACTATAAAAGAGTAAGGCTTGGCGTGTCCGTCGCCAAGCCTACTCTGCGCATGCGCGCGCAACCAGCGGCGGTTGGCTGCGCGCGCATGCAACCGCCGCGGCACGAGCCGGCTGTGCGCTCGCCGCGGCGGTTACAAGATGCACACAGCAGCCGGGTAGAGGCTGCACTCGCATCCTCTACCCGGCTGCCGCGCGCATCCAACCCCTGAGCGGCCTAGGGAAAGTTCCCTCGCTTCCGCTCTTTGAAGGACCCAAGCCGCGGTCACGTGGGAGTCCCACGTGACCGCTGCTTGGGTCCTTCAACGAGCGGAAGCGGGGAAACTTTCCCTTCGCCGCTCGGGAAGGTAAGTATGCGGCTGAGAGCTCCAGGGGCGGCTGTCCGAATGCCGATAGAGCATTCGAACAGCCACCCCATGTCTGGTCTGGGGTCTGAGCTTGGGGGCAAATATCCATGAGAGCGTGGGGGCAAATATCCATGCGCTGGGGCAGTATATCCACGAGCTGGGGCAATATCCACAAGCTGGGGCAGTATATCCATGTGCTAGGGCAATATATCCACGAGCTGGGGCAATATATCCACGAGCTGGGGCAATATATCCACGAGCTGGAGCAATATATCCACGAGCTGGGGCAATATATCCACGAACTGGGGCAATATCCACGAGCTGGGGCAATATCCACGAGCTGGGGCAATATATCCACGAGCTGGGGCAATATTCACGAGCTGGGGCAATATATCCACGAGCTGGGGCAATATCCACGAGTTGGGGCAATATATCCACGAGCTGGGGCAATATCCACGAGCTGGGGCAATATATCCACGAGCTGGGGCAATATATCCACGAGCTGGGGCAATATCCACGAGCTGGGGCAATATATCCACGAGCTGGGGCAATATATCCACGAGATGGGGCAATATATCCATGAGCTGGGGCAATATATCCACGAGCTGGGGCAATATCCACGCGCTGGGGCAGTATATCCACGAGCTGTGGCAATATCCACGAGCTGTGGCAATATCCACGAGCTGGGGCAGTATATCCACGTGCTGGGGCAGTATCCATGAGCTGGGGCAGTATTAATAATAGACTGCCCTCTGGGCAGGCTTTCCAACTAGTTGCATATAAAGTGCATATGCTCGTATTATTCCTCTATTAGTAAAGTGTAAACACAAAATGTGTTAATGTGAATTCTAAGGAGTCCGTAATTGCGTCCAGTGGTGTTGCCAGTCTCTAAATGGTCTATCGCCACAAAAGGTGCATGTGCAGAGAGTTACCCAATGGGTAAATAAACCAAAACCAGGGTTGTTGGTCGCCGAATGGTTTGTAGAATCAGATGTCCCAGCGTTGTACTTCCTTCCCTCAGTTGGTAGATTCCATAACATAGGGAGGAGAGAAGAAGGATAATAGTGCAGACTGCTGGAATTGATTTAGGTGGGTATATATATGTATTACACTCACAAATTTAAGAGCCTAATGGGTCCCGGCTCTGGATTAGAATGCCTCACGCCAAATACAGGGTGACGTTCCCCCTTTTAACCGGGAGTCTTCTAGTTGTCCTCAAATAAAACACATATGGAGAGGGAATGCTCCCATAGCATAACACAGTTTGTGTATCTAAATGGTTGCAGTCGTTCAACTCACCAATGATGGAGCCTCGATTGTCTCAGGCTCGGCATAAGGGCGAGTGGTGCTTCTCAGTCAGGTGAGCACCTAACCCCTTTCTCCTGTGGTGTCTTGTCGTTCAAGTCTCTAGTCCTGGATCGACCTCCAGATGGGAGAAGGGGTGAAGGGATATGAAGGAGAGGTGAAGAGACTTGCTACTTCTACCTATCACCTTCAATCCAGGGGGGTAGGATGGTAAGATAATTATCCTCATCAGAAAATAGATTAAAAAATCGAATCAAAATAAATCAGAAAAAAGATGAGAACTGAATAAGTTAACAAAATGGTTTTATTCCATAAAATGGGGGGGGGGAGAATAATTACTGTGACGCGTTTCGGCACCCTCAGTGCCTTTCTCAAACAGTATGGTGTATATGGGATAAGGGGAGATCTTATTTCATGTCCCACTTTTATAATAAGACCCTAATAGGTCCACAGGTTAGCAAGGTTCGTAAATCGGGCTTTACTTCCGGGTTCGCGGCTGCTATGGTCACGTGGTAATCGTCACGTCATTCCTCTGCGTCTCCGCCCAGTGGCGTCGTAACGTGGGGGCGGGGGGTGCGGCCCGCACCAGGTGACACCCGCCTTTAGGGTGACACCGTCACCCTAAGGGCGGGTGTCTCACCCCCCGCTGCGTATTCGCTCCCTGCGAGCGTCCGAAGCATGCAGCTTCGGCGCTCGCCTGGAGGAAACACGTCACCAGCCAATCGCGGCTGGTCACGTGGCTCTCCCAGGCGAGCGCCCAAGCTGCGCGCCGCCGGACGCTCAGAGGGAGCGAACAGAACACGCGGCGGAGGTGAGCTGGGGGCCTGGCAGTATCCATGTGCTGGGGCATTCCATGAGCTGCTGGGGCATTCCATGAGCTGCTGGGGCATTCCATGAGGAGCACGGGCAAATCCATGTGTGAGCTGGGGCATTCCATGAGGAGCTGGGGCATTCCATGTGTGAGCTGGGGCATTCCATGAGGAGCTGGGGCAAATCCATGTGTGAGCTGGGGCATTCCATGAGGTGCTGGGGCAAATCCATGTGTGTGCTGGGGCATTCCATGAGGTGCTGGGGCAAATCCATGTGTGTGCTGGGGCATATCCATGAGGAGCTGGGGCATTCCATGAGGAGCTGGGGCATTCCATGAGGTGCTGGGGCAAATCCATGTGTGAGCTGGGGCATTCCATGAGGTGTTGGGGCAAATCCATGTGTGTGCTGGGGCATATCCATGAGGAGCTGGGGCATTCCATGTGTGACCTGGGCATTCCATGAGGAGCTGGGGCATTCCATGAGGTGCTGGGGCAAATTCATGTGTGAGCTGGGGCATTCCATGAGGTGCTGGGGCAAATCCATGTGTGTGCTGGGGCATATCCATGAGGAGCTGGGGCATTCCATGAGGAGCTGGGGCATTCCATGTGTGACCTGGGCATTCCATGAGGAGCTGGGGCAAATCCATGTGTGAGCTGGGGCATTCCATGAGGAGCTGGGGCATTCCATGTGTGAGCTGGGGCATTCCATGAGGAGCTGGGGCATTCCATGAGTGAGCTGGGGCATTCCATGAGCTGCTGGGGCATTCCATGAGGAGCTGGGGCAAATCCATGTGTGAGCTGGGGCATTCCATGAGGTGCTGGGGCAAATCCATGTGTGTGCTGGGGCATATCCATGAGGAGCTGGGGCATTCCATGTGTGACCTGGGCATTCCATGAGGAGCTGGGGCATTCCATGAGGTGCTGGGGCAAATTCATGTGTGAGCTGGGGCATTCCATGAGGTGCTGGGGCAAATCCATGTGTGTGCTGGGGCATATCCATGAGCTGCTGGGGCATATCCATGAGGTGCTGGGGCATATCCATGTGTGAGCTGGGGCATATCCATGAGTGAGCTGGGGCATATCCATGAGTGAGCTGGGGCATATCCATGAGTGAGCTGGGGCAGTATCCATGAGCTGCTGGGGCATATCCATGTGTGCTGGGGCATTATCCATGTGCTGGGGCATTCCATGTGCTGGGCAGTATATCTATGAGAGGAGCTGGGGCGGTATATCCATGAGAGGAGCTGGGGCAGTATATCCATGAGAGGAGCTGGGGCAGTATATCCATGAGAGGAGCTGGGGCACTATATCCATGAGAGGAGCTGGGGCATATCCATGTGTGCTGGGGCAGCATCCATGAGAGCTGGGTCAAGGCCATGTGTGAGCTGGTCTGGGGCAATATATCCATGTATGAGCTGGTCTGGGGCAATCTATCCATGTGTGAACTGAGGCGCAATATATCCATATGTGAGCTGGGGCAATATATATCCATGGGTGAGCTGCTGGGGGCAATATATAACTGTGAACTGGGGCAATATATCCATATGTGAGCTGGGGCAATATATATCCATGGGTGAGCTGCTGGGGGCAATATATATCCAGTCTAATCCAGAGCTGCTGGGGGCAATATATATCCATGTGTGCTTTCACTGCCTTCGAACAGGCAACGTACTTGCTGGCAGTTGGCTAAAATTTGTGTGAGCATATGAGAGAGCTCCACAGCAATAAACCTTACAGTAATGTGCGCTGTGTGTATGAGCATTCAGTGTTATATGGGAGTACTGATTTAGGAGTAAGAATAGTTAAAAAAAAAAAATCTGTAAAACTCGGGGGGGGGGGGTGACACCATAAATTACTGCACCGGGTGACACCAACCCTAGTGACGCCACTGTCTCCGCCATCTTTGTTTGCGTTCCAGAGTGGACGCTTTATGTTCCAGTATGATTGCTCTCTTTCTGGCGCTTGAGATACAACGATCTGCGATGTAATACAACATAATGCAATAGCAATAACTTTCTATGACGCTCTGGTATATAATTTTATGTGTATTTATAGAGTTTGTATGCACCTCGATCTTTAGTATGTCCCAGCGTATCCTAATAAACGGAACTGCTTATACTCTGGTATATATTTAGTATCCTTTATGCATTCTGTAACTGTAACTTTATAAATAAATAAATAAATAATTCTGGGAATTGAAGGCATCAGCATCTGGGGGGGTCGTGAGTCTGACAGCCCTGCTCTACAGCATAGCACAGTGTGACTTCTTCTCAGTCCATACCGGCCAAAAGGAGGAGGAGGGAGGAAGCATGATGAGTACCAGGACTCAAAGGAGGGAGTGGCCTGTGCATGAGGGAAGATACAATGTAGCTGTGACATAATTTGCATAAGGGGTTATCCAGAAATCACCAAAATTTCTGTGAAATATCAGTGCTTTCTGGTTCGGCGCACTTTGGTGCGCTTCGGCAATTCCACTCCGCTGACCCTGCAGTGAAATCACTATTCACCGCAGGGTCCCCGAAGTGTGCCGATCATGGAGCCACCGAAGTCCGCCGCCGTCGACCACCAAACACACCGCCGAACTCTGGCCCGGACTGCTGATCAGACCACCGAACATCCCGCCGAACATCGCCAAAGACGCCGAAATGCAGAAAAAAATGAAAACGGAGCTCTAATATTCTTTAAAATGTGTTTAAAACAATAAAAAATGCATTTAAAATATGTGGAAATAATAAAAAAAAAGGTCCTTTTAAAAAATAATAAAAAGGTTTGTTACAGAATTGAAAAAAAAACACCTTTCGAAAAAAATTGGCTGTTCAACAATTCCCCTTAAAAAAATAAAAGCACAAAAAAAATTTCAAACCATAAAAAGACGTTTTGCTGAAAATGAAAAGAGAATGAGAAGAGACAAGATGCTTTTTTTTTCCATTGAATTCTCTGGGATTCGCCGGTTTGAACCGCTTGAATTGAATCACTGAAAATCTTGATTTACTTGCGGGGGGGGGTTACTTTCGACGTGTACGTGGCTCCTGCAAGCTGGATGAGCACAGATACACATTGCAGGGTTCATGGAGTTTACCATTTGTGCGTTTCCCATGAGTGATGCTCTGCATGCAGCTTATTGCGCCTCGTTCTGTTACGCCCCGGGAATGTTTCTGGAGCTGTATCATGTTTACTCATCTCACTCTGCACACACTCACATTTAAAAGTACATTCTAATCAACATTCTAATCAAAATGTAAATACTCACCTTTTCTCCCTCCGTGCGGCGCTGATTCTCCTTTCCAGGTCAGTGCATCGAATATCCAGAAGTCCCTGCGGATTTTTTAGGCTGGGTTCACACCTGGGCGTAGCGCTGCGTCGCGCAATGCGCGCGTTTTTTTACGCGCGTTCGCACATACAAAAAAACGCGCGTTGCAGCGCATTCGCGGCTATGATATGGCCGCGAACGCGCTGCTGTATGCCCGAAAAGAAGCTCCCGAACTTCTTTTTGCGTTGGCAGTTTTAAAGCGCGTTCCTGCACGCTTTAAAACGCTTAGGTCTGAATGGGTCCCATATTATTTATTATTATTCTTTATTTATAAAGCGCCAGCATATTCCGCAGCGCTGTACAATAAGCACAGTATAGACAGGGTTACAATACATTGAACAACATTTGACAAACAGTACAGGAGGAGATGAGGGCCCTATTCCCGTAGGAACTCACAATCTGGGAGGGTTGGGGTTGGAAACAGGAGGAGAGGACTGTAAGGTGAGAGTGATTGATGGTTGCGTCAGTGAGTTGGGTGGTAGGCTTCCCTAAATAGGAACGTTTTAAGGGAGCGTTTGAAGGAAGAGAAGTTAGGGGAAAGTCTGACAGTACGAGGGAGAGCGTTCCAGAGAGTGGGGGCTGCGTGTGAGAAATCCTGCAGTCTATCATGGGAAGAGGTGATGCGGGGAGAAGCTAGGCGCAGGTCACTGTTTGACCTTAGGGAGCGGGCTGGGGTGTATTTGGTGATTAGTGAGGACAGGTAGTGGGGAGCTGAGTTAGTGAGGGTTTTGTAGGTAAGGATAAGGATTTTGAACTTAATTCTGCAGTGGATGGGGAGCCAGTGAAGGGACTCGCAGAGGGGAGCGGCAGAGACAGAGCGGCGGGTGAGGTGAATTAGCCTGGCGGAGGCGTTCAGGATGGATTGTAGGGGGGAGAGGCGGGACAGAGGGAGGCCAGATAAGAGATTATTGCAATAGTCGAGTCGGGAGATTACCAGGGCGTGTATGAGTTGTTTTGTGGCGACAGCGGTAAGAAATGGCCGAATTCTGGAAATATTACGCAGTTGGTATCGGCAGGAGGAGGAAAGAGACTGGATGTGGGGGATGAAGGAAAGAACAGAGTCAAGTGTAACTCCAAGACAGCGAACTTGGTTTGATGGGGAAATGGTGATACCCTCCACCGTGATAGAGAAGTCAGGAGGTGGGGAGGCATTGGAGGGAGGAATAAGTAGGAGCTCAGTCTTTGACATGTTGATCTTTAGGTGGTGGGAGGCCATCCAGGAGGAGATGCCAGATAAACAGTCACTGACTTTTGAAAGGACAGGGGGAGAGAGATCAGGGGTAGAGAGGTAGATCTGAGTGTCATCAGCGTAGAGGTGGTAATTGAAGCCAAAGCTGTTGATGATTTTGCCCAGGGAGGAGGTGTAGATGGAAAAGAGCAGAGGACCAAGGACAGAGCCTTGAGGTACACCAACAGATAGAGGCAATGAGGAGGAGGAGTTACCAGCAAAGGACACACAGAAGGACCTGTTGGATAAATAGGAGTCAACCCAAGCAAGTGCAGTGTCACCGAGACCCAGAGAGTTGAGGGTCTGTAGAAGGAGGGGGTGGTCAACAGTGTCAAAAGCAGCCGAGAGGTCAAGCAGGATGACAATAGAATAGCAAAGCATGGGATTTCCCCGTTCCTGCGTTTTAAAGCGTGCACGAACGCGCGTTAAAACGGCTAGGTGTGAACGGGGCCTTACAGTTTGCACTTATGCTCATCGCATTGCGTCGGGCGCACATGTCGCGCATTGCTCGGAACACGCGCACTTTCTGTACGATGGATTAGAGCTGCACTCAGATTTGCAGAACCCGTCCATTGGCTGCCTCTCTCATGCCAAGCCACAGGCGGGCTGAGAGAAGGTAATATCAGCACACAGAGCCTGCTGACATCATCATCATCAGGCAGGAAATTCAAAATCCCGACTGCCTAATGTTGTCACACGTGGGCGAGGAAAATCTGATGCTTGAAACAGTGTTTCCTTCCGAAGCAAGCAGGAGGAGGGGCACCCACATAGCCTGACCACCTTAAAAAGAGAAGATAAAATGGTCAGGGATCTCAAACTCTGGTCTCCTATGTTTTGCATCCCTGTAAAGGGACAATACCACTTACATCAGCTGTAACTAGTTTTTACTTGTGTATTACGAATAAAAACACATTATAAAACATATGCTGTTGTTTTTATTTTATTTTCTTAAGTAATTGCATGCTTTAAGGAAAAATATATATTTTTTTAAACTCCCTACCCATTGTGTTGATTTTCCCCCATGAGGCAACATTTACCAAAGGCTTTTCCTTACTTCTGTGGTTTATTTAATCTACAGTATTTACCAGTTAGTGAGGTGGAGTGAATGTTTAGCTAAGGCTGCAGGAGGTCTGTTGTGATGTAGACCACTCAAGACAAGAGATGGCAGTTGAATTAGATAAAACAGGGAGTTTAAAAGACTTCGAATCTACCCCCTGGTGATGTCCTTTGAATACATCCCACACAATAGAATGATGAGAGTCAGTGACTGATCCATTCACTCCATTCTATGACCAAAGCCACTCAGTGAGGAGCAAGTGATGGAAAGATACTGTGGGGAGACAGTTTACAACACAAAATATCACACAATGGATGCGTCCAGTGACACATATAGAGGAAAATATCACACAATGGATGCGTCCAGTGACACATATAGAGGGAAATATCACACAATGGATGCGTCCAGTGACACATATAGAGGAAAATATCACACAATGGATGCACCCAGTGACACATATAGAGGAAAATATCACACAATGGATGCACCCAATGACACATATAGAGGAAAATATCACACAATGGATGCACCCAGTGACACATATAGAGGAAAATATCAAACAATGGATGCACCCAGTGACACATATAGAGGAAAATATCCCACAATGGATGCACCCAGTGACACATATAGAGGAAAATATCACACAATGGATGCACCCAGTGACACATATAGAGGAAAATATCCCACAATGGATGCACCCAGTGACACATATAGAGGAAAATATCACACAATGGATGCACCCAGTGACACATATAGAGGAAAATATCACACAATGGATGCGTCCAGTGACACATATAGAGGAAAATATCACACAATGGATGCGTCCAGTGACACATATAGAGGAAAATATCACACAATGGATGCGTCCAGTGACACATATATAGGAAAATATCACACAATGAATGCGTCCAGTGACACATATAGAGGAAAATATCACACAATGGATGCGTCCAGTGACACATATAGAGGAAAATATCACACAATGGATGCGTCCAGTGACACATATAGAGGAAAATATCACACAATGGATGCACCCAGTGACACATATAGAGGAAAATATCACACAATGGATGCACCCAGTGACACATATAGAGGAAAATATCACACAATGGATGCACCCAGTGACACATATAGAGGAAAATATCACACAATGGATGCACCCAGTGACACATATAGAGGAAAATATCACACAATGGATGCACCCAGTGACACATATAGAGGAAAAGATTTTCTTAACTAAACATACAAGAGAAAAACAAAGCACATGTAAGATATCAGCAACATCACATAAACGCAATAAGGACATTTCAATTTTTGGTGGCACTGGCCCTTTAAGAGTTTATATAAATATACATACATTAAAGGAATGCTAAAATATTTTATTTTTATAAAAAAAAAAAACAGTAATAGTAATAACACAAATCCAGGGTTTTAAAGAAAAAGAGATTTATTCCACCCAAGTGCACCAGGCAAGGCTTCGACTCATAATGAGTTCTGGTCAAGACGCTAGACAAAGGCTTATTTACAAGTCAAAACGTAGACTGGTCCACCTGGGTGGAATAAATCTCGTTTTCTTTCAAATCCTTGGGTTGTGAGTGTTGTTACTACTGTGTTGTTACCTAAACGAGAAAAGAAAAGTAAAGAAAAGTAAAACAAGGATTAGTTAGATTAAAAACAAAGGAAGGAAGGTATGTAGAAGAGGATAAAAGTCTCGCTGACTGCCTCAATAAATATTTTTGTTCAGTCTTTGCAGAAGAAAAGGAAGGAAAGGGACCTCAGTTAGGAGAGAACACTAAAGAGACATTTACATATGAGTTTACAGAGGAGGAGGTTCTAAAGTAAAGACAAATAAGTCAATGGGGCCTGATGGGATCCACCCTAAATTATTAAAAGAGCTCAGTGATGTAATAGCAAAACCGTTAACAGATTTATTTAACCAATCCTTGTTAACAGGAGTCGTCCCAGGAGACTGGAAATTAGCAAATGTTGTGCCTATTTACAAGAAGGGTAGTAGGGAGGAATCGGGGAACTATAGGCCAGTTAGTCTTACGTCAGTAGTGGGGAAATTAATGGAAACCATGTTAAAGGAAAGGATTGTTGAACATCTAAAAACACATAGATTACAGGATCAGAAACAACATGGGTTTACCTCAGGGAGATCATGCCAAACTAATCTTATTGATTTTTTTGATTGGGTAACACAAATAATAGACACAGGTGGTGCAGTAGACATTGCTTATTTAGATTTCAGTAAGGCTTTTGATACTGTTCCGCATAGAAGGCTTATCAATAAATTGCAATCTTTGAGCTTGGATTCCAATATTGTTGAATGGATTAGGCAGTGGCTGAGTGACAGGCAACAGAGGGTTGTGGTAAATGGAGTTTATTCGGCGCAAGGTCTTGTTACCAGTGGGGTACCTCAGGGGTCAGTACTTGGACCCATTCTCCTTAATATTTTTATTAGTGATATTGCAGAAGGTATTAATGGAAAAGTATGTATTTTTGCTGATGACACAAAGATTTGCAACAGGGTTGACGTTCCTGGAGGGATCAGCCAAATGACAAATGATTTAGGTAAACTAAAAAAATGGTCGGAGTTGTGGCAATTGAGTTTTAATGTGGATAAGTGCAAGATAATGCACCTGGGACGTAAAAACCCAAGGGCTGAATATAGAATATTTGATACATCTGAGGGTTGGGATTTAGGAGTTATTATTTCAGAGGAGCTAAGGGTAAGTAGTCAATGTAATAGAGCAGCAGGAAATGCTGGCAGAATGCTTGGTTGTGTAGGGAGTAGACATGTGCATTCGTTTTAGTACTAAAACGATTTAGTCCGAATTTTGGGATAATTTAGTTTTAGTATGACTCAAGAGAAACGAAACTGCTCAGTACAAAAAACGAAAGAAACTAAAATAAAATGCACTACATTTTAGTTTCAGTCCTTTTTGTGATATTACATTGATGAGTGAAGGAGACCAGCAATGAAGAACGCAACATCCGTAGTTCTGCACCCTCCACATGCCAATGCAGTAGGATGTTCTATACAGAGAGTGGCATTAATTAATGCAGGAGTATGTTCTATACATTATACAGAGAGGGGTATTAATGCAGGAGGATGTTATATACATTATACAGAGAAAGGTATAAATTGAGGAGAATGTTCTATACAGAGAGGGACATTAATGCAGGAGGATGTTATCTACATTATACAAAGAGGGGTATTAATTAATGCAGGAGGATGTTCTAAACATTATACAGAGAGGAGCCTTTTTTTTTAGCCCTTTAAATCCAGTGGCTGTGAGCGCTGAGATCGGCTGCTTGTTACATTATATCTCAGTACAATGTATCAGGCTCAGTTGTTACAGTAACTGACTGTAACAGCGCTCAGAGTTTCAGTAAAACAAGGAAATAATATTGTTCTAACCTCTTACATATAAAAATATTTACTAGTTTTACAGAAACTCTGAGCGCTGTGATGAGCAGCAGTCAGTTACTGTAACAGCTTTGCCTGACACGGGGCAGTATTACAATGTTGGTGCTAACTTAACCTGTTGTAAACTGAAAACCTCCATAGGCTATAATGGCTCTGGGAAGGTTACAACAGCTCTGGTTAAGTTAGCACCAACTATGTAATATGGCCCACATTGTGCTGAGAGTGAGAGATACTGTAACAAGCAGCGATCTCAGCCCTCTGAGGAGCCACCACAACAATAGTAATTGTATCCACTGGTTTTCGGATGAACGAAATTAGTTTTCATACTAAAGAACTGAAAACGAATTTGTTTAGCAACTAAATAAATTGCATTTTAGTACTAATCCATTAGTTCAAAACGAAATTTTGTGCTGTGCACATGTCTAGTAGGGAGAGGTATTAGCAGTAGGAAAAGGGAAGTGCTCATGCCACTGTACAGAGCACTGGTGAGACCTCACTTGGAGTACTGTGTGCAGTACTGGAGACCGTATCTCCAGAAGGATATAGACATCTTAGAGAGAGTTCAGAGAAGGGCTACTAAAATGGTGTACGGCTTGAAGGAGAAAAGTTACCAGGAAAGGCTTAATGATCTTAACATGTACAGCTTGGAAAAAAGACGAGACAGAGGAGATATGATAGAAACAATTAAATACGTAAAGGGAATCCACAAGGTAGAGGAAGGGAGTATATTTAAAAGGAAACAAAATAGCAAAACAAGAGGACATAGTCTTAGATTAGAGGGGTAAAGGTTTAAAAGTAACATCTGGAAGCATTATTTTACTGAGCGGGTGGTGGATACATGGAACAGCCTTCCAGTTGAAGTGGTTGAGGCCAAAACAGTAATTGAATTTAAGCAAGCATGGGATAGGCATAAGGCTATCCTAAACAAAAGATAAATCCAGGTAAAGTATCCATGTAATTGGGCAGACTAGATGGGCCGAAAGGTTCTTATCTGCCGACATTTTTTCTATGTTTCTATGTTTCTATGTTTTTTTTTGTTTATCTTTGGGAACTGAGGAACACCAAGACCACACACCCAGGTTTGCAGTGTGCCTCATCCTTCTTGTGCTGTGTGACTCTATACAAAAAAAGGCCCCTACCCACCCATGTATTGCCCCTTAGGCTAGGGTCAAAGGAACGCATTATTCGCAGCAACCGTCAAAAAGTGCGTCCGAACGCATTGACGTATTTTTTCACGGAATGCGCGAAAACAGTCAGACGATGCGCGTTTTCGTGCGTGATTTGTTACGGATCCAAACCAGGAAACTTTTTGCGTCTGGACGTTATGTTGGCCGGACATGAGCAGCGTCTGACGTCTCCTAATCACGCACACACGCCGCTATGAGGACGCAGCGCACTCTGTACGTCAGTACTAGCGGTTCTGCGTTCTCGAAAAAATGCGTTTCTTTGCCGCTTGTGTTGCGCAGCCGGACTTTTGTGCGGCCGTACTTCGTATATTGGCCGTCATTGCGCGTCATTTGCTGCTAGTGCGGCCGTGATAAAGTGCGCCTAAACGCACGTTAAAAATGCTTTAGTCTGACCCTAGCCTTAAGGCTAATGTCAGATGAGTGCAGTCTGAGCGCACTCTGCGTGCATAACGGACAGACGTACTGACGGAAGATACTGTAGACACCACACGGTCCGTTTTTTTTGACGGATGTAGAAAAGAAAAGGGAAATATGGGGAACAAAATTAATAAAAATTAAAAGACAGGTACAGTCAGTCTGAGCGTCATCGTGATGGACGTCGCAAATGCACTGCGTCTGACATCCCGTCATCACACACACAGGACGCTACGCGGACACGGTGCACTCTGTGCGTCCGTCCTAACGCGTCTACGTCGAGTATTGCGTCCGTTGCCACCTGCGTTCTGCGTGCGCACTTCGGTGCACGTACTTTGTGTGTTGGTCTCTATTGATCACAAAACAATGCTACGACGGACGTGAAACAGTGCGGCGACACGGACGTGAATACTACGTTCGTCTGCCTTTAGCCTAAATAGTTGACAGCATCTACACACTTACCTGTTTAATCTGTGAATTATTTAAGGGGTTATTCACAAAGCACCGAAAATTTTGCTTTGCACTTTGGCGATTCCATTCCGCCGAAACTTGGCGATTCGCCAGCTTTTAGCTGAATGGCCACGAAATTGCACTGTATGGGACAATTCCCCACTTGGTGCAATTCGGTGCTCTTTGAATAATTCCGTATATGTATTTATCAGAGTGAGTCTCTTACTTTGAAGAATGATCTGGAGATGGTAGACTAAGATCGATGGTTGTTCCACTTTTTGGCAAATGGCTTCTTCACCAGACCTTAGACTTCACGTGTTCCATGCAATACTCACTTTTATAATAGCAATACAATACCGTAATTAATATGTGAATGCACATACATTTGGGGCTCACCTTGAAACCTCTTGCACTTGCCTATACTACTAGATACCTCCTTGAGGGCTCGGATTGGGAGGATATTTGGTAGACCGTTGAGCTCGCTCCTCTTCCTGGTGGACGTTTCAATAAGCCTGGGCCACTCTATGGACCAGTAATATTTTCACAGCCTTATCGACATCTTCAATCCATGCTATTAGTTTTTACATGCACAGAGCAGCTGACGGTCGCAGGTCTCCGTACAGAGCCACATTATATGGCGAGAGCATATCTTCACCTCGATTGACCCTCCAAAAACTCATTGACCAAGAGGCAGGTCATCAGAGTTAAAGACATGTAATTTTATTCAGAGGGTTGACCTGATACTTCTACTATCGTGTAAGAAGGTGCTGATCTATGGAGTATGTACGATCTAGCTGCGCTGTATGTGCGGCAGATACTGTAACAGGTGGGATGGATCTGTACAGGAAGGTCACTTCAGGACAGGCCGTACAGTGACACATGCCAGACAGATTAACACATAAGCAAGAGTGGGATCGACGTGCATGGGATTATAGCCAACTTCTTTTTAAGCGGGCTTTGGTTTTTGTATGATCTGCAAATTGAATGGGACCATAGATCGCAATCCAAACATCTCTGCGTGCTTCAGAATCCACTGGTTGAACAAACTATGCATGCCTGCGACTCCCGTTATTTTGCTTTGTTTGCATTGTCACTTGACATCAGGTTCCACTCTCAGCTCAAAAGCTCTAGTCAAGCGATCACCTATGACCCCAATCATAAAGAAACAAAGGTCAGGTGTTGCCGTATCTCTGGTGAAGAGAGGATTTCCTTGACATTCCAGTCCTGGCTGCCCTTTCTGGGTGATAGCAGTCTGATCGGCATATGGTAATGTCTTCTCCATAATAGCACCATTGAGCTAAATCCTTGTGAGACCTGAGCTGGGGCCCACCATATGGCAGGACATCTATGCTGTTGCCTGTTCTCAGGACCCTCACAAACCTTGTGTTGTCGCCCATTCTCAGGGTTTTCTTAAAGAAGAAGTGAAGACATGCCTTAGGAACATGTAATGTGCTGTCATGGCTGCGTTCCTCCTCACCGGTCTGTCCAGATCCAAACCACACATTTTTGCCTTAGATGACATTGCCGTCATGCTCTCTGTCAGAATTGACTCATCGCCTAAACACCCTTCTTCCCTAATTTCAACGTTGGAACGGCCAGTGACACAAAGGAAACATACTCAAGGCTAGATCAGCAAACTAGACCATAGATGAGAACACCAAATGGGCATGTTGAGATAAGCCCACCACCACTACGTCAATGTACCCAGATATTGGGGTGTCCTACTTTACTCTCCATGTGGAAGATAAACTTTTTTTCCCCTTATTAATAGAGGCCGGAGCATGTCGGACAAGGCTGGAGGTATTTACTGTGCAATAGCACTGCAACATTAACTACTGGTCCGGTCAAGTGAAGTGTTGCTCATGCCTTAGTCCCATGTGCAACTTGAGCCATCATTAGGCTCCACTCACTAAAACCCGACTAGGTAGCGGCAGCTCAGCTGGAATTACAGTCTTGTACATGTGTCGGTTAGGCTACTCGCGTAGGGAAAAGGCCTCTAATGCTCCTTACTTCAACATTTCCCTACTCGCAATGCCGCGAAGATGCTGACAAGTACATAAACAGTTTAAGACTTTGCACACAGCCACTTATACACATAAATCGTCCTAAAGAAACCTTAAATCCTGTGGGTGCAGCAGGAACCACGAGGAGTGAAAGTCAAAGCAATTATTTGTAAGAAGGAGTTTTGGACACTCCAGAAGGGGTCCAGGGACTTCCATTCAGGTTCAAATAGCTAATAGATCATCAAGGCGATGCTTTGGATGTACAACAGCCTATTTCCCACTTGGAAAAAAACTGTTGTACTACTGAAACATCATCTCGATGCTGACAACTACAACTGATTGATTCCCGTTGTGTTGGCTTTTGGCTTGGTGGTGCCTGCTCAGCTCTTAGTGAACGTCGCACATAATCAGAATCCTGGTACGCTTAATTGCTTTCACCCTCAAAATAATATCCAAGACGTCAAAAATAAATATATTGGCAAGTATGACTGTGGTGAAGAACCCACATATCTGACAGGGCTGCTTGCTAGTTGGCATCAGGAACAGCCAACTCTCCACCCTGCTGCTTCAGCCTGGTGTGACCAAGGGCAGCTGGCCCAACCGCCCTGAGGCTCCTCTTCTTGATGTGCTGTTGGCTGGAGACGGGGAGGAGGAGCCCGAGGATTTAGACCTCGATCAGCCCTATGATGCGCACTGATGACATCACTGACATCCTGTTAGATGAAGGAGGGACCACTCAATATAAAATCCACCCAATTTATTAGGTCCTTGCTCCAATATTGAAGGAGTTCCCTAATTATTCCCTCTTCACTCCTGGGCCTTCCTTATCCTGTGATTGACCTGGAATTGTGACCATGACCTTGGCCTGTTTTTGTCTATGTCATGTATCGGACTGTCCCTGGGTACCTCACCTTGCTCCTCTGTACAGCTCCAGTTTACATCCACATGAGTCCCCTTCTCTCCACCCCTTGGGAAACCTGACAATATCTTACAATAACTAATTCTACCACAAATTTTAAGTTCTTGGGGGCAGAGATGATTTAAGAATGGTTTCAAAACCATCGCTTCCTTCACACTTGCAACAATTTCTAGAACTTAATCCATGAGAATATTGGGTCTTTCCGTAGAGTTTTATCAGAATCAAATTAACGTGACTTGGTTGGTTGTTTTTTTTGAGAAAGTATTTTACCAGGAAGGATACATTGAGATTTCTCTTGTTTTCAAGTATGTCCTGGGTGGCAAGTATGTACCGTTGGGTGTCATGCCCAAGGACACTTGCTGGAGAGGTGCTCTTGCCGGGATCGAGCCTGTGTCTCCACAGTCTCAGAGCAGTGATGTTACCTCTACTCCACCCAGCCGGTACATGGGGTACAGGGGTTTCTCTGACAACCCCTAATTAAGCGACCTAGAAATTAATTAGTAGACGATGGGCGTCCACCAATTGATATTTGGAACAATAACAGGACATAAAAATAAGGTTATGCATTTGGAGAAAATGGAAGGTATCTGGAGTGTGATGGCGTGCATATCTATAGGCAGTAGAAAGAGCACCTGGCTTATAATAACACATACCAGCCATGAAAACTTAATATCCCATTACCTTTTGAAACTAGATGCCTATTGGGAAACATGAGACCCTGATTTAGGTACACTTTGTGATAAAAATAGCTTCCAAGGACCCTTTCCAAGAAAATTACATTCTGGGAACCTCAAAGGAATATTTTTTTCCTGGGGACAGATCCATAATGCTAAACCTTATAGAGGACATATTTTTAATGAAGAGATGCGATTTTAGGGCGGTGATGCCTGGAAATAAGCTTTATGTAATACACGGTCATTTAATTTTGTTTAGTTCTGTGTATTTTTTTTTTATTGCGTTAAGATACAAATAGGGCTGGGCGATATCCGCAATCGATTCAATCATGGTCGAGGTCAACCTTGACTTTACTGTTGCGAAGATCGAGGATTCTGGATTTGTTAATCGATGGACGCTCCGTCTCAACATCGGCAGAGCCGACAGGTTTAGTAGGCACATGTAGAACCTGTCGGATTGAGCGTCTGTCAACTAACAAGTCCAGAGTCCTCGATTTTCGCAAGAGTAAATCTTGGATATCGCCCAGCCCTAGAAAGAAGATCCCCCATTACCTTCACATGCCAGACTGCAGGACTTTTCCTGTGTGGTGCCGACCCTAAGGAACGAGCTTCCTCGCAATAACAGACCATCCCCCAATCTGTGTTCTTTTAAAGGTTCCCTAAAAGCCCCTTCTGTTTATGGAAGTCTACCACCTAACCCTGTAAGAAAATATCTGACCCACCCAACAATCGTCATCTCACCTTGCAGTTCTCCCCTCCTGTTTCTCACTCCGTCACCCAACTAGACTAAAGTTTCCATGGAAATAGGGCCCCCGTGTCCTCCTGTATCTGTTGGTGAAACATTGACTTGCCTTCTTGGTGTACCGTAGACTTGTTTTGCCTTTACCCATTGTTCAGCATTGCGGAATGCGTTGGCACTTAAGTTTATTACAATGGAGTGTGAAACCAACGGAAAAATAAGAAAGCAATTATAGTAACTAAACCAAGGACAGTTTACCCTCGCTGTATTTGCAGTTTTTCATCCCCAGCCATCACCCATCAAACATACCTCTACACAGGAAACGGGTAAAGAAACTGAACTAAACAAGAAGAAATGTACAGGCTGAGGCAGGGGCGGCTCTATAATTAGGTCAAATAGGCGGCTGCTTAAGGTCTCACTCAAACAGGGGCCTCGTTTAATGGTATTTGTGTGGCCTTTCAGTATGCACACGTTCATGGGAGTACTGATATACCACAGAAATATACACCAGTCCGCCAGGACAGACGTCTGAGCCTTCAATAAGTATGTTTTTTGGGCTAATTTCTGCACAATAGGGCCTCAAAGTTGAGATTTTCCTTAGGCCTCACTAACTCTAGAGCCGCCCCTAGGCTGAGGGCCCCTCAGCCTAGGGAACTGGATATTTTGGATTTTTGGAAAATTTGCATATAATAACGAGATATCTTGGGGACGGACCAGTGTCTAAACATGACATTCACCTTATACACAGCCTGAAAGGCATTTTATACAGGCTTTATAATCATTCTGTGCACGAAACACAGTTTGTTTACACCGAAACATTTACTTGTGGCGTCATAGCGGAGGCCAAAAAGATTTAGAATTCTGGAGAGATTAATTTTGCTGAAAGTTTGATGGTCTATTCAAAAAGCAGCGACATTTCGTGCAGTTTCGGTGCTTTGCTTTTTCGCTGCGTCTCGGAGATTCCATTTTGCCGAAAATACGGTGAATTCACTATTTAGTAAATGTTCACCGGATTTTGCAGAAATTGGAGTCGCCGAAGCAGGTTTCTGACGTCTGTGAAAACCGTCGAATTTGCATCGGCAAATTCCGGCGAACTGAAAGGAAAAAAAAACTAAAGTCTCCTATTCTCCTAAAAAGGAAGTTTAAATCAAAACAAATATAGTAAAAATGTGTCTAATAATAAAAAAGGTCCTTAAAAAAAAAAAAAAGGAATTAAAAAAATATCTGCCACAAAAATGAAAAAATAAATAAAAATGTCTTCTAGATTTACCAAAAAGGTATTTTTTTAAAAAAAAAAATGAATGGGTTTTTGCAAAAAATAAGAATAAAGGTCTTTAAAATAAAACTTAAAATAGTTATTCCATTTATTTCATTGAAACCAATTAGATTCGCCTTTTTAAACCTGTTCGAACTGAAACACCGAAAATCAGGGCATTACGTCGCGATTTCAGTGCAATTCAGGGTTCACGATAGTCTTCCGCGATATAATTTCGGTGCCGCCGAATGCTGGCAAATTGCACCGTATTTCACTGTCAATTTGTCTTGGACGAATTGACAGCTTTATGAATAGACAAATTGCCCCGAAATTGCACTTACGATCAAATTCACCGTTTGGTGCAATTTTGGGTCCAATTCGGAGGTTAGCGAATAACCCTTTGATGTTCTAGAATCTTCCTGTACTGTTCCGTAGAGGTCAATACTCATTAAACCTGGTCGAAACGCCCCGGACGATACTTTCTTGCGAGAAATCCTGTTCTCTCGCTCTCTCGAATCTCAACACGTTAAATAGAATTTTTTAAAACCAGACAAGATTTGTAGTCTCTTTTATTAAATGAACTTTTTCCACGATTATAACTGAAACAAATGAAAAATGCAAAAATATTTTCCATGCCTTTCAATTATAAAAATATATATGTTCCTCTCCACCCTGTGAAAGGAGGCCGGTCTTTGTGGTACATTTACAAAGAATGTCAGCAGATGCTACAAACATGCATGGGGTGCTCTGTACAGCGCTCTCACGAGCGGCATGCATGGTGTGAACAACCAGGATCTCGTCATACGTTCAAACGGCTCATGTATTGACCAGGGGCATCTCTTTAATTAGCCGTTTGTGGCAGAACGGCCATGGTTTGCCAGTCGATGATGTACATCAAAAGCACTGGGGATCTACCAAGACTTCAATAACTGCACAGATACACCACAGAAGAAGGACTTCTCTCCTGGCTTAGAAGCAGGATTGCAATTCCATACAAGATGTTTGTGGCTTCTTCGGGCCCTTGACGAAGATTCATACATGGCTCCACCCAACATAAAACTCCGTGCAAGAAAAGAGAACATCTCACTGATGTCTTAGGACACCCAACGCAAAATTGTTCATGGGGCTGGTGTATCGTAACGTATCCAAGGTGGTGAGCCAGGTCAAACCGATCACTGGAGGTCCCTTTCTTAGCAATACGATAGTAGCAACAGGTTCTTATTGCGACCAGGGCTGGACTGGGACAAAAAAAAAAAATGAGCCCTGGTCTTCATCTAGACCGGCCCACTTTAATTATGCAAACACGCATAGTAAAAAAATAGTATATGAACCAACCAGATCACTCAACCAATCACTCTACAGATACTGGAGTTGCTGCACAGCGATTGGGTAAAGCAATGCAGTGGCACTGAGGTTGAGTGTCCACCATGTCTTAAGGGGAGGTGGATGCGCAGCAGGTCCCACAGGCCCGGTGGCCCCAATATGAGACTTCACCCATTTAGTGCAGTACGAGCTGCGCGGTGAACCAGCATTCACACTGGCACACTGAGGCATCGGCCCACTCCCTGTAGTCCCTATGGCCAGTACATGCCTGATTGTGACCCTGCGTAAAGTGTCATGTCCAGCTTGCTTGTGTTCTCGACCATGGCCAACAACATTAACGCCTTTGGTCATCATTCAACAGGAGACAACGACTGAACACAGACAAAATAAAAAGACATAGAAAACACGTTACCGTTACACGTCGAAAGTCTTACAAGCGTGAAGAGAGAACGTAACATACGATCACATAAACAGACGCATGACGGTAATCCCTCATATGAGTGTCATCTCACAGAGAGAGGACCTTCATGTATTACGACGCCAGCTTTACGGATTTGTACCTGTTCAAGTATTAAGGATGTTCAGCAGGGTGTGGATTAAACTTCCCAGTCTACACACCCTACGTCTAGAACAGTGTTTCCCAAACCTGTCCTCAGGACCCTCCGCCTCGACATGTTTGCCAGATATGTGAAGCACAGCACAGGGGATATGATTTGCTGCTCAGTGATTGCAGGATTCAGTCTGCTTTTCCCCAAGCTGATCTGCAAAATCTGGCCTGGTTGAGGGTCCCGAGGACAGGTTTGGGAAACACTGGTCTAGAAGAATGGAAATAAATCATGATCACTCTATACACTTTGAATAGAGAATATGGAAGGTGAAGCCACGAAAAAACAGGCACAAGGCATGAATGGAGACTCTAATTTTGGCCACAAGAGAAGGGGCTTGAAGAATGCTCAGTATCACTGAAGTATTGATCGTTCGACGCGGTCGGGCCGGGGAATGAATGCCTTAAGAACTTTTTTTTTGTGCTTGATCCTTCAAGTATATTCGGACGTTTTGTAACGGGCGCCTTTGGCTACTTTGTTATTCAAAGTACTGACCATCACAGTTAAAATTAGGAAAGGAGAAAGCAAGAGGAACATGTTGCAGGTAGTACGATCATATCAGTCATTTTTAAAGGTGAGCAGAACCGGTTCTCAAGCTCCAGGTAGTCTTCTGTGACTTGGGACAAACGATCAAAGATAAAGACCTAGGTAATTACGCAACTATATAGGACAGGAAAGCTATCTTTGCAGATACCAATGGAGCAACAAGACTTCACAGGATCCACAGCGACTTCCTATCACTACGACATATCTTTTGGTGCGAGTCAACAAACCAATGACAGAAATAAAATAATAACATAAAAAAATATCCCATACAAAGTCGACAGCTCATAAGAATGAAATAGCAAAAAAATGGGCATGCCAATAAGCTGGTCTGTAAGCCAGGACTTATTATACTTCACTAAAAACACGTCTTCAAGTAACGGGACATTGTGTGATGACCTTACTAGCAAGGTTTGGATCATCTAAGGTTATCGTTGTGTACATTCCAGTCCTTTTCATTTCCCTTGTGAACGGGAACTACAGAACAGAGAGTTTTACAAGTTGGAAGAGTTTAAGACGTTTCCATTGATGTTGCCCTGCAGCCTCGGATGTCCTACGTTGGATCGGAGCGCCAGTTGATCTACTTGAGATGAGGCAGGTAGGGAGAGAAAAGAGGTGGTGGTGCTCCGAGGTTTCTGAGGGGCTTAGCTGGCCTGGACAGCGACTGCTTCAGCGTTCAAGTGGTTGAGCATAGTCGTTACCAGCTCAGGGAGGTCATATTCATGTTTCCATCCCCAATCCTTGCTGGCATTGGAATCATCGAAGTTCATTGGCCAACTGTCAGCTAAAAATCAGAAGAAGAACAAGAGTTAAAGTAATACAAATATGGAGGAAACAGACACGGACAAGTATGGCGTCATCCACATATATTGAGAACGGACACATAAAATAGGGCACTTTGTTACAAAATGTGTAAACATAAACCCTTCCACCGGCTCAGATGACCGTTTGTCCAGAAGTTAAACATCACTTTCAGGAATGCCACATGCCAGAGGAACATTGCTTGTAACCAGCTAACAACATGGAATTGTTGGGGAAGTAGTTCCAGGATCTGAACAACGTGCCACTTCTTGCCATTATCTGCCTATGGTTGGCCAAGTGGAGCGTCTGAAGAACATTTAAACATGGCAGCTCTCACAGACCAAGCATAAGCTTGAAGATGGCCTGTAAAGAGAGATCTGCGGATAAATCTACATGGAATTAGGACAATAAGATTTTTCTCAAAGGATCCTCAGAAGGTAGGAAGACACCAAAAATCACTATTCTGAGGGGGGAAAAAATCTAATCTAAGCATCTCTGACAAAAGGGATCAATGTAGCCTGTGTGTTCCCAACTAGGCCCAGCCAAATGGCCTAGTACACCACACTCACCAATCGCCTGTCTGACAGGGTCTGTTTTGTAAACAACTTCAAGCTCCGGCATGTGTTTTTGGACCTCCTGAGTCAGCTCTTCTGGCGTGAAGCTCATGGCATTGATATTATAAGTCCTCATGGAAAGTAACTCTGCCGGAGCTTCCAAAACCTCCACGGTAGCACGCAGACAGTCTTCGATGTACATCATGGGAAGACGTGTGTCTGGTTTCAGGTTGCACTCAAATCGGCCGGTCTTTATGGCATCGTGGAAAATTTGGACAGCGTAGTCTGGAGGGGGAAGTACAAGACGATCACCAGTAAATACAATACACATTGTATACTTGTGTCTCCTTCCGGTCATCAAGAAAAAATATATTCTAATCTAAAAGTGATGCTCTACCCACCCTGATCACTTTATTGTTATAAAGTGGTCAGGATGTGAGGAGTGCCCCCCTTCTTCCCCCACATCCCGATTTGGAGAAATCACTAAGTGAAGTGGAGGAGTTTCCTCCACCCCCAGCCAGTGTCACCAGCACCTGGGATTTTGAATTTGCTGGTCACCAGATTGGTCACTAGGGATGTCACACACAGCGTGAGGCCAACGCCACCCTCTGAGACCAATTGCTGTAGCGAGCGTTCTCAGAGAGGCAGCGATGGATCAGATCTGTGCATGCGCGTGCAGCTCCGATCCATCGCTCTGCTCAGGCGCTACAGAACTTGAGTACGTAAAGTGTGTGAGTCCCGTAGTGCTGCGCAATTTTCGTTTCCTTCGCTGCACAAGTTGAAAATTGCACAGAGAAGCTTCAGGGACTTCCACGTTCGGGAGTCCCTGAGCCGAACAGGAGGAGCAGCGCGCGGCGAGGGGAAAAAGGTGAGTAAAATCATCCAAAAAAGAGAAAAATAATAATAATTGGGCAGAGGCTGTCAGCAGGATCCGCCCAATTATTTCAAGGCAAAGAAGGGAACTTTGTTTTCAATAGGGCATCCCTTTAAAAGGGAATATAACCGAGGGTTGGTACACCATGTGTTTGGGTGTGTCTGTACCAAAACGAATACAAGAGGCAACAAAATTAAAGTTTCCAAAAAAGCAAGTGGTCGCAGTAAAATGCCCTTAATGTTAATAAATCTAGGGCCATATTACATTGATAACGCTAACGTTAGCGCTCACCTGTGTGAACGTTAGCTCTGGTTGCACTAGCGCACCATATTACAAGCCGAACGCTATGGGGTTTAAAAAAAAAAACATTAGCGATTCTGATCTTGTGCTTTTCAGGGCGAGGTTACTGTACTTTATGCTCCCTGTGCTTAACATGGGGAGCGCAAAGAGTTAATAAGCGTTAGGATTACAAAGTCCTAATGCTAATTACCGTCCCGCTGCGGCTACTGAAAAGTTACTCACTGCTAGGACCTGGTGTTAACTGATACGGCTTCTGCAGAATCCGGCAGCACCAGCAAAGAACCCAAAAAACCACATACCTCTCATCTGTAGGCGAGAATGTCAACGCGATCCACCTCTTCTTGCCGCTGGGAACCGAGAGACTGGGGGAAAAAGTCCTCCAGTCTCCCTCTGTGAATCACTCCGCCGACCTGCTGGATCTCTCGAGGTAAGATCATGCAGTTCATGTGACCGGCAGCAGAAGCCTCAATGGAGTCCTATGGACTCCATGGAGGGGATGCTCGTGGCGGAGCTTAGCGCTGCGGTTTTTTTCCTTAGCGTCCCCGTTTTAGCGTGATCAATGTGGCCATTACTGTTTTAAGACGTTATGGATCCAAATCATCATTATCACCATCTCTTTTTCTTTACATTTTTAATAATAAAAGAAAGGTTGAATCATTAACCCTTACCGGTGGTTCCTCCTCCCGGTTGGGAATCGGCCGAGATGATTCCGGGATACCTGAGGCATCGGAAATCCAGCCCATATCTGTAGTGGTAATACTGAAAGATAAATATCAGCTGTTGTGATTTATCCTCCAGCACGCGGTGTGCTCTCCGTACGTATTAGATTTCCATGTAACTGGTTTGTTTGGGCTGCTCTGACATCTCTGGGAACAGGTGGGAGCTAACACGAGGAGCCTGCAGAATCAGCAGGATGACTACAGGGTATTTCTGCGCTCACTAAAGAGGCTCTTTGGCAGCTCCAGTTGGGGGTTTGGTGAGGCTCGAGGTCTGGATTACACAGATTTCCATCACACCCAAATGATAACGTGACCCTTTAATCCTTCGTGCAAGGGCAGGAGGTTACACCTTGCAGGGTGCCATTTGGCAAGGGTTGTCTCCATTCCACCCCACCAACAGAGCTCGAGACGGCACAGGAAACGCTACAATCCTGCACGATTCTCTATTTTTATATGTGATACACAAATTAATGTGAATGCATCACGTACAGGGACACGGAGCTGAGCCACATACCCTTAAGCAACAAAATCCATATATGGTTTTGTACAGGGTGCTCGTATTGTATAAAGTAAGGTCGTACCTCTCCCATGAGCTCTGCGTGGACTTTAGAAACTCCGTAGATGGTCCGGGGCCTCTGTATGCAAAGATCTGGGGTTGGGTTCCTGGGTGAAGAAGGACCAAAAGCTCCTATGGTGCTGGGAACGAAAAGACGCAGCCCATGTTCTGCAGCAATGTCCAAGATATTGTGGAGACCTGCAGGAAGCCGGGGGAGATGTAAACATTGAAAGAGGATGACTGGTTGGTTAACCAGAAGAGAAGGATTGAAGTTTTGGTGTTTGTTTTCTTGGAGAGTCTTACCGGTAATGTTGACGGCTCTTGCCAAAGGAACATTTGCTTCACCGACTGCGCTCAGCAATGCACTGTAATGGATCAGCCAGCTTATCCGGTTGTTCACCACGATTTCCCGAAGGTTCTTGTAGTCCAAGATATCAGAATAAATAAATGGCCCTTTGGGGAAAGACCAGAAGACAAATAAGAGATCATTGCAACTAAAATACATAAATAAGATGTCGATTTGGGAGTTGCCAGTTGGATCTGATTTGCCATGACATGGTGCAGCCTACCTATAGCGGGCAATTACTAGTTGGTGAATTTGGGAAGACTGCAAATATGACAGTGTATCCCTTACAGCTTGTAAAGTCCCACAGAAACAGGATTCTCCAGTAACACTGTGTTACCTTTGTTACGCTATGTGTTGTTTTAATGTGTTATGCCTTTGTCCACCTATCTCGTACAGCGCTGCAGAATCTGCTGGCACCAAATAAAGTATAACAGTAATAATACCCATTAAAGGGACACTCTTCTCATCATTACCAATTTATAGATTTTTTAAAGTGGTCAGGATGTGAGGAGTGCCCTCCGTTCTCCCCCAATCTGGTGTTATCTCTGAGTGATGTGGAGGAGTTTCCTCCACCCCACCCAACGTCACCAGCAGCCAGGATGTTTTAATTTCTCGGCTGCCAGTCACCAGATCGGTCACCAGTGATGTCACACACAGAGAGCGGCCGATGTCACTCTCTGAGACCAATCGCTGTAGCGAGCGTTCTCAGAGGCAGCCGATGGATCAGATCTGTGCATGCAGCTCCAATCCATAGCTCTGCGCAGGCGCTATGGAACTTGCATAAGTAAAGTGTGCAAGTCCCGTAACACTGCATAATTTGCAGTTCCTACGCTACACAAGTTGTAAGGGAGAACAAATTACGCAGAAAAGCTTCAGGGAATTCTGCGTTTGGGAGTCGCTGAGCTGAAGAGGAGGAGCACCGTGCAGCGAGGGGGAAAAGGTGAATAAAATCACCTAATATAAAAAGAAGATATTTATATATATATAAAAAAAATGAGTCGGCAGAGGCTGTCAGAAGGATCTTCCCAATTATTTAATGACAAAAAAGAACTATGATTTTTCAATAGACTATCTTTTTAATTACCATTCACATTTTAGATGAAAGCCATTTGCTTCCATTTCTTCTTCAGCAAGGTATCATTGTTAAAGAGCAGTGGGACAGCAATGGGAGCCATGTTTGCCCTCTTCTTTTTCAATCTTTTTATGCATGTGAGAAGGACTCTCTTGCCTCTTGACATGAAAGGGCCAGAAAACCAAATCAGAATTTTTGACTAACTGAAAATGAGTTTTACATGGGGTGGAAACCGGACTTACCACTGTAGAAGACAGTGTCGGGAGGTTTACGGATGTCGGACAAGATCACGTTGTTCTTTCCGTATTGTTTCCTGCAAAGTCAAGGAAATAGGTTTATTTACTGCTCTTCTGCCTTATCTCTAAGATCAGTAATAAAGTTAACAAACATCAGCATGAAGTCTAAAAGTACCACATGACAGGACATGCTGTCCTTTTTTTTAGGAATTTAATTTTACTCCAGGAAGAGACCATGAAAAAGGCCTCCATTGTAATCGTAGGAAGTGCAGATACCCGACACACAGCCAAAAGATATGCAAACCGAGCACTATATACACAAAAGGAGCTTGCAACCGGAGCTGGGGACTGATCCCAGGTGACACCTTCAGTTCAAATACTTGGACAAGCAAAAGAAGAAACTTCACTTCCTGGTATGACATACGTGACTGAGGGGGCGGGGCTACAGAAGTGTACTTTCAGTAAATGGAAGCGGTTGTAAGACAAACGAGAACTCTGCTGCATAATGTAACTTGTATAAGGAAATGGAAGTGGCTGTAGTACTTTGAGAAGCTCTTCTAGCACAGGCCTAGGTATTCATGAAAGAACAAAGTTTTCACAAGAAGATGGTACATCCACAGACATGAAAATAAACATGAACCAAAAAAGCTGTTACTATATTGAATTCTGTTGCAGGGAAAATGTTAAAAACGTTCACATCCAGAATATTCTGGAAGAATAGTATTTGGATGGAGAATTATGGGGTCTGTAATATAGGACATAAAGGAGGCCATGCTATACATCCTTATCACAACAAAGATGGCTAACCATGGCAGCCCATAGTGTACATGTCCCTGTGGGTTACTAAGCCATCAGGTGTACGGAGCATCATGGGAAACTTCATTTCACGATGTCTGGGGCATCAAAATTCCTAAACATGAAGTCATTGCGCCAGATGCAATGACATAATTTGGGTCGGGAGGGCCCATAAAAGCAGCCTCTGACTTCCTTGAAGTGAGAACGCTGCGGGACCCCGGAGCAGAGGTGAGTAGCTCTGTCTCCCGCCGGGCGGATGATGTGTGGGGAACGTCCTCCGCATACAGCGGGAGTCTACGAGGACTTTCCCCACACGTCATCCGCAGTAAAGGGGTTAAAGCGACACTAGCATTTACATAATCTATAACTAGATTACTTGCGCATTACAAACAAAACCACATTATAAAACACTGTATAAAACCACATGCTGCTGGATTTTTTTCTTTGTTTGAAGTAATTTAAAGTAAAAAGGAAAAATAAAAATTAAGTTTTTTATCTCCCTACTATTTTGCAGATTTTTCCCATGTGGCAACATTTAGCAAAAGATTTTTCTTTACTTCTGTGGTTTATCTAATCTCCAGAATTTAACAGTTTAATGAGATGGAGGAGAGAATGTTTAGATAAGGCTGCAGGGGGCTAGTCTTCAGGCTACTCGAGCTAAGAAATGGCAGCTGAATGAGATGAGACTGGTAGCTTAACCCCTTAACGCCAGGCGGGTGGTGCCCGGTAGGAGGGAGTTAACGCCAGCAGGGTGTACTAGCACACCTCAACACCAGGTGCTTCAGCGGGCCTCTACTTAGACCCATCAACACGTGTCATTGGCTGCGAGAGGACAGCCTAGTACAGGCCATCCCACAGAAGCCAACGGCGTGCGCCGAGTGCTGTGCGGGGCCAAGGCAGCCCATAGAAATCAACAGGGCGTACTAATAGTCTTCAAGGCCCACCCGCCTCAGAGACTCGCTGGTGATGTCCTTTGAATACATCCCACACAATACAATGATGTGAGTCGGTGACTGACCCATTCACTCCATTCTATGGCCAAAGCCACACAGTGAGGAGCAAGTGATGGAAAGATACAACACAAAATATCACACAATGGATGCGCCCAGTGACACATATAGAGGAAAATATCACACAATGGATGCGCCCAGTGACACAGAGGAAAATATCACACAAGGGATGCACCCAGTGACACACATAGAGGAAAATATCACACAAGGGATGCACCCAGTGACACAGAGAATTTTTTCTTAACTAAACATACAAGAGAAAAACAAACACATGTAAGATATCAGCAACATCACATAAACACAATAAGGACATTGCATTTTTTTGGTGGTACTGGCCCTTTAAGCATTTCTGTAGAATTTCCGCACCCATTATACACTTCTGGAGTTACATCTTATCTGAAGATACAAACATTCAGAATTTCTCTCTTGAGATTAAATCTGATTGGTTCTCTTCCCAAATAGCCCCTCCCTAACGTTTTTCTCTAGTTGTTATAAGTCGAGTAACATGTCAGTGGATTTCCGGCATAGCTTAGTTTTTATTTAGTTTTAGTCACAAAATAAATGTAGTCGACTGCGTCTTTGATGAAACTTATTAGTCAAGGAGCAGAGCGGGATGGCAAAGCTTTAGGAATGTGGTTTTATGACACGTAGGGATCCTCCCTTACCTCAGAAGTTTTGCAAGTCCCACTCCCAGCTGACCTAATCCACCTACAGAATGGGGGGAAAAATTTACAATTAAAGACCATATAAGAAAAAAAAAATGGCAGTTTTGATAATGAGCTTAAAAGAAAGAAAAGGGGGGGACACGTCCTCCTCATTTTCTCAGGGTAGAATATTTCTAACAGACTCATGAAGGATTTACTAAACATTTTTGGCGACGTGCTCTATATGCGAAATCGATTTGCATATTGGAAAGCACAGGAAGCAGAGCGGTGAGCTGGGCAGAGAGTTCAGTTAGTTAGTACCAGGGATGTCAAACTCTGACCCCCCCCCAACCCAGTTGTTGCTGAACTAGGATTCTGTGGTCAGCTGTTGCATTCCTAAGATTTCTGGGAATTGTAGTTCATCAACATCGGGGGGGGGTCAGGCTTAGACATCCCCAACCTACACAACCTGCACCAAGTGTCCAGATCAGGGGGTAACAGCATAGTCGGCTCCGAATCAATGTCTGTGACCAATAACTAATCAAAGGTCCCAGGGCCGGCCCGACAATGGAGCACCGCGGAGCGCTTGCTCCAGGCGGCAAATATTGGCCAGTGGCAAATTTTTGACGCCGCCGCCATCTTGATTGCCAACGCTGCACTATTTTTTCACCAGCGCAGCGGCAGCATCTACTTTGACGGCCGCCGCGGGGCTACATTGCATGCCGCCGCTGACTGCGCCCCCTCTCCCACACGCATGCCAGGCATGCGTCCACCGGAGCGCAGACGGCGGCCGCGGATAGATCCTCTTCCTCTTCAGCACGCAGTTGTTGTTAGGCTCTGGAGGACTCGACCAGCCACTGCCAGCAGCCCAGCACTACGTACCAGACTGCACTGCAAAAGTAAGCCGGGGGGATCTCCGCCAGGTGAGACCGAGCTGGGGGCAATATATACCCATGTGAGGGCAATTAGGCAAATATATCAATGAGAGCTGGGTTCAATAAACCCATGTGAGCTGGGGGCAATATATACTCATGTGAGCTGGGGCAATATATACCCATGTGAGCTGGGGCAATATATACCCATGTGAGCTGGGGCAATATATACCCATGTGAGCTGGGGGCACTATATACCCATGTGAGCTGGCAAGCTGGGGAGCATGAGGGCCCTGGTTTTGAGGTCTGGGAGTCATATCTGTTTAAGTGTGTGCACAATGGCAGCAGGGGTAGGGGGTCCATAGGGGCTCCTGACCAGTGGTTCAATAAGAAGCCCAAGATTTGACAGCAGCCCTGTTCACAAATCCCAAGATAACATTTCAGCTCTGAGAAACCAAATGAAGTATGAAGTGCTTCTGTCACCACGAGGTGCGTTGGACCATACATAATAGGAGATGCAGCACCAATATTGTGATTTTGAAGCCTTTATGTAGCTTTTCCGCCCAACAATATTTTTGATGGAATGAGGCATCCCAGGAGACGCATTGACTGACCTGTGATGAGCACCCGGGGGTGGTCGGTTTCAGAGAACGACACGGAGTGGAAGCTGGCATCTGAGGGCACTTGCCGAGGTGAGAAACCAATGAATCGGGTCTGTGTGACCAGCGCCTGGCACCCGCAGACCGAGCTCTGCAGGATGGGCTTGGCGGTTCTTGTTAACGTCCTGAGAACTGGCATCATAAGAGCCTATAAAAAAATAAATAAAGCGATTGTGAAAAATACAATATAAGAAAGGGGATAGAAACATTGTTACAACTTTCTCAACTATCAGTACACCCCGACCGGTATTAGAAAAAACTGATGTGCCAAACCGGTTCTCCCAACAGATCTGACAAACAAGGCCTATTAATATCATTTGGGTCAACAGAGCAGGAGACGATGACACCCATTACTTGGAGGAATATTCCATCATCAGGGCAACCTCTAGCATTTGAGGGACCCTGGCCGAGAAAAGTTTTGGTGCTCCTTGCCACTCTGTCAACGCCACACCTCATACGCCACCATTTTCACATACAGATACACACAATGACCACCAATCTTCCCACCTCCCCTCAGACAGACTCCACCTCAACACCTCTCCATCGATAGACATCCCCTCTCCCCCAGATAGAGAGGTGGTGTCACTGCCACTTTTTATAGCACGGAGGTTGTCAACAGTTTTGCAGGGCCCTCGGGTGGTCACCCTGCTCGCCCCACCCTAATGACAGACCTGCCCATCATCGTTCGGCACCACAGAGTCCAATCATAGTGTATATAGGTACCAGCATCTGGAAGGTTTCGAGTAAATCGTACGTTACGGCACAGATGACGGAGTGAACAGAGCCCGGTTGTGCACAAGGATCGTCTTGGCCACGGCCACCAGAATGAGGTAGGTTGGTAAAAATAAAGGCCAGGGTTCAGCAGATTCTCTGGTCTAGAAACAAAGTAATTACTCATAAAATCTGGGCAACCAACAGAGAAGAGCGCAGAGCCCAAAATCCACATCATGGACGCTTTCAGCTTAGGATAATCGAGCCACAAGTCAGCCAAAATCTTTGCGGACACTTATCCATCGCGCACCTCACTCCAGCATCATCAGGACGAACCTCCATTATGGTGAGTACCAATTCCTAATCGAGGGCTGTCAAACTCAAGGCCCCCCCAAGACATGGACTTCTAGAATCCCCAGGATTCTTCCAATGCAATAGATGGCCAGGGAATCATTGGAGCCGTAGTTCAGAAACATCTGGAGGGCTGGTGTTTAACAGCCATGTCCTGATCAGTCTCCTGGTGGACCCAGACCAGGGGTGAAAGAATCTACACTCCAAATCTTAATTAGGTGGGATCGTGGCAATATATATAAAAAAAAATTAACCAAAGTGACGGTAAGAAATAAAAAAAAAAAAATTTTTTAAAATTCAGCGTGAACTTTGTAAAATAAAGGGACGTGCGGGAAATGAAGCATTGTGGGAGGAAAAGCCCAAATTTGGCCCCGTTATTATAAAGTGACCTGATCCGTTAACGTATAACAGACATTAACGCCGCACACAGACACGGCTCAGGGGTTTAACCAAAAAAAAAAAAGTTAAAAAAAGGACAAATATTAAAATACATCACCGCGAATGTGTTTTACCATTTATCCCCGAGCACACGTTGGACCATGACGCATACCAGATCGCCACGGCTGTGAATGGGTTAATTGTCCTAGACTGCACTTACGTGGCAAAGGGAAAAAGAAAAAAATGAAGAAGGGGGGGCATTAAGTCTAGGCGGTGCGCTGGAGGGGGGGCTACGTGATCCACAGCACAGACCAGGTTACACGAGCTGGGACGAGTCGTACGGGGACACAGTGACATTTTCACAGAGATCGGATATAAAGAGGGCATTTAAATGGCATTCCTCATAGGCAGACAACGCAACGTCTCCGTGGGGGCTCATTCACTAAGGGGCGAGTCGACTGGTAATTGCGAGAGCGCGTATTCGGCTAAAACAGTTGGGTTTGGATCGTTTTCCTTCTCCGGGAATTCCTTCAACTGGACGAGTGTGATGTGAAATCTGCAATTCTTCCACCAATTTACACCTTAGCGAATAATCCCCCCTGCCTGCAGGAATTGTCAACCATACAACACAGAATCAACACAACAAACTAACTACAAAGCCTGATAATTACTGGGGACGCTCCTCCCAACATTGTCTGGGTTAACCCGAAACCCCTTCCCCCAAATTAAAATCCTAAACAAAACATGGACTCGCAGCAGCGATTTTAAGGTGAAAACCCAGAAACATCGGGTTATAGGACGGGGTTTGTGTTGTGGCTTATGTTTTTTATTATTCTTCTGGGTTTTTTGAGCGCAGGATAAGCTTTTCAGACGTTGTATCAGGACTCGCGAACGTAAAACAGCTCGGACCCCCCCCCCGCCGCTACATTCCCTGTCCGAAACATTGAAGACAAGGAAAATCAACCCCCCCCCTCCACACTCCCCCCCCCACCCCGGCTGCACACCTGTTCTTACAGTCCCCGTCACATTCTTTAACTGCCTGCGAAAAAAGGAAAACGAAAAAAATGTGTATTTTTTAAAAAAAATACCCTCGCTTTAGCCCTTCGCAGCTGCACAACGCCCCCCCCCTCCCCTACGCGGGACGCAGCCGGGATATCTGGGGAGGGGGGACACAACGCCACGCTCCTCCAGCCAATCAGCCGGCGCGGCTATGTCACCAGTTGGAAAACCCAGGTTTAACATAGGAGGCCATCGGATCCGACGCTCCTGACGCATCCCTGTAAATGTGTCAAGCACGCGCGCGGGGGGGTGGGGGGGTGGGTAGAGAGACGCCGCTGAGCATCCATATACAGAGCTGCTGCAGCATTCTGATATCGCCATGGTTACACGGAGGAAGATACAGTGACGGAATTCCACCAGTAGATGCGCAGGATTCCGAATGGCCGCAGCGGGTGAGCGACACGCGGGGAGATTCGTACGTTTTTTTTATCCGGCTGAGCAGTGAACTGGGGAAGAATTGCGCGTTTTAGGTTAAAAATGCTAAAATAGCTTAATTTTTGGGGCTTTTCTTCCCCATTCGGAGCGAAACGAATTTATAACAAAATAGCTTAGACAAAAGTCCTACACGCATTGTAAAAACGATAAGAAGGTTGGAACAGGAGCCCAAAACCGCCCCACGCACGATTAAACGCGCCGAGAACAAACGAAACAGCAGAAGATAAAGACACGATTAACCATTCGCCGTGCAGACGCTATTAACCACTTCACAGACAGGACAGATAACCCGTCTCCTTTGACGTCAGTTTTTTTCTTCTTCCAGAAAATCATACAGAATTTGATGTTTTACTAAATCAGATGCAAGAGGCACCGAGGGCTTCGACTAGATTAACCCTTTCACGTCCAGCTGTGTGAAAAACAGACACAACGTGGCATTCGGATAGTTAAATGAAGCTGCGTCACCCAAGGCTGTGAATACCAGATTAAAGGTTTTCAAGAGCGGCTGGGGAACCCTGGCATTGTTCGGCTGAATCCACACACCCCGAGAGACACAATACAAAGGGTCTGCCCCTGCCTGTGGATTAACCCTTCCAAGGTTTGGTAGAAAAAAAAGCACTAGCCAAGGTCGCCGCAACCGCTGCAGTGAATCCGTACCCGCAGACACGTGCAGTGAAAAAAATCATGTGAAAAAAACTGGTGTGTACCGGTCATCAAAAGGTTACAATGTTTCACCGTCTGGAGTTGCAACAAAATACATAAATAAAAATTGTGAAATAATAGCTCGAAACTGTTTTAAAAAAAAAACAACACATTGTGTCTTCGAAGCGTTAAGAGTTATGGTATAGTTGTGAACTTGTGATATTCCTGGATTAATACACAGTCTGCTTGAGGAATTTATTTATTTTTAATTTAAATATATATGTATAGAATAAAAAATAAAATATATAAATAGTAATAATAATAAATATATTATATATATATATATATATATACACAATATAAAAAAGCATATATATATATTACACATTTAATTAGTAAAAATAATGATAAAGTATTTCTATATGCATAAAATATAAACTAGTAATAATATACATATAAAATGTTAATAAAAAATATATATATGAAGATAGTAATAAAATATTTCTATATATATTTATATAAAAACTAGTAGTAATATATATATATATATACACACACACACACAAAATTTTAATTTAAAAAATATATATATGAAAATAGTATTAATAAAATATTTCTATATACATAAAATAAAAACTAGTAATAATATATATAAATATATAAAAAATAATAAAATAATTATTTATGTATACTGAAAAAAAATCCTCTGTGGACTGAAATGTCAATTTTTGTACTACCATAATAATAAAAAAAAACAGTTAAAAGACTCCAGGAGTGCACGCCTTTTTGATTATTATATATATATATATATTTTTTTTTTTATATATATATATATTATATATATATATATATTTTTTTTTATTAAAAAATAATAAACATTATAATAACAATGAACCCACTCACCTCACTTGTCCTCATGTAGTCTTGGCCAAAGCTAGCATCAGCATGGTTTATATAGGACACATCCTCCAGGCTCTGCCAATCAGGCGCTTTGAGCGGGGTAGGAGTTGTCCCACACGTCATGGAGCTGGGAGGTGACGGGCGTACACAGAGAACATTACCTCTGCAGGCAGCTGATCCAGAAATATTGCTTACGACACTCACTGTGCTGCCTGCTGTCATGTGCAATACCTGGTACCAAGGCGCAGGAGCTGCGAAAGGAAAATATATATATATATATATAAAAATATATAAAAATAAGACAAAAATAAAAATCAGGTGCAAGGAGAGAAAAATCCCAGGGATTTATAAAATGGTCTTATTTATTTATTTATAAAGGATTTTACCAGGAAGGATACATTGAGATTTCTCTCGTTTTCAAGTATGTCCTGGGTTCATATCACTGGTAATGATACGGTTAACCTCAAAGCTGTGAATACATGTAAACGCATGAAAAGGACTGACGCAGCAAATACAAGTGTAAATTACGCCAAGAGTAATAAAGTATCTTATCTACAGCGAACGACTTCTACCATTAGAGACGCAATGCTTTACAGCTCTGTTATACACCCACACACCCTAAATCTATGGAGGAGCCCTTAAAAAGACACCCGCACACCCTAAATCTATGGAGGAGCCCTTAAAAAGACACCCGCACACCCTAAATCTATGGAGGAACCCCTAAAAACACACCCACACACCCTGAATATATGGAGGAGCCCCTAAAAAGACACCCGCACCATGAATATGTGGAGGAGCCCCTAAAAAGATACCCGCACACCCTGAATATATGGAGGAGCCCCTAAAAATACACCCACACACCCTGAATATATGGAGGAGCCCCTAAAAAGACACCCACACACCCTGAATATATGGAGGAACCCCTAAAAAGACACCCGCACACCCTGAATATATGGAGGAGCCCCTAAAAAGACACCCGCACACCCTGAATATATGGAGGAACCCCTAAAAAGACACCCACACACCCTGAATATATGGAGGAGCCCCTAAAAAGACACCCGCACACCCTGAGTATATGGAGGAACCCCTAAAAAGACCCCACACACCCTGAATATATGGAGGAGCCCCTAAAAGACACCCGCACACCCTGAATATATGGAGGAGCCCCTAAAAAGTCACCCGCACACCCTGAATATATGGAGGAGCCCCTAAAAAGACACCCGCACACCCTGAATATATGGAGGAGCCCCTAAAAAGACACCCGCACACCCTGAATATATGGAGGAACCCCTAAAAAGACACATGCACACCCTGAATATATGGAGGAGCCCCTAAAAAGACACCCGCACACCCTGAATATATGGAGGAGCCCCTAAAAAGACACCCACATATCCTGAATATATGGAGGAACCCCTAAAAAGACACCCGCACACCCTGAATATATGGAGGAACCCCTAAAAAGACACCCACACACCCTGAATATATGGAGGAACCCCTAAAAAGACACCCACACACCCTGAATATATGGAGGAGCCCCTAAAAAGACACCCGCACACCCTGAATATATGGAGGAGCCCCTAAAAAGACACCCACACACCCTGAATATATAGAGGAACCCCTAAAAAGACAACCGCACACCCTGAATATATGGAGGAACCCCTAAAAAGACACCCGCACACCCTGAATATATGGAGGAACCCCTAAAAAGACACCCGCACACCCTGAATATATGGAGGAACCCCTAAAAAGACACCCACACCCTGAATACATGGAGGAGCCCCTAAAAAGACACCCGCACACCCTGAATATATGGAGTAACCCCTAAAAAGACACCCGCACACCCTGAATATATGGAGGAGCCCCTAAAAAGACACCCATACACCCTGAATATATAGAGGAACCCCTAAAAAGACAACCGCACACCCTGAATATATGGAGGAACCCCTAAAAAGACACCCTCACACCCTGAATATATGGAGGAACCCCTAAAAACACACCCTCACACCCTGAATATATGGAGGAACCCCTAAAAAGACACCTGCACACCCTGAATATATGGAGGAGCCCCTAAAAAGACACCGCACACCCTGAATATATGGAGGAACCCCTAAAAAGACACCTGCACACCCTTATACATTAGGGGCTCTATTACATTCTCTGCGCAATTGCGCTTGCTCAGCACAATTTTTTTTGCGCACAAAAAAACTTTATCGCGCGAAAATTAACGTGGTATTACGATCCAAGCGCATTTTTTCTTCAAGATTTTTCGTGCGCAAATCCCACGCGCAAAGCCGTTCGCAAATGAACGTTGCGTGCAGGAATCGGTGGGCAGACTGTTTTGTCACGGGATTCAGCCAACATCAATCACCCATTTCCGATAAAATGTTTACAAACTAAAAAAAAAAGGAAAAATAAAAATTAACAATGACACAATTTATAAATGTTAATGTTTGGGTATGTGTAGAATGTGTAACTGTACTGTGCTGCATTTTTTTTTTTCGTGCTGGTGTATTTCGTTTCGCCCAGAACGATCAGATTTGCCGTTACCACCAGCTTTTCAAAGACGTTACGAAAATGCGCGCAAACTTTCATTGCGCGAAGATTGTAATACCATCCGCGTACCAGCGCACGAACGCATTGGCGCTCACAATGTTAAGTATGGGATGCGCGCACGAACTTGCGCTCGCGCTGGGTTCACGCAGGGTCACTCGCGGTGGAGGTTAACGCGCATCGTTTGCACGAACGTCGTAATACGACGTTCTGCGCAAATGGTTTTGTCCTCGCGCAAATGCGCATTTGCGTGCGCGCAAAACCGATGCGTGAGGAATGTAATAGAGCCCTAGGTGTGTTATATCCATTAAAGACAAAAAAGCAAAGTGTTTCCACAACATGTGCTCAGGTTTCTCCATTTGACGTTAAATACCATCTGTCCGCAGTATATACACAGATCTCGTGCAGGGTCGCGTGTGAGCGGCGGTGTGTGCATTAAACCCAAGTGTTTCTTAGAAGCGTACAAAATATCGAAGAAGAATTCGTTTTAAAATCTAGGACAGATATACGGCATGAATAAAATCGTCAATATTCTGTGCTTACAATAAATCAGAGATACATATCCTGATACCGAAATACAGGGGGAATAAAAAGTGTGAAGCTATATACATTCTTCTCATAGGAGATTTATAACCCGGGGCATTTTGTGGAACGCAGCTTCCTAGAAAAGCCAGCAGAATGTACAAACCATGGGCAATCACTCATTATATACAGTATATACAAGTTCAAAGAAAGGTGAAACTCAGCAGAATGACTGGAGAAGTGAAAATTCTAGGTTGAAAAAAACGGTCTATTTGGTCTAGATTGTTCTCTTCACCTGCCAGTTCTCCTGAGTTTCACCTTTCTCCGTATGGACCTGATAGTTTAACAATGTGCTATACTGTCCCGCTGCCACATACCCTGCTTCTAGATCAGGAGTGGCCAACTCACACAGCCTGCGTATCGCAAGTGGCACCCGGAGGCCAAGTGACACCCGCCACATTAATTAATAGAATTCATTACACCAGCTAAGCAGTGTAGTATCTCATCTGATCAGACAACCTTGGAATATGACAACAAATAGCAAAAGAATTCCCTTAAGCGCAAAGTGAACGTCTGAAAAAAAAAAAAAAAAAAAAAAGCAACAATGTAAATATATATGTGAATATACATAATTTTTGGGTTGTGGCGGAGGGCAAAAAATGGGATTGTGAGCCGCCACGCTATACTTAATAAAGTTTATTATTGCAGAAGCCATTTGCACCTCACAGCAATTCAAAGAACTGCATCCCAGAGCTCCTGTGCTACATTCCCCATATGCAGCAAGGAATTCTGGGTAAGACATGCAAATGACATCTGTCTCACTTTTTTGCATCCTGGGTCTGTTTAGTGCAAACTAGTGCAAAGAGTATATACTGTAAGTGGTAATTTTTTAAAACATTAAGGGGTTATTCAATAAAAGCCGACAGACCTGCAGTATCTGTGGAGTGAACTGCATGTCTCTAGTTAGTCAGTTTTGTCATAACTCTGCTCCCAGTGGAATATGGAACGCAAACTTTTTACTGGAGTTTACTACCATATAGTACCTTACTGTGTGTAAAATTAAAAATTTTTATTCCTTCCCCCACCAGAGATATTTACCCCTGAATTTTACCAAAAAAATTAGAAATAGCATATTTGTAGGTGCCTGTGAATTAAAATAAAAGAAGGAGGTAAGTATCAGGGATTATTATTATTTTTTTTTTTAACATAAACTACCCAACCATAGGTACTTGCAAAAAATATTTGAAGCTGAATATTTTAACCCTTCCCATAAAAATTGCCCTTCCGAAATTTGAATTTTTTTTTGTTATAACCGCGAGCGTCAAGTTCGGTGTGAAATTTTAGTCACATGGAAACAAGATAGACAAATGATGTAATTAACAAAAACGTAGCCCAGAATGTGATAAAGGTAAATTATTTTGTTCTACAGCTCTGTGACAATCCAGAACTGAAATATGCATTTTTACGCAAACCTGTGGAGGTGCAAAAAATGGCGCATGGCGTGAGACAAAAATGGCCGCCATTTTTAAACGAGTCCGTATAAAATTAAAATAATCTTGCTTTTAAACATAGAGGGGTCACCACCGCCGAAACATAACATTTTTGAAAGGTCACTGGGCAGACGAGATTTTGAATATGACAGAATGCTGGGGACCAACACTGGGACAGATGATGTCAGCACACTGACATCATCCTGTCTCTGAACGATCAGCAGCAGCGAGCATTCTGGGAGACAGCAGCCGAGGATGGGAGCTTCACATGCACGGCCAGCATCAATCCACCGTTCAACACGGGAGCTGCGGTACTTGGGTAAAGTATGCAATTTCCATTAATTACGCCATTTAGGCAGCGTACACAATACAATGTACACACACCGCGCAGACTGAATCAGAAGCTGCAGGGGACTTTCTCACTTCCGAAACTCTGAGCCGAAGATGAGGAGTAGCGCGCGCGGCACGCCGAAGGGGAAAAGAGGAGTAATTAAGCAAATTTTAAAAAATATATATGTGGCAATAAATAAATGTAATGGGAGAAGCACTCAATTGCAGGATTGAAGGGGTTAATTGTCCAATTGCTTTTAACCATGAAAGATATCCATACAATAATCATAATGTTGGGAGCACTCAGGGTCTTGACAAAAAATATATACAATTTATTAGATATACATAAATAAAAAAATAATAACATTATAAAATAATAATAAATTTAAAAAAAAAACATGTTTTGGCTCCTAAGAGCCTTTATCAAGGATCAACCATTATAAAGGCTCTCAGGAGCCAAAACATTCAGGGTTATTCACGTTCGGTGACTTTTCGTTCTCTTCAATTCGGTTCGATTTGGCGATCCTATTTCGGCGACCCTGCGGTGTATTCAGCTAGCACCACGGGGCCGTCGTACTGCAGGGAAAAGCCGCCGAAAACCCACCGTAAACGAGGGCGAACGCACACCGAAACCCCCAAAAACATCTGGATTAACCCGTCGAAAACGCCGGAAAAATCCGAGCAGGAGCCGATCACACGCAGCCGCCAGAAAAAGCCGACACCGCAGACGAATAGAGTGAATAAATTAAAAAAACAGTTTGCTTGAATGATTGAAAAGTGAAACGCTGTTTGCAAAGAAACTACTGAGCGAAAATGTCTGAAATTCACATGTAATCCAATGAATGATAATAAAAAGGTCTGTTACAGAAAAAATAAGTAAAGATAAAAAAAAAATTTAAAAAAAAAAAAGAAAAATGATTAAAACATCCTAAAAAAATCTATAAATAAAGAGACTCTTTACTGCAGAATATTATAATCAACGGTTTAATAGATATTGGATTAAAACGGGAATATTTTTAACATTGAAGCCTATGGGATTCGCCTGAATAAACCTGTCGAATTAAACCACCGAATGGCAGGGCAATTCGGCAACTTCTCACTGCTGTTTTGTGTTCTCTGAATAGCTGAAGCATTGCTTCTCTATGGGGGATTTCACTGCCCTCGAACAAGCACCGAACAGGCACCGTATGTGCAGGCAATTCGCCAGGATTTGGCGTATTGCCTGCTCTCCGGATAGCCGAATGGCCAGGAAAGGCAACCGTACGCTGATTTTCAGCATTCGGTTCCCTTTATCCAGTAATTCGGATCTCTTTGAATAACCCTGACTGTTTTTTTTAATGTATACCTAATGAATTATATATTTTTTAGTCAAGTGTGAGGTAAGAAACCCAGGAGCCAACAAAAAAAAAGAATTTCCACATAGATTTTTCTAGAATTATCCAGAAACTCTGAGGTAATTTCTAGCAGCCGCTGGATTTCTATTAAGTGAATGAAAAGAAATGTGGGTTTGGTCGCCCGTTTATTGGGCGGAAGGGCTGCGTTTATTCAAACCCCTGTCCATGAAGTGGGTTTTACACATCAAAGCTCGCGGCACCGCATGACTGAGGAGGGAGGAGGAGACGCCTCATACATTGCTTCGCCCCCCCCCCATGCCTCTGTGCAAAAAAGGAGGCTAAAATCAAGATAAATTAACATTTTCATTGGGTTTCTGAGCTACCTGCACTGGGGGGGGGGGACACACCAAAACTGTCCTTATACCACTCCTTTCACATAGAAAATGCCCCCATGGTTACAATATAGGTATAAAAAGAATGGAAATGCCTTTAATTAGATTTTATATCTATTTACATCACAATAATGAGCAGTGGGAGGGCGGCATTTAGTAGGCTTGTGCACCGATTTTTTTTCGGTTCGATTCGGTTCGATTTGTTCGGATGTTTAAATTTTTAGATTCGTCTCGTTTCGACCGATTGCTGTTTCGATTCGGTTCGGTTCGGCTCGTTTTTCGTGTACATGTTTTTTTCGGGAATATCGACCATTTTTCGTGTTTTCGGGTCACTTTGCTCGTTTTTTTGTATCGACTTTTCGGAAATTTCGGAAATTTTCGTTTTTTCGGAACGTCTGTTCTCCTCGTTTCAAAGTGTCTACGATAATTCTGGCGATTCTATCGTGTTTTTTTTTTATTAAATAAAGATCCTTTTTTTCTTATGAATAATTGAATATACATTTCACAACTTTATTTAATCATATTAAAATGGTATGAAAGCCCAGGAACAAAAAAAATGAACAAAACGATTTAAAAAACGCTAAACTGACCCGAATGCCACAAGAAACAAGTGATACGCATTTACAAATACAAAATTTACAGAATCAGCGATATAACCGATAATAGTTAAATATACGATGTCCAGACTTACCGAAATGGAACCGAAATCACGAATGGAACCGAAATCATGAATAGAGCAAAAATAAATTTCGATTTGACACATTTCAAGTCCATTCGAAAATTCCGAAAATATTTCGTTTCGGCTCGGAAAACTTTTCGGATCTGCCATTTTCGGATCTAAAAATTTTCGGAAAATCGGCCGGATCCGAAAACACGAATCGGGAAATTTCGTGAAAATTCCGAAATTCCGAAACCCGAAACGCACATCCCTAGCATTTAGCTCCTACTCTGCCTATAGTTTAGGCCAGGGGTCAGCAACTTTGGCTCCCTGATGCTTTGGGAACTACATTTCCCATGTGGCTCAGTCAGCCTAATGGGTGACTGGGCATCATGGGAGATGTAGTTCCCAAAACATCAAGGAGCCAAGGTTGCCGACCCCTGGTTTAGGCATTGGCCATGATGTTGAGGATTATCTATGCAATCCTATGGGAGACATGCCGTCTCGCTCCATGTTTTTGTACCTTGTACTGTCCCCTTAAGGCTGCGGTCACACGAGTGTTTATGCGAGCAGAAGGAACGTCCGTGAGAGGGGACGTTCCATCCACTCTGAAGCCCGTGTGGCCACCTCGCTGAGAGCAGTTAGTGCGCTCAGCGCTACAAAACGCCGTCCTCCTATGAAGGATCGCGCTTTGCAGCCTCGTCCTACGTCCATCGTAGCTAGACGGGGAGGCTGAAAGGACATCAGGTGGTAGAGCGCGCAACTAGTGCGCATGCTATACCATATGGCCCTCCCATTTGAGCAGTCACAAAGCTGCGATGGACATGGAAGAGCGGTCACACGGACGCACTCAGAGCGCCTGTGTGACCGCAGCCTTGGCTGTTTTATGCATAGGCCTGGATCCATTCTGATGGCGTCGATTCAGCGTGTTTCTTGGCGACCTTGCTTCCCTTTTCCGTAGTTAGCAGATTAATGTGCTCATGCAGATCATTCTTAGTCTCCATTTTACCGTTGGTATTCTGGGGGTAGGTGTTTTATTAGTGCCTGATCCCGGGAACGTAGCGCAAAGCTGGCCGATACCGGAAATACACAGAAGAATGTTCTAGATTGCTACTACACCCAATGGAATAGAACGCAAGTGGAAATTTCCACCATGCTGCATTCCAGATAATGGGAGGATATCATTCAACGTTAACACTCTACACCTACATTCCAAATGGAACACACCTTTCTAGAACATTACGACCAATGAAATTACAATATTCCGAAGACAAATGCTTTGCATAGATACGTTCCAGCCAACGGCAACACAGTATTCAAATACTCAACAGTCTCCGGCCTGCTTGATACAACCAATAGGAGCAAAGCATTCAGACTCCCAGGCCTCAAACACCACAGCCAATGAGAAGAGAAATATCCAAATACATGAGCGGAAAAGGGGCAGAAAACATGCAACATTGTGTTGTTTTTTTCCCCTTTGAAAAATCAATCACTCAGGGTTTGTGTGTCGCATTCAGATTAATCGCAATGGGAGATGCGCTGGGGTGTCTATACACAAAGCACCGCAGGAGAGAGGCTTCAAGGGGTTAACGTGCTCTATAACAGAGGACAGAGACCAGTGATGGCAAACCTTAGCACTCAAATTATTTCTGAACTACATGTTCCATGATGCACTACCAGGTTTGTGTCACTAAGCATAATGGGACATCTAGTTCAGAAAGATCTGGGGAGCCGAGGTTCACCATAACCGACTTAGGCCGGCGTCAGATGAACGCAGTGATCACGTCTGTGTCGCTGCACAGTTTAACGTTTGTCGTAACATAGAATCATGATCCATAGAGACCCACACACACCAAGTATGTGCGCACCAAACTGTGCACGCACAACGCACGTGGCAAACGGACGCAAGTTAGGCAAGAACGTAAATGCTAAGACGGGTGCGCAGAGTGCACCACAATGGATGCGCCCAGTGACACATATAGAGGAAAATATCACACAATGGATGCACCCAGTGACACATATAGAGGAAAATATCACACAATGGATGCGCCCAGTGACACATATAGAGGAAAATATCACACAATGGATGCGCCCAGTGACACATATAGAGGAAAATATCACACAATGGATGCGCCCAGTGACACATATAGAGGAAAATATCACACAATGGATGCGCCCAGTGACACATATAGAGGAAAATATCACACAATGAATGCGTCCAGTGACACACATAGAGGAAAATATCACACAATGGATGCGCCCGGTGACACATATAGAGGAAAATATCACACAATGGATGCGCCCAGTGACACATATAGAGGAAAATATCACACAATGGATGCACCCAGTGACACATATAGAGGAAAATATCACACAATGGATGCGCCCAGTGACACATATAGAGGAAAATATCACACAATGGATGCGCCCAGTGACACATATAGAGGAAAATATCACACAATGGATGCGCCCAGTGACACATATAGAGGAAAATATCACACAATGGATGCGCCCAGTGACACATATAGGGGAAAATATCACACAATGGATGCGCCCAGTGACACATATAGAGGAAAATATCACACAATGGATGCGCCCAGTGACACATATAGAGGAAAATATTTTATTAACTAAACATACGAGAAAAACAAACACATGTAAGATATCAGCGACATCACATAAACACAGTAAGGACATTGCATTTTTTGGTGGTACTGGCCCTTTAAGCATTACTTTTTTTCCCCACCACTTGTAAATTTAAGCAACAATCTTAAATTGATGGCTTTTTCTGACACATTGTTTCTATCCGTGTCCACAAAGAGGAAACTTTGTAATAATAGAGCTCCCTATCACACGATCCGGGAGATACATAGATATGGCTTGGTTGCTCAGTTTTGTGTATACGTAGACTGCTGGAAGGAATCCTTGGGTGCTTTTTCTGGTTGTGTTGTGATTGCTCCTTTACATCAGGAAAGTAGCATTGTGCTATTCACAGCCTGTTTTCTAAAGGGTCTATTCACAAAGCAACGGAATAGCAGGCAATTTTAACAATTTCGCCGAAAACACAGTGAACTCACTATGTAGGGAATGGTCACAGTATTTTGCCAAACTTGGAGTTGCCAAAGCAGTTATCCGAAGTAGGTGAAAACAGCAGAACTGGAAAAAAAACGAAAAAAAAAAACCTTTTATTCTCCTAATAGAAATTTAAAATAAATAAATATGTAGTAAAAAATATGTCCGGGGGGCGGAGCTGACGGCCGACAGGGAAGGTCGCATTTTCCTGAGCTCCTCGAGGCTTGCCTCATTTTTTGCAGATTCTTGCGACCTACCTTCGGCTGCTGTGCTCGATGGGGAAAAGACTGTGCAGGGGGACCCCTTGATCGGTGCCAGGTCTTTTTGTGCTCTCTCTGAGCTGTCTGGGGCACATTGCGGTCTCCGGCCTGTTTTTGAGGCCTACCCTGGGTGGCCATCTTTGAGCCTTCGTTGCGGTGCTATAAGGATTCGTACCCAGTGGTGTATTTAGGTTTTGTGCTGCCCTAGGCCTGACTAAACTCGTGCACCCCCCAATTTAAATTTGAGGCACCCCTTCCTGTCAAGGGCACACCTCTTCCTGGTTAATCCCCACCTTTCCTCTTTAAGCTCCACCTTTTCCTCTCAGAGCTCCGCCTTTTCCTCTCTTTATATTAAAAGTGGATACCAAGTGCCTACTTGTATATTTTGTATACCATTTCAAATGTATCTATTGAGATAAATATAATTATGAAATGTTTAAATTCAAGCATTTTTACAAAGAACAACCACGCATGTCAAGTATACTGGATCACAGCCGCTCTAATTGGTTGAACAATAAAACTTACACTGCATATGAGCATATCACAGAGCTGCACAGCAATAAAACCCACAGAAATGGGCACTGTGTATGAGCATATCAGAGCTGCACAGCAATAAAACCCATGAAAATGTGCAGTGTGTATGAGCATATCAGAGCTGCACAGCAATAAAACCCACAGAAATGTGCAGTGTGTATGAGCATATCACAGAGCTCCAGGGCAATGAAACTCACAGTAATATGCAGTGTGTATCACAGAATCCACAGCAATAAAACTCCCAGCAATGCAATGTTTGGTGCGTGTCAGCGTATCAGAATCCACAGCAATAAAACTGCCAGCAATGCAATGTGCGGTGTGTATGAGTGCATCAGAATCCACAGCCATAAAACTCCCAGCAGTGCAATGTGCGGTGTGTATGAGTGCATCAGAATCCACTGCAATAAAACTCCCAGCAAACCAAGTGTACATGAGTACACAGCAATTATGCTGTGGAGCATCTTGTCAGCAGTGGGGTGCCACTACCAGAGGGTACACTGTAGCTTTGATTCCCTTCCCGGTGGGTGTTCAGTCCAGAATAGAGTCTGTGTTAACGAAAGGGCGGGCAGCTGCGCGCGTGCGTTTCACGTGGTTCAGCCAGTCATGTGGTACTGAGACTCAGAGAAATGGCAGTGAAATGCCCTGATGTTCGGTGGTTTCAATCAGCAGGTTTATTCAGGCGAACCCCATAGGTTTCAATGTTAAAAATATTCCCGTTTTTATGCAATATCTAATAAATCATTTATTATTTTAATCTGCAGTAAAAAGTCTTTATTTATTGATTTTTTTTTAGTACCTTTTAGTCATTTTTTAGATTTTTTTGGGCAAAATTTCCCCCCCACTTTCTTTTTTATTGCAGTTTTTCTTTTTTCTGTAACAGAACTTTTTATTATCAATCATAGGATCTTATATGTAAATTCCAGACATTTTCGTTCAGTAGTTCTTTTGAAAACAGCAGGCCACGGGTTTGCGGTGGCAGCATTCAGCGGCCGACTCCATGCACTTTGGGGACCCTGCGGTGAATGGTGAATTCACTGCAGGTTGGGGAAATTTTATTCTCCTAAGTGCAGGGAACTACAGAACACCAAAAAGTTGGCGTCATTTCGGGGCTCTGTGAGTAACCCATTTGGTGGTGAGGTTTTTTGCTGCCCCCTGGAAAGTGAAATCCTAGGCCTTGCCTACCCAGGACATACTTGAAAATTAGTGAAATCTCAATGTATCCTTCCTGGTAAAATACTTTGCAAAAGTAAAAAAAAAATAAAAAAAATTTTTAGGGGCAGAGCCAACCAGTGCGGGCCGCCGCCCCCTGGAAAGTGCCGCCCTAGGCCTGGGCCTAGTCGGCCTAGGCCAAAATACACCACTGTCCGTACCCCCTCTTCCTTGAAGCGGTGGGGCCCTGGTGGAACGCCTGCATGGGTGCCTGGCCTGGTTAATTGAGTGTCACGGATGGCTCTGTTCTGGGGCGCCTGGCAGCAGATTCCTCGCTGCTCGCTGGCCAGGCGCCGAATAATAACGCCACCGGGTGCGCTCACGTGGGACGCCGGGGGGCGGAGCCTGGCGTTATGACGCGGACCCGCCGGGTTTAAAACCCGGCTTCACTAGTTCGCCGGTGCCCTGACGTGGTATTCACTTCCCGCAGAGCTCTTGTGTTTTTTGGCAAAATATCTGTGTCTGACCTTGCTTCTGACTTGAACCATTCTGTGTATGACTCCTGGCATTGGCAAACAAACCATTCTGTGTATGACTCCTGGCATTGGCAAACGAACCATTCTGTGTATGACTCCTGGCATTGGCAAACGAACCATTCTGTGTATGACCCCTGGCATTGGCAAACGAACCATTCTGTGTATGACTCCTGGCATTGGCAAACGAACCATTCTGTGTATGACTCCTGGCATTGGCAAACGAACCATTCTGTGTATGACCCCTGGCATTGGCGAACGAACCACCCTGTGTATAACCCCTGGTATTGGCATTTACTCTTCTCACGGTTCTGCTCTTAACTTTGGTACCGAGGTCAGTCTGTGTGGCACCCTAAGCACACATCAGACTACCTCTTATATTACTAAGGTCCTAGGGAGAGACGAATACTCTATTCTGTACATCTGTCTGGTGTTTACCCTTGTTTGTCTATTGTCTGGTTAATTATCTGTCTAGTTGTGCCGACCATTCAAGGATCGGAAGGGTAGAGAGCGGTCTACGTATAGGGACCACTATTCTGGTATTCAGGGGGATTCGTGACATTACGTCAGGGCCAATGGATCCCGCAGACCTCTCTAATCAGTTGGCACGTATCGCAGCCAGACAAGAGGAGCAGGACCATAGGATGGACCAGATTTCTCTCGCTCTGCAAACCCTGTTAAATCGGTCCAATACAGGTACCACAAACCCTCCAGACCCAGTATTACCTAGGGTCAGTTCGGTCTCTCCTGAAAGACATAGGCTTAGTATGAAGGCACCCTTACGCTATGATGGTACACCAAGCTTATGCCGGGGTTTTTTGACCCAACTCGAGATCTTGTTTTGAGAATAACCCAGGGTCTTGTATGTCTGATAAAGCCAAAGTAGGCTATCTGATTAATCATTTAACAGAAAAAGCTTTATTGTGGGCTACGCCATTGTGGGAAAATAAGAAACCCATCATCTATGACTATGAGGGTTTTACCTCTGAGTTAAAACGTACCTTTGATCCCTCTAGAAGGGCTACCAATGCGGGTAGGTCCTTGTTTCACATTAAACAAGGTAATAGGAGGGTCTCCGACTATGCCATAGAGTTTAAGACTTTGACGTCAGAGGTGCTTTGGCCGAACGACGTTTTAACCTTAGCCTTTACCGAAGGCCTGAACGAGGCTTTTATGTTTGAGCTGGCTCCCTTAAAATTACCAGAAAATCTGGACCATCTGATTGATTTTTGCATAGCCATGGACGATCAAATTAGGGAAAGGAGACACCCCAGAGACAGACCCAGAAGGGTCTTGCCTCCTTTACCCTTATTACCCAGACACACCAGTACGTCAGGTAACCCGGAGAACGCAAAAACAGATATGCCAGTCGTTGAACCTATGCAAATAGGAAAAACGGGTATTTCGGAAGCAGAAAGAGCTCACAGAAGAGAAAAGGGGCTCTGCTTCTATTGTGCAGGGGCTGATCATTTCCGCCTTCAATGTCCTCAGAGACCCAGGGTTAGCAGGGGGGAGAGTGGCAAATCGGGTCAAAGAACAGCCAATACCCAGGTTATCGGTTCTCTGTATGCCTCCTTTGTGGATAGTGAGAAAAAAAAAATCCAGGATTCTGGTACCGATCTCCCTAACCTGGGAGGGGGTTCACCTCAAGACTGAGGCGTTCTTAGACTCTGGGGCCTCAGGTAATTTCATGGACAAATATTTTGCTGCCAAAAACCTCTTACCTCTGGTTCTCAAGGAGAAGCCTCTAATGGTGGAGGCCATAGATGGTAAACCCCTGTCATGTCCACATATCACTCACGACACTGTCGATGTATGTATGAAAACAGGAGTTTTGCACCATGAAACGATAAGATTTCAAATTATTGAATCTCCCTCATGTCCTGTCGTTCTTGGGTTTCCATGGTTAACAGAGCACAACCCGGTTATTGATTGGGTCCAGAGAGACATAAAATGTTGGGGTCCTAGTTGTCAGTCTAATTGCCTAGGCAGGGTCAATGTGATTGGTAGCCTCAATATTGCCACAGCCCCTCCTTTATCTACAGAGGTCCCTGACTGTTATCTGGCATTAAAGGAGGTGTTCTCTAAAGCCAGGACTGAGGTCCTACCACCACATCGTCCATATGACTGTGCTATTGATTTACTCCCCGGTACTATGCCTCCTAGGGGACACGTATACCCTTTGTCACAAAAAGAAAATGACATTATGGAGGAATACATAAGGGAGAATCTAGAGCGAGGATTCATCAGACGGTCCTCCTCTCCAGCAGGAGCAGGTTTCTTTTTTGTCTCCAAAAAAGAGGGAGATCTGCGACCTTGCATCGATTATAGAGGTTTGAATAGGATAACTATAAGAAATGCATATCCCATACCTCTCATAACAGAATTGTTCGACCGATTAAAGGGGCCCGTATATATACGAAGCTCGATTTACGCGGAGCTTACAACCTGGTTAGGGTTAAAAAGGGGCATGAATGGAAAACGGCTTTTAATACACGTAGCGGGCATTATGAATACCTGGTGATGCCCTTTGGATTATGTAATGCGCCAGCCGTTTTTCAGGACCTCATAAACGATACCCTAAGGGATTTTCTGCAAGAGTTCGTCATAGTATATCTGGATGACATCCTGATATACTCTCCTGATGTGGAAACTCATCACGCCCACGTGAAACAAGTGTTGAAAAAACTATTGAAGGCTGGATTGTATTGTAAACTAGAAAAATGTTTATTCGACAAAAACAGTGCATTTCCTTGGTTATATAATAACCCCTGAGGGTTTTCAAATGGATCCTAAAAAACTCTCAGCAATTCTTGACTGGCCTCTACCCCAAGGGCTTAAAGCCATCCAGAGGTTTCTGGGGTTTACTAACTACTATCGGAGATTCATTAAAGACTTTTCAGCCTTGGTAGCTCCCCTCACGGCTATGACAAAGAAAGGGGTGGGAAATCAGAAATGGACACCTCAAGCCACTCAAGCCTTTGAGGTACTTAAACAAGCATTTACTACTGCCCCTGTTCTCCGACATCCAGATCCGGCTCTGCCTTTCCAAGTAGAAGTTGACGCCTCCGAACTAGGTCTTGGTGCAGTCTTGTCCCAAAGGGAGGCACCCGACAAACCCTTGCATCCATGCGGCTTCTATTCCCGGAAATTGTCCCCGGCAGAGAGGAACTATGACATCGGAAATAGAGAGTTGTTAGCAGTCATCTCGGCCTTGGCAGAATGGAGATACTTATTGGAGGGGTCTAGGGACCCGATCGTTATCATAACCGATCATAAGAATCTCACATACATTGGAGATGCTAAACGTTTAAATTCCAGACAAGCGAGATGGTCATTGTTTCTTTCAAGTTTTAATTTCGTGCTTATCTATAGACCTGGGTCCAGAAACATTAAAGCAGACGCATTATCGAGACAGTATGAATCTTATGAACATAATATCCAAGATCAGCATCCCATTGTACCCCAGGAAAGGATTATAGCCTCTACCACGATTAGTGTCTCGTCTCCTCTAGTGAAAAGGTTGCAGACCGTCCAGGGTGCAGCTCCTGGGGGGAACCTCCCGCGAAACTCTTTGTACCTGAGAACGAAAGAGAGGAAGTATTTAACGTTTATCATGACAATAAAACCTCTGGGCATATGGGTATCACCAAAACAGTGTCTAGTATCCGTAAACTCCTCTGGTGGCCCACATTGCGCCGAGATGTTAAAGATTACATAGCTGTGTGCGAGGTGTGCACAAGACATAAAAGTCCCAAAACAGCACCCATTGGTTTACTCCAGCCTTTGCCGATCCCCGAACGACCATGGTCGCATGTAGCCATGGATTTCATAGTAGACTTACCTGAGTCAAGAGGGAATACAGTTATACTTACGGTCATAGATCGATTCTCCAAGATGGGTCATTATGTTCCTCTTCGGAAACTACCTTCGGCAGCCGAACTGGTGCCCATTTTCATTTCTAACGTGGTCCGCATACACGGTATTCCTCTGGAGATTGTCTCTGATAGGGGGACCCAATTTGTCTCCAGATTCTGGAAAGGGTTTTGTAAGAATGTGGGGATAGACTTATCCTTCTCTTCGGCCTATCACCCCCAGACTAACGGAGCAGCAGAACGAGCCAACCAAAATATAGAGAAATATCTCAGGTGCTTTACATCAGAACAACAAAATAACTGGTCAGACCTGTTACCATGGGCAGAGTATGCTTTGAACAGTGCAGTGAGTGAATCCACAGGACATTCCCCTTTCTTCACTGTTTATGGTTTTGATCCTCCCGTGCTCCCCGCTACGTTTCCTGATACCACGATTCCTGCTTTGGATGAGCATTTGGCATCATTGAAAGAGACTTGGAGAGAGTCAAACAGGCACTGGAAGAGAGTAGTGCCATCCAGAAAACCAAGGCCGACAGACACAGGAGGCAGGCACCCGTGTATCAAGTTGGGGACAGGGTTTGGCTTTCTTCACGGAATATCAAGCTCTTAGTGCCTTCCATGAAGTTGGCACCTAGATATATCGGCCCCTATAAGATTCTGCGGCGACTCAACCCAGTCTCCTATGCTTTGGCATTGCCCCCCCATATTAGGATACACAATGTGTTCCACGTAAGCCTTTTGAAACCGTTGTTATGTAACCGGTACACCAAGGCCCGTGCTCCACCTCCTCCTGTCGCTGTGGAGGGCGAGGAGGAGTTCGAGGTTAAGGCCATTTTGGATGCCAGGATGTCTAGGGGGTCCTTACAGTACTTGGTCGATTGGGTGGGTTACGGTCCAGAGGATCGTTCTTGGATTCCGGCTGCTGAAGTCCATGCCCCTCGGTTGGTGAAGGCCTTCTATGTGACACACCCCGTGCCCCTGGGGGTCGTCCAGTGGCCGCCCGTGGAGGGGGGGTTCTGTCACGGATGGCTCTGTTCTGGGGCGCCTGGCAGCAGATTCCTCGCTGCTCGCTGGCCAGGCGCCGAATAATAACGCCACCGGGTGCGCTCACGTGGGACGCCGGGGGCGGAGCCTGGCGTTATGACGCGGACCCGCCGGGTTTAAAACCCGGCTTCACTAGTTCGCCGGTGCCCTGACGTGGTATTCACTTCCCGCAGAGCTCTTGTGTTTTTTGGCAAAATATCTGTGTCTGACCTTGCTTCTGACTTGAACCATTCTGTGTATGACTCCTGGCATTGGCAAACGAACCATTCTGTGTATGACTCCTGGCATTGGCAAACGAACCATTCTGTGTATGACCCCTGGCATTGGCAAACGAACCATTCTGTGTATGACTCCTGGCATTGGCAAACGAACCATTCTGTGTATGACTCTGGCATTGGCAAACGAACCATTCTGTGTATGACCCCTGGCATTGGCGAACGAACCACCCTGTGTATAACCCCTGGTATTGGTATTTACTCTTCTCACGGTTCTGCTCTTAACTTTGGTACCGAGGTCAGTCTGTGTGGCACCCTAAGCACACATCAGACTACCTCTTATATTACTAAGGTCCTAGGGAGAACGAATACTCTATTCTGTACATCTGTCTGGTGTTTACCCTTGTTTGTCTATTGTCTGGTTAATTATCTGTCTAGTTGTGCCGACCATTCAAGGATCGGAAGGGTAGAGAGCGGTCTACGTATAGGGACCACTATTCTGGTATTCAGGGGGATTCGTGACATTGAGGAGGGGGACCGACCACTGACACGCGGGATGTCTGGCGCCTTGTAGCTGAGTTGCGGCTCGGCCGGGATGCAGCTGCTCCATCTGGAGGCGTGACTGAAGGCCCCCTACCACTGTCGTGGTAATACTTGTTTTTGGCCACCAGAGGGAGACAAGCGCAATGTAAGACATTGGGACTACATTTTCCAGCATGCTTTGCGGGCGGGAACAGTAAGTGGGTGGGAAAGAGACACTTACATCCGCAGCCTTGTGGAGAGAGCCGTCAGAGCGCGCAGAGGAGTGAGAGGAGCAAGACGCAAGGGCAGGAGATAGTGATCGCGACCAGGCCAGAGCGCAGGTGCGGCCTAGCAGAGCTGGAGATCAGGTTTCCCTTCTTATTGAACGAAGACCCTGTGATCCACCGTTAGTAACCCTACACCGATACAGAGTACGCTGAAGGACCCCGAGTTAGGAGACCGCAGACGATCTAACAGGGAGTGCAGGCGGTGAGCTGGACATCTTGTGGCAGATACAGACAAGCAAGACAGCGGATCCGGTGACACAGAGAATCCCAGTCAAAACCGAGCGGAGAGACGTCCTGGGTCGAGCGGAGCGCAGAGTATCTGGCGGATGGGTGAGAGGCCTTCCCGGCCGCTGTAAAATACTAAAGCACGCTGCAGTTTTCTCAAAACCTACAGGGCCCCAACGTGACTAGTCGAAGATACCTCATAAATAATTCACTGGCCAGTTGAATATTGTACCCGGGTACCAATACACACCTACACTTACATTTCTTGGGACATAGCCTGTACGGGACTCACACTCCAACCACGAAGGGGTTAAAATTATTTTTTCCTTTTCCGCTACGCATTTCTCGCATTACGAACTACTGTAAATATATATATACGTATACCGTGTTACTCTTTCTATGCCAGTTTATCCAGTAAACTATATAATTTATAAAATCCACAACAGTGCTGGAGTATATTTATTCCCTAGTGCGGGGAGACTGACCCGAGGTTCAAATTCAGCGGCTCCTCCGGGAGTGAGCGCTACACGTGGGGGCTTGTCCGGGATCCAGTCTCTGGAAAAACCGCATTTAAAGGGTTAAATATGGATCCAGACACTGCTGCCAAATGGTGTGAGGAGCACAGTAGTCAGATAGAATTGTGTATAGTCATGGATATTCCTGCAGACACTTGACCGATGAGGTGGAAGTCCAACTGATTCAGCCAAGTGCGACACGTGGCGAATCTGCGAGTTTTCCCGCGTCCAGTCCGCTGGCCATGATCGGGCCTGAATTTATAGTGGCTATTGGAGATTTGCTGGCTAAATATCAAAGAACAAGCCCTCCACACACTAACTTTGGTTATCGACGGTTGAGAAATTTTACAGGAAACGTACCAACTCCGGCGGGAGAAGAAACTTTTGAAGAATGGGTGGAACAGGCGATGCAGGCTCTGGATGAGTGGGACGTCCCGGAAGTGCAGAAAAAGCAAATGATTACTGAGAGCTTAAAGGGACCTGCGTCAGAGGCTGTAAGAAACCTAAAATTGAGTAAACAAGACTGCACTGCTTTAGATTATCTAAATATTCTGGAGGAAGTCTTTGGGCGAATGGAAAAGGTTGCAGAGCTCGTGTATCAGTATGAACACACCTACCAGCGAAAAGGTGAGAGAATGACCGAATATATGAGGCGCCTAGATAAGATTCTGCACCAGATACTCCTCAAGAAAGGGGCGAACCGGCCGAAGTAGATAAGATCCGAATAAAACAGATCCTGAGGGGCTCTCAACCTCTAGATCCAGTGATGTTACAGCTGAGAAGCAGGGAAGGTAATCGAGAATTGAAGCACCTGGAACTGATCCGAGCTGTCAGAGAGAGGAAGAGGCTTTACTGGAAGAAAAATCCTTCAGGAGAGGAGAAAGAGCTTACGCGCAACCTGTGAGGCATAATGAATGCTTGCAGCCTGAAAGTGACTCGTTAGACACCTATGGATCCGAATTGGACGAACAAGAGCATCCGATCACTTTTAAATCCACAGAGAAGGCTGCAAAAGAATTAAACCTCTCTGCACATGGTGAGTTGCACAAAACTGTTAAGAAGGTACAAGAAGCTCAAGCTGAATTGCAACAGGCGCACGCGGAACTGTGCCGAGTATTGTTGAAGGTGACAGAGACACAGACTGAGATGCAGAAGTTCCTTACAGACATGCAGACAACTGGAGTTGCTGTGGCGTCTGGTCAGGGTCCTTCAACCGAATCACAGCAAGTGAATGCGTCTCCGTCTTCAAAGAAGAGATGTTTCAGTTGCGGGGAAATGGGCCATTTCCGCGCACAATGCAAAAGCCAAAAGACTGAAGGAAATAGAGTAGAAGAGTTCTTGAAAGCCTTGGAAGGGCTGTTATCTACCTCACCGTCGGGAAACACCAGAGGGCACAAGTGAAGGAGCAACCTAGGTGCCCGAAGGCTGAAACCCACTCCAAAAATCAAGCCAGGACTAAGAGAGCGAGAGGGTCCAAAGTCTGGCCAACTGCTGAGCCTGCCAGGACTGAAAGAGTCACTCCCTTAGCATCCGGTCCTACGTCATGGGGAAGCAATGCACACCCAAAACCTACACGGGCCAAGAAGAAGGCCAGGGCACAACAAACTGGGTCTAAATGTCCTGTTGCCGCCACCAAGTTTCCTGACCAGCTGATAGGTCCTTCCCCTATTGTGCCAATCCAAGTGGAGGGAGTCTACACTAAAGCTCTGTTGGACTCAGGGGCTCAAGTGACATTGATTTACAGAGATTTCTATGAGAAACACTTGAAGCACATACCTTTACAGAAATTGAAGGATCTGGAAATCTGGGGTATCGGAACTGAGAAACTCCCCTATGACGGGTATCTACAGGTGAAATTGGAGATCGGATCCGAAGTCATCGGACAGTCCGGAGGTTGTGATGCATTGGCCATTGTGTGTCCTCGGCCTTCAGGGGCAAACAGGAGTTCCATGATAGTGGGGACAAATACTGACTTGGTGCGACGTCTCCTGACACCTATCGTACTGGAAGAAGGTTCTACTAAAGGAGTACACCCAATGTTACGTCCAGTTTATCAGAGAATGGTCGAAGAACAGAAGGCACCTGCTGAAGTGGGGCATCTGTGGAGATTGGAAGGAACAGAGAAGGTTCTGCAATCAGGAGAAGTAACGAGTTTCCGGGCTTCAGTCAAGTTGAACGGATCGCAACCTGGCCCCTATGTGGTACTGGAAACCGATTTTAGTCATGGGAGTGAAGCCGGAGTAGAAGTAATCCCTGAAATAATCTCCACTAAAGCTTTGAAAAGAACACGAGGAAGAGTCTCAGTCAGTGTGTGTAATGTGTCTGATTCTCCAGTAGTCCTAAAAGCACGAATGCCTATCAGGCAAGTAGCGTCTGCTACGCCTCTCTCTCCTACCGATTTAGGAGGGGGAGTGGATACAGAGATTCCAGATGAAAGGTTCTACCCCAAGGACGCTCCCATCTCACCTGAATGGAAGAAACGTCTTCAGTCCCAGGTCCTAAAGTGGAGGGACTTGTTCTCAAAAGATGAGTTTGACGTGGGCCTAGCTGAAAGTACTGAGCACCGCATTCGATTACAAGAAGACAAGCCGTTTCGTGAAAGGTCAAGACGAGTTCCGCTGGGAGACTTGGATGATCTACGGGAACAGCTGAATGAACTGCAAAGAACCAAGGTGATTCAAGAGTCCAGGAGCCCATACGCATCTCCAATAGTAATGGTTCGGAAGAAGAATGGTTCTGTCCGTCTATGCATAGATTATCACACGCTGAATCGGAGAACCATCCCTGATCAATATGCAACTCCTCGGATAGAAGATGCCTTACAGTGTTTGTCTGGAGCAAAATGGTTTAGTGTACTAGACCTGCGAAGTGGGTATCACCAGATACCAATGCATCCTGAAGACAAAGAGAAGACTGCGTTCATCTGCCCATTGGGGTTCTTTGAGTTCAACAGAATGCCTCAAGGCCTTACGGGGGCTCCAGCCACGTTCCAACGGTTAATGAAGAAGACAGTCAGGGACATGAACCTGATCGAAGTATTAGTGTATCTGGATGACATAATTGTGTTCGGGAAGACACTGGAAGAACATGAACAACGGTTGGAGAAGGTCTTGAAGAGGCTCCATGAAGAGGGATTGAAACTGTCTCTGGAGTAATGTCAATTCTGTTTACCATCTGTTACGTATTTGGGACATGTGGTCTCAGCAGAAGGCGTTTCGACAGATCCTCGGAAGTTGGAGGCCGTAGCTTCCTGGCCTAGACCCCGAAACGTTACTGAACTTAGATCTTTCTTGGGGTTCTGCTCCTATTATTGAAGATTTGTAGGAGGATTTGGCAAAATAGCTCAACCACTGAACAAGCTCCTACAGAAGGAAAACGCAGAAGAAGGCCACAAGGCCTCTGACCGAAGTCCGTCGGCTCCAGGGCCAAGGAAAGCTCGAGAGTCTATCCAGGGAGAATGGACTAGCCAATGCGAAGGTGCTTTCTTGAAGCTGAAAGAGAGTTTAACTCGAGCTCCTGTCTTGGCCTATGCAGATCCTCACAAACCGTACGAACTACATGTGGATGCCATCAGAGAAGGTCTAGGGGAGTCCTGTACCAAGAGTATGGTGGATTGCGGAGGCCTGTAGCGTATGTGAGCCGGAGCCTTACGCCTTCTGAAAAGAACTATCCTACCCACAAGTTGGAGTTCCTAGCCTTGAAGTGGGCGGTGGTAGACAAGCTAAAGGACTATGTGTATGGAGCCGAGTTTGTGATAAAGACAGATAACAATCCTCTTACCTACGTCCTTACCACTGCGAAGCTGGACACAACGGGACATCGGTGGTTGGCCGCTCTGTCAGGGTTTGGGTTCAGTCTGAAGTATCGCCCTGGGGTGAATAATCGAGATGCTGATGCTTTGTCGAGGAGACCCTACACTACAGAATGGACTCAGTTAACTCCAGACGGGGTACAAGCTTTGTGTCAAGGAGCAGAGCGCCGGGTCAAGGGAGGGATTGAAGCGGAAGCCATAGGAGTCATGACTGCGGCTGTTCCGGAGTTCTACTGCAACCCTACGGAGTTGAGGGATGAAAGTCTGCCTACTTTTTCAAAACAGGACCTGAGAGCTGATCAGGCTAGAGACCCTTTAATTGTGTTAACCGTAAAGGCCCTAACTACGAACCAACGGGAAATTCTACTGACCAATTCCCCAGATGGAGCCAGATTGGTCTACAAAGAGTGGGAACGGTTGAAGATGTTGGATGGGGTGGTCTACCGAAGGGGCCCCTCAACCAATGCTGAAGAGACCCAACAGTTGTTCCTTCCCACTAAACATAGAGTGTACTGCGATCGCTACATGATGAACATGGACATTTGGGCGCAGAAAGGACTTTTAAGCTGGTGCGAAACAGATTCTATTGGCCTTGCATGAGAGCTGAAGTGGAAAGTTACTGCCATTCATGTCTGAGGTGTATCCAAAGGAAGACCCTACCGACCCGAACCGCTCCAATGAGCCATCTGCAAAGTCAAGGACCCATGGATTTGGTGTGCATTGATTTCCTGTGCTTAGAGCCGGATGCTAGTGGGCAGAGAAATATTCTAGTAGTGACTGATCATTTCACACATTACGCCCAAGCCTTTTCTACGAAAGACCAACGTGCCCCTACGGTGGCGAAGGTTCTGATGGAAAAGTTCTTTGTTCACTATGGCCTACCAAGGAGAATACACTCTGATCAGGGTAGAGACTTTGAAAGCTGGCTTGTTGGGCAATTACTGGACCTGCTGGGAATTCAGAAGACCCGAACTGCACCATATCACCCTCAAGGTGATGCTCAACCCGAAAGGTTCAATCGCACGCTGCTAAATATGCTGGGGACACTGTCAAACAGAGAGAAGCAGAGCTGAAGTCGTCACATAGCTACACTGGTACATGCATATAACAGTACGGAGAGTGACGCTACTGGATACTCACCGTACCGTCTTATGTTCGGAAGAGAAGCTCGACTGCCAGTTGATTTGGCGTTTGGGTTATCTCTGGATCAGACATCGGTAGCTTCTCATAGAAATTATGTGGATAGACTTTGAAAGAACTTGGCCTCTGCGTTTGAACAGGCCCGTTTGACCTCAGGAAACAGGGAACAAAGGAATAAACGGAACTATGACTTAAAAGTTCGGATACAGGATCTACAACCCGGTGATAGGGTTTTGTTGAAGAACTTGGGTGCTGCTGCAAGGCACAAGTTAGCGGATAGATGGAGTTCTCAGGTCTACATTGTCTGCAAGCAACTGCCGGGTCTGCCAGTGTACCAAATCCGGCCAGATGGAAAGGCTGGGCCTCTTAAGAACTGGAACCGGAATCATTTATTACCTTTGAGAGAGGCTGTGAGGATACCAGTTGGGGACGAACTTTCTCTCCCGAATCCGCCTGCTCCACGTTTGACTCCCGTTACTCGGTCTCAACAGACCCGGGCTACCGAGGAGAGTGAGAGGGACAGTGAGGAAGAAAGTTTTTGTCTGGATTGGATGCGCTCCCCAGAGCCTGAAGAGGTCATTCCAGTTCCTGAACGGTGGGAAAGTAATTTGAGGCCTGAGGCTCCCGAATTTCAGTTAGAAGTCCCCGAGACTATTGAAATCCCTGTAGTTCCTGAAGCCGAGTCTTATGACTACAGTTCTATGCCTTCACTGGAAGGATCATACTCCGAAGAGATGTCTGTTCCTGTTGTGGAAAGAAGACTGAACCCGCACCTATAGTACTTCCACCTGAAGAGGAACTGATTGAGCCAGAACCAAAACGCTCTGTTCGACCGCCCCGGAGACTCACCTACGACTCACCAGGACATAGCACTGAAGAGGCCGTCACCACAGTGCGAAGGTTGCCCGAAGTGTCTGCTATGTTAGCTGAGGTAGTCAAAAGCATGAGTCAACTTGAGGAAGTGTATCTAACACATTGTATGCTTGCTGCTGAACCTGTATATGTTGCCTAATATATTTTGAAATGTAATGCAACTGTTATACCTCCTTGGAGAGACCCAAGAGTTCTAGGAGAGGGAGAGTGTAGTACTGGTTTTAATTCACTGTCGTGGTAGTACTTGTTTTTGGCCACCAGAGGGAGACAAGCGCAATGTAAGGCATTGGGACTACATTTTCCAGCATGCTTTGCGGGCGGGAACGAGAAGTGGGTGGGAAAGAGACACTTACATCCGCAGCCTCGTGGAGAGAGCCATCAGAGCGTGCAGAGGAGTGAGAGGAGCAAGACGCAAGTGCAGGAGATAGTGATCGCGACCAGGCCAGAGCGCAGGTGCGGCCTAGCAGAGCTGGAGATCAGGTTTCCCTTCTTATTGAACGAAGACCCTGTGATCCACCGTTAGTAACCCTACACCGATACAGAGTATGCTGAAGGACCCCGAGTTAGGAGACCGCAGACAATCTAACAGGGAGTGCAGGCGTTGAGCTGGACATCTTGTGGCAGATACACACAAGCAAGACAGCGGATCCGGTGACACAGAGAATCCCAGTCAAAATCGAGCGGAGAGACGTCCTGGGTCGAGCGGAGCACAGAGTATCTGGCGGATGGGTGAGAGGCCTTCCCGGCCACTGTAAAGTACTAAAGCATGCTGCAGTTTTCTCAAAACCTACAGGGCCCCAACGTGACTAGTCGAAGATACCTCATAAATAATTCACTGGCCAGTTGAATATTGTACCCGGGTACCAATACACACCTACACTTACATTTCTTGGGACATAGCCTGTACGGGACTCACACTCCAACCACGAAGGGGTTAAAATAATTTTTTCCTTTTCCGCTACGCGTTTCTCGCATTACGAACTACTGTAAATATATGTATACCGTGTTACCCTTTATATGCCAGTTTATCCAGTAAACTATATAATTTATAAAATCCACAACGGTGCTGGAGTATATTTATTCCCTAGTGCGGGGAGACTGACCCGAGGTTCAAATTCAGCGGCTCCTCCGGGAGTGAGCGCTACACTTATTTTTATTAGTGTGTGCGGGACGATAGGTTGCCCTGGGTGAGCCATTGGAGCGGATACCATGGCTCTGTCCGTTCCCTCTGGCCCCAGGACGCCTGGCCCTGTGGCCCCTTCCATGGCCTCCAGCCATCTTGCGAGGTTGGTGGAGCGAGCCAGGAATGCCACTTTTTCCTGGGCTGTCCCCCACCTTTCCTTTTTTTTTTTTTACGGGGATGCCCCGTCTCCTGCCTGAAGACGAGAACACCTCCCTTGTCACTTATGTCTGAGTGTCCCCCCCCCTTTACTTTTTTTGTTATCTCTGAATCTCACTGGCTTTTCTCGTTTTTGTTTATATTTCTGTATGATCTACTGTTGGCTTATTTTCAAAATAAAATTTTGAATACAAAAAATATATACAGTCAGGTCCAGAATTATTGGGACATTGACACAATTCTAACATCTTTGGCTCTATACACCACCACAATGGAGTTGGAATGAAACAAACACAATGTGCTTTAACTGCAGACTGTCAGCTTTAATTTGAGGGTATGTACATCCAACTCAGGTGAACGGTGTAGGACTTACAGCAGTTTGCAGATGTGCCTCCCACTTGTTAAGGGACCAAAGGTAATGGGACAGAATAATAATCATAAATCAAACTTTCCCTTCTTAATACTTGGTTGCAAATCCTTTGCAGTCAATCACAGCCTGAAGTCTGGAACGCATAGACATCACCAGACGCTGGGTTTCATCCCTGGTGATGCTCTGCCAGGCCTCTACTGCAACTGTCTTCAGTTCCTGCTTGTTCTTGGGGCATTTTCCCTTCAGCAAGTGAAATGCATGCTCAATGGGATTCGGGTCAGGTGATTGACTTGGCCATTGCATAACATTCCACTTCTGTCCCTTCAAAAACTCTTTGGTTGCTTTTGCAGTATGCTTTGAGTCATTGTCCATCTGCACTGTGAAGCGTCGTCCAATGAGTTCTGCAGCATTTGGCTGAATGTGAGCAGATAATATTGCCCGAAACACTTCAGAATTCATCCTGCTGCTTTTGTCAGCAGTCACATCATCAATAAATACAAGAGAACCAGTTCCATTGGCAGCCATACATTTATTTATTTATAAAGGATTTTACCAGGAAGGATACATTGAGATTTCTCTCGTTTTCAAGTATGTCCTGGGTTCAAGAACATTGAATTGTTACAAAAATACAAAGTTACAGTTACAAGTACTTATACAGCACCAACAAATTCCATAGCGCTTTACAATGGAGAAGCACAAACAGCAGACTTACATGATACAAGATTAAATAAAACCCTGGTCGTTGGATAACTGTCCAGGTTATATCACTTTAAACCAAAAGCTCAGGCAGACATCCCATGAGCTTAAACAAATGGGAGCAGAAAGAAGGTGAAACTGGTGGCCAGTAGAATATCATAGGGATTGCATGAAATGGACCAGATTTTTGGGCTTAGTAAGGGTAATTAGGGAGAGAAATGGAGACAGCTGGAAAGGATGCCTGAAATTAGGGACAGGCCCTGGGTGGGCGGGTGGATGGGGAGGGTGGGCTGAGGCCGCAGAGGGAAGAAATGAAGGTGAGTCTGTGATGGAGTTTGCTGTGGAAAGGGAATGAGGTTTGTGACATGCAGATAGCACCAATTAACAAACATGTGGGGAGGGGGGAGGAGGAGGAAACACAAACAGATTTTTTTTCTATCTGAAATGGAGGGAGATTCAAAATACTTTAAAAAACTAGTCAGAGAATAATAAATGCAGACATAAAAATACATTTTCAAGATCATGGCAGCCTGGGGTATGATGTCGGATGCCTTGTTGAAATGGTGGATACCTTGAATGCTTGGTTCAGGGCCGCAGAGGGAAGAAATGAAGGTGAGTCTGACGCCATGACACTACCACCACCATGCTTCACTGATGAGGTGGTATGCTTAGGATCATGAGCAGTTCCTTTCCTTCTCCATACTCTTCTCTTCCTATCACTCTGGTACAAGTTGATCTTGGTCTCATCTGTCCATAGGATCTTGTTCCAGAACTGAACAAGGCTTTGTTAGGTGTTGTTTGGCAAACTCTCATCTGGCCTTCCTGTTTTTGAGGCTCACCAATGGTTTACATCTTGTGGAGAGTGTTCTTGATCTGGCCAACTGTTGTGAAGGGTGTTTTCTTCACCAGGGAAAGAATTCTTCGGTCATCCACCACAGTTGTTTTCCGTAGTCTCCCGGCTTTTTTGGTGTTGCCGAGCTCATGGTGCGTTCCTTCATTTTGAGAATGTTCCAAACAGTTGTTTTGGCCACGCCTAATGTTCTTGTTATTTCTCTGATGGGTTTGTTTTGTTTCTTCAGCCTAATGATGGCTTGCTTCACTGATAGTGACAGCTTTTCGGATCTCATCTTGAGAGTTGACAGCAACAGATTCCAAATGCAAATAGAACACTTAAAATGAACTCTGGAACTTTTATCTGCACATTGTAATTGGGGTAATGAGGGAATATCACACACCTGGCCATGGAACAGCTGAGAAGCCAATTGTCCCATTACCTTTGGTCCCTTAACAAGTGGGAGGCACATCTGCAAACTGCTGTAAGTCCTACACCGTTCACCTGAGTTGAATGTACATACCCTCAAATTAAAGCTGACAGTCTGCAGTTAAAGCACATTGTGTTTGTTTCATTCTAACTCCATTGTGGTGGTGGTGTATAGGGCCAAAGATGTTAGAATTGTGTCGATGTCCCAAAATTTCTGGACCTGACTGTATATATATATATATATATGTAATAAAAAAAGGTCCTTTAAAAATAATAAAAAGGTCTGTTACAAAATAAGAAAAGAAAGTTTTTTGCAAAAAAATAATAGAATAAACGGTCTTTGAAAAAAAATGTAAAAAGATATTTATTTTTTTTCCATTGGATACTATGGGATTCGCCTGTTTAAATCAGTCGAATTGAATCACCAAAAATCAAGGCATTTCACTAACATTCCGGTGCTGTTCGGTGTCTGTGAATAGATTAACCATTACTTCTCTATGGGACAATTTCGCTGCCACCAAGATCACAGAAGTGCGGCGAACTGTACTGTATTTTGCTGTCAGTATTTGGTGAATTGACAGTTTAATGAATAGACAAACTGCCAAGAAATTGCACCGAACGGGGAAATTCCCCATTTGTTCAATTTGAGGCCAATTCAGAGGTTAGTGAATAGACTCTTAGGCCGAGGTCAGCCGCTACGTGCGCACGTACGGTCACGCCTCCTGACGTCCGTCGCAGCGTTGTGACGTTTTGACGGGGCCGTCCACACGCCGTAGTGTGTGCATGAATTGCATGCGCTACAGCAGATGTGCTGAAACCCTCCCCGTCGAACGCTACGAGGTGTGTTCGACGGGGCTGCAAAGTGCGATGCTTTGCACTAACTGCGCTCAGCGAGGTGGGCAGACAGGCGTCAGACGGGACTCTCGAGGACGTTCCTTCCATTCCGAAGGGCACTCGTCTGACCGCGGGCTAAAGCCTCACCCCAATGTGCCTGTTTTTACTGCATAAGACTGAGCTTACAATGGAAGTAACAAGCTCCAGCCGGTTTTACCCTCTCCTGATGCTCTTAGACAAAAGAACAGATACTTAATGTCAACGTTAACTGACACAAAAACTGCAAAACTCCTGAATATTCTCCACACGTGTCTGTTTACGGCCACGAGACAAATATTTCCATGGAGAAAGTAAACGAAAAATGAAAATACTAAAAATATATGCATAAGCTCAGGTTTCACATCTCGGCTTCGAGGCGCATTTTAATTAACTTTCTGAATAGATATTTAGTAAATAAAAATTCCTTAAATGTGGCAAAAAAAAAATCTAAAATCGAAGGGGTTATTCAAAGAGATCCGAAATGGGGCCGAAAGATAACCGAACGCTGAAAATCAAAGTCTGGTTACCTTTCCTGGCCATTCGGCTATTCAGAGAGCAAGCAGTTCGCCAAATCTTGGCGAATTGCCTTTTCATACGGTGTCTGTTCGAGGGCAGTGAAATCCCCAATGCTTCAGCTATTCAGAGAACACAAAACAGCAGTGAAAAGTTGCCGAAGTGTCCTGCTGTTCAGTGGCTTCATTCGACAGGTTTATTCAGGCGAATCCCATAGGCTTCAATGTTAAAAATATTCCCGTTTTAATTCAATATCTAATAAACCGTTTAATATTTTATTCTGCAGCAAAAAGTCTCTTTATAGATTTTTTTTAGGACCTTTTAGCCATTTTTTGTGATTTTTTTTTTGGCAAACTTTTTTTTCTTTTTTTTTTTTAAGTTTTTTCATTTTTTTGGATCTTTCATGTAAATTTCAGACATTTTCACTCAGTAGTTTCTTTGCAAACAGCGTTTCACTTTTCAAACATTCAAGCGTACAGTTTTTTTTCTCACTCCATTCATCTGCGGTGTCGGGTTTTTCCGGCGGCTGCTCTGCGTTCTGATCGGCTCCTGCTCAGGTTTCTCCGGTGTGTTCGGCGGGGTTAATCCAGATGTTTTTTGCGGGTTTCGGTTTGCGTTCGGCAGGTTGGCGGTGAGTGTTCGTCGGGTTTGCGGCGGCTTTTCCCTGCATTACGACGGCCCTGTGGTGCTTGCTGAATACACCGCAGGGTCGCCAAAATGGGATCGCCAAATCGCACCGAATTGAGGCTAGGGTCAGACGAACGCTGTGCGAACCCGCGTGCAGCCGCACTTTATCACGGCCGTAGTAGCAACAAATAACGGCCAATGACGGGCAATATACGAAGTACGGCCGCACGAAAGTGCGGCCGCGCAACGCAAGCGGCAAACAAATGCATTTTTTCGAGAACGTGATACCGCTAGTACTGACGTACAGAGTGCGCTGCGTCCGCTAGCGGCGTGTGTGCGTGATTAGGAGACGCCAGACGCTGCTAATGTCCGGCCAACATCACGTCCAGACGCAAAAAGGGTTTTATTGATGATCCGTACAAAATCACGGACGAGAATGCGCATCGTATGACCGCTATCGCGTATTTCGTGAAAAAATACGTCCATTCGTTCGAACGCACTTTTTCACGGGTGACGTGAAACATGCGTTAGTCTGACCCTAGCCTAAAGAGAACGAAAAGTCACCGAACGTGCGGTGACTTTTTGATTCTCCTTGAATAACCCTGTATGTCTTTTTCTCAAAATCTAACATTTTTAATGAGCGTACCGAAACGGATTAGCCATTAGACTGATAGGAGGGACAGAGGGAGAGGAAGACCTGTTTGTTTTGTCCTCCTATCACCATCCTATGCCCACCTTCCTCCATCCATCTATAAAGACACCTACACCTCCTGCCGCATTCAGACCAGGAAAAAGCTTGGAGACCTGTAAGATCCCATTAGCAGGGAGGATAATTTGAAACAGAGCTAGGGAGTGAATGGGAAACACCTGCAACACTCCCTGAATTGTACCAGGAAACCTACTGTAAAACTGGAACAGGAAGAACTGGAAAGGAAAAAAAGTGTCTGGAGATATATATATATATATATACACTGTATATCTCTTTAAAAAAAAAAATCTCATTTAAGAAATAAATAAAAAGGGTTTTTGCAAAAAATAAGAAGAAATAATGGTATAAAATAAAAAGATTAAAGCGATATCCCACTTTTTTACATTGAAACCTATGGGATTCACCAGTTTAAGGCTAGGGTCAAATGAACGCATTATTTGCAGCGACCATCAAAAAGCGCGTCCGAACGTATTGACGTATTTTTTTTACGGTGGACGTGAAAACGGTCAGACGACGCGCGTTTTCGTGCGTGATTTTTTACGGATCGTCAATAAAACACTTTTTGTGTCTGGATGTTATGTAGGCTGGACATTAGGAGACGCCAGACGCTGCTCATCACGCACACACGCCACTAGCGGATGCAGCGCACTCTGTACGTCAGTATTAGCGTTCCTGCATTCTTGAAAAAATGCGTTCATTTTCCACTTGCGTTGCGCGACCGGACTTTCGTGCGGCCGTACTTCGTATATTGGCCGTCATTGCGCATAATTTGCTGCTACTACGGCCGTGATTAAGTGCGCCAGAACGCACGTTAAAAATGCATTAGTCTGACCCCAGCCTTAAACTGTCGAATTGAAACACTAAGGCTGGGGTCAGACTAACGCATTTTTAACGTGTGTTTAGGCGCACTTAATCACGGCCGTAGTAGCAGCAAATGATGCGCAATAACGGGCAATATACGAAGTACGGCCGCACGAAAGTCCGGCCGCGCAACGCAAGTGGAAAATGAACGCATTTTTTCGAGAACGCAGAACCGCTAGTACTGACGTACAGATTGCGCTGCGCCACATAGCGGCGTGTGTGCGTGATTAGGAGACGTCAGACGCTGCTCATGTCCAGCCAACATAACATCCAGACCCAAAAAATTTTTATTGACCATCCGTAAAAAAAAAAAATCACACACGAAAATGCGCATCATTTGACCGTTTTCGCGCATTCCGTGACGCACTTTTTGACGGTCGCTGCGAATAATGCGTTCATTTGACCCTAGCCTAAAAATCTGGTAATTTTGGCGTTCTGTGAATAGACAAATCAATAGTTACCAATGGGACAATATCGGTGCCGCCAAATTGTGGAGAGTTGCGCAATATTTTGCCGTCAATTCACCTGTATTTAGTGACTCGGCAGCTTAGTGAATGGACAAGTTGGTCTGAAATTGCAGATACGGTGAACTTAACCGCTCGGTGTGGCAGTTTCGGAGTTTAGTGAATAACCTGCCAAGCGTTAAAGCAAAATCAATGTCATCACCGCGAGATGATCAGGCGTTTCTAGGAAACACACGCCATGCAGAGAAATCCAGTCTCAGCATCATTTTTTTTCTCATTATGTGTAATGACCTGATTAATGCAAACGATTTGTCACTGTACGAGCGCGTAACGCGGGGACTGATTGAATCGGTGACTTGGGCGACAGCAGCCATTACTCACAGGAAAATGAATTGATTCCAATATCCAGATTATATATCACACGCTCCAGCCTAATGGAACATATAGAATAATTAAAACGTGTGACAAGAGAATTGGAAAAAGTTAATTTGTCATATTTAAGACCGAATTTTTTTTAAATAATCTGATTTAAAATTTTCTATAGGTGTATATATACTGTAACAGATCTCCTTACCCCGACTGGGTCACATCTGTCAATGCCGCTCCCTTGCCAGACCCCCGTTCTCCCATCAGCAGTCTCTCGTGCCTTTCTCCAGCCCTTAGCTGAAGCTTAAGGACAGGTACTCTGAAAGTGCGGTTATAGCATTCCTTAGAATTGAGGCAGCACGCAGATCTTGAGTTTAGAACAGTCAGTCTGGAACTGAGCCTTTAATTACTAATATACAGTGCCAGGCGGGGCCTAGTGGCCAATGGAAAATTACACCCTGGCGTCTTACTGTGCTTCCTCAGGAATCCCTCCCTGGTATATTGCTGCGCATGTCAGGAGTTCCTGCCTGGCGCCTTGGGGTCTGGAACATAATTAGACCAGGGACAGTTAATGGGATTAACTGTGGTCACTAAAATGCAATAAGGTAATAAGGATAGGACCTGCCAAAAGGTGGAATACATTGACGCTGTAAACAGGCTTAAGCAATTATTGCCATTTATTGTATATTACAATTAAACAGAGCATATGGTTAAAAACCTATTATTGTTTATTTATACAGTGCCCGCATATTCTGCAGCGCTGTACAATGGGCACAATATAGACAGGATTACAATACATTGAACAACATTTAACAGGAGGAAACGAGGGCCCTATTCCCGTGGGAACTTACAATGTAGAAGGGTTGAGGGTGGAAACAGGAGGAGAAGACTACAAGGCGAGAGTGATGGACTGCAAGGCGAGAGTGACGGGCTGCAAGGCGAGAGTGACGGGCTGCAAGGCGAGAGTGACGGGCTGCAAGGCGAGAGCGATGGGCTGCAAGGCGAGAGCGATGGGCTGCAATGCGCGAGTGATGGGCTGTAAAGTGGGAGTGATGGACTGCAAGGCGCGAGCGATGGGCTGTAAGGTGGGAGTGATGGGCTGTAAGGTGGGAGTGATGGGCTGTAAGGAGGGAGTGATGGACTGCAAGGCGCGAGTGATGGGCTGCAAGGCGCGAGTGATGGGCTGTAAGGTGGGAGTGATGGACTGCAAGGCGGGAGTGATGGACTGCAAGGCGAGAGTGATGGACTGCAAGGTGAGAATGATGGGCTGTAAGGTGAGAGTGATGGGCTGTAAGGTGAGAATGATGGACTGCAAGGTGAGAGTGATGGGCTGTAAGGCGAGAGTGATGGGCTGTAAGGTGGGAGTGATGGACTGCAAGGCGAGAGTGATGGACTGCAAGGCGAGAATGATGGACTGCAAGGTGAGAGTGATGGGCTGCAAGGTGAGAATGATGGACTGCAAGGTGAGAGTGATGGACTGCAAGGCGAGAGTGATGGGCTGCAAGGCGAGAGTGATGGGCTGCAAGGTGAGAGTGATGGACTGCAAGGTGAGAGTGATGGGCTGCAAGGTGAGAATGGTGGACTGCAAGGCGAGAGTGATGGACTGCAAGGCGAGAGTGATGGGCTTTAAGGTGGGAGTGATGGACTGTAAGGCGAGAGTGATGGGCTGGAAGGCGGGAGTGATGGACTGCAAGGTGGGAGTGATGGACTGGTGGCATCAGTGAGTCGGGTGGTAGGCTTCCCTAAATAGGAATATCTTTAGGGGAAAGTCTGACAAAAACCTACGAAAAGTCTTGAATGTCTAAAAGAACTGTTGTAATCCTGAAGGGGGAAAGAATTGTTGGAAGCTTTGAGGGGTTAAAATCTTTAAATGTATAAGCTGCTTTTGATGTATATTGAGTGTGGTGACTGGAGTGCTCTCTCCCTGGTTTGTTGTACCTGACATATACATACACACACACATATGTAAAATATATATATATATATTACAGAGATATAAAAAAGTTTATATATACACTCACAATATATATATTAATTTTAAAAAAAATAGAAAAGAGCATATGTATTTACACACAGATATATATACTTGAAAACGAAAGAAATCTCAATGTATCCTTCCTGGTAAAATCCTTTGCAAATAAATAGATATAGCTATAAACAAAATGTATCCATTTTTTATTACTGTCACGGAATGGCCCAGGACCCTCAGCCAGAGACAGTCCTTTGTGACATTGGGGTCCCTTAGACTCCTAGGTGCCGTTGCACCAGCAGCACACCTTGTTTTATTTTATTAGATGTGGTTTCATTGTGTGATGTAATAAAAGTGTCCCCGTGTGTGTATTGTGAAACGTATGTTAAAACCCCCCATTGTATGCTTTGCTCGCCGCCATTTCCCAGTGCCTCGTGGATCCGGTCGAATTGATCGGATCGTAAAATGGCCGATTCGGACCATCCGGTTACGAATCGGCACCACCCCGATTCGGAACAGCCAATACGGATCGGGGCCCAGGTACCCTTTTCCAGCGAGGGCCAATGAGACTCATGGGGGCGGGCAGGGATTCCTATTGTTCTCTCTCTGTACGAATGTTTATAAATATATGTGATTGCCCAGTAAAAGTTAGTTCATCTAGTACATACAGCTCCGCCTGGTGTCCTTTATTTTCGACCGTGCTACTGAGATCCCGCGCGGTCTCCAGGGTACTGCATCCCGAGGTACGATCCGACTACCCTGTGTCTGCATCTCGGATCAGAACAGAGGTGCATCGTACGTGCTTCGACCGAATCGAGCGATCGATCACACTTCGGTTCTGTTTTCCAGATCCGAAGCCGCGGCGCGTCTTCCGCGCATCGGTATACTGAAGCGCTGCACTTCCGAGGGAAATTCGAAACGTTTCCCATCCGAACGGCTCAACGGACGAAACGTTTCCCATCCGAACGGCCGCTCCACAGTCGATCCGAACCGCACCAAGGTCAGTAGATCAGCTGCTCGAGACGCCGAGTGCCAGGCTGATCTCACCCCGGGGTCCCCCTCCACAGCCCGCCAACCCTTCCCCAGGGTCACTCCAGGCCGCTCGAGACGCTGAGTGCCGTGCCACTCGGTAGTCGGGTCGGCGGTAAGCGCAGTGGGAGGAGCAGATAGGAGCACACCCGCAGGCGGACAACACGCATTCCGCCACACTGGTGGCAGCGATGGGATCAGCTCTCTGCAACCCCCAAGAAGACCCGCACCATGACCGGGTACAGCGCTTACAAACGGGACATCCTGCGTGGCATGTTGGAGAATCGGGGCGGGACCCTGGGCTCCAAAAGCCGGGACACCCTGATCGAGGAGCTGCAGATACTAGACCAAGGGGCCGCGCCGACTGTGGTACCCCCTGTCCCTGCCCCCGCGGCCGTCCCTGTCCCCGCTGCGGACGCTGGAAGCATTTTCGAACGAAAGGTACGGCAGCGGGTCGCCCTCTTCGGGGCTGCCCCATCGGAGGCTGCCATCCATAACGCGATCCAGGAGATCCGACAGGAAGAGGAGCGGGACAAGGAGCACGAAGACGAGCTACGGCTGGCTGAGGCGCGGAGTCAACGGGACATCACCCCCCACCCGGACCGATCAACCGCCCGTAAAGTGCCCTTCCAGGCGTTCAAGGACTTCAGGGAGACGGAGGACGAGATCGAGAGTTACCTCCAGGACTTCGAACGCCTGTGCCAAGTGCACGAGGTACACAGCGCTGACTGGGTCAGGATCCTGGCGTGCAAACTGACCGGTCGGGCAGCGGAGGCCTATCGCACTGTACCGGACGAGGAGGCCACCAACTACGCCCATGTCAAGCAAGCCAGCCGGGCGAAATTTAGAAACTCCCGCCGGCCCAATGGCGCTACTCATGTCGAGTGGGCACACCGGTTGCAGCGGGACCTGCGGACCTGGTTCCTGGGCAGTAAAGCGGAGACGGTGGACGACATCACCCAGCTGCTGCTGCTCGAGCAGTTCTTTGAGCAAACCCCTCGGCAATCCGTGAGTGGGTGCGGGACAAAAAGCCTCAGACTGTGCAGCAAGCAGCTGCCTGGGCGGATGAGTACGCTGACACCCGGAAGGTCGCCGGGGGTGAGCGATTCCTGCCTCCTGTCCCGCTCTACCCACCCCTCCCCCTCCAGAACCGGCAGTTCGGTGGCCTGCAGCACGTCCAACGAGCCGGCCCAATACATTGGCCAACGTCCGTTGCTACGGATGCAACCAGGAGGGGGCACTACCGCCAGAACTGCCCCAACCGACCAGCCATTCCTCGACCCCCCCGCCAGACCATCACCTTCAGCACAGTGCTACGACGCCGAAGCTCCGTGGCCGGATTCCCCGGAAGAATGGGAACGGTTACATGAGGCTGACCCGGTGCAAGCTGCCGCGGCCGACAACCGCCACCATCACCGTCAGGCTGTGTGGATCAACGGGCGAGCCGCTGAGAGACTCCGGGACTCCGGGGCTACTATCACCCTGGTACGACCCCATCTGATTCAGCGGAACGACCGATTGAACAGCACCGTCGCGGTGCGTGTGGCCGGAGGGAAGGTACTTCGGCTCGGGACGGCACGTGTCCACTTAGACTGGGGGTCCGGGAGAAAGTGGTGCGGGTGGGGTTGTTAGACCAATTGCCAGCCGAAATTCTTCTCGGCAACGACCTGGGACGGTTGGTCTCCGCGTACACCACAGACGCAGCCGCTCCAGTGACCACCCAGCAACAGAGTCAACGCCACAGCAGGGGCACTCCGATCGGGACCCAGGTGAGATCCCAACCAACACCTCCCCGACCTCCCAAACCCCGACGAATCCCAACCCCCCTCTCCCAACCGGACCCTCCCCTCCCGTGGAGCTCCCCTGAGACGCTCTGACACCAAACCCATACCGATCCCACGCTACAGTGCTACCGGATCGGGCCGGCCAGGGCCTGGTCGACAGGAGGACCGATAGCATAGAGTGGGAGGATGGGCTTCTCTACAGGTACACCGCGAGGGAGGGGACCAAGAAGCAGCAGGTTCCGCATAAACAGATGATAGTACCCCAGGGCCCTAGACAGGAACTCTTGCGACTGGCACACGATATCCCCCTTGCTGGTCACCTGGGGCAGAAGAAGACTCGACACCGGTTGGCGCGTGCATTCTTTTGGCCCCGCCTCAGCGAGGATACCCGCGAGTACTGTCGCACCTGTCCGGTCTGCCAGAAGACCGGGAAGACCGGGGACCACCCGAAAGCCCCACTGCACCCCATGCCCATCATTCAGGAGCCCTTTAGCCGGGTGGCGGTCGACATCATCGGGCCCTTGCCCTGCCCCAGTGCCACCGGTAAGAGGTACATCCTCACCGTGGTGGACTATGCCACCCGGTACCCCGAGGCTGTGGCCCTGGCCAACATCCGGGCAGACACCGTAGCCGACGCTCTCCTACGGGTGTTCACGAGTGTGGGGTTTCCTCAGGAAATCCTGTCCGATCAGGGTACCCAGTTCACCGCTGAGCTAACCCAGCAGCTCTGGCGTCTCTGTGGTGTCAAGGCGCTTCACAGCGCCCCATATCACCCCCAGACGAACGGGCTGTGCGAGCGGTTTAATGGGACCCTGAAACAGCTCATCCGAGCCTTCGCGCACGAGGGGAAGGATTGGGAGAAATATTTGCCCCACTTATTGTTCGCCTACCGGGAGGTTCCTCAGGAATCCACCGGATATTCTCCCTTTGAGTTGTTGTATGGGCGCCAGGTGAGGGGGCCCCTAGATTTAGTTAGGGCTCAGTGGGAGGGGGAACAGGAGGAAGATGGGGTTCCCGTGCTGAGTTATGTTTTGGAGCTCCGGGAGCGCTTGGCAGAACTCCGCGGGGTTCGTGCAAGGGAACATGGAAACGGCCCAGGCTCAGCAGAAAACGTGGTACGACCGCTCTGCTTGCAGTCGCTCATTCCTAGTGGGGCAGAAGGTTCTGGTGTTGAAGCCACAGCGGCAGAACAAGCTGCAGGCGGCCTGGCAAGGCCCCTACAGGGTGGTAACCCAACTGGGGGATACCACCTATGTGGTTGTCAGCTGCGCAGACACCAGAATCCAGCGGACGTTCTACGTTAACATGCTGAAGGCCTACCATGAACGCCCGGAGACGGTGGACGCCATCTGCGCGCCAGCCACTGAGGAGACTGAACCGTTCCCCTTAATCGAACTTCCCGGGATAGCCAAGCAGCCTTCAGGAGTAGAGCAGGTACAGCTGGGGGAGGAGTTGGGGCCCGAAAAGCAGGCGCAGGCGTGGCAGCTGCTCTACGACCACCAGGGGATTTTCTCAGCCCTTCCTGGATACACCAGTCAGGCCATCCATCAAGTGGAAACCCCCGGTCAGAGACCCCTCCGGCAGCCCGCATACCGACTCCCGGAGGCGGTCCGCGAACCCATGCGGGCCGAGATCCGGGAGATGCTGGAGCTGGGGGTCATTGAACCGTCGGCCAGTCCATGGGTGTCGCCCGTGGTCTTGGTCCCCAAGAAAGACGGTACCACCAGGTTCTGTGTCGACTATCGGCGGTTAAACGACTGTACCATTACAGACGCTTATCCCATGCCCCGAGTCGACGAGCTGCTAGATCAGATCGCCGGGGTCATTTTCTGACCACGGTCGATCTGTGCAAGGGGTACTGGCAGATTCCCCTTGCCGAGGAGGCGACCCCGAAGTCGGCTTTCATCACCCCGTTCGGTTTGTACCAATTTCGGGTCATGCCGTTCGGGATGAAGAACGCCCCTGCTACCTTCCAGCGGTTAATCGATCGCCTCCTCGATGGCCTCCAGGGTTCGCTTGCGCATACCTGGATGACATAGCCATCTATAGCCAGACCTGGGAGGAACACCTTCACCACGTAGGGACAGTCTTGGGCCGGATTAGGGATGCCAACCTGACCCTAAGCCCGAGAAATGCAAGGTGGGGATGGCTGAAGTGCAGTACCTGGGCCACCGGGTGGGTTGTGGGATACAACGACCAGAGCCCGCCAAGGTAGAAGCCATCCTAGACTGGCCCACCCCTGTGACCAAGACCCAGGTCCTCGCCTTCCTGGGCACCCGCGGGGTACTGGAAGTTTGTGCCCCATTACAGTGACCTGGCCAAGCCCCTGACTGACTTGACAAAGAAATCCCTGCCCCGCCAAGTCCTGTGGTCCCCGGAGTGTGAACAGGCCTTCCAACAACTGAAGGCTGCCCTGACCCAAGCTCCCCTGCTGGCAGCTCCCAACTATAATAAACGTTTTGTCGTCCATACAGACGCTTCGATGTTCGGACTGGGAGCCGTCCTAAGTCAAGTGGGGGACGACGGGGGGGATCATCCGGTGGCGTTCATCAGCCGGAAGCTTTTACCGCGGGAGGTGGGGTATGCTGCGGTGGAGAAGGAGTGCCTGGCCTTGGTCTGGGCCCTACGAAAGCTCCAACCCTATGTCTACGGTCGGTCCTTCACCGTGATGACCGACCATAACCCCCTGGTGTGGCTCAACCGGGTGGCGGGGGAAAACGGCCGCCTGTTGCGGTGGAGTCTGGCTCTTCAACCGTTCAACTTCACCATCCAATACCGGCCCGGGTCGCAGAATGGTAATGCCGATGGGTTATCGCGGCAGTCGGCCCGGGAACCGGGGGACCTGGGAGCACCGACTTCCCCGGTACGACCCGTTGGGGTCAAACCGGGTGCGTCGAACTTTGGGAAGGGGGAGGAGTGTCACGGAATGGCCCAGGACCCTCAGCCAGAGACAGTCCTTTGTGACATTGGGGTCCCTTAGACTCCTAGGTGCCGTTGCACCAGCAGCACACCTTGTTTTATTTTATTAGATGTGGTTTCATTGTGTGATGTAATAAAAGTGTCCCCGTGTGTGTATTGTGAAACGTATGTTAAAACCCCCCATTGTATGCTTTGCTCGCCGCCATTTCCCAGTGCCTCGTGGATCCGGTCGAATTGATCGGATCGTAAAATGGCCGATTCGGACCATCCGGTCGAATCGAAAAATGGCCGATTCGAACCTTCCGGTTACGAATCGGCACCACCCCGATTCGGAACAGCCAATACGGATCGGGGCCCAGGTACCCTTTTCCAGCGAGGGCCAATGAGACTCATGGGGGCGGGCAGGGATTCCTATTGTTCTCTTACTGTACGAATGTTTATAAATATATGTGATTGCCCAGTAAAAGTTAGTTCATCTAGTACATACAGCTCCGCCTGGTGTCCTTTATTTTCGACCATGCTACTGAGATCCCGCGCGGTCTCCAGGGTACGGCATCCCGAGGTACGATCCGACTACCCTGTGTCTGCATCTCGGATCAGAACAGAGGTGCATCGTACGTGCTTCGACCGAATCGAGCGATCGATCACTCTTCGGTTCTGTTTTCCCGATCCGAAGCCGCGGCGCGTCTTCCGCGCATCGGTATACTGAAGCGCTGCACTTCCGAGGGAAATTCGAAACGTTTCCCATCCGAACGGCTCAACAGACGAAACGTTTCCCATCCGAACGGCCGCTCCACAGTCGATCCGAACCGCACCAAGGTCAGTAGATCAGCTGCTCGAGATGCCGAGTGCCGCGACGCTCGGCGGTCAGGCTGATCTCACCCCGGGGTCCCCCTCCACAGCCCGCCAACCCTTCCCCAGGGTCACTCCAGGCCGCTCAAGACGCCGAGTGCCGTGCCACTCGGTAGTCGGGTCGGCGGTAAGCGCAGTGGGAGGAGCAGATAGGAGCACACCCGCAGGCGGACAACACACATTCCGCCACAATTACTACATTAAAAAATATTTTTTAATTAATAAATAGTAGAAGAAAGTTTGTTCCGCACAAAGTATTTGCCAAACACTGAAGTAATTTTTCCATGCTTCTTTTAATTATTATTTTTCACATGTAAAAGAGGGTGTGTTTGTAATAATCCCCCCCCCCGGTGTTGTACACCGCCCGCTCTGCCCACTTGTTTCCACCACACCCAGGCTGCTGGGCTTGAGCCGGCACCTCTAGCACTGGTATATATCCACACAATCTCCAGTTAAAGTAAAAGATAGACTGGGTGGTTGGGTTCCAGCCCCTCAGAATTATTACAGAGAGCGGAATTTTTTAGGGAGAGGCAGAAATCCCAGGAGGAACAAAGATATGCCTCAAGGTCAAAATTGGGCACACCCACATCCATACTCCCCTCTCCAACCACCAGCAAAGAAAAGAGTTTTATCAGCACAATCGGAGTGGGAGGAAGAATAATTAACTTGATAGATAAGAAATTGGGAAAAGGCATATTCAATATATCAGGAGTAGAATTTACAAATAAAGAAATGGAGCTATTAGAGAAGGGTTTGAAATTTGCCCCGACTAGACAGATAGGGGGCTTTTCCCTTTTTCTTGATGCTCATAAATTTCTTAGACAACTTACGAGGAAACGCTTCTTTCTTAATAAAGATAAATCAGTCCATACTGGTGTTGGTCAAATTTCTCCACAACCCATTTCCATTTTTAAACACTCTGATTTGAAGAATCCATCAGATTTTTTCCCGGTATGGGAGAAGGGTCACAATATAGAGGTTTTCATGGATCTGGTGTTAAAAGATTTTGAGAAACTCGAATCCCGCCCATTTCAATCAAACCTCAACCTTAAAGAGAGGCAAGCATGTACTAATTTAAAGAATAATCGAAATTTGGTTATTAAGCAAGCAGATAAGCGGGGGTTCTGTCATCATGTCGCGTGATTATTATATCAAGGAAGCATTGAGAATTTTGAGGGCCCCGCTACGTATAAAGTTCTAGATGGTAATCCCACTGAACTCTTTCTTCAAGAGTTAAGAACTCTACTCCTTTCAGGTAAAGAGAATGGTATTCTTAAAGAATCAGAATTTAATTTTTTATTAAATGAAAATTGTAAAGTAGCTATTTTTTGCCAAAAATTCACAAAAATCTTGAAGCACCCCCTGGTAGGCCCATTATCAGTGGAATTAACTCTTTAACATGCAATCTATCCCAATATATTGATACATATCTACAACCTTTGGTGGTTGGGACAGTATCCTATATTAGAGATACCGGTCATATTTTGGAGGGCTTACGTGCAATAGATTGGCAGGATTATTACTGCCTAGCCACAATAGATGTGGTTTCGCTGTACACTTCCATTCCTCATGATAAAGGAGTTTTTGAGGTTACTGAGTGTCTGAAGGAAGATGGATCATTACCTTCCAGTCAAGTCGATTTTTTATCTGAAGCTATGATGTTTATTCTAAAGCATAATTATTTTTGCTTTGAGAGAACTTTTTATTTACAGGAGTGTGGGACTTCCATGGGGACGAGATTCGCCCCCAGCTACGCCAATTTGTACATGCATAGATGGGAGGGCCTGCATGTGGCATCTGGCATGGCCTCGTCCTATGGCAGCGATTTATAGATGATATTTTAATTATTTGGAAGGGGGATTTAGAGCCTTGAGATTATTTATCGAGTCCTTTAACACCAATAGTTTTAACCTCAAATTTACTTATAACATCCATCAAAAATCCATTGACTTTCTGGATTTAACTATTTTCGTGCAGGGAGGGAGTTTACGGATGAGGACCTTTTTTAAGGACACCAATGTTAACTCAGCTATAGACAGAACCAGTGCTCATGCGGGAAAATGGCTGGACAATGTCCCCAAAGGACAGTTAATTAGGTTAAGAAGGAATTGTTCTGACCTAAAAGACTTCAAAGCTCAAGCACATATCTTGATAGAGAAGTACCATCAAAAAGGCTATAATACATCTAGGATTATTAAAGATTACAACGAGATCGTGAAGAAAGATAGATCATTGTATTTAGTGAAAAAGGATAAAGACACTGCTGAACGTGATAAATTTAACTTCGCCTTTATTACTCAATATAATCCACATGCTAATCAAGTTAAAAAGATGCTGAGAAAACACTGGCATATTTTAAGGGCTGATCCGATTCTAAAGATAGCATTCCTAAGTCACATTGGTTATTTTTAAAAAAGCTCAGAATTTGAAGGACATTTTAGCTCCTAGCCTTTTGCCCCCGATTGATGAAAATAAAAAAGGTATATTTAACTCTGAAAGACCTAAAGGTTTTTTTAAATGTGGGGCTTGTAAAGCTTGTAAGTATCAATTGAGAAAGACTATAGGATTGAAAAGCAACATCACTAATAAAGAATATGAAATTAAGTCTTTTATTAACTGTTTAAGTAAGGGAGTCATATATTTTCTGGAGTGCCCTTTTGGAGCCCAATATGTAGGGAGAACTACCTGAGAGCTTAAAATTAGAATTTTAGAACAACTTGGAAATATAAGACGTAATAAAATTGATCATAGCGCTCCAGTTCATTGTAATCGCTGTCCCCAGTTTAATATGTCTAGTTTTAAATGGATAGGTATTGACCTGGTATCTAAAGATTGGAGAGGAGGTGATCATCTTAAAGCATTAGCTAAGAGAGAGACGGAGTGGATACACAAGATTGGCACATGGAAAAGGGGAGGTAATGTAGACATGGATATTAAAGGTTGTTTGTGAGCCATATCTTGTGTGTCCGGTTGTTCCCCATTTTTATTCATATTTTTTATATATTTTATATATATATTTTTTATGCATTGTACATTTTTTAGTAAGAATCTGTTTTTTATAGAACCTCTGTATGTGCGCATTCTGTTCTCTGATATATAGTTTTAATTCTGTCAGCGTCAGTCGAACTACTACTCCCAGAAGCGCCAATAATCCAGAGGATCTCTATTTTCGCTTTATGCAATCCATCAGAGAGGCCAAAACGTTCCGAGATGTAACTTCCGGCGATAGAGTCTTAAGGAAACCGGATGTGACGATTTTAAGAGTGCCATCTCTGGAAAGCGTCTGCAGCAACGGACGCAAAGGACGGAGGTCCGGAAATCACCTCCAGCAATACCGGATGTGGAGGACATAATTGGAATCAAGCGGCGTTTTCTTAATTAGAGACATTATTTAAATGTATTGCCAGATTTGTGTGTATTACTTTGTATTGCCCTGATGAAGTCCATCTTTGATTTGGACGAAACGCGTTGGCTTTTATACTTCAATTAAAAAATACTTAAAGCCAAAGCCGGTTCCAGTCGTGGTCTATCTCCTGTGACGGCAGGGCGTTCGGTCTGGCTGTGCTTATCCGAGGGAGTGGTAACTAAGATACATGCACACTATTTTTTTGTATTCTGTGAGTGCAATCTAAAGAGGGGGCCTTTCATGTACCCATTTTTAATGATTTACTGCACCATGATATGCTTCTTTGTCTCTTCATAGAGCTAATTCCCCAACCTTTCGTTTTATTTGTTACATTTTCGGCGCCATTAGGAAGAGACGCTGGGGGAGAGAGATACTCTGAAAAAGATATGTATTAGAATTTTGTGTGATCACACGTTTGTGTTTTCATATATCCACACATGCCAGGTATATGTAGGAGACCCTAAAGAGAGGGAGGTTATTAGAGACCAGTGGAGAATAAACGGATGAAGGTGGAAATAGGGACTGTTGCTCCGCAATTGGGACACTCGGGAGGTATGGGGTCAGTCCTACTGCACGGATAGGAAAGTGGATGGGCGCATTAAGCTCCACTCTGGATCTAAGCATGAATGAGAGAGAGTGAGGCTCAAATAGGATGAGTGGGGGCACTAACCCACGGGGGAATCCTAGAGGAGGGCTCATCATTCATTCACCTTGACCAACAGAGTGCAGACAGACAAACCCAACGCGTCTCATCTTGAGAGTTGACAGCAACCGATTCCAAATGCAAATAGCACACTTGAAATGAACTCTGGGCCTTTTATCTGCACATTGTAATTGGGGTAATGAGGGAATATCACACACCTGGCCATGGAACAGCTGAGAAGCCAATTGTCCCATTACTTTTGGTCCCTTAACAAGTGGGAGGCACATCTGCAAACTGCTGTAAGTCCTACACCGTTCATCCTGAGTTGGATGTACATACCCTCAAATTAAAGCTGACAGTCTGCAGTTAAAGCACATTGTGTTTGTTTCATTCCAACTCCATTGTGGTGGTGTATAGAGCCAAAGATGTTAGAATTGTGTCCATGTCCCAATATTTCTGGACCTGACTGTAGAATTACATTATTTGGGGTATAATTTATCGCCTGAGCGGAGAGGACACCTGGGAAACGAGAACATTCACTCTGGAGTGCGGGTGACATTTGCCATATTCACTCACCCTCCGAATATGAAGGCAAACGGCGTCTGCTCCCCTGGCGGAGCAGTCTGTAGACTGTCAGCCTCACCAGGGAATGACAGATCACTGGTGACATCATTGTGCAAGTACACAGTGACATCACCAAAACCCTTAACCCTAGCAGAGCCGATTTTAGTTATGGAATTGGGGTTGGAGGGAAAATCGGGGGGCATTAGACCCCAGTATCTCTGCATTCATATGTCCTAGAACCCCAGAAACAGACAAAGGAGAGATAATTGGAGATGCCAGGTCGGCCGTGTTTTCCTGGACATATACACACAACGTACCGGCTGGATGGAGTAGAGGTAACATCACTGCTCTATAACCGTGGAGATACAGGTTGGAATCCTGGCCAGAGCACCTCTAGTCTCCAATAAGTGTCCTTGGGTGAGACAGCTAACGGTACATACTTGCCGACCCACACAATATGGGCTGTGGAGTCCAGTGGTGACGTCTCTACCCTTCGACTTTGGAGAAGCGAGCCAAAATCCCGTTCAGCGCATCCCTCCAATACAACTGTGGAGAAGCAAGTCTCAACTTTACGAGAAGCGGGTTCAACCTAAGCACCAGGTCGCTGCTCTACAATCATGGAAAGACGACTCGATCCCAGTCAGAAGACGCCACCAGCGAGTGTCCTTGGGCAAAACAAATAACGATATGGATGCGCCGACCTCACAAAATACTTGTACATCTCATAGATTGTAAATTTCCTTGGGAACAGGGACCCCCTGAATCAGGTCGTATCATCCATGTGTGGTATTCCAATGTATTAACCCCTTGTACACTGATCCTGTAAAGCACTGCCGAATGTGTGGCGATAATAATTCATGCTGATGGACAGTGCATGAAACATACAACCCTGCAGTGTGTAGAATCCATACTCTGCAGGTAAGAATCAAAGTCATAAATCCCAAGTGTCCCGCCTTGATTTGCATCTTATGAATTATACATGTTACAGGGCAGCACTTTTCCAGTGCTCCCCTCTGCATGAAGTGGTAACATTTGTCCAGGAAAACCTGGCCAATCTGGTAACCCTAGAGATAATCATATTTTCCCCCATAATTATGTCATCCTCTGGATAGATTTGTTGCAGGATAAAAAAGTGTGACGTAATAACGCCGGCCACTCCATTGACCAATCAGTACGTTCTACCTGGCCCTCACTGGGGAATGGGGTTGTGGGGAGTGTGATGATGTCACCATGCCAAAAATACCCAAACGAAGTAGATATAGGACTGCAGCATGTTTTATTAAAGGCTTGCCTGCTGGTGTTGGATCTTGCTTCTCTGGATCATTGATGACGTGCACACCGCACTGTATTTGCAGCAGTGGTGACCCCCAGTGCTTAGTGAATAGCCCCTATAATGATAATAAAATGGCAGAGGCGGTGCATCCGGGATACTTCCATAGTGATCCAGGAATGCTGCACGCTGCCAGGCAGCACTTTTCATGTATTGTCTGCCAGCCTGCAGGAGAGAGATGGTGTGTCTGGAATGTAACCCTCATCACCCACTATCCAGACTCCCACATTGTAGATAATCCCCTGTTTATTATTTGCTGGTATGACCTCATCATCCACTATCCAGACCCCCACATTTTAATTGCTCCCCTCTATTTGTTATTTGTTAATTTCCCCCCACCATTTGTTTTCCTAATTCCCTAAATAGCATGTGCATTTCCTGCCCTATTGAGACGGCCCCTCATCAGGTGTGAGCTTAATCTGCCTGACTGCAATCAGTCTGGCAGATCAGTCTCCTCCATATTATAGCAAGGGCTGGCTCTGGAGCCTTGGCTCGGGTGACATCACTAAGTGACCATCCAAAGTGGCAGTGGAGTTGCCTTTCTGGAGTTAAGTGACCATCCAAAGTGGCAGTGGAGTTGACTTTCTGGAGTTAAGTGACCATCCAAAGTGGCAGTGGAGTTGCCTTTCTGGAGTTAAGTGACCATCCAAAGTGGCAGTGGAATTGCCTTTCTGGAGTTAAGTGACCATCCAAAGTGGCAGGGGAGTTGCCTTTCTGGAGTTAAGTGACCATCCAAAGTGGCAGTGGAGTTGCCTTTCAGGAGTTAAGTGACCATCCAAAGTGGCAGTGGAGTTGCCTTTCTGGAGTTAAGTGACCATCCAAAGTGGCAGTGGAGTGCCTTTTCTGGAGTTAAGTGACCATCCAAAGGGCAGTGGAGTTGCCTTTTCTGGAAGTTAAGTGACCAATCAAAGTGGCAGTGGAGTTGCCTTTCTGGAGTTACGTGACCATCCAAAGTGGCAGTGGAGTTGCCTTTTCTGGAGTTAAGTGACCATCCAAAGTGGCAGTGGAGTTGCCTTTCTGGAGTTAAGTGACCATCCAAAGTGGCAGTGGAGTTGCCTTTCTGGAGTTACGTGACCATCCAAAGTGGCAGTGGAGTTGCCTTTCTGGAGTTACGTGACCATCCAAAGTGGCAGTGGAGTTGCCTTTCTGGAGTTGCAAAACTGGAGGAAGGAACTGCAAGGCCCACATTTTCCATCGGGTAAACACATGGCTATATTATGCTTTCTCTCACCCTTCTACTCTTTACTTCTACCTTTCTCCTTAAGTGGAACTCCTGCCCCTCTACCACCAACCCCTACACTATCTGCATCTCTCCCTCCCTCCTCTCTTCCCACATGATGGCCTCACATGAGCTCCTTTGTTTCCTCAGAACATGGTCTCCCTCTAACTCTCGTGCTGCCAATCACTCCCACTCCCACAAATCCCATTCCTACCTTCTCTTTCTCACTCTCCTGCTGTTACTCTATGCAGGTGACATATCCCCTAACCCTGGCCCCACAACACATCCAATACTTCCCTATCTCCATCGCACATAAATCACCTCCCTGCAAGCCCAGCAACCTCATTCCCATAAACCCTCAGCGCCTGTCCTCTTTCTCCTGCGCCCTCTGGAACGCTCGCTCTGTGTGCAACAAACTCACAGCCATCCATCACCTCTTCCTTTCAAACTCCTTCAACCTCCTAGCTTTAACTGAATCCTGGCTAACTCCCTCTGACACGGCCTCCGTTGCTGCTCTCTCACATGGCGGTCTACACTTGAGCCATACCCCCTGACCGGGTGAGAGAAATGGTGGCGGGGTCAGAATCCTGCTCTCTCCCACCTGCACCTACCAGCATCTCCCACCACCCCCATCCCTCTCCTTCTCCTCCTTCGAAACACACTGCATCCGCCTGTTCTCTCCTCTGGCCCTCAGGGTGGCAGTCATCTACCGCCCACCGGGACCAACCTCCCAGTTCTTTGACCACTTTGCTACCTGGCTGTTACATTTTCCCTGGTTTTGGCTGTGCCCCCTGGTGGTGAAGGGCCCTCATGTCTGTTTTTTCCCCTGTGGTGTGTTTGGCCGTGCTGTTTGGGTCTGTTCTGGGGTTCTGATGTGATTTACTGGTCTGGGGTCACATGGCCCAAAAACACAGACCCACTCCCTATAAATAGCCCAGCAGCACAGAGCCTCATTGACGGTTTGTGGAGTTTCATGGTGGTTCTGTTTAGTTCATGTTCCCTGTGTTGCTGCAAAGCATTCCTGTCTCATTGTATTCTAGTTTTGACCTCGGCTGTTTCCTATCCCTTCTGCCCACTCCTGGTACTATATATGCTGATCTGTTGCCAACCTCTGCCTGTATGACTATTCTTGAATGTTTCATGTTTTATGTACCTTGTCTGTCTTAGTCTAGTATATATTCAGAGGCCGCTTATAAGGACCTCTTTAGTGTAGTCTGTCTTAGTTTAGTATATATTCAGAGGCCGCTTATAAGGACCTCTTTAGTGTAGTCTGTCTGTTTTGTTGACTGCCCTGCAGCCTGCTCAATTCACGGATTGTCAGGCGTATCATTGTGTTTCTGAGTGTGTCCTAAGTGGTCTGTCGGTCTTGAAACCTTCGGAGCTTAGTGGCAATTCAGTTCTGTTTTTTGGTGCTCCTTGGTTTTGGAGAAATCAGTCTATCCTTGTGTCCAGTCAGTAACTCACCTGCCTTAAGGGCTTCATCCCATGTTCCAAGCCACCAAGCTGGCCCAAGCAGGGGCTAACCGTTACATTACAAACCGTCCAGTCACGCCTGCAGGTGAGCTTACTGTATTAAATTCTGTGCTTCAGATTATTTTTGATTTGCTGACAGAGCTGAAGAGCTAAATGCTGTCTCTCAGTGTACTTAATTATGCGGTTCCTCCCAGCAGAGTCTCTGGGGAACCTCGCATGACTGAAAAAGAGAGACGTAGGTTGTTTAAGCTCTGTTATTACTGCAGTTCACCCCAGCATAAAATCTTTTGCTGTCCAGTAAAGCCCAGACCCAGCATGTCCTGTTCTCAGGGTGAGACCCTGGTATCCACGTCATGCAGCCATAGCGCTGACCCTAATGCTGGGACCTCTGTTTCTGTGCAATGCAGGGGTGTTGCAAATTCCATGTGTGGCAATAAAGCCAAAGTTGTTCCACCTCAAGGCACACAACCTGCTTCCATGTTATACAGTGGATCACTGTTTCTCAGTCCATGTAATGGGTTTAGGGTCCAGGGTGGTGCTGTTGCCACAAGGGTCCAGGGTGGTGCTGTTGCCACAAGGGTCCAGGGTGGCGCTGTTGCCACAAGGGTCCAGGGTGGCGCTGATGCCACAAGGGTCCAGGGTGGCGCTGATGCCACAAGGGTCCAGGGTGGCGCTGATGCCACAAGGGTCCAGGGTGGGGCTGTTGCCACAAGGGTCCAGTGTGGCGCTGATGCCACAAGGGCCCAGGGTGGCGCTGTTGCTACAGGTACACAGCATAAAAATAAATCTGTCTGTTTTGCACATAGTAGTGTGCCCACGTCCCACAATGGAGCCACTGACATGCAACCCCAAGTATTTGCTGATCTGTCTATATCTGGCAGCGAGACTGCCCCCTGTATGCCGAGCAGCGAAGCAACTGGACCTATGACCCACAGTGGAGCTTCTATTTGTGGTAACATGTCAGGGAAATCTAGTCCTGATCTAATGCTGGATATGTCATGTTATGGCGGTCTGTCTGCTACTGGCAAAGAGAAGCCAGGCCTCTGACACTGGCTATATGTCACCTATGATGCCTGTACCTGGCACAGTGCCAGTGATGACCGATGATAGCTGTGTGCCACTCATGATGCCCAAGACTGGCAAGGTGCCAGTGCGCGCCAAGACTGGCAAGTCTGTTACTGGAAATGAGAGGCCAGTTATGCCTCATCCTACTGTCAAGCCTAGTGTGGGCACTGAGCCCTTCATGCCTCTTGTGGGCCAAGAGCCCTTCATGCCTCTTGTGGGCCAAGAGCCCTTCGTGCCTCTTGTGGGCCAAGAGCCAGCTGTGCCAATGCCGAGCTACGAGCCAGCTGTGCCAATGCTGATCTATGAGCCAGCTGCGCCCATGTTATGCGAGACCGCTGTGGCCACGTTTTGTTATGAGGCTGAAGTGCCTGTATCTACACATGAGACCTTCATGTCTGGTTCTACTAGCGAGCTGCTAGTGATGCCAATGCCGATCCACGAGACAGTTGTGCCCGTGTTGTGTGTGCCAGCTGTGCCAATGTCTTGTTGCGAGACAACAGTGCCAATGTCCTGCTACGAGACCGTTGAGGCCTCGTTAGGTTGTGAGACCGATGGGCCCACATTAACACATGAGACCACTGTGCCCTTGTTCCACAGTGGGTCCAGTGTTGTTCCTACTGTTGTCATGCTAAGTGTGGGCGATGAGCCCTTCATGTATAATTCGGGCAATGTGCCTCTACAGCCTGTTTATGGCGATATGCCAAGTTTGTCCCAGGTGGGCGATAAGCTCTTCATGTCTGGTTTGGGCCAAAAGCCCCTCATGTCAGCCTCTGATGGCACGCTGCCAGGTGTGTCTGTTTCTGGTTATTTGCCAGTCCTGCCAGTTACTGGAGATGATCCAATCAAGTATGATACTGGCAAAGAACCAGCCTTGTTTCTGTCAAGGGCTGTAGTCACTGTGCCCAAGTCCCATGGTGAATCTAGTAATACCAGGCTTCATTTGAGGTCTAAGGAAGCTTGGCACAATTATGGAGCTACATCCAATTTAACCGGTACTACCATCTCAGATTCTAGCCCTGTACCCGAGGGTTATATACGATCTCCATGTGGGATATTGTTCCGTGAGGCATGATCAAGAAAGACCCTAATGCTTTGAGGTGTTTTGAGGAGGATTCCGATGACTCGGAAGGTCCACAGTGTATTCCTCCAGGTGAGATGTGTAGAACTATCAAGGTGCCAATAGTTCCATGTTCTGCTGATGTGCAAATCATGCCTGGTGTGGGCGCTAAGCCCTTTCTGTCTGGTACAGGTGATGCTGGCGAGCTGCCTGTCTTGCCAGAAGCCAGTGGGTTGTCAATAAATCGCATGGCAAGCCTTAAAGGGACACTCTACTCAAAAAATCAACCCCCGTTTTTTTATCCTAACCTATCCCTATTCCCTTAATAAATCTTACGTTTTTTTTTTTTTTGTAATTGTAGGACTTACCCTAAAATCCTCTTCTTTCCAGCGGCGTCTTTTTTTTTTTTTTATACTCACCTCCCTCCTCTTCCGCTCCCGTCCTTCTTCATGCTTCTTGGCTTCTGGTTTACGTGAGAAGCGCGCATGCGCGCCTCTCACATAAGCCAGCCAATCGGCAGGCTTCCTCCCGGCTCCCTCTGAGGATTAGTGTTGCGCGCAAGAGGATGCGCGCAACACTAACCCTCAGAGGGAGCCGCCAGCTTCTGCGGTGAGTTGGAGACGTCATCGCGCTGAAAGCGCGATGACGTCTCCTACTCGGCAAAAGTCAGCAGAAGCGGGAAATATGATTCCCGTTCTGCTGACTGACAGCTGGGAGGGCGGAGTAAAGTCCTCTGCCTCTCTCAGCTGTTTTCAGCCTTTCCTGAAGATCGGCTGAGCGGAGGCAGAAGGGACAGGCAAGGGAATACTCCGGGCATCATGACCACCTAAAATAGCTTAGGTGGTCATGTTGCCTAGAGTGTCCCTTTAAGTCAGCGATACCCAAGTCATGTCAGAAGACCACTGTGCCCAAGTCTCACAGTGGGTCCATTAATGCTAAACCCAGCAGTGGGTGTAATGAATCAAAATCTTGTGTGCTTGAGAAAACAATGTCTGTCCCTACTGTAGCTATGTCATGTGGGGTTGTCACCAGTTCTAGATCTCGTTCCAGGAGAAGACGTAAAAAGGTGACCAACCCTGGTCCATCTGATTCTATGTCCAGTCTGACCGATGCTGAGATCCCGTTATCCCGTCATGTCCCTGAGGGCTATGTGAAGTCGAACTTTGGACTGGTGTTCAGGAAGGAACACTGGGCTGCCATTCAAAAGAACCCCCCTAGACGGAGGCGTCTCGGGGAGGAGGGTGACGACTCTGAGGAGTGGGACCCCAATGGATTTTGGTGACTGGTGTTCGTGATCTGTTTTCCTGATTCCGTCTGTCGTGTTTTCTGTTTTGGGTCCCCAGGGGGTCACACGTAAGGGAGGGGTTATGTTAAATTTTTCCTGGTTTTGGCTGTGCCCCCTGGTGGTGAAGGGCCCTCATGTCTGTTTTTTCCCCTGTGGTGTGTTTGGCCGTGCTGTTTGGGCTTTCTGGGTTTCTGATGTGATTTCCTGGTCTGGGGTCACATGGCCCAATCACACAGACCCACTCCCTATAAATATCCCAGCAGCACAGAGCCTCATTGACGGTTTGTGGAGTTTCATGGTGGTTCTGTTTAGTTCATGTTCCCTGTGTTGCTGCAAAGCATTTCTGTCTCATGGTATTCTGGTTTTGACCTCGGCTGTGTTTTCTGACTATCCCTTCTGCCCACTCCTGGTACTATATATGCTGATCTGTTGCCAACCTCTGCCTGTATGACTATTCTTGAATGTTTCATGTTTTATGTACCTTGTCTGTCTTAGTCTAGTATATATTCAGAGGCCGCTTATAAGGACCTCTTTAGTGTAGTCTGTCTGTTTTGTTGACTGCCCTGCAGCCTGCTCAATTCACGGATTGTCAGGCGTATCATTGTGTTTCTGAGCGTGTCCTAAGTGGTCTGTCGGTCTTGAAACCTTCGGAGCTTAGTGGCAATTCAGTTCTGTTTTTTGGTGCTCCTTGGTTTTGGAGAAATCAGTCTATCCTTGTGTCCAGTCAGTAACTCACCTGCCTTAAGGGCTTCATCCCATGTTCCAAGCCACCAAGATGGCCCAAGCAGGGGCTAACCGTTACACTGGCTTTCTCACTTCCTGTCTTCTAATCTTCCATGCCTAATTCTCGGGGACTTCAACATTCCCATTGATGATCCTTCTGCCCCTGCTGCCTCCAAACTTCTTTCACTCATGTCCTCCCTTGGACTCACACAATCCTCCCTCCTCCCTACCCACCGCCATGGTCACTCTAATGACCCTGTCTTTTCCAACCTCTGCTCCGTTTCTGAGTTCACCTGTCACCCTTTCCCCATCTCTGTTTACCACCTTCTCTCTTTCAACCTATCTGTACTTCCTAAACACCCTGCTCCCCCACCCCGCACACCGTGCTCCCCCACCCTGCACACCCTGCTCCCCCACCCCGCACACACACTCGCAGAAATCTACAGGCTGTGGATCCCCATCAATTCTCCAATCTACTTCACCACCTCCCTCACACCTCATCCTTCACCTGCCCTGATGCTGCCACTGACCACTATAACACTACTCTTATCTCTGCTTTAGACACGATTGTTCCTCTTCGACTCTGTAAGGCCCCACGCCGCCAGCTTCAGCCCTGGCATACATCGCAGACACGCTACCTGCAAAAGATGCTCCCGCACTGCAGAGCGTGCCTGGAGGAAATCCCGCTCTGAAGCTGATTTTGTTCACTTCAAGTTAATTCTCCGGTCATACACCTCTGCCCTTCACTTGGCCAAACAATCCTTCTTCTCATCTCCTATATCTACACTGTCCTCCAACCCTAAACAACTCTGGTCCACCTTCAACACCCTCCTCTACCCACCTGCACCTCCCCCCTCAGCTGCCTTCAGCGCTCAAGACCTGGCAGACTACTTCCTCAGTAAAACTCTAACTATCAGAAGCAACATCCCAACACAAGATAGTTATCTGCCACCTCCACTCCCAGAGGTCCCCTCTGCCACCCTCTGCCGCTTCCTCTCAGCCACTGATGAGGAGGTCAATTCCTTATTGTCCTCCTCACATCTCACCACGTGCCCGCTCGACCCCATTCCCTCACATCTAATTCCTCCCCTCTCCTCCTCCCTCAACCCTGCTCTCACACACATCTTCAACCTATCTCTCTCCACTGGCTCCTTTCCATCCACCTTCAAACACGCGCTAGTTACCCCTTTACTAAAGAAACCATCCCTCGATCCCAACTCTCCATCCAACTACCACCCTGTATCCCTGCTTCCCTTCACATCGAAGCTCTTAGAAAAACTAGTCTTCAACCGCCTCTCCCTCTTCCTGTCCTCCAATTCCCTACTTGACCCCCTGCAATCTGGCTTCCGTCCCCTCCACTCAACGGAAACTGCCATCACCAAAGTCACCAATGACCTCCTAACTGCTAAAAAACACGAACACTATTCTATCCTCATCCTGCTTGACCTCTCGGCTGCTTTTGACACTGTTGACCACCCCCTCCTTCTGCAGACCCTCAGCTCTCTTGGTCTCTGTGACACTGCACTCGCTTGGGTTGACTCCTATTTATCCAACAGGTCCTTCTCTGTGTCCTTTGCTGGTAACTCCTCTTCATTGCCTCTATCTGTTGGTGTACCTCAAGGCTCTGTCCTTGGTCCTCTGCTCTTTTCCATCCACACCTCCTCCCTGGGCAAAATCATTAATAGCTTTGGCTTCAATTACCACCTCTATGCTGAGGATACTCAGATCTACCTCTCTACCCCTGATCTCTCTCCTCCTGTCCTTTCCAAAGTCAGCGACTGTTTATCTGGCATCTCCTCCTGGGTGGCCTCTCCCCACCTAAAGACCAAAATGTCTAAGACTGAGCTCCTACTAATTCCTCCTTCTAATGCCTCTCCACCTCCTGACTTTTCTATCACGGTGGAGGGTATCACTATCTCCCCATCAAACCAGGTTTGCTGTCTTGGAGCTACACTTGACTCTTCTCTTTCCTTCATCCCCCACATCCAGTCTCTTTCCTCCTCCTGCCGATACCAACTACATAATATTTCCAGAATTCGGCTATTTCTTACCGCTGACACCACAAAACAACTCATCCATGCCCTGGTATTCTCCCGACTTGACTAGTGCAATAATCTCTTATCCGGCCTCCTCTCTCGCCTCTCCCCCCCCCTACAATTCATCCTGAGCGCCTCTGCCAGGCTAATCCACCTCACCCGCCGCTCTGTCTCTGTCGCTCCCCTCTGCGAGTCCCTTCACTGGCTCCCCATGCACCTCACCCACCGCTCTGTCTCTGCCGCTCCCCCTCTGCAAGTCCCTTCACTGGCTCCCCATCCACCTCACCCGCCGCTCTGTCTCTGCCGCTCCCCTCTGCGAGTCCCTTCACTGACTCCCCATCCACTGCAGAATTAAATTCAAAATCCTTACCCTGACCTACAAAACCCTCACTAACTCAGCTCCCCACTACCTGTCCTCACTAACCACCAAATACACCCCAGCCCGCTCCCTAAGGTCAAACAGTGACCTGCGCCTAGCTTCTCCCCGCATCACCTCTTCCCATGATAGACTGCAGGACTTCTCACGTGCAGCCCCCATCCTCTGGAACGCTCTCCCTCGTACGGTCAGACTTTCTCCTAACTTCTCTTCCTTCAAACGCTCCCTTAAAACGTTCCTATTTAGAGAAGCGACCCCCTGACTCACTGACGCAACCATCAATCACTTTCACCTTGCAGTCCTCTCCTCCTGTTTCCAACCCCAACCCTTCTAAATTGTGATTTCCTACGGGAATAGGGCCCTCATCTCCTCCTGTACTGTTTGTCAAATGTTGTTCAATGTATTGTAACCCTGTCTATATTGTGCCTAGTGTACAGCGCTGCGGAATATGCTGGTGCTTTATAAAGAATAATAATAACCCCCACAGGGCGGGGTGAGGAGCAGCGCTAACCTCTGTCCTTAACTGAACAGGTCTGGCTCAGGGGAAACTGTTGAATAATGCCATTTTATATGGAGGGGCTGGTATTTGGGTAGCTGGGCTGTAGGTGAGTGGGCTACTATTTGGGCTTTAGGTAGGTGGGCTGGTATTTGGGTAGCTGGGTTTAGGTGTTTGGGTAGCTGGGTTTAGGTGTGTGGGTTGGCATTTGGGTAGCTGGGATAAGGTGTGTGGGTTGGTGTTCGGGTAGCTGGGTTTGGGTGTGTGGGTTGGTGTTCGGGTAGCTGGGTTTGGGTGTGTGGGTTGGTGTTCGGGTGTTTGGGTTGGTGTTTGGGTAGCTGGGTTTGGGTGTGTGGGTTGGTGTTTGGGTGTGTGGGTTGGTGTTTGGGTAGCTGGGTTTGGGTGTGTGGGTTGGTGTTTGGGTAGCTGGGTTTGGGTGTGTGGGTTGGTATTTGACTAGCTGGTTTAGGTGTATGGGTTGGTGTTTGGATGTGTGGGTTGGTATTTGGGTAGCTGGGTTTAGGTGTGTGGGTTGGTGTTCGGGTAGCTGGGTTTGGGTGTGTGGGTTGGTGTTTGGGAAGGAGGCTGTATGAAGCTGGGTTGATGTGTTTGGGTAGGGGGCTATATAGAAACATAGAAACATAGAAAAATGTCGGCAGATAAGAACCTTTCAGCCCATCTAGTCTGCCCAATTACATGGATACTTGACCTGGATTTATCTTTTGTTTAGGATAGCCTTATGCCTATCCCATGCTTGCTTAAATTCAATTACTGTTTTGGCCTCTACCACTTCTACTGGAAGACTGTTCCATGTATCCACCACCCGCTCAGTAAAATAATGCTTCCTGATGTTACTTTTAAACCTTTGCCCCTCTAATCTAAGACTATGTCCTCTTGTTTTGCTACTTTGTTTCCTTTTAAATATACTCCCTTCCTCTACCTTGTGGATTCCCTTTACGTATTTAAATGTTTCTATCATATCTCCTCTGTCTCGTCTTTTTTCCACGCTGTACATGTTAAGATCATTAAGCCTTTCCTGGTAACCTTTCTCCTTCAAGCTGTACACCATTTTAGTAGCCCTTCTCTGAACTCTCTCTAAGATGTCTATATCCTTCTGGAGATACGGTCTCCAGTACTGCACACAGTACTCCAAGTGAGGTCTCACCAGTGCTCTGTACAGTGGCATGAGCACTTCCCTTTTCCTACTGCTAATACCTCTCCCTACACAACCAAGCATTCTGCTAGCATTTCCTGCTGCTCTATTACATTGACTACTTACCCTTAGATCCTCTGAAATAATGACCCCTAAATCCCTTTCCTCAGATGTTGAGGTTAGGACTGTATCAAATATTCTATATTCAGCCCTTGGGTTTTTACGTCCCAGGTGCATTATCTTGCACTTATCCACATTAAAACTCAATTGCCACAGCTCCGACCATTTTTTTAGTTTACCTAAATCATTTGTCATTTGGCTGATCCCTCCAGGAACGTCAACCCTGTTGCAAATTTTTGTGTCATCAGCAAAAAGACATACTTTTCCATTAATACCTTCTGCAATATGTATCTGGGTTTAGGTGTTTGGCTAGGGGGCTATATGTATCTGGGTTTAGGTGTTTGGGTAGAGGGGCTGTAGCTCGCTGGGTTTAGGTGTTTGGGTAGGGGGGCTGTAGGTATCTGGGTTTAGGTGTCTGGGTAGGGGGCTGTAGGTATCTGGGTTTGGGTAGGGGGCTATTGTTAGATTTTAATTTCCTGTAAAATATAATAAATATTTTGTCTTGAAAAGCCTGTTCTTATAAAATGGGCTGTGAAATCCCCCCCCTCCATTTTGTTAGTGTCAATTCTGCATAGACCATTGGTCCTTCTATGGGATATGAGCTGTGGCCGATTTCCTGTTATGTTCAGTGCAGGAAAATGTGCGCAGAAGCGGGAAGATGGGAAAAGGATTTCTTGTGAACCATATATGTAATAAGTTAACTGAGTGGCTAAACCTTGATGTTGTAATGTATATGTACACTGATTGGCTATAAATTCTGTGAATTTTAATAAATAGATCTGGCTTAACAAGGAAGGTTAGACTTCTGAGAAAGACCAACACAGTCTTGTGATTGATTCTTTTTGGGGGTCTCCGCCATGGCGTAGTGCAGCTCTTACTTCAGTTTGATATATAAGAAGAAACTTGGAAAAGGTTTATGGTAATTTTAATGGAAAAATAGAATTTTTCAGTTGTTGTCTGAAGTGGGATTTGCCATTCGAATGTATCCTTACATTTGAGTGTATCCTTACATTTAAATGTATCCTTACATTTGCTTGTTCAGATTTTGCGAACTTGCCTCCAGGCTTGGTTTTTGTTTATTTTCCTTGAAGTTAAAGCTATGGTTCAGAGCTTGTTGATTTTTTTTTAAAAAAAAATTTTTGGTGCAAGGTTGGACTCTTTGTCTTGGTTTGTTTTTGTCATTTTATGTATTGTAGTAAAGAAAAAGTCGTTTGAGGACCTCACGTGTGTTGTTTGAACTCGCGCGCTGTGTTGAGTATAGTGTATTGTATTTGCTGGAAATTGAACTCATAAAAAAAGAAAAGAGATGTTTCTAGTTGTATTGTCTCCGTTCTGTGTCTATCTTGTACTTCGATTCTGGTGTTTCTGGGTCGTCCATATCTTGTAATTGTGAGAATTTTATTTTAATTGATTAGGTTTGGTTTCTTCTTATATAGCAAAATGATTTTATCTCCCATTGAGAGACAGTTTTTTCTTTTTCCTCTTATTTTTTTTATTTTCTTGCGCGCTGCTGCCATTTTTTTTTTGGTGCGTTGCTGTACGTCTGTTTATTTAAATGTTTGTCTTTACTAACTATTAATATATGTGTTTCTCTTTGTTTTGTATTTCGTAGTTTTGATATTGTGTTTTTTATATGTAATTTATGTATAGGGACTGCTTCTCTTAAAACAGGTTGCTTTGTTTCTATGTGTTTTTACTGCCTTGCCTCGTGTAAAAAAAAAAAAAAGGCACAGGAAATGGAGACAATAGGGCTTTACTTTTACAGTAAATTTCAAAAATGACTGCTTTTTTTATTCTTAGCTTATGTTTGAAAGATGAACATGGAAAGTCCATACTCTGACAAGGCAGGTTACACGTGAATGTTATGTTATAAGTTGATGTATGATATATAAAAAATTTGTGTATCAAGGTGATGGGCTCAATCTGCCTTAATATAAGTTATAAATTTTCCCAAAAGAGGCGTGGTCGGTTATTTTCATCTGGTCTTTGTTTGAGTCTAGCACTAAGGGATTGACCACACCTTAATATAGGTTATATGTTTTGCCAAAATGGCTGACTGAGATCATTTACAGTTTTTGTAACTTGTATAATGGAATATATATGTAGGTTCATGTTTAGTTGATTGGAATCTAAGAGGATGAAGTGATGTAAAGCTGAAGGATTTGAGTGAAAGTTTAAAGGAAAGCGCCTACAGGTTTAGTAGCGCTGTACAAAGGAAATTAGGCAGATTTCAAATGAGAGAAGGTGGGGTTTTTTTTGGTTTTATTTTAGTTGACTAAGGGAGATGGAAGGTTGTAGTTTGGTATCTTGAGTATTGTTTGTTTTCTTTTTTCTGCAGTGGTAGCCAGATGTCTAGTTTTATTTTTTGCTGTCTGATGTTTTTGTCTTTTGGTGTGAAGTGCAACAACGTATGACTGTGCCCCCATTGAATATTCTTGGAGGGAATAAAACAGGTTGTAAAATAGCTGCACAAACACCTCACGTTTGAATGTTTGTTTTTAACCAATATCCTTAATAATGATTGTAGTTTTAAATGTTTATTAAGAATCTTTTTCTCTGAGTTTCCTGAGAACTTTGTGCTAGTTAACGCGTCAAGTTTTTAACATGCCCTTCTATACTTTCTTTCCCAGTTCATGATATTTTTGTTTTTTTATTTGAATTGAAGAGCATTTTGAGAAAATTGGTGACCGTTGCAAAAGTAACAAAAAAAACAGTTTTCACATTTTTCTCCCAGCTCTTCCATTTTCTCTCTCTCATGACCACTCCTTTTTCTTTGTGTCCAAAAATGTGTTGCATTTTTTTCTCCATTTTAAAAGTATTTTATCCATATAAATTTTAAAGTTTTTGACAGGTTAATAATACATTTTTTTCACTTTAGGTGAAAATTACCCATGCATGCCAACTTTGATCAAGCTAGATGGGAGATTATTGAATACCAATATTGATAAAGCTGTTGGAATTGAAGGAGATTTACTCAAACACATTATCATTTCACATTGCAATATTACATCAACCGGATAATAAGGAATTATCAGACACCAGGCAATAAAACATTCTAATTTATCAATAACTCCTCCAATAAATCATGCGATTAAAGAAGATCATTGATTTCGAAATAAAACTTAAGACATGTCAGTTTTACAAAACAGTTATTTTCAACCAATAAGACAGAAGACAAAGAAAGAAGATAATGTATTTTTATATGCTGATGGATTCTCTTTGTGTTGTCTAAGTGATAATTATTTTGTGTCTTTTATTATTTTATATTTTATTATTTTTGTTGTTCGGTTACAATCAATATTGTTCAAATTCCCTGACACATTTAGGATTGCTGGAGATCACATCCAATTAAAATTAGAGTAAATTAATGTATTTAGGAACATATAATTTAATGCATTTGCATAAATACGTTTCATGACATATATGGTAAATGGAGAGTTTTAATTCGGTAAAATTATAAATTGTTTTTATTTTTTTTATTATTTTATTTAAAATCGGTGTGTTTTATAAACACCAGTTTTAAAAATTTATTATCTGTGTCTCTTCTTGTGTAAATTAACATTTTTATTGTTTTCGTGCACTTGAGAGTGACAATGAATGAATGGATGTATATGATTAGTGGGGTATACCATATTTTCTTTTCTTTTTTATTTTCTTTATTGTTGCTAAAACCGTATCACATCATCAAGACACCTGACAGTCACAATGACTGCATATGGAACGAATCATGGACATTTTGTGTCAAGGTCACAGGTAATAAGCAACCAGCGCAAAGAGACAGCTTGTTCAGGAGTCCCTATGGCGGGAGCTCTGATGACATTCAATGATTATGCGTCTCAAGCTGGGATGTTGAAAAAGACCAAACCTTGATCTCGCACTTTGGACTACGGTATTAGATTATGTGATATTATTTTTTTTATTTAATCCCCTAGATAAGTGTGAGAAAGGATTGGATTTGGGAAAATGAGAATGTATTTCTTGAGAGTGTGTGTGAATGCAGGTGTGTATGCGGTCTGTGGAGTGAAGCTGAACATAGGAAAACACACAGATATAGATCTGACTCATGTTGATTATTAGATAACTTGAATGTAAAAGTTAATTTATTATACTTTTCTTGTTCGGTGAATATTTTGGGAAATGGGAATAAATAGTTATTTAATGTCTAGATTAGGTATTTTTGCCTACGCTCCAAGTGGTTCGCTGGAAGAGTGAATCTAGATAGATAAGTGTATTTTATGCTCATAAAGGGCCTCTTTGGGGAATCCCTTTTGTACATTATAAAGGTATTTTAGGGGTAAATACCAGAAATTTTTTCTTCCCCTCTGAGCATCTAGAATGATCTAGAGGTCTTAGGCAAGGACACTGTAGCCCAGGTATAATTAGTTTAATTGCCTAAGTTTGGTTTATCTTTTAGATGATCACAGGTGATATGTGATCAAAGGAAAGAATTGTTAGATTTTAATTTCCTGTAAAATATAATAAATATTTTGTCTTGAAAAGCCTGTTCTTATAAAATGGGCTGTGAAATCCCCCCCGCCTCCATTTTGTTAGTGTCAATTCTGCATAGACCGTTGGTCCTTCTATAGGATATGAGCTGTGGCCGATTTCCTGTTATGTTCAGTGCATGAAAATGTGCGCAGAAGCTGGAAGATGGGAAAAGGATTTCTTGTGAACAATATATGGTAATAAGTTAACTGAGTGGCTAAACCTTGATGTTGTAATGTATATGTACACTGATTGGCTATAAATTCTGTGAATTTTAATAAATAGATCTGGCTTAACAAGGAAGGTTAGACTTCTGAGAAAGACCAACACAGTCTTGTGATTGATTCTTTTTGGGGGTCTCCGCCATGGCGTAGCGCAGCTCTTACTTCAGTTTGATATATAAGAAGAAACTTGGAAAAGGTTTATGGTAATTATAATGGAAAAATAGAATTTTTCAGCTATATGTATCTGGGTTTAGGTGTTTGGGTAGGGGAGCTGTAGCTCGCTGGGTTTAGGTGTTTGGGTAGGGGGGCTGTAGGTATCTGGGTTTAGGTGTCTGGGTAGGGGGCTGTATGTATCTGGGTTTAGGTAGGGGAGCTGTAGGTATCTGGGTTTAGGTGTCTGGGTAGGGGGCTGTAGATATCTGGGTTTAGGTGTTTGGGTAGGGGGTTGTATGTATCTGGGTTTAGGTGTTTGGGTAGGGGAGCTGTAGGTATCTGGGTTTAGGTGTTTGGGTAGGGGGGTTGTATGTATCTGGATTTAGGCGTTTGGGTAGGGGGCTGTAGGTATCTGGGTTTAGGTGTTTGGGTAGGGGGGCTGTAGGTATCTGGGTTTAGGTGTTTGGGTAGGGGAGCTGTAGGTATCTGGGTTTAGGTGTTTGGGTAGGGGGGCTATATGTATCTGGGTTTAGGTGTTTGGGTAGGGGGGCTGTAGGTATCTGGGTTTAGGTGTTTGGGTAGGGGGCTATATGTATCTGGGTTTAGGTGTTTGGGTAGACGAGCTGTAGCTCGCTGGGTTTAGGTGTTTGGGTAGGGGGCTGTAGGTATCTGGGTTTAGGTGTTTGGGTAGGGGGCTGTAGGTATCTTGGTTTAGGTGTTTGGGTAGGGGGGTTGTATGTATCTGGATTTAGGCGTTTGGGTAGGGGGGCTGTATGTATCTGGGTTTAGGTGTTTGGGTAGGGGGGGCTGTAGATATCTGGGTTTAGGTGTTTGGGTAGGGGGCTATATGTATCTGGGTTTAGGTGTTTGGGTATGGGGGCTGTAGGTATCTGGGTTTAGGTGTTTGGGTAGGGGGGCTATATGTATCTGGGTTTAGGTGTTTGGGTAGGGGGGCTGTAGGTATCTGGGTTTAGGTGTTTGGGTAGGGGGCTATATGTATCTGGGTTTAGGTGTTTGGGTAGGGGGGCTATATGTATCTGGGTTTAGGCGTCTGGGTAGGGGGGTTGTATGTATCTGGGTTTAGGTGTTTGGGTAGGGGGGCTGTAGGTATCTGGGTTTTTGTGTTTGGGTAGGGGGCTGTAGGTATCTGGGTCTAGGTGTTTGGGTAGGGGGGGCTGTAGATATCTGGGTTTAGGTGTTTGGGTAGGGGGGCTGTAGGTATCTGGGTTTAGGTGTTTGGGTAGGGGGGCTGTAGGTATCTGGGTTTAGGTGTTTGGGTAGGGGGGCTATATGTATCTGGGTTTAGGTGTTTGGATAGGGGGCTGTAGGTATCTGGGTTTAGGTGTTTGGGTAGGGGGGCTATATGTATCTGGGTTTAGGTGTTTGGGTAGGGGGGCTGTAGGTATCTGGGTTTAGGTGTTTGGGTAGGGGGCTGTAGGTATCTGGGTTTAGGTGTTTGGGTAGGGGGGCTATATGTATCTGGGTTTAGGTGTTTGGGTAGGGGGGTTGTATGTATCTGGGTTTAGGTGTTTGGGTAGGGGGGCTGTAGGTATCTGGGTTTAGGTGTTTGGGTAGGGGGCTGTATGTATCTGGGTTTAGGTGTTTGGGTAGGGGGGCTGTATGTATCTGGGTTTAGGTGTTTGGGTAGGGGGGCTGTAGGTATCTGGGTTTAGGTGTTTGGGTAGGGGGGTTTTATGTATCTGGGTTTAGGTGTTTGGGTAGGGGGGCTGTAGGTATCTGGGTTTAGGTGTTTGGGTAGGGGGGCTGTAGGTATCTGGGTTTAGGTGTTTGGGTAGGGGGGCTGTAGGTATCTGGGTTTAGGTGTTTGGGTAGGGGGGTTGTATGTATCTGGGTTTAGGTGTTTGGGTAGGGGGGTTGTATGATCTGGGTTTAGGTGTTTGGGTAGGGGGCTGTAGGTATCTGGGTTTAGGTGTTTGGGTAGGGGGTTGTAATGTATCTGGGTTTAGGTGTTTGGGTAGGGGGGTTGTATGTATCTGGGTTTAGGTGTTTGGGTAGGGGGGTTGTATGTATCTGGGTTTAGGTGTTTGGGTAGGGGGGCTGTATGTATCTGGGTTTAGGTGTTTGGGTAGGGGGGCTGTAGGTATCTGGGTTTAGGTGTTTGGGTAGGGGGGCTGTAGGTATCTGGGTTTAGGTGTTTGGGTAGGGGGCTGTAGGTATCTGGGTTTAGGTGTTTGGGTAGGGGGGCTGTAGGTATCTGGGTTTAGGTGTTTGGGTAGGGGGGCTATATGTATCTGGGTTTAGGTGTTTGGGTAGGGGGGTTGTAGGTATCTGGGTTTAGGTGTTTGGGTAGGGGGGCTGTATGTATCTGGGTTTAGGTGTTTGGGTAGGGGGGCTGTATGTATCTGGGTTTAGGTGTTTGGGTAGGGGGGTTGTAGGTATCTGGGTTGGTGGTTTTGGGTAGGGGGGCTGTAGGTATCTGGGTTTAGGTGTTTGGGTAGGGGGGCTATATGTATCTGGGTTTAGGTGTTTGGGTAGGGGGGCTGTATGTATCTGGGTTAGGTGTTTGGGTAGGGGGGCTGTAGGTATCTGGGTTTAGGTGTTTGGGTAGGGGGGCTGTAGGTATCTGGGTTTAGGTGTTTGGGTAGGGGGGCTGTATGTATCTGGGTTTAGGTGTTTGGGTAGGGGGGGCTGTATGTATCTGGGTTTAGGTGTTTGGGTAGGGGGGCTGTAGGTATCTGGGTTTAGGTGTTTGGGTAGGGGGGCTATATGTATCTGGTTTAGGTGTTTGGTAGGGGGGCTATATGTATCTGGGTTTAACCACTTGAATGCTAAGGACGCGCTCAGCGCGTCCTCAGCATTCCCGCTGGTGTGCTGAGGACGCGCTCAGCGCGTCCTCACATTGGGGTCAGCGTTCGTATTCGGGTTCCGGCCGATCGCTGGCCCTCCGGTGCGGGCTGACATCCTGGATGTCAGCCGCGATCCCGGACCAGCAGCCGCCAGCATTAGGTGTCATCGCGGGGCGCGATGACACCTAATTCAGGCGCCCCCCCGCATGTGCGGAGGAGGCGCCTGAAAGGGAGGGGGGGGGAGGTCCTTCGGACCTCTCTCCCTCCCGATCGCGGCGCACAGGGGGTTAACCAGGCATCATTTGGAAGGGCACAGCCTGCCCTTCCAAATGATGCCTGGCATTAACCCCTGGGGAGCTGGATCGCGAATCGGCGCTGAAAAGCGCCGGTTCGCGATCCTTTCCCGGAGCTGGCCGACATCTTGGATGTCGGCCAAGCCTCCGGGAACTCCCCCAGAGGACTGGCGTCATCGTGCGTAGCACGATGACGCCAGTCCTAGCGCTAACCCCCTAACTGCCACCAACTGTGGAGATAGGGAGTTCCAATGAACTCCCTATCTCCCGATCCGTGGCAGCTAGGGGTTAAATTTTGGTATCGTTGGATCGGCCAGAGCATGGCCGTTCCAACGATACCAAACACTACAGTGAAAAATTTTGTAAAAAAAAAAAAAAAAGAAAAAAAAAAAAATTAAAAAAAAAAAATTAAAAAAAAAAAATTAACACTTTTTTTTTTTTTTTTGGGTTTGTTAATGCAGCAATATTGTTCCATTTCAATTATAATGTGAACAATGGTGCTGCACTAACGATTTTGGATGCGGTGCGTTGTTAAAAAATAGTGTCATTTTCCCCAAAAAAAATGTAACGAGACCCCATCTCTAATTTTTTTAACAAGCGCACCCCATACAAAATATAACCGCAATTGCTCGCATGTTAAAATGTGAAAAAAAAAACTTTACACATTGTAATTATTGAAAATTCATATTTTATTGCATTTTTTGTTATATATATACAGACAGGTCATGACGTATACATATAATAATGACATATTATGAATCTACCGAGTCTGACGGAAGAACGATATATAATATGTCTGGTCATATACTAAAATAAGCCTTCAAAACACGTTTAAACATGATGCGCCAAAACCGGTAAAAATGACCTCAGCACAGAGGCGGGAAAAGCCTCAGCAGCGAAAGGGTTAATGTGTAGAGATGGGAGAGAGGGTTCTCGGCCTGTCTGTCACTCTGTCTGTGTATGTTACGCCATGCATTAGAGCTATAAACACCTCTCGGGGGTTTCTGCTGGGGGGGGGGGGGGAACAAAACACACAGTAACACGTGACCGCAGTGCGGAACTCTGATTGGCCAGCTCCTATGGCCTACTTATACACAAACAGCAGCAAGCCAGCCTTAGCATCAGCCCCGCCTCCACTTGTTGACGTCACAGAAGAATGCGGTTGGCGCTGGTT